>CM069435.1:46144462-47394462 GCA_035610365.1 Aquatica leii | reverse complement strand
TTAGACCGGGGTATCAGACAGTGCAGCAAAGATGAGAAGCCCAAAATTTTGTTTTATCTTCTATTTCACATCCGAAGTAATTTTTGTAAGCTATACGTACCCTTTTGATGACGTTCTTGCGCTGGTCCAACGTCCTATACTTGCTACAAATGTAGCAAAAGCAATCAGGATTGTTCACACAACTGTGTCTATTCATCTTTCGTTTAGTGAATCAACATATACAGAATTATCTTATAGAAAATCACTCAAATAAGTGTTACTTCGGCTGTTGATTAATAATACACGGAACCACACTAGCACAAACTATTCTCCAGTTTTCTCCAAATTAGAGTGACGGACCAACAGAAGAAATTGCACGAGAACTACTTTGATAAAATATGGTGAATCCTGCTCGTACGCTGTAGCTCGCGGACTAGCGCTCATTCACAATAACCATAAGCATAATAAATACATATAAGGTTCATAAAGCTGAGGTATAGTAGAAGCATAATATGTGTTCACACTACTTCTTAATAATTCGTAAGTCTATGTTGTATTTATGCATCTCTTACGATCAAATATAACAAATACATAAAGTTGAAATAGTTTCAACTTATATTAACAACGTATATTATGTAACTACTTGTTATGCAAAATTTAGTAGAATATAAGGTATTTTAGTTGCATTCGGTTAGGTACTACCGAGGTTGTTGTATGCTGTTATTTCATTGTCAGACATATTATGCGTTATGTATTTCTTATGCTTACGTGAATAAGCAATAAGGTGTTTTATGATGGAAATTTGCAAAATAAATGTATCAAACCCTACACTTTTTTTTTAATTAAAAATGAAACCCAATAAAAGTAAATGTTGATGATGTTAGATAAGGGTTATATATAATATCGATATTGTTGACTATCGACATGTTGACGTTTTGCTTTTGATCATAGCATTGCTCTTTGTTTGTACTGTCACTCTAATACTAATTTTAGGCTAAGGGTATAAGAAGATTTTAGAACTCGTGCAAATAAAATGCATAAAAGTGTTTTTTTTATGAAGTTTTAACATTTGCAGAAGCACTGTATCATTATTTAACTTTTTAAAATAAAATAAATAAATGTGTCTAAATAACTTAGATAGCTTTTTCATACTATTTATTTGGTTTAAACAAAAACTGTGGTTAAAGTTCAGCAGTGGGTAAAAGCAAAACCGTTTCTTGGGTACCTTACAGAACTAAACGTTTGAATCTTAGTCAGATTTACTATAAAAATGTTGATGCTGTTTATTTGAGGCAGTTGCCTATTTAATAATGAAATCGCTTTTTCTTGCAATGATACGATCATGTTTCCTGTGCTAGTCTTCCAATAATAGATTCATACAAGGAATCTGCGAATAAACTAAAATCAGTTTTCCGTCGTTAGCAAAAAAGACGGGTATAGTAAATAATAATTTCTTCTTTATAAAAAGTTTTTTTATATTTTACTGCCACGCAATTTCAAAAATCGTAGTTTTTTTACACTCGCACAATTATTATCAATTTTTAATTAAACTAACACATGTTAAACCTATATATATATTTTAATTTGACCCATATAATATACTATTGTGGTAAATAAAGACGCGTTATTTGCATGTTATCGCAGTGCAATTTCTAATTATGTAAATTTTTTAAATGAACCCTTTACTACATACTTAAATTGATGTTTCCTGTTATTAGCACATAAAACGTCATTTGCAAGTTCCTAATTCGATTGAAATTAATCGTAATTTAAGCAACCTTTAAAAAATAAATTCGTCAATCTTTAGCATACAATTATAAATATTTCTTTAATTTTTTTGATAAAATTGAATACGATGAAAGTGTCGATACTGAAATGACAAGCTTGTACTTTTAATTATTAATTTAATTAGAAAAAATGCCAAGTTGTAAATAAAATATTAAAAAAAAATATTTTGTGTTCGTTGTTTCTGTTCTGTACGAGTTTTAACTAAAAGATTCTGCAAATGCAATATTGTTTTTGTGCTGTCAAAATCGCAAACGTCGTTATTCGTTGATTGATAGTAAACGAAAAAAGCTGTAGTGTTGCAAAATGAAAACTCGAAATCCAAATAAAACTTAGTGCTCAAAGTCAATTATTATATTAGAGTTAGTATGAGACAGGTGGAAAAGTCATTTAAAAAATCTTGAAATTCAGTTAAAATTAAAAAAAAAAACGATGCTAGGTTAATGTCTAATTTGACAGATTTAATAATAAATGTAGTACCAAAATATTTCTGGCATTTTTTTAAATTTTTTTTCAGAACAGAATATAATTTTACAAAGGGCAACATAAAAAATAATGTACGTTACTCTCGTTGAAAGTTTCATAGCATAACTCGCTCATATGCAACGGTCGGTCTTGCGGTTTTGCGTCGCATTACCGTTTGTTATGCTACGGTGTACTTTCGACACTTGTTACGTAAATTACTATTTAATGGTTTGGTCAAATTTAAACATAGAAAACAAACTTTACTCTAGTAGATTTATAGCCGTTAAAGTGCTCCATATTATAAATAAATAAACTATGAACTAAAAAAAATACAAAAAATTATATATTATACAAGAGCAAATACAATTGAATTTCTATTCGGAGGCAATTGATGATTAAATAATACCACCTTGTACGAAAGTGCATATGTACCAGATACAATTGATATTTCCATTCGGAGGCAATTGATAACTAATGCCACCTTGGACGAAAGGGCATGTGTAACATCATATGTTTCGGTTCTGTTACCTTTTATAAATGTTTTTTTACCTGTTGTAGTTTGTGAGTCACCAGGTAGACGCGATTATTTTCAAGTAGTTTAATTACAGGAAGCTAGTAGGAAAACGTTTTCTGAAAGTACACCTGAATCTTGGTAAGTCAATTTTTGATTTTAACTATTCGTTATCCTTCTAATATTAATTAGAGTACAATTGTTGTTAACGATTTGGTTTCTTTCTTCGTTTTCTGCAACTTTACGAACCTTAAAAACTTTCTACAAGCTTCGAGCTTCTTGTGCTGATCTAGTAGGAGCTATATCTGCAACAAGAGATCTGGCGCCCATTTAAATAAAATTATTTAAACCTCTCCTCTCTCCGACAGATATTTTTCCAATGCTACAGTGAGTTGGCCGTGCAGGGTTTGTAAATTACTAGAAGTTTGTAACAAATTTCGTTCATCATTACCATATAAATCACGGTTTCGGTATTGCATATTTAGTCTTGCATTAATATCCTCAATCTTGGTCTTGCATATATGAATTTCAGGTTTTAGTCTTGCACGCAAGATTTTTGCAGTTTTGCATTTTTACACAGTTATAATTGTTATCAAATTAATCAAAATGTCTTGTTGTTAGATGCTATTAAACTAGAAATAAGAATAATTTCGCTATGTAGTAAGTACATACTATAGTTATGTCTATATATAGTAGTAGCTGATTAAAAGCGAATTGAAACTGAACAGATCTACACCGTTACAAACATACAAATCAAAATCACAAATTAACAACTTAGAAAACTTTACACTTAGTAGTAAGTACTTTAGAATTTTTGTAAAGAAAACAGTTTATGACTATCTTACCTTCGACTATAAAGATAAACAACGTCGCAACATCTTTAAATTAAAAAACCTACAATATTTTAAGTCTAAAAGTTGTTTTTTTATAAATGTAGAGTGGAAAAAACTTTAAAAACTTAATGTTTTTATTGATTATTACTTTTAACTGCGTAGTGAACAATAAACTTTAACCGCTACAAAAAATTGTTGATTTTCTTTTTTAGTTAAGCAAATAATATTATTTACTTTAAAAACCATTGTTGAAAATATCTACTAAAACTAATTTTCATATGTAACTCAGCCAAAATTGTAGTGCATAATTTACAAAATTAATAAAGCTTTGTTCGTTTAATTTTTTTTATTATTACTGCAACAATTCATATTATTTACCTAAGCATAACATATACATATATATGTATATACTAGAATTTGCATTAGTATGTACTGTTACGATCATATATAAAGCTAAAATCCATACATCAACAAGCGTTTCCATTCGACTCTCTATATATTAACAATTCTGGCATGTAGAATACATTAGTGGCAACTTAATTTGTATACATATCTGAATCGTGTCTTAAGCAAAAGAACAGTTTGATGCATTACTTCCCTCCTGGGCCAGTTAGCAGTGTTGATACCATTGACCGGACGTGTAAAAGCGCTGTTTAACATTATCCTGTCGTATATATTTGTTATAGGAAATTAGTATAGTGTTGTTGCTATTACGTAAACTTATGTTGTTATATCCGAAAAACCGATACTCTACGTACTTAACTAATATGTTTCATTTTATGTCTTCGAAGTATAAATTTTGTTTTGTTTGATTAAATGCGTTCAATCTTTTAATGATTATATTAGGTAGGTGCAGAATTGTTCACAACTTTATGACGTGCAGAACAATAACAGATAAAATGTATTACTTTGATAAAGCTAAAAGAAAGCATCTCCCTTCTTTAAAAGACCTATTACCAAAGCATAACAGTTTATTCCAAACAAAAGTTGTTTTCATTACATTTTGTTTTAATAATTAGAATGAAATATATTTAAAGTTTATTATCGTTAAAATCTTTTTTGTTTTACTGTAGCCACTGTATATTTACTACATACTTTTAAAAAATATTAATATAAATGCTTTTAATCATTTTTCAAGAAAACGTTGTGTTTAATTCGTTGTAAATATAATTTCGTGTGCCAACATTATCTTATAAATAAATAAAAAACATAATTAATACTAAAAAACAATACATTTGTTACATTATTTTTTCTTCAATTACTCGTATGTACGCGCTAGCACTGCAGTAAATGTTGTTTATCTATCGTAAAGTTTACACCATTTTGCTTGTTGTAGTCTTACGATTCGATAACGTATCTTGATATTTCAACTAATAAGTCAGAACAGAAGTGAACCGAAGTTCAAGACAAAAGTTCATTTCGTTTAAAAAAAATTCAAAACTGATTCTATTTGAATCTTTGTCAAAATCAGAAAACTACTGCTTACACAAACGATTTTTCAATGAATGGCGTTAAACCTAATATTATACTTAAAAGAAAATGACTCGAACTGAGCGACTTTGATTTTAAAAAAAAACTATTTTCAATTTTATCGAAGCTGATTAAACGGTACTGGGTATGTCATGTTTAGTATTTACGTTATAAATAAACATAAGTGAAACATAAAATACGATAGCACAGCCATTAGTATAAATTTACTATACGTTGAAAGCTAATTTTATACCCGCGTAATTCAAACAAGGTTTAATAAACCGCCGACTAAAACCACAACGTATAGCTTTGTAAGATTACCGTATTGCTTATTTACTACGCTGGTATAAAATCAGTTTTCAACGTTTTCATCTCTATAGTTCAGTAGCGGTTGGTCCATAAAGGCTCGAGCTCCTCAGACGTTCATAAAAATAAAAATGGTACGAATTATTATAAATTAAATATTTAACCATATTTATGGATATAGGTATCAACTACTTTTTATTCTCTAAAATATTAATTTAATATGGTCGCCGTTCAACGCAACGAAAATTAAATAGGTATTTCTTCATGTTAGGGTTACAATTATTGGAGCACATGCTTTATATATATCAGAGCATTAAAACATCATTTCGCAACCCTTACTACAACACTTTCATATGCAGTTTTAACGTGCAAAAGAGCTCGCGCTGTTATAGCCCACGGTTCACTACTAATTGATCGGTGTAATGTGTTGTACGTGTTCTAAGTGAAACGGTATATTTGTCGTACGTAATTTTTAAAAATTCAAAAAATATTGTACAATTTGCTTTTAAAAATGAATTCTTAAGACTGTCGTTAGAGGAAAAGGTTAAAATAAAATCTGTATGAAAGCTTACTCGAAATTTGAAACTAAATCAAGCAGATAAAACGGTGAAACGTAATTTTACACGCTATTTTTTCGGTGCAATTTATAAAAAAAAATTAAATTAATAAATAATCAAAAAATTAAAGTTTGATTCAATGCGAAATTTGCAACCAAAAGCAAATCGCACTTAGAATAAATTCAAATCGTAATTGTACAAACAAATTTACGTTTGTTTGTCGTAATAATATCTATGCCTACGTCGCACCTATTTCACGTTTGACAACGGTGGCGGCTTGTCGGGGTAGGCAAGGTAGGCGCCGCCTACCCTAACGCAACAAACACATGAAGCCAAGTACACGAAGTTATTCTAAATCTAATCATTGTTATATTATTTCAAATCAACTGAAACCAAAAAGCAAACTGAATTAACCACAAAAAAGAGGTAACAATGAAAATATAACATGCTAACAAGTAGGATATTTAAAAGAAAGTATATAAAGGCACACATCATCGCCGCCTATTTTTTTTATACTATTTGGTCTCTATGTCAGCAAATGAATCACCTAGTCTGCAATATCCGAGCATACGTAATGTAAAATATCACAAGATATAACGGGTCTATAGGCGACTCAATCGGCCGCCTTTCGTGTATGAGCGTCAAGTCTCGATTTTTTAAACTGCAACTGCAAAGTGAATTATAATCTAATCTAGTATTATTGTTATGTTAGTTCTAAGAATAACTTTACTTTACTTACTGCATAATCGTCAGTCTGTGCCGTGGTACATTTGTATTGTTTGAAAATTAATCAGCTATTGATTGGTAGATATAGTTTTTTAAAGTTTTGCGGCGTAAAATGAATCCTTTGCATGATGTGATTTCTAGTGTTATAGAGACACCGTTTTCACGGCGAAATAATTGTGAGCGAAAGCAAATTATTACTGAAGGTCGGCCTTTACCGGCATTAGATATTTTAACTTCTGATAAGAAAAAAGGGCAATCATTTACCCGCTCTTTCAAAGTTTCTTGGTACGACAGCTACAAGTGATTATGTGGGAGTTATTACAAAAACGCATTGTTTTGTTGGCCCTGTTTGCTTTTGTCTAATTCTAGGCTGAATGTGTGGGTTTCTCAGGGATATTTAGATCTTAAAAATTTAGCAGCTAGTTTAAAAAAGCACGAGTCTTCAAAGGAACATTTAACCAACTTTTTGTCCTTAAAACGTCTTGAAAACAATTCTATGACTATTGAGGACACATTAAAGATTCAACATTCAATTTCTATTAAAGCCTACAATGAAGAAGTACGAAAAAATCGTAATTTAATGAGTTACTTAATAGATTTAACAGTAGTTTTGGCGAAACAAGGACTTTCTTTCTGAAGACATGACGAAACTGAAACTTCTTTAAATAGTGGCAATTTTCGAGAAATTTTTAATGTTTTAATAAAACGAGACGTAGAAATGCAGGAGCACATAAAAAAAATTAAAGTTTTTACTGGTCTGTCTAAATCTATTCAAAATGAATTAATCTACTGCATTTCTGAACATTTAGTACATCACATTAAGGACGAAATTAATAATTCACAATTTTTCGCCGTACAGGTAGATGACACGACAGATCTTGTTGAAAAGTCACAATGTGCAATTTCCATTAGATTTGTTAATAAAGCTGGCGAAATTATTGAACGATTTATGGGGTTCCATGATGTCAGTGAGGACAGAACTGCAGATGCGTTATACAACCTTTTATCAACAGTGATTGCTCGATTTAATTATCAAACAAAATTAGTAGGTCAAACATATGATGGTGCTAGCGTGATGGCTGGGTCATTAAAAGGATTACAAAAGAAAATTAAAGAAGATGCTCCGAATGCACTTTTCACGCATTGTTGTGCTCATCGTTTGAATTTAGTTCTACAAAATGGCTCAAAGTGTATTAGACAATGCAAAATTTATTTTACCACGCTTACATCAATTCCAGGATTTTTTAATAAATCAGCAAAACGAACATTTATTTTGGATTCTGTTGTTGGCAGAAGAATTCCCAGTTCGTGTGAAACTCGTTGGTCTTCACGTTCAAAAATTGTTCATGTCATCGACTCGGAGTGGGAAAATTTGAAAATAGTTTTTTCAAAAATAATAGATGATCCATCCTCAGCTGGAGATACTATAAATATTGCTAAAGGTTACTTAAAGAATTTAAATTCTCTGGAGTTCGCTTTTGTGACATCAGTGTATTCTGATATATTTAATATTACAGATATACTTTTCAAAATTTTGCAAACCAAGTTTTTAGACATTAATTATTGCCGAAAGCAAATTAATATAGCTAGCAATCGAATAAAAAAAATGAGAACTGATAATTGTTTCAATCATTACTTTGAAAAAAGTAAATCCAAAATAAATTCGACTAAGGAATGTTATCAGTTAAAAAGAATTAAATTGGATTTTGACAATGCTCTTACTGCAACGAGGGCACTATATTTTGAAATACTAGACAACATTGTGACACAACTAGATGTTCGATTTGAAGACTTAAACAATTTAGAGTACTTTTCTTTAGTAGATAGTTTTAAATTTGCAGAATTCGATAAACATTTTCCAGGGCATCTTCTGAATATTTTAATGAAACAGTTTAAAAATATTTTCGACCAACAAAAGTTAGATAATGAATTGTGTATTATTTATAAGGATGATCAGTTTAGAAATTTAAATTTAAGTGTTCTCTTAAATACTCTTATTGACTTTGTAGACATTTTTCCAGAAACGTGTAAATTGTGTAATTTAGTTTCGACCATTCCTAGCACTAGTGTTTCAGTTGAACGTTATTTTTCTTGTTTAAAACGTATTTTAACATATTTGAGAAATTTTATGTCGCAAGAGAGACTAACCGCACTTGCTTTGCTTTCGATAGAAAAAGAATTGTTAATCAAATTATATAACGTTGATAATTTTACTGATACCATTATCAACAAATTTGCACAGTTGAAAGACAGACGAATAAATTTAACTTATAAGAAACCCTAACATTTTGTTTTTTTTTACTCAAGATTTCTCGGCTCCCGTAAAAAATAGTTTAAATAGCCGACATCCCCTGATTAAAAAAATTCGTCTGGACGCTAATTACCTAAGCGCCTACCCTATTTATAGACCCACCAGCCGCCACTGTTTGACAAATACACAAATTAATAGAAAGTAAAGAAATAGTACTCACGATTATCCAGTGATGCTAATAGCTATCGGCATACTTGAATCGTCTCCTATAATCGCTAAAAGTGTAAGGAAAGAGATAATGAGATATAAGCTAATATCACAAATAAGTTGCTTGTAAGTCAAACAAGAAGTCGTTATAAACGAATGCGTCAAGCTTCCAAGTGATTTTCACTATTCTTATTGCAGGTGTGCCTTCAAGTTTAATAGACCATCACACGAAGTACATCAACAACTTGTACCATTCCAAAGAGGCAAACACGTGGCAGTAGCCCAAGTTGCTATTATAATTACGGGAAAATCAAGTTGTCACAAAAATAGAAATTAATTGTTACTCCAGAGGAATATGAAATAAAACCAATGTACCCATTAATAAAGTGGATGAAATCGCATATTTAGAAAACGTCTCACTAGACGCGCAATTATAGTTTTGGCAAATATGCTAAGGTGTTTTTAAATTACTTAAGTTTTTACATCTAATGGAATAGATTTGTCCCTTTTGAAGTTGCAAATGTTGTAACATTAGTTCTAGATTTATTGTACCAAGACTTAAGAAACCTTTGTAAACTACTCGTATAAGAGTTTTTTTTCGTAATAAGCGCGCGTCAACCGAGACCATTTTTTAAATATACGTGAATTATTTAAAATATACTTGCATAATTTGCTATCAGCAATAGGACTAATGGGAAACTGGCGATATATCTCTCCAACTCACGTATGTGCATTAGTAAAAACTAATGAGTATGAAAAGTAAATCTTGTTGGATTGTGGAACCGATCGTTTGTGAATCATTGATTAAATAACTACTACACCCTTTATAATTGTATTCATGTTTTCAATTATAATATAAAAAGAGCTTATCCGAATTTACTTTAGGAATATTTTTACATACATTCTGATAACTAATGTTTTTTATTATTATTATTATTATTATTATTATTAACTAACTGTGTTTTATTGACGAGCTAGTAAAACAATGGTTAACGTTGTAACCTCTGTAGGATTTTTTCATAGATATTAAAATTTGTTATTTAGTTTAGTAAATTAACAGTTCTTATGATACTAAGAAAATAATGCAAATGAAAATTTAAATTATGATTAGTGTATATTATACTATCTGTTCGACACGTTTTATTATTGGTTGTTTTATTTTTTATAAACCTTCAAGACAGTTTGTTTTTTTTTTGAATGGTAGTAAATAAAATTTTGTATATCTACCACTAGTGATAAACAGACGTTATCGAAATCTCGCTTTTATAGACATGTCTCCGATTGATAAAACTGGTTTCCAAATCTTCGGTAAAAAAAACTAGAATCTTGGTTAATATTAAATAGACTTTTAATTATTTTAATGAAATCTTTAATGTTTTGCTAATAGTAATATAAAAAAACATTCATTACAATTTTAGTATTTTTAAACATAATCTGATGACTCGTTTCTAGTACGTGTTACGCCACTTCTGACTTTGAAGATTATTTAAGACGACTACACCTTTGATGCTCTTTAATACGAATTTCCATGCTTCTACCTTGTTCTTTTAGGTATGCACGACCACAAGTGCAAAGAATGCTATAAACGCCGTCACATTGAAAAGGAATAACGTCCTTCACCGGATTTAAGAGTTGACCTAATTCAGGATGAGTACAAAACCAAGTAATAATATTGTGTTTAAACAACATTTTTTCTAAACGCTCCGCGGTACATTTGACATAGGGTACATAAACAATAGACACTGGTTGAGACATAGATTCCGCTGTGAATCTGTATTTGTTAGAGTTTCTTTCTAACTCCGTAGTAAAACAAACATTTTGATAAATTGAGCTTAAATGACATAGAAACTTGTTGAGCGTAGAACAATGATGCCAAAGGGCAAAAGTGTCATCAACGATTTGTACCAGCACTTGGGTTTCAGATAAATGTGGATAAAGCTTTTTTCTCAAACAAATCTTAAACAAGATAAAACTATAGTCATTCTTAAAGCTGACAAAAGGAACGTCACGGTTATTATGAATCTATCAGATTATGATAACAAAATATATAATTTTCTCGCAGACGGGTCGTATAAAGTAATTTCCAAAGATCCTTGTTCATCTATTGAAAGAGCACTTTCCAAATTTATAAAAAAGTTGCCAATTAAGAATAGATAGTCGATATTATATTACCAATTGAAATTATTAAATATTCTAACAATTTCAACAGAGACAGTAGTTACGACTATCTGACACCTAGTTACCTATTATTTCCTAATCTTAATTTGTTCGCCAATTACACTTAAGCTACGTCTAAAGTTTTTATAGTGTTTTTCCTTTAAACACATTGTGTAGCTAAATAAATTTGCGTCAGTTATCTAGTTCTCTTACAATTTATTGTTTTTAGTTATTTTAGTTTTATAATTGTCAAATTAATTTAAGTTATACTGCTTAACGAAGTTAGCTCAAGTTCGAAAGCTTGCTTGTAAATTGTATTAAATAAATATACACCATTTACCCTAAAAAAATCATTAACAATAAATAAATTATTAGCTTTTTTACGTCTTAAGTAAAGTATACGTATAGACAAGTAGTTAAAATACAAGTAATAACAGGCATCGCTGTGAGTCAGGGTTATCTATACAGGTTTATACAGGAACGCAATAAAGCCGATACCTGCACCAACTAGTTTATAATATGAACTTAAAAAAGTCGTGCATCTAATCAATAATTTAGTTCTGTGTTACGCGTGATGTGAAGTCCTTACAACAAATTTTCCTAGTCTTGGGCAAAAAGAAGTATAATTTTTTGTATTATTACGCAGATAGCGTACGTAAGTATATTTGAATAAAATTGATTTTTTCTTTTTAATATAAATTTATTTAAGCAAAGTTATACTCTTGTTTAAGTTGATTAAGAAAATCATATCATAGTTATCAGCACAGTAATCCTTCAACATTCATTAACGATTTTTTTTTTATTACAAACTAGGAGGAATTCTAAGCTTTTCTAACACATGTGTTTCCAAAGAATATATTAATAATGATTCTGTAAAAGAAGTTAGACATATTAAGTTATATAATGTAATATAATGCACCCTAAAAGTTATTGCCTACTATTTTAAACTTTTGTTTACTTCCGCGAATAACCAAACACACTAATGTTTGGAATTACTGTGTATTACCGTATTATTATATTCTGTTGTTAATTAATTTTTGAATTATTTTTTTCCGTGATAAATTAATTGGTATACAATGAGTACCTATACAATATGTGACATTTACATAAAATTTTATCCTTACATCTTAGATAAGTAATTCAAGAGAGCGTTACATTACAGCATTCTATTTAAAAAAATTTATAATTAACAATGGTTTGTTGCAAATAAAAATTTTGTTATATATATTTTCCTATATCTTTTCAAGTCCTTTTTTTCAGATAACAGTATGAGTAAGCCAAAGAAAAATGCAGACAATACACTATTGAAAATATGAAATATGGCTTTATTCCATCACCAGAAAATAGTACTTTACTTCTGTGTCTTCTATGTAATAAAACGATGTCAAACGATTCACTAAAACCTTCTAAGT
Source organism: Aquatica leii (assembly GCA_035610365.1). NCBI lineage: Eukaryota > Metazoa > Arthropoda > Insecta > Coleoptera > Lampyridae > Aquatica > Aquatica leii. The sequence continues at coordinate 47,381,803 of CM069435.1, read as the reverse complement.
TTAAGAAACATTTAATAAAAATCCATAGTGACAAAAAGATAAAAACTTTACGTGTTTTTAAATAATCAAAGAAAAATATAAAAACACCGACATTGCAAGAACATAGCGACATCATATAAGAAAGATGCCGATGAACTGGTGCGTTTTTTAAATATTTATTTAATGATTACAAAGTCCGGAAAACCGTACACTATTAGTGAAAAACTTATTCTACCATCTGTAAGTGAGAAAATACGCTTCTTATTGCACAAACCAGCTTTTGATATTATAAAAAGCATTTCACTTAGTAATAATACTGTACAAAGAATCGATGAAATGGCTCAGTGTATAGAAAACTATTTATGTGATTACTTAAAAACATCTGAATTCTCTATACAGATTGACGAGTCAACATTACTAGAACCCGAAGCTTTACTTTTAGCTTATGTGAGATTTATAAAAAAAAAATCCCAAGAATTGTCGTTTGCTAAATGTTTGGAAACTGGTACGAAAGGTGAAACGTTAAAAAAGTTTTTCGATGTAAAAGCTATATTCTTGACTAATATCATTTCCCTTGCTACTGACGGTGCTCCGGCAATGGTAGGACGACACTGAGACGTTCTGGTACCTATACTTAAAACTAGCTATACCGAATGTATTATCAGTACATGATGTTATTCATCGACATCATTTGGTCGCAAAAAACCTTAGTGAACGTTTGCATAAATCACTATATTATGTCTTTAGAACAGTTAATAAAATCAAAAGGACTGCCTTAAATGAGATTGTTTGCTCAAATTTGTTTCAAAAATGATGACTATAATCATTTACTACTTAACGCAAAAGTACGTTGGTTATATAAAAGTGCATGTTTCGATCGCTTCTATTGGTTCTTTGATTCAGTGTTGGAATTCTTGGAGAGTCAAGACAATTATTTGCGGCACAATTTAATTATCTCAACAAATGACATTGTTTTTATATGACTAATTTGTTGTAATAGCGAAGGCTTCTACGGCCGGAATCTATACTAACATTAGAATGTCTTCCGGGTTTGGGCCGTGTCATAGTTGCAACCGAAGCTGCCAACGTTTCGCCCACTTTCGTAAGGGGCTTCATCAGGGCGTGAGATAAATCGCAAAACTCAAACAAGCAATCGAACTTCTTAAAAATTAGGTTATCCACTTGTAAAACAAGCCATAACCTAAACTATGAAAAGGTGAGAAAGAAAACGATAACCTGAAAAAGCAAATGAAAATCTAACAAGGAACCACTACCGAGTTAGGTAATCAACTTGTGAACCAAGCCAGATTCTAAATTCTCACTTCTACGGAGTTTAGAATGACTAATTTGTTTCCCAGATTTAACGAGATTAATTTAAAACTACAACACACATTAAATTTAATCTTATTGAAATATGCACAAATGAGGAGCTGAAACCAATGTTTAAACAAAAATACAATTTCTGGTTACAAAAACAGATCCCAATTTTATATCCGGCGTTATGGGTTATTTTACAGAAGCTGTTGATTGCTTTTCCCTCTTTCCATTTGGTAGAACCACAGTAGAACGTAGGTTTAGTGCCTTTATGAGCCTCATCACAAAAAAAAAGAAACCGACTAGAAATGAGTACTCGTGGGGATTTGTTATAATTTCCATAATCACTTCTTCAACAAAATGTTTTATTTATATTTTATTTTTACGTCACCACTTCCAGTTAAATTTGTAATTTTTATGTAGTTTTTTAAGTCAGAGGTTGGTGGGCAAGCTTTGACTACGAAAAAGAGTCCGTGGCCTAAAAGAGTTTGGGATAACACAGATAATCATCGACTTGGCAACATCAGAAAACTACACTTCCGTCTGAATGAGTAATCTGTATACTTTCGCAATGTGTTTGTTTGTTTCAAACATGTAGAAAAGGAAGTACATTTGTTGTTTTGTAATCTGTAGCATTATTTGAAGTACGTAGATATTAAAATTAATTGAATCAAACGTTAAACATGGAGTATAAATACAATGTATCTTTAGCTTGTAGTAGGAATATGTAAAAGTAACCGAATACAAAGGTCGCTTGACAAGTACTGCGTACCATTTGTTTACAAATACGATTTATGTCTCTTACAATGTTGTGTACACTTTTCAGTCTGTGATTACTCGTCCAGAGGAAAGCATATCTTTCCGTTGTTGCCAGGTCGATGCAGATAATAGTGTATGTTAAGAAATCTAACAGAATGACAGATGACGTAAAAAATGAATGACTATTAGTGGCAACTTCTAGTTATAAAATATTAAATTTAAATTCTGAAAAGAAATTTTTTCTGTTAAATTTTTATTATTTACTAAATAAACATATAAATTTTAGGGCAATATTTTTATTTATAGTATAGTAAAAAAATAAAGTATACCCAACTTTTGAACAAAAGATTTTTCTAATTTTAAATATTCTCGCGTTTTTTTGTTTTAATTTAATTTTTTACTATATAAAAAAATGTTGCACTAAAATTTATATGTTTATAACAATTTGTTTATTAAATAAACTAATAACAATCTAACAAAAGAGTTTTTTTATAATATGGAAGAGCAATAAAAATTATTAAAAAAAAATGATTGCATAATATTAATTTCCAATTACAAAACAAAATTGTTAATTAACAATTACGTTTGTAACCTATAAAAATTTAAGAAACGATTTTTATTTTCCTAAAGATCATTATTTTCACTTTTTAAAAAAAAATTAACTATCTAATAAACAATTCATTTTTTATAACAAAAAAATATTTTTTATTTTGAAAATTAGAAAATAAAATAGTTAAAATATTTTTTTTTAAATTTGTTAACTATTAAAAAAAATAATTTAAAAAAGTTAAAAATTATTTTTTTTATTTTTCAAACGGGGATAGTTTCTAAAGTCTGAAGAAGAAATTAAAGAAGTGAAAAAGTCTCAGGTTTAGATTAAAAATTATTAAGGTTTTTATGGTGATTTCCAACTTAGTTAACATAAATATTTAAAAAATTGGTGGAAAAATTTGCGGATGCCACTCGTTTTTAGCCTTATTTTTCCCACTTAATTATACTTGTAAATATTGGTGGTAGAGTTGACTATTTTAAAGAAATTTCCTTCTCTTTAAGAAACTTTTTGTTGATTTCCGATATCTCTAATAGTTTCCGAAATTCTATCAAATCATTGGTTAGCACAAAACGAACAATATGACACTATTTTGAAATTAATCCAAGGTTAGTTAACCCTTTGTTTAAACCATGATGTACAACCGGCTCTAAAACAGTTAATCTAATATAGATGCATATTTCTAATTAATGACTTTATAGATCCGCTTTCTGAGTCTTGATCTCAACTACTGTGGGTATAGAATTTTTTCTGCGATACAGTTTTATGATACACTCTATCTTCTAACGAAATGATGGTAGATGAGAATTTTTGATCATAACAAGATTGACAACTTCAGTTGTTACATTTCTTTTAAATTTATATTTATGTAGAAATATGTTAGTATTACAAGAACTGTCACTTTGGAACGGTATTCTTATTCTTTCCTGCCAGAGCTTTAAAGCAACATGTTCCAGGTTGTTTAAATAAAGTGCTTTTTGTTGAGATCTGTTTTTAATTAACATGCTTGTTATAATTATAAATCAAAAATCAGTGTCTTCTAAATATAATTTGTTCATATTAATGCGGTACAGCGAGTATTGATGATAAATGAAAACACGTTGATTACGATATTGGTTAAGTGCGTCAGTAAAGAATATTATCTTTTCGCAAAATAACGGTTTTGAAATATTCTTGTAGCGTGCTCCAACACAGAAATTGCATAAAAAATACAATTTTATGAATAAATAATATAAAAAAGAGAATAGAATAAGAATATAATTTCAATAAAAAAAACCACATAAGATTACTTACAGTTTTTTTTATTTATTTATTTGTGAAGTAGAAATTTTAGAAACCGATTTAAAATGTAAGATAATTTAAAAAAATAATTGTCTGAAAAAATCAAAAAACACGTTAAAAAATTTAAAATTAACATTTTGCGTAAACAACGACCTCTGCCGATATAAATGTAAGCTTTGAATTATTGTATCAAAATAGACAAATACTTTTTAGCATTTTTAAAGCAATGAATAAATTATTTCTTTATGTTATTTTGCTACCCTTAACTAGAGTTCACCCCAAAAACGGTTGTTCCGCTGAATACGCACAAATGTATTGATTTATAACAAACTTAGTTGCAAACCCATTCTAACTTACAATCGACAAGATAAAAATCGGTGTTAGTACAATGCCGTCGGAAAGCGTAGATACAAGAACAACAGTAAATGTCGAAACATAAAAATATTTTTGTTAAAATTATAACGTCATATACAAGATGTACCGGCTGCGATGACGTAACTTCGTCGCGGCGCTGATGTCGACCATGATGTCTGCTGTTCGATTTTTCGACGCCTGCATGTAGAATTTCGCCTCAATTAGTGACAATATCTGTAGATATGCTGGTTTAAAATAATAAAAACATGGTAGTTATGGCTAGTATGGACGATCACGAAAGGAAAGTAGTGATGGAATTTTGCCATTTATTAGAAAAATCTAAGCAACTTTTTAATGGATTACGGTAAGAAGTAGTATTGTATTCAAATTACAATAATTATGATCCGTATCACAAAACTTAATTCTAAAATTGTTCAAAAAAAAATTCAATTCATTCTAAATTCATGTTAGTGTTTATACGATTGAATCAACCTCATGGTTTTTCACGCTACGGCCGTAGCGCAATTTTAATTGAATCTTTATGTTAAAACATAAACGTTTATTACAGAGATCTACCTCAATACGGACATAAACAGTGGCAGGCATATTTTGGCAGAACTTTTGATATTTATACGAAATTGTGGAAATTCCAACAGCAGCATCGTCAAATTTTGGACACAAAATATGGTTTGAAACGATGGCAAATTGGCGAAATTGCATCTAAAATTGGTCAACTTTATTATCATTATTAGTAAGCAATAATAAGTTGTTCCTTAATTTGGTTTTTGTTGCACGCCCACGCGATTTGTATTTTTTTTGAAAATCAAAACGTTGATAATGTGTAGGTGTTACGTAGGTATAAAATACACCTTAAATTTACACTCTTAATTAATTTTTCTAGTAATAAACAAAAAAATGAAAAGTTGCTATGACGTCATCAAACTTTTGAACACGGTGCGATTATCATAAAAAAAGCCGCATTCGAGTTGACTTTGGAATAGATTTTATTGATTAAAAAGAACTATTTTTAGTCTGACCAAAAATGTATTCATTCAGTTGATCGTAAAGCACAATTCAAAAAACGCACGTTGGCACGTGGATAGTATTGTCGTTTACCTGTTTTCAAATATAATACAAAAGTAAAATAAAATTATTTTTCTTACGGTTTTGAGGTTTAAAAACACTAAAATAAGATATGGCTAAACGCCTATATTGTTTCGCATGGTACAAAAAATTTAATCTAATTTTACGGCAAGTTCTTAGTAATCGACTAACAAAATTAATTAAAACAGGTTTTTTGATTAGCTTAGTGTTTTACGTCAGAACAACTTTTACACGATATAAATAAATCTAGTTTTGAAACTGAAACTTATGAATGTTAAAATTTGTGGCTGCAGTTTTAATTATTTACTACTTGCCAATGCTAATATATATTTTCCAATTACAATAACGCTATAAAAACAGCAAAATCTAACAGACAAAATAGCAATAATAACGTTTTTACAATTATTTACATCTGTTATAAATTAATACATGTGAGAGTTTTTTTGAATATTTTTATAAATTTGTTTGTTTTGTTTAATCTTTTTTACGTTTCTTTAATACTTTTTTTAGCATAAATAAGTTTAAAAATGGAAGTAATTTATTTAAAAAAATTTTTTATAAATTTTTTTTCAAAATACAATTGTAGTTTTAGATTTGTTTTTACCAAGTTTATAGAAATATAGATTTTCTCAAATTTTGCATTTAAAAATATATATCATTTTTATATAAATATATATTAATAAAGCATAGTAAAATAAAACAAAAGATCAGTAAAAAATGTTAGCTTAGATTGGGTATTAGGAAATTAAATTATAACATTTATATGTAAAAGTACAATAAACAACCGCAAACCTGATTCGAAATAAAGTTTTTGCGCGCCACACGTTAGGCAACACACTATACAAAAATAGTAAGTAGGCTACATAAACAATAAAAGTTATTTGACTGACGAAACAAAAAATAGATTCGAGTAAGCAATAAACATTTTTGTAAATAAAAAAGAACAAAGAAATACTATGACATTGCAAAAACAAAAATACAAACTAGATTTTATATTTAAAATTATAGCAGATTTTAAAAATAAGTAAAAACCGGTTAAAATATATTGTAAAAAGTACAAATAAGCAGTGCCACCTACAAAAAATAAAAAAGTTAGTAAAACATTAATTACATGTAAAAGCAATTAAGAATAAAAACAAAAGTAATTTAGTAGTGAACAAATTGACAATGTACACAAAAAAAGCAAACATTCAAATGTCAGCAATAAAAAAAGAAGTTTAATTTAATTCAAAAAATAATTAAAAAAGCAAAGCAAATTAGAATAAAGAACATTTTACTAACGAAGACCATACGAAAGAGAACAAGAAAAATCAAATAATTAAAATATAGTAAAAATGTAATCATTGGATATAATCAAGTCAGAATTTGAATGTTATAGTGAAAAATGTGTAGAAATCTAGAAATATTTAGTTGGTAATTGTTGATAACAAAGATCAAAAATTCAAGAAGAAACGATTATGTTCCCGGTTTAGTCGGTGTCAATATACTGTTACGTTTTTATTTATTAAAAACTAATTTATTTAAAACGACTAAAAATTATGTTTACTTATTCTAGAAATATGTACACTTTTAAATAAACCGAACTAATTAAATTTAAATATCTAAGGATAAAAACTTACAAAAATTTATATCACTTAAGATAAGATAACGTCCTCGGATTTCACACTTGTTTGTTTACACTATAGATCACGTTCACTCGATTCGGTGTACACTGTTATTTATTTAAAACTCCGCACGTGCTAATCACTTATTTATCTTCACTTGAATAATCTTCTTAATACTGCATGCATTCACATTCCAGCAATAACTGACCTACGATTTCCATGTTCGGCATTTATAGACATCGGCGAATCCTTCTCGAATCCTTCTCGAACGTTCCCTACTTTTCGCTATATCTTCTAGACAGGTTCTAGAAGGCTCTTGCATTTGTAAATAATTTCTCGAACGTTTCAATACTATCACAGTGTATGCCGCTTAATAGAATCACAATTGGACTTGAGTTTTTTAATTTTAATTTAGAAGGTAAAATTATGGCATGAATACAAGCAATGTCAAAATAAAAGTTTTAATAAAACATTTAAAAAAATCTAAATTTTGATCCAAACAAATCGAACGGAGCTGTTGCATTAAATAGTTTGTTGACAACGTTAATAAAAAGAAGTTTAAAAAAAAGTTAGGTTTAATTCACTGTTCTAAGAACTACACATTTTCATTTGCTGACACTAAAAATAAAAACAAATACAAGATAATGCTATCAGATAAGACGTAGTTAAATTAAGTTGTTTTTCTAAGAAATGCACATTCTTTCCAAATACACTGAAATACAAAGTTTAAATGAAGTAAAATATGCAAAACAAGTATTTTTAAGGTATAATGATTAAATTTTTCATTCTAAACAAACTTGAGAAGAAAATTGATGAAGGACCAGTTGTTATATGTTTTAACACCGAAAAACATTTCTACTTCCACACTAATCTAACGTTAACATTTCTACTTTACTCTCATAAGATATCAAACAAGAATAAGGATAACCATAGATAAACATAATTTTACGTGTTGGTGATTATTAAAATTTTTCTGCAATAGTAACATCCTAGAAAGCATAGAAATCATTCCAATAACTTCGACCGTAACCGTGGCTGTAAATAGATTCTCGCTTTTCTTATTATTTTTTTTAATCTAATTTTATTGACAACTTTTTTGAAGTTCTTTATAGATCTTCCATCGCTTTAAAAACACTTTATAAAAACGTTCAAAACATTACAATATTTTTGTTTTAAAAAACTATAAAACTCTTAATTTGTTTTAACCAGTAAATAATGTTTTTTTTTTATTTTTCAGTTTAAGAACTAGCGAAACAAATTATTTAAACGAAGCGTACTCATTTTATGCTGCAATCAGGGGTAGAGCATACTATTCAAGAGCTTCAAAAGAAGATAGGTAAGTTGCCAATAAATGGCCGAAGAAACTAAAGCTAATTGCGTTTCAGGTCAGAATTAATGGTAAAAAAATTAAGATATTACGCAAGATTTATAGTAGTTTGCTTATTATTAAGAAGAATGAAATTAGTTAGAGAATTAATAGTTGAATTAGATAGACATATCGCCGAGTATACAAGTACTTATGAACCCGATGACCAAATCGAATGGAGTTTAGTTCTTGATGAAATTAAAGGTTTCGTTACCGCCGACGGGTTGGTTTCGGTTATGCACGCAGACACAAATCCTATCGTTTTATCGCATAGGTTCGTTTTTAATTTGAATCAAATATCGGTTCAGTTTATGTTTTGCAGATTAAGCCCTTTAACAACACCTCCGGTAGAAAAAAATCAATATATGACGTTAACGTTGCAAGAAATTCTAATAGTAGGTAGCGCATCTGAACAGGTCAAGTTTTCAGAATTAACCATGGACATGTTTAGAATGATACAAACACTTGAAAGAGAACCACAAGAAGACTATAATCATGTTTACGATGCGTCTCCTGCCACTGGCAGAAATCCTTACGCTGTTCCTGGTTCAAAAGGGTAAATCATCTTTTCCATAAAGCGACCCTCTATCCTTTAATATCCAATCTAAGTAATACTTCATTTCAGTGCTTCTAGATATATGGAAAATGGTGAAAGGCCGAATAGAAGAGATAATCCGCATAAATACCTTTTGTACAAACCAAGTTTAAGTCAAGTGCTGGTATTCTTAGCTAGTGGATTTAAAGAATTGCCTGCTAATGGTGCTCTTTTATTGTACATTTCTGCCGATGGGTGTTTTTCTACAACTAAGCATCCTGAAGATAGTAAGATAGTTTGTTTTTGAAATTTAATAATTTATCTATGATATTATTTTTAGTGGGTTACGATCTCGGTGGCGTTTTAACAAGTGGTAGAAGAGATGGTGATCATAAAAAACAGAAAGAATCACACTGCCTTTATCCTGGTGATTTATACCCGTTTACAAGAAGACCTCTTTTTGTGATTGTTGATTCTGATAATAGTTTTGTTTTTCAACATATTCCACGTTACTTTGGCCAGCCTTTGGTTACTCTAATGTCTCCTCAGGATACGCCACCTGCTTTTCAAGGTAACGTTATTATTATTCTTACATGTTTCACCGTAAATTTTACTTTAAAGACAACTTTGTTACAATAGAATATCAAAAATTTTATCATAAAATAGTTTTGTAAGATGCAGAAACGTTCCATCAGTTTTCAAATTGTTTATAATTGTTAGCAAACGATGTATAGAGTTATGAGCAAAAACACTAAACTAAAAAACTAAAAAAAAAGGCTAGCAAATTAATTATTTTTACTATGTGCGAGAGAAGACTTTATTTAATAGGGACTGCAGGGCATATGTGAAAATAGGACAAATTTGTTTCTCTGAAAACAAAACAAACAACAAAATGTTATGCTAAGCAATTAGTACCCATCATAATAATCTAGTAAATATAATACATAAACCTGTTGTGTTTATTTGGTATCCAATACAAATTTTAAAGATGTATGCAGATATTTCTAAAGATGTAGAAACACTGCCGGTGATACTGCATCAAACATAAACTTTCATTCTTTTATTTTACACAAAGTGGAACTATTTGACGGAGTAGATTTAACATGTCAAAACTGTTCAGAACTTGTTAGACCCTTACCAATCCTTAAAACATAAAAGTATGAGATAAGCAAGGATGCAGAAAAAATCAGCAATCTTTACAAAATTACCAAAATTTGTAAAATATTTGCAGTTAGAGAAAAAATAAAAAACAAAAGACAAAAGAAAAATGATGACGCAAGTGATGCTGATTTAGTACTTATAGTTGCTAACTGATGGTCAAGATTTAATGGTTGGCAACCTTGTTTTGGTACAATTTTCTACCAAATCCACTATAAATAGTAGGATTGAAGAAGTGCTTGAAGCAGTAGAAAAATTTAAAATTAAATACATGCATTCGAAAATTCAACAAAAACACATTTTATTAGGTACCCGAACGTTGAAAAATAAAAGTATGAAATAAGCAAGGATGCAAAAGAAATTAGTAATTTATACAGAATTACCAAAATTTGCAAAATATTTGCAGTTACAAAAATAAATAAAAAACAAAAAACAAAAGAAATATGATGAATCAAGTGATGCTGATTTAGTACTTAGTTACTAACTGATGATCAAAATTTAATGGTTGACAACTTTGTTTTGGTACAATTTTCCACCAAATCCAGTATAAAAAAGTGCTTGAAGCAGTAGAAGAATTCAAAATTAAATATATGCATTCAAAAATTCAACAAAAACACATTTTATTACCCGAACGTTGAAGTAAATAAAGGAGACATCATTGAACTTTTTTCTGAATCCATTCTGGAAATTAAATATTGTTTGATGTCAACTATTCCAGACAAATATATAATTATATTAAGTTTCAATTAAAAACATTGCAAATGTGTTGCTTATTATGTTGCGTTTGAAAAAAAATTAGTATCTAGTCTAACTCCCAAACTATGAAAATGAGAAGTGAGAAATATATCTCGCAGTTCCTAATACGAAAACGAGTAAAACGTAAAATTAAAAAAATAATTAGAAATATTAACACAGTTCAATAATTAGGTATATCAGCAGCAAAAAAACCATTAAAACATACTTAGCAGTACTGTATTATAGTTAAGTACGGTTAAGTTTTATTAGGAATGTAGTATTCGAATAGCTTAGATTTATCATATCCGTTACAATAAATATTTTATTAATTGTATCCTGAATAAATTTTAGATCAACAACACAATGGATCGTTGTTCACCTTGTTCCTTCACTCACCTCTGACTGCCTTCTGTTACTGTTGTAATCTTACGAATATACCAATACATCATTGGGAACGATGCCAGAGTTTCGTAGATCGATTCGTAACCGAAGCTTCACGCCTTTTTACACGGTCGCGAGTCGGTGAGTATGATGAAGGTATGTTTGGGGTAGCTGTTGTTAGTTCGCACTTTGCACTGTGATGAGTGTTTTTGCTTAGCCGCACAATTTAAATGCTGTTTCAGTCACCAATGTGGGGAGAAGCTTTTATTCATTAAAGACGCTTACAATCAAATTTTAATTAAAATATAACATTAATAGCAATTTTTATTGGTGAATTTAGAACCGTCGTATTTGCAATTCTTCGGAGATGATTTTCTACGTCTGATATTACTTCGCTATGTGTTTTGTGACGTGGTTTTGCATCTCCATCGAGCTTTTAAAAGTCGTCAGTACCGTCCTCGTTGCCAGCCTCCATTGCCAGAGGCGGAACTTCTAGAACATCCATCGCTTCAACATTTAGTGCTCGATTTAGCGGCTCATTTGGAAGTGCGCACTCATTTTATGGATAACCACGAAATCGACTGATCCAGGGCTTCCTCCTCATGGCCGTGTGTGGGGTTTAGGAACATAGGGGGTACATCTTCGCGGCATTTGCATGAGGATGAACTCAAAGTTGATCAAACAAATCATGTATTATTCGTATTACGCGTAACGTTATCTGTGTTCATTATATTATGTTTGATGCGAAATTCATACCTTAAAAAATACTTTTTGGACTTATCGATGGTTTTTTGGATCAGCTACTTACAAATTTTGATTAATTTTGTTATTAGCGGTACTGATGTTTCGTCAAAATGTCCTTTATTATCAGTATTAATCTACGGACTTGAAAGTGTTGTTACCAAAGTCGAGCGGGTAATCTTTTTAATTTTAGATCATACGAATTTTGAGATAAAACTGCGTCGAGTTTTGCTCATTAATTCGTATTTTTCGCGACGTCTTTTATTTAGCGTTTTAGCCAATGTGTCCACGTTAAACACGGTGATAATAACATAGCTCGTTTTTTGAGCGCAGCGTCTTTCAATTCAAAAAAATCGTTCGTCTATCATAAAAAAATATGTTAATACCGCAATATTCAACTATGTATTTTATTATCGGCGATTAAATTTAAAGTGGCTATGTTTCGTATTAAATAATATACCACGATTCATTTTGATCACTTTAGACGTGTTTTCGTAAAACTTCTCGTGATGTGTATTTATGAGCTTGAGCGAAATGTATTGCGCGGGAGTTTCGAAACGTCGTTCGTGTTTTTTACCAATAACACCGCAATAGCTGTTTTTACCAGTGACAGTTAAATACTTTAATTTTGTAATGATTCGTGTGGGAATATTCTATGGACTCGGTCAATTCGCTTGAGTGTATTAAATATTGAGAACCGTCCAGTGAATATCCCCTAAATATAGGTTCGAAATCAATCTCAACTTGTCCATTATTGTTTTAAAAATGTTTCTTGTAACACCATCTTATGCCTTATCTTAAATATAAAATGCTTTATAAATTTGTTGTTACAAAAGAAAATGGACAAGTCGCTACACAAATATAAAAGAATGAAAAAGAAGAAAAACAGGCACAATACGTATATATTTCTTTACAAACTCATTCCTAGTTGTTTTTTAAACTAAGTGCATCAGCGCATGCATGTAAATTCGAAACTGTAAATATGATATTATTTTTAAATTTACCGCCATTCAAATTGTAGATATGGAGGGAGTTTTAAAATTATATCCTCCGAATATTTAGTATTTTGCTATCGCTCTATCGAATTTGTTTAAATAATGCCACCACATCCAAGTAGCATTAATAAACTTAAAAAGTAGCGAACAGGCGCACTCAATAGAATTTTCAAAATACTATAAACTGTTAAAAGATTCACTTTATGATTAAAATTTTCGATAACGCATATATTAAAATGTTTATCTCTATACATATATTCTCAATAATTATTATTAATATTTTCTATTTTATTCTTTGTGTAATTTAAATAATAAAACGTTTCGATTATAATTAAGCCCGTTGTTTTGTAGTTGTGAACCTTTATTTATCTTAATTGTCTATTTTGATGTATTAACTTATAACTTATTATGGTAATTATACGATTATCGATTCATTAAAGTATATTACATGTTATTGTTTTTTTTATTAATGCAATCGGTCGACTCTAAAGTATTTTATATTATATTTATGGACCAATTCACTCGTTTGGTTTTTAAATGAACAATAAAGCGTTGGTTTACTATTACCATTATTAGAAACATGATACATTATGTAAAAAATGTAGCAAAGTTTGTTATTAGATATTACCAAAACTATATACCTAATTATTATATGGTTTTAGTTGTTACACTCGCAAAAAACTACTACCGTTAAATAATATTTTAGTTACAGTTTTTTATTGTGAAACTGTTTATTTTAGTTTATTCTAAGCTCTGAAGATGTCCACTGCGACGTATAACAAAAGCACGGCTCGTGAGAATTCGACCGCACCGGATTATCCAGAATGAAAAACTATAATACAAAAGTAATCGATGAAAACTTGAATTCTAAGTACTAATATTTTAGCTACATATTTCAAAAAATCTATTTTCCATGTTTTATATTCTTCAAGATTTCTTTTATAGTCAAAACTTGCCCACGGACCCCTTAGTGAAAAAACTATAAAAATGCATAATAGACAAATTACAAATTTAACTTTGATGTCTTGAATGGTAAATGATGTTAAAATAAAATATAAATAAAACATTTTGTTAAAGAAGTATTTATTGCAATTATAACTTTTTGTTTTAAAATACAAAAAAAAACATTTTTTTTAAGACTTGGTTGAACCTGATGGGATGTTATGAGTGTATTTATGTCCGACTCAATATATGTGAGTAGCAACCCCAAATCTTCTAATACTAATTTCTAGTCGGTTTCTTTAATTTTTTTGTGATGAGACTCATAACGGCACTAAATCCACGTTTTACCAAATAAGAAAACGAAAAAGCAATTAGCAGCATCTGTACAATAACCCATAATATACATAATAATACAAAATAAGGACCTGTGTTTGTAACCAAAAGTTGTCGTATATTTGTTTAAACATTGGTTTTAGCTCCTCATTTGTGCATAATGTTAGTTGTAGTTAGTAATAAAGTTGCTCCTGTACTAGTATGTATTTATCTGTATTTGTGGTCTGAGTTTAACTACTTGCAAAATGGTTCAATAAAGCGCCGTTAAGTGTTGACAATAGGGAAACAAATCTTTATCTCTATTTTGCAATTATGAAAAATTTGAAATTGTAACATTCTCCTTTTCCCAAGTTTTGTTTGTACAGCAAAAGTTTTAAAAGTTTTGCAACAAACTCAGATATTACACTTTATGCTGTGATTAAATTAAGTGTGTCACTTTGTAGTTTCAAATTAGTCGTATTAAATCTAGCAAATAAATCAGTCATATAAACGATGTCATTTTTTGAGGTAATTTTATTGTACCGCAAATCATTGTCTTTACTCTCCAACACTGAATCAAATAACGAATAAACATGCACTTTTAGATAACCAACGTATTTCTGTGTTAAGTGGTAAACGATTATAGTCATCATCATTTTCTAAATAAAGTTGAGGAATTAATATCTCATTTAAGGCATTTCTTTTGATTTCATTAACTGCTCTAATGACATAATATAGTGATTCATGCAAACGTTGACTAAGGTTTTTTGCGACCAAATGATGTCGATGAATGACACAAAAAAATAATACATTTGATATAGCTTGTTTAAAGTATGCTAGAAAGCCTTGGTGTCGTCCTACCATTGCCGGAGCACAATCAGTAGCAACGGAGATAATTTTAGTCAAGGGTATAACTTTTACATTAAAAAATTTGTTTAATTTAGTAAATAACGTTTCACCCTTTGTATTAGTTTTTAAAATTTAACAATTCTTCTTTTAAAAATTTTACATAAGCTATAAGTAAAGCATCGTTTCCTGGTAAGGTTGAGTCGTCAAGGTGTATAAAAAATTTTTGATGTTTTTAAATAGCCACATAAAGAGTTTTCTACACCCAATCATTTCGTCAATCCTCTTCCGTACAGCATTATTACTTAGTAGAATTCTTTTTATAATATCGAAAGCTGGTTTGTGCAACACGCACCGTATTACCCCACTTAGTCACTCATTAGTAGTATAAATTCTTCACCAACAGTATGCGGCTTTCCGGACAATCATTAAAGAAGTGTTATAAGAAGCAACTAGTCCATCGTCATCTTTCTTAGATGTTGTCCCTATAAGTTCTTGCATGTTGGTGGTTTCAAATATTTTTTATATTGTTTGAAAAAACTGTAAATCCTTATATTTTTTGTCACTATAAATTTTTATAAAATGTTCCTTAAGCTTAGAAGGTTTCGTTGTATCGTATGCCATCGTTTTATTATATAGAAGACATATAAGTAAAGTACTAATTTCTGGTGACGGAATAAAGCCATATTTCATATATTCAACACTGTATTGTCTGCATTTTTTTCGGCTTAGTTATACTGTTAAGCAGTGGCGTACCCAGACTGATGTGTTGGGGGGGGATTAACAGTAATCAAAGTATAACTAAAATAAGAGGGGGGGGTTGTCATTCACATAGAAGGTACTGTTTTTTCTTTTTAAAAAAATTGTTTCAATTTAAATACTTTAAAGTCATTTTGATGTGTCCCGACACCTAAAACAAATATTACAAAATGGACTTGTTTCTTTTTCAGAGTAACATAACCAATTATACTCCAAAAACCATTTGTACTGAAATTTCAATCCTCGTTTATTAAATTTTTAAGTACCGGAAACCTATAAGACGGCGGACGCACCCATAATGATTCGATGATCTCAATTATATTTTGAACATTTTTGTTTATAAAATTTCCAATATCGTTTGAATTTAAAAAAATTGTTTCTGAATTGTTTTTATTAGTGCTTTTTTCAATGTCCTGATTCTTATTCTCTTGATCATGTACACCTTCACTCTGAGAAACATTTTAAGAAGTTGAAGTTATTGATAATTCAAATACGTATGTATCCACTTCCCAATCTCGATCTTTTCTTTTAAAAAAGTTAGTCATTTTGCACTGCTTACTCATATTTTGTAAACGCAAATTAAATATAACAATAGAAACACAACCACAATGCACAACACTCTTTTCGTATACACGCGAAAAAAACGCACAACTACTAGCTGGCTATAGTTTAGTACAATAAAGTACTCAAATCTCAAATACCATAGAAAAACTAACAAAACGTGGAGTATTTTGGAATAAATAGTCGCGCAGTTTAACAACGTGGGTACGTGTTTATAATTAAACAGTGCCTAAATAAATATAAAGGAGAAATATTCCAATACTCTTAGTCGGCGTTTTTTAGTCAAAGTTGCATGTACAGCTGTATGGTTTCGATAATAATAATCGGTGTCGGTGTAATGCCGATTGTATTCTAAATAAAAACTTTGATTCCTTCTTAACCCAAGTGGCTTTTACAATAACAAACTTGTTTTTATTTTTGACACGTACACCATATTTATATTTTTCTTTGATTTATTTATTTACTGTGTATTTTATTAATAATAATACTCTAATTTATTACACTTGTTATGTCATATGTATTATTAAAATTTAAATGCATATTTAAAACATTGTCAATTTTAGTTTCTTTTACTTCAATTTGTACTTTTATTTTTATGCATATTTTAATTGAAGTATAGCAGTAAGAACATTAAAAATAATTTTAAATAATCATATTAGTTAATTGAAATAATGTATATAATAATACATATATACATTTGATGTACTAGTAATTTGGTATATCTATCTAGATAATTACTTTTTTAAAATAAATTTACGTGCATTTAAATACTAAAGTAATAAAACCTACTTATTACATTATAACAATACAGTCCACGCCGTAGACCGACGGATATTTTAATAGATACCCCTTCATCCCCCCCCCCCGTGGGTACGCCGCTGCTGTTAAGTGAACCGAAAAGATATAGGAAAATATATGTATCAAAATTTTTATCTGCGACATACCACTGTTTATTATAATAATTTTTTTAAATGGAATTCTGTAATGTAGGTAACGCTCTCTTGAATTAATTATTTGAGAAGTAAGGATAAAATAATAATAATAATAATATATACAATAATTCCAAACATTCGCGGATTTGCCCAGCAAACATTTTGTGACGGGCCATAAGTGGCAAAGTAGAGTTTACCCGTCACTAGTAACGTCGGGCCTTTGCCATCAAAATATATTGGCCCGACATCAATAGGAGACACAGGCCGCTAGGCGGCCAACTTACGGCAGATATACTATTGCCAGCAGCGGGCCAATGCTGTATCGCATTCACACCATCAGTGGTTTTTATGAGATTTGTAGGGGGAGATTATAAATAAAAACAATATCAAATTCTCTAAAAATAGATTTAATGAAAAAAAAAACAGGTTAAACGATTACATATGTAAATTAAAACAAAAAAAAATGAGTAATGTAAAATTACATATTAATGATTTATTTGTTGCTTCGAACGTCTGCTTCTCCCGCCATTTCTATCAGTTGCCGTTTTCAACCAACCTTTGATGATGTCATCGACTTCTTTTTGCCTCACTGCCCCTAAATATATATTTTTAGCATTTTTATTGCTTTTCGAACAGACTTACCCAGTATTAAAAGAACCACGTTCTTAAACTTGCTGAAAGCTGGCTTATTATTTTTTCCCGACCAATTACATTCGACAGCCAAATCTTGATGAATTATTGTTCCTAAAATTGTTCTGGTTGTGTCAAACAAACCTTTGCCACCTAATACTTGGAGGTGAGTACACTGTAAAAATGAATTCTGCTTTACGACGAATTCCTCATTTCTTTTGTGATTGCATGAATTTTTAATAAAACTTTTTTGCCGTTAACGAATTTATTTTTGTAAAAACGTATGTACATAGTAATCAATGCACAAGTATTTGAAACTGTAAGTTTAAGAAATATTAAATAAGAAAAAAACCAACGAGTTTTGAAAATAATTGTTCACATGATAACAAATAGGAATTTTAAATAAATTACTTACAACTTGCCCTATTGTATCTTCCTGCATAAGTTTCCCATTGAAACTTTCCAATTCCAGAATGGTTTTTTCCGGTAGCATCTCCGATAGCGCACGTTTCGGTACGCTAAAGAATTCAGATGTTGAGCTGTCCGTGATTCTTACTGATCGCTTAATCTCTTTGACATCTTTCTCAATGGTTACCAATTTTCTTAAGATTTGCTGTAACAAACCTACGAAAAAAAGTTAATACTAACATTGACTTGAGTTTTATTTTGCTCCACCCTCATCAGCATTTGCTCTTATCTCATCAAAGCGAGAAGCGTGTGTCTGAGGTCTTCTTGAGTTTCTGTTTATATCATATTCAGGCAAATTGATTCTCGTGCGAGGGTTACCATCGTTTTCCTGAAATAGAGAGTTTTGCCTAGTTGCACTTGACTGCGAGGAAACGATTTCATTGGTTTCGGTGTACATACTGAATGGATCTTCAGTTATCAAATCTAAAACTAGAATTAACGAAAAAACGAGTTTTGTTTTAGACTAATTGTAATCATATTTGTACTTTACCTCTGTTTGCGTAGCTATTAACACAATTCATGTCTATGAATTTTTTCAAGTTACAAGATTTCGGACCGCTCTCTTCATGTGGAGACGCCAAAAACCGGTTAGTGTTTTCAAATTGATATACGTCTTCTGAAAGTCTCTTTGCTTTTTGCTTTGGTAAACGAATTACTGGTATATCTTCACTATTGTCACTACTTATATTGTTTATATAATCTTCATAGATACTGCGTGGGCGTCGAGCTCTTCTCTTAGGAGCATTACTTTCATCACTTTCATTGCTTTGCGTCACACTCGATACACATTCTAAAGTATTCATTTTTTCTACAGCTCTCTCATATGAAACTAAAAAACGTTACGATATTCACACCTACTGTAAATATACTATGCAAACCTGATTTGTATTTGACATTAATTCTAATTAAAGTCCATGTGTGATCTTTTTTTGGACTTGAATGATTTTCTACCATTTTCATCCTTTCTTTGTCTGCCTTGGCACGTCCAGGCCAGAAGCATTGGTTTGCACCACCTAACCATTTGTATGAAACAACGCTTAGCGGTGTAATTCCATTGTTCTCCTCATCCGGAAATTCAACTACATAGTACAATGCGGACGACCTGTTAATGAAATTACGTATTATCATTTGCTTTTTATACCAATTAACATAAGAGGTTATACATAAAACAGGCAATCATGTTTTTAAGGTCTAAAACTCAGGAATTCATATAACACACCCGAAATATTTATATCTGTAACATTAAAATTACAACGCAATAATCTTTCTACAATACAAGTTTTGTGGCAAATGAAAGCAAAACAAATAAGACTTACTTGTTGAAATCAAACTGCGACTGTAACATCGTGACTAATTCGAATTCAATTGCTGAATCATTTGCACAATCATAAAAGATATTCCTGTCGTCGAATTCACAAGCAATATAAAAATCATAAAAATAAGTACTAAAAGCATTGACTAAAAGCAACAAACACACAATCAGCAGAAAATAAAAATCAAATAAGCTGATAATGCAGCATTTTTGAACACCTAACGATGGAATGTGAAAGCGCAGATAGTTCGTGAGCTGTTCCCGAGTATTAAATGCGCGCTAAATTTAAAAGATTAAAGTTTTAACAGAATAGCCACTATTGAACCGCTTATGCGCCAGTATTGGGCACAGGCTGTTTTTCTATCGTCGAAAAAACGTCGCGCCAATTATTCTAGACCCTTGCCTACATTTAACCGCCGATGTCGGCACTAAACCGTCAGTCGGCCGACGAAACTGTGTTTGCTGGGTGGTTATTCGTGAAAGTAAACAAAAACATAAAAGTTTTAAGGTGCATTATATTAAATTACAAAACCCAACATGTGTAACTTCTTTTACAGAATCATTAATAATATATTCTTTAGAGACACATCTGTGTTAAAAAAACTTTTAAATAAAAAAAATCTTTAATTAATGTTAAGAGACAATTGTACTGATCACTGTGATATATAATTTTTTTAATCAACTTAAACAAAAGAATAATTTGCTTAAATAAATTTAAATTAAAAGAGATATCTATTTTATTCAAATATACTTACGTAACGAAAGTACGCTATCTACGTAACAATACAAAAAATTATACTTTTTTTGCCCAAGACTAGGAAAATTGTTGTATGCACTTCACATCATGCATAACACAGAACTAAATTGTTGATTAGATGCACGACTCTTTTATAGTTCATATTATGGATTAGTTGGTGCAGGTATCGACTCTATTGTGTTCCTGTATAAACCTGTATGGATAGACCTGACTCAACGCAAAGCCTGTTATTGCTTGTATATTATGCACCTGTCTATATTTATATTTTACTTAGAACGTAAAAATCGCTAATAATTTTATTTATTGTTATGTTTATTTTAACTTCCATATGTCACAATTTTTTAATTTTATATTATACTTTGCGCGGATCCCCTGAAGCTGTTCAAGAACTCCTAGAGTCTATAGGGACCACTTTGCAAACCACTGATCTAAAGTATATGTTGTTTTATCATTTTTTTTTCTCTTGTTTAGGAAACTACTGATGGTAACTTTACTCTTTCTAAACATTGAAATTTTTGTTTTTGTGTTAACTTGGACTTGTTTATGAGTATCAACTGACTATTCAAAAAACAAATTTTTAATTTTATTTCCAGTTAAATTGTAGCTCTTTATAGTAATTCTACTTTTTCTTGATTGTTGCTCTCAATTTATTTGTCATTTTTTTTTCAAATTTTACCAAAGTTATTGTTTTATTTTGTTGATTTGAATGTTACAGTTATCAACCGCATCGTGACTTTTAAACTAAACGCACTACTTTTTTGTTGGGTTAACTACATAGTTATAGCAAACTCTTATTCCACAAACACAAAAACTTTGTTTCTCAATTTTAAACTACAAAATGCATCAGCGCAAACTGAGATTATAAATTATGATAAAATGCTAATAATGATACATTTATAAAACACGAAACTAAACAAACTTTTTTAAGAAATATTTTCTATAAAACCACTTAATACGCTTTGATTAACTTATATTCAAAACGCATAAAAAGCATATAGCTCCTACAAAAAGCCCAATATTTATTATATTCAAAAATCAGTTTTTATAGCATTTTTAAAATTGTAAAGTTATGCACATGACAACTTTTGACAGCTTTACAAATTAAAAATCTTAGATAGTGCTCTTTAGGTGCACGTTACAGAATGTAATTCTGAAAGTCGCACAAAAATCATAATAAAATACTTTTTAGAGTTTTTTCCATACGGCAGAATTTTATTCTATACGGATTCAGGAAATATATCATTAATTTATTTGAATATTCTTGTGATATGTTTTAATTCAAGGAATATAATGTAATAACGTTCTAGGACATTCAATGCTATATCGAAAGTGCGTACAATTTTTAGACGACTATAGTGTTAGTCTAAAAATAACGCAAAGATTGTTCACATACATCTGTTTCTCCTTATCAACTTCTCAAGGTCTTACTACTAGATATCTACCACCTCCATTTTTACATAATTAAAGATGCCATAAAACTATATGTACTTTATATAGAAAATGCCAATTTAACAATTTTAAGTTTTAATTAACAACTTGCGATCATTTACTAATTCCCTACACAAACTGATTTCGCAATACATCATATATACATAGTCTAAACATATACTTAACAAAATTGTTTGTTTGTATTCCTAGAGGATATCTTGTGTTATGTCGGAAGTACCTAAACTTACCTATCCAATCTCTTTCTCTTTTTTTTGCATTTATTGCTATTCTAGAATTTAAATTTTTTGTAAATAACTAGCATTTTCTATATTTTCTACATCACGCATGTCATATGTAGAAAATTATCATTCTCTTCTACGTTCTACCTGGTCTACTATAAATATTATGTATTTTGTGGATTAGTGCTTTTAGCGAGCCCTGAAGATATCTACTTTGAAACGTCGGCTACGGCTAAACCAAACATATAATAGCAAAACTTTTTATAGATATGTTGATATTAATTGTTTGGTCCGCTGTAAAAGTTCAATCTGTGAGTTTTATCCGTTGTTATAACTTCCAGGACGTTATCATCCGGTTTATTTTCTCACTAGATTGCATAGCTAGATTACACACATAAATAATTACAGAATCGCAAAAATGCTTTTTTTGGTGAGATTTGGTAAGAAATGTTGGTCAATAGTTCCAATTCTTTAGGGTGTTTTGTTATTGTTCTGGTAAACGCAGGTAAATGTCAAAACTCTAACCAAATTCTGCTATGACAATTTGTCCCTATTCCACTTAAAAAAGAATGACACCGATTAGTTTGTAAGAAAAAATCTATGGTGCTAGAAGTAGAACGCAATTTAATTTTCTTAATGTGTTTTATACGTTGGAGTTTTAACTGCTGCACTGCCAACACATTGTTGTATCTAATTACTCCAACATAAATGTAAATATTATCATTAAAATGAATGCCTTAAGTCTGCTGTTATAAATTCTTATACATACAATAATCATCTATAGTGAGTAATAAGTGAAAATTATCAATGTTAATACGTAATGGGTATATGCTGGTGCAAAGAAAAACACGAAGAAAATGAATCGTATTTTCCACAATCGAACAATGACAATATTGACAGCGCCATACAATCAGTTACACCATTTTCTTCGGCTGAATATTACCTGGAAAATACGGAAAAAGGATGTCCAGATTCTCTGACAGTAGATAAACTTGTATTAGAAACCTTAGGAATTATTGGAACGCTTGTAGATAAGTAAGTAATTTTTTGCAACATAATTCGTATTATAAATCAATTTTAGTGAACAAGAGCCACCACCATCGATGTTACGTTTGCATAATATAGCAGATAATGAAGAAGGCTGGATTCAAGTGGTAAAATCTATGGTTAATGTGATACCTATGACGGATCCTTTAGGATCATCGGTTATTACGCTTCTTCTTGATGACTCTCCATTGCCGTCCAGAGAATCTGTGTTGCACGTTGCATCTATGTTTAATCTATCAGCACAGAGCGCCCTCGTCGGTAGAATCAATGCCCCAAAACAACGAAACATATGTGTTGTCTTAGGTTGTATTGCAGAAAAGTTAGCTGGTCCAAGCAGTTTAGGGATTTTAACAGATTCTACATTAGATTATCTTATTACGAATTTAGTAAGTTTTGCACACAAATAATAAGTTTTATAAATTAATTTTTTAGAACACGGATACTGACCCAAATGTGATTTTATTTTCATTAATTGCCTTAGAAAAGTTTGCCCAAACGAGCGAAAATAAAGCTACTATTATACGTCGGTTGCAGAGTGAACCAAGTTGTCCAATTTCGAAGTTAGAAGCATGGGTGAGGGACGATCATTTTATCAAAAAACAAGTTGGATTTTGTGCTCAATGGGCTTTAGATAATCTTTGTAAGTACTTTTATTATTTATTCTTATCTTAATTACCATTCTATGAAATACATCATACACAAGTTTGTTTGCAGTAGTTTTCAGTCCTTTCAGTTTATTATATAATCGTGTGTATTAAATTTTTGAGTCTTATCTGACTCATCCATTAGGTGCACAATAAAAATATAGATTTAGAAATGCTACAAAAAAGATAAAAGAAGATAAAAATGAGAATGTGACGATTTAGATGTGAGAATGAGAAAAAGACAAATAAATGCTGTAGAGTGTATAGGGAATTGAAAATAGATTTAGAATTTAAACAGATGTAAATAGTGGCACAGGAAATAACTTGATTTGTTAATAAAAACAAAAACTTTGCAGTGTTAATTGATCGTAAAAAGATTCTTTTCTCTTCTTGATCTTATATAATATAATAACTGTAGCAATCTGCAACTTTTGAGTGAAAAAATCTTGAACCACCATCTAACTCTAATCTCATAACACGCTAATTACTAAACACCAAATTGGGAAAAATGGATTAACAGTCTAGTACTCATTTAATGTCCTGCATAGTCTCTTTTTATTTTCTATGGATGTGTGCATCTAAATTTTTTCGTATATTTCAGCTAGATAATATTGACGAATTTGAAATACAGTAATTGAAGCACATTGGAGAGTTGATGAAATTCCTGTAATTGTGTATGGTGACCATTTTAAAAGGATTAAAGAGTATTTATATTTTACTTATAGAATCTACTATATACAGGGTTTATCACGGTACCCGTGCGATAGAAGTATTTGAGAGAATGTAATAACGTGTAGATCTCGATAGAAGCAAAATATTTTGAACACTGTACAACTTCCGGTTCAACCGGAAGTAGTCATTAACTTGGTTATTTTAAATGGAACACCCTTTATATTATTACATTTTTGGATTTTCTAAGCGATTCGGCAATGGCTTGTATCAGGTATTCCTATTTTCAGGTATTCCTATTTGTAAGAGTTGTTGAGTTATTAATTTTATTTTGAAAAATCTGCTATTTACGCTCTCACATTAAATTTCATAGATTTCGTTTATTTTTAAAAAAGGGAAGCTTGTTTTTAATTGATACATTTATTTTTCAGTAATTTTTAAAACTATACTACTGTATACAGGGTAATGACAATTACCTTCTAAACTTTAAAACTAAATAACAAACTTTTTTTATATGAACACACAAATCTTTACATATGACTTGATTCGCAAGTAGGCACAAATGGTCGTAAAAACAAAAGTTCTTGCACGAGCTAAAAGGTCCTCCCTGGTTGCAACTGGTGTGATCTACACCTTGTTCTAAAAATACTCCAAAGAAAAAAATGGAGTTAAGATATATCCGGGATTCTAGGAAGCCACTTCCATGGACCATTAGGACCAATCCATTGATTCTCAAACATATACGACAGCTGAAGATGCACTTCTTTAGTAGAATCTGCGGGTCTAAATATTTTTGTTGGTTTACATTTGCATCATAAATTTTGTAACACACCCTAATGTTTATAATAGCACAGAACACATTAAAACTAAATTATATTTGAAGTTAATTCTGTCGTATCACATGAACATTCTCGTCTCTTCAATAATGGTTATTTCTTCGATTTACGATGCTTTCTCGGCTAAATTTAGTTTCATCAGTCCAGATTAGCTAGAAAGTTCTTAACCTCTTGCATTTTTTAAATCTTATGCTCGCAGTACCGTGAACGCGGTACATATTACTTATATGAAGTTTGAGTTACAAATTATAACCTAGTTATTGTCTCACTAATTGCCGATGGTGTTCTCTTTTCATTGGTTTTCGAAGTTGAATAATTTTATTAATAGAAGACCATTTGTAGAACGAGTTTTTTATTGTCGGCCACTTCCAAAACTTGCTGGTGCGTTCCATGTACTCTGCAATAGCTCCTTTTTCTGTCACATCAACAGCTATTCCTGGAAACCTTATCAAATTCCATTCTACAACAACAACATTCCCTCTTAGAAGCTGGTCTTGAGGTTTTCTTCTAAGGAGTTATTGGCATTGTAAGAAGTAGATGCAACTGGGTCGACTTCTTCGGGACCATTAACAGCTTCCAGTTCCTCTTCGTCTTCCGTAGTAAAAACCATGTCACTGTGACCTTTTGAAATGAGGCTGTAATCGCTTTCTTCATCTGTTGATGGGAGCTCCCAATTTTTTCTTGCGTTTTTCTTTTCAAAGTTTTAGCTTTTTCTTTTTCAAATCCCTCTGACGGATTAAAAAAATTTTTTTTTGTTTTTTCTTTTCTTTCTCACTTTTTTTTTCTTTTTTTTCATCTTTTTGTTTTGTTCTTCTCTTCATACTGAATAATATCATTTGTTGTAATAATTTTACCTGCAGAAACTTTCAGTGTTTGTCTTTTTATCAATGGGGGTTTGACAACTTCTTGTCTTTTTAGTTCCAAATGGTGGATGAACGTATCTTCTACCAGTTCCAAATTAACAGACGTATTTGTGCAAGGTAAACGTGTTTGTCAATTCATTCAAACACTTTTTTCAACATTTTGAAAAAATGTCTTTAGGTAATGTTGCAACGGTTTTGCCGCTTTCAGACTGCTTCCACTAGGTTAGGATTTGTCTCCATTTGATTTTAAGAGGTCTAAAATAGGTCAGATCTAAAGGCTGGGCAAGGTGCCAAGAATTTTGAGGCAAGCATACAGTGTGGATATCATTAGCTTCACAAAGCCTCACTGCATTTAAACTAACACGTAAGCTAAGATTGTCTCCTATATTTGATTATTTATTTTTTTGTTCTTGTTTTTTAAAATCGGAAGTAGGTGGGCTAAGAACTAATCTTCAAAAATAGCTTCATTGATCCACCCTTGCTGAGTCCTGTTACATCATATCCTTGCAGGGCCACTTTTAGATCATGGGGTTCACAAGTGCTCAGCTTTATAAATAGTGTAAGGAGGCTCTGGTTCACCACTAGCGTTTCAAGAAAACCTCTTACCAATTTTGGACGTCACTGCATTCTTTGTGCTCCACTCTAACGAAAACTGTAGAAATTAATTTAAAAACTGCTTTCTGAAGGTTAGCAGAGAACATTGTATTTTTTCTCTAGGGCTAAAGTAACGCGCATTCACGGTATTCAGTTCGTCTCCAATATGCAACTTGAAATTTGGATGAAATCTATGCAGTTTCAAAAACCTTTGGATTGACACCACCGATATGCCTAAATCTGTAGAAACTGCTGCTATTGAATGTCGATGATAAACTTGGATATAGCTCAAAGTGCTTATTTGGTTATCTTCGTTAGCACTAATTGGTTTTGAAGAATTTTTACAAACTCTTATACTCCCTGTTTCTAGAAAACTTGTTTCAATTATTCTAAATTTGTTTTTACCAATGAGGTATACTATACTAACTGGAAAAATCTCTTCGTACATGCAAATGAGCCATCGATATCCCCACTGGTTTCGGGGAAAAACGTATAAGGTCGACCACGTTTGAAAGGTAGAAGTAAAATTAAAGCTTGTATGAAAACAATTTGTATATTTCTTAAACTAAAAATACATAGGATTAAAAATAAAATATAAAATTATGTATTTTTAAATAAAATTAATTAAGTTAACTTAAAGCAACTTCTTAAATGTAATGATACTACTACCTTAAAATAACTTCAACGTTTATGGTTTTGCAGTAAGTTTTCAATCGAAATTCAAAATATATATTAATTATTTAAACTACTAATTTTCCACTCATGTGATACGCTTCGAAATGTCTCTACAATTGGGTGAATATAATTTTACTTTCCTGTAAAGAAAATATAGCCATCGCAATTTTTTTTCAAAAAATTTTTATTGCATAATTTTACGTTTCGAGGTCTTCTGAATCAGAAAAATGTATTTTTGACAAAAAAATGTTGGGTGTCTGTGTGTGTGTTTGTCTGTGTGTAACGATGTACCCACGATAACTCTTGAACCAAAAGTCCTAGTAACTTGAAATTTGGTATGGAGCTGATGGTTTTTTTATATACTCTCGGTTCTATCAAATGATGGGCCTGATACACAAACCAGAATTGGTTGTATTCGCCATTTTTAAGTTT
The DNA here is from genome assembly GCA_035610365.1 of Aquatica leii. Classification (NCBI taxonomy): domain Eukaryota; kingdom Metazoa; phylum Arthropoda; class Insecta; order Coleoptera; family Lampyridae; genus Aquatica; species Aquatica leii. The sequence goes on along the minus strand of CM069435.1, from coordinate 47,354,001 downwards.
CTCTTATGTTATTTTGTACGTATGTAAATTATTCGAATTATTTTTACAGTTGCTTATAGAGTTCATTCTTCCTAACAATTTATTCAAATAAAATTTTTAACATTAATAGTTTATTAGATATTTGATTTATAATTTCAAGTGAATTCTATATATAATCCTAGGTTCGAATCCTGCCTACGACGATTTTTTTAAGAAAAAATTCCATATCTTGAAAGGAAAGCAAGATACGGTAAAAAATAAGAACTACTCTCTATATTATTTTGGTTTGTTTATATACGGAGTGCTGCATCTTATTTAAATTATCTTTAGATGTACCCACGATAACTCTCGAACCAAAAGTCCTAGTAGCTTAAAATTTGATATGGAGCTGGCTTTTCATATTCTTTCGGTTTTATTAAGAAACCGGAAGTGGGTGTATCCGCCATTTCTAACAGTTTGTTTTATATAAGTTTGTACGTATGTAAATTATTCAAATTATTTTTACAGTTTCTTATCGAGTTAATTCTTCATAACGTTTTTCTAGCATTAACAGTTTATTAGATATTTGATTTATAATTTAAAGTGAATTCCATATATAATTATAGGTACGAATCCTGTCTACGACAATTTTTTTTTAGAAAAAATTCCATATCTTAAAGAGAAATACGTTAAAAAATAACAATTTTTCTCTATATTTTTTTGACTTGTTTATATACGGAGTGCTACATCTTATTTAAATCATCTTTGGATGTACCCACGATAACTCTCGAACCAAAGGTCCTAGGAACTTGAAATTTTATAGGGAACTGGTTTGTTATATTCTCTCTGCTTTGTCAATAAATGGGTTTGATAAAGAAACCGGAAATGGGTGTATCTGCCACTTTTAACAGTTTTTATTATATAATTTTGTACGTATGTAAATTATTCTATTTATTTTTACAGTTTCTTATAGAGGTAATTCTTTCTAACAATTTATTCATATAAAAAAAATTTTACATTAACCGTTTATCAGATTTTTAATTTAAAATGAATTCACAGATATAATATAGTTTGGAATTTTGCTGCGACGGTTTTTTTTTACTAATTTACTAAAGGGGTAAGTAATATCGAGGCGCACAAATATAAGGGCTAGTTGATATGATCTTAATGAAATCGAGGAGAAAAAATTTAAAAAATCTATAGCATGCTAGTAAATCAATACAAACGGGTCCATATCACTTCAAAATGGTTTTATGACAAGATAACCTTAAAAAAATATGTAGACATTTCTTCATCGTTCCTTATAGGAAAGTCGTGTAGTAACCACACCAGTTTTTTAAATGGCATTCTACTTATTATTACTTTTTTTACAGTGGCCGCATTATTAGTTTTCATCTCTTTCCGTTTATGAACTCTTTTATTATAGATAAGATAAGATTATTAAATTTATTATTAAATGCACTTTAAGAAACAAATTGATAAAACTAAAATTGTCGAATGTAATTCAAACGCTACAAAATTCTTAACTATACGCGATAGTTTGCTTTCTTGTCCGGATGAAGTGACCATACTACCATACGAAGTTGTGCCTCCAGTAATTATATTATATTTCATTGGTTTTTACTTATTATGAGTAGATAGGGATATCTTATATTATGTGTTCTACAAGTTCTATCCAATATTTTTTCACATTCACCACGTTTGAGTAACCCACAATCTCATCTATTTCTTAAGAATTAGACTAAATTTACAAAATCAACATCAATCTTTTAAGCTACTTGTGCAAAACGCTGTAAATAATATGTATTTTTTGTTTTTACGACCATTTGCGCCTACTTGATATTTCTCAAAATTTTTCAAAATAAAATTTATAATAACTCTTACAGATGGGTATAGGAATACTTGATACAGTCATCACTGGGGTAATCCAAAAATGTAATAATATAAGGGTGTTCAATTTAAAACAACAAAGTTAATGGCTACTTGAATCGGAAGTTGCATACTATTCAAAATATTTTGCTTCTATCGAGATCTACACGTTATTTCATCTTCTAAAATTTGAAAACTGTGGGTACCGCGGTAGACCCTGTCTAGTCAGTTCATTGTCTTTGTTCTATTCTGGGTGTGTTTTACTTCGAGTAAACATTAAAGGCTTTTTATCTTGGAATCAATTTTCAAATTTTATTTGAAATAGATTTATTTTATAGTAGAATTCAAGTTCTTGCAGGTTACTTTTGTCTTGCAATTATCTATTGTAGATAATTTTTGTGTGGTCCATACAAGCTGAGCTTTCGTCGCATTGGACATCAGATCTGGAAAAAACAGAAGATAGTCACTGCGACGTGTGACGAAAGTTCAGCTCATAAGAAGTCGACTACATGGGCATTATCAAGAATGGAAAATTGTAACAGATTTTTTTAATTCCAGTTGTGATGCCAAATCGAAAATTTTCATATTTAACAGTCGACAACTCTCATCTTAATGCTATGTTAAATACAAGCGACGTTAGTGAATATCTAAAAATATCGCCCGATGGTGTTGAAGCTAGATGTGATGCGTATTCATTCGAAAGCGTACGGTGCACTGCTCAAGCCGACTCGGGTGTGTGGTATTACGAAGTTACTATAATAACTCCAGGTGTGATGCAGATTGGATGGGCAACAAAAGATAGTAATTTTTTAAATCATGTCTGTAAAAATATTTCAATAAACAGTTGATAACTGTAGTAATTATAGGAAGGGTATGGTATAGGAGATGATAAATATTCCTTGGCTTACGATGGTTGCAGAAAATTGATTTGGTACAATGCTAAATCTGAACCACAACATTTACCCAGATGGCAGGCGGGAGATATTCTGGGTTGCCTTTTAGACATCGAAAATCAACTAATTTGGTTTTCGGTAAATGGTCATCTGATTCCCCCATGTACACACGTTTTCGGTATGGCAAAGTAAGTTAGTTCATCTTTTCGAATATTTTAATTTATCAATTATTTTGTAGGTCAGGATTTTTTGCAGCCGCTAGTTTTATGTCGTTCCAGCAGTGTCATTTTAATTTTGGAGCCGAGCCGTTTAAACATCCGCCTCGAACGACATATTCAACATTTAACGATACAGGTGTCTTAGATCCGGAGTGCAGACAAGTTCTTCCCCGTCATATTTATTTGAACCAATTACGACAACAAAGTGTAAGGGAAGATAGTTGCACGCTTTGCTACGATAAAAAAGCTTCGGTTCGACTAATACCATGTGAGCATGGGTAAGTTCTGTAAACTCGTGTGACATAATTTATATCAGGTCATTGTGCTCTCTTACATTTCTTATTCACTACACTAGAATTGGTTTTGACGGTTATGCTATTTAAACTTTTTACGTCTTCTTGCTGAGTATTGACGATCCCTTGGATGTTCTGCGTTGGATAAGGCTGAATCCTGAAACTTTGAGGTTGTGATGAGAAGCGGTAGATTATGGTTTACACGTTGTTAATGACAATAACTTCAGAGTTTGTGTAATATATATTGGTCAGCGACGGTGTAAATGATTCCCTCGCAGATTCTGTCATATATTAACGAAAGTAGCAAACCGAGGTCAAATCATATTGCATTTATAATGAAAAAAGTGTGTCTTTCTATACATTACTAGTCTTTAGGTATTTGTAGACACATTTGTACTGTAGTATTTTGTACATTTAATTTGGCATTTTGTTTATTCTATTTCACTTATAAATTTTCTGTCAATTTAGGTCAAAACTTGTAATCAATTTTTTACTTGCGTTGATGTAAATTTTGCAATCTTGCATGTATAATAACACCAGAACTTTCAAGCCTGAATTCGCATGTGTGTTTTGTGTTTTTGAGTTTTTACAATTAACTGGAATATTCTAAATATAGACATTTAATAAGCCTTATTGGTTTTAACTAAAAACCTTTTTTTCTGTTGCTATGAAGCACCCACACTGGACTATTTCGATTTTGTTAAAAAAAGACTACACTGTGATAACGGTAATGTTACTAAGTAGGTTGTGGAGACCTCAAGTTAATCTTAGTATTGCGATTCTATTTAAGGCAAATCATGTGAGGTGTGTTACTCACATAGCCTTTTTAAAGTTGTGAATTTAAGAAATGAATGAAACACTGTAGTTGATCGTGTTCGGGCGATGTTTTGTGGTCGATGTGGACTATATTCAAAATTTTGTTTGATGTCCCGAGGTCGAGACCAGTTTGGTCTTCTATCCATCTACGAATCTGCCCACCTGGTTGCCTGTAACATTATTAGGCCGTTCTCTTTTGGTCTTGACAGTTAAAAGAAAGCACCCCGCATTTCATGCTTCTGAGGCAAGTTCACAACCAGTCCAGCAATAGCAAGTATTGTTTATTGTAGTGCTGTCTTCTGCCACCACGCAACAGCTCGAATTGGAAGAACTGGTTTTGCGTAGTAAGGACATTAAGATACATAGAATATAATCACAGCACTTGCTAAAGTAGATAAGCTTGTTAGGCGAAGTTTCATTTACCTACTACTCAATAGTGGTCCAACTCACGGGTAAAATATTGATGCAGCATATAGTAGTAGGTAGAAATTGCATTGAAAAATTTCAGCTGTTCGTTAACCCGCAGATTAGAGTTTTGTAGCAGACGCGTTATTTATGAAAACATAAAAAGAAAAGAGTAGTGACAATTGTAGTTGAAAATAAAGTATTATACTGGGTCCTGCAACGGCAAACTTCAAATGTTAAGTGTTAATAATTTCTTATTTCCAATGGAACACTATGTGTATGTTTTTGCATAATTAAATTTTTTTTTTAATTTCCTTTTGATATAACGATTTTCTATACCTAAAGTTAATAATTTCAGAGATATTTAACACATTTACATCATTACACAATACTTTGTACACAAGTAAACGTTTCACTACATTTCTATGCACCGAAGTAGGCCAAGCTGAGACAAAACAACTGTCAAAATATAAGTACCTAAATTCAAAATATAAGTACCTAAATGTCCATTTAATATTTGATTTATATACATTTTAAAAAGTGGTTCTCTCCATTTCATAATGAATTTCGAAACATACGAACGAAAGTCGATACAATTTTTATATTAGGGGAAACCATTAGAAATTGTTTATTTGCGGCTAGAATTTACGCGACACGTTATCCCGACAGAAGACATCCGGATGAGAAAAGTTTTAGGAACGTACTCAATAAATTTATTGAAACGGGAAGTGTTTTTTACAAAAAAACAAGAAATCATAAAACTTATCAGTAACGAGGAAAATCAATTTTCAGTGCTATTAACATGAGCCAAAACGACATCGGTGAAGCAACAGGCATAAGCGAGAGTTAGTTAGTTAGTACAATGCATTCTGAAAAAAAACTGGTATCATGCATATCATATTCAGTTACATCAAGAACTGAGATACTGATTTTCAATTTCGTTCCGAATTTTGTATTTGAGGAAGATTGAAAATACAGGAGGATCCTGCGTTTTTCCTATATGTTTTATTCACGGATGAGGCGACATTCCATAACAGTGGATTTGTCAACAGACACAATTTTTATTATTATTTGACCGACAATCTGCAAGTTAATCATTAGCATTGATGGTCTTTGAATGTCTGGGCAGGAATTATTACCGGGTTTATTAGCTAATCTACCTCAACATACGAGAAACATGCTGTGGTTTTAACAAGACGGAACGGGACCTGCGCATTTCTCGCGAGACATGAGGGCATTACTTGATCAATTTTTTCCCAACCAATTAATTTGTAAGAATGGACCCACTAGATGGCCTACTAGATCTCCGGATCTAACGAAACCTTTTTTCTTATGAGGATACGTAAAACACGTTGTTTATAAGAAACCACTAACAACACAAATGAATATGCAGCGACGAATTGTGGACGCTTTTGTTAGTATTTTACCTGAAATGTTGGGAAGAGTGGAAAGGTCTTTTCAGCGGAGAATTAATTTGTGCCTAAATGAAAATGGAAAACATTTTGAACATTTACTTTAGTATCGTTTGTTTTAATAATGTTGTTATCTTTCTTGGTTTTGGAATAAAAGAATTAATCGTATTACAAAAGTATTAGCTGTTTTTGTTCATCTCACATTGACTCTTACATTTTGACAGTTGTTTTATCTCAGCTTGGCCTACTTCGGGGCATGTGAAATGCTTACTTTTGTACAAAATTTCGTTTAATTATGTAAATGTGTTAAATATCTGTGAAATTATTAACTTTAGGTATAGGGAATGGTTATACCAATAAAAGGTAATTTAAAAACATTTACTTATGCAAAAACGTACATAGTGTTCTATTAAAAATAAGAAAGTTAATAACATTTGAAGTTAATTCATGTTAGTTTTTATCAAGTAATAGGTTGGAAATATGGAAAAGTTTGAGACAGAATCATTAAAACAATGTTTAAAGATTCCAAAATCCAAACCGCATACCAATAGAGCTAAAAACAAAGAAATAGGCTATTTTTGTTGAAGACACAACGGTCAAATGTTTACGAAAAAATTAATAACTCGAAAACTAGTAAGTTTAGGTATAAGGAATAGTATAGAGTATAGACATTTTATTAGAAATTACTTAAGAAATTTAAAAATAAAAAATATACATGTTCCATTTGAGAAAAAAAAAATTTTTGTTATACCGCAAAATTTAAACACTACGTTTGAAAATAACTTTACGGCATAAAGATTTTTAAACCAATAACGTTTTGTACGAATCATTTTTTTGTGCTAATATACTCGCTAACTCGAATATCAGTTGCATATAAAAAAGTGAAGCAAAATCGAACATTTGTAAGTAGACAAAATGTTAGTATTGGTCAGTTTGAATGTGATTCTGTTAGCGACATATAATGATCACTACCATTTTGTAAAAATCTTACAAACCAGTATTAAGAAAATATGTTAATTTCGTATGTAGTTTTCTTTAATAATAGTTCATGAGATACCCACAAAATGATAACCATTACTATAGGTAGTCAACCAATCACATAACATTATTCTGCCTACCTTGCAAATGGTCGATTTTGGCTTCACTTCTAATTTATAGTTAGCTACCCAGGATATTGTAAGGATTGTAGGGGTAAATATTCTTGTGGCACCATTATGAATAAACGCAACGCCCACCTCGTTGATAGCTTTTGCGACCCTAAATTCTTGGGTGACATTATTGCACACCCACTTTTTTTCAAATGCCGGCGAGATTGACTATGTCACTTCATTTGAGCCGTCTGCTTCTTACCACCATATTCTGTATTTTAGCGATACTTTTAAGGCGTCCTGACAGCTGTTTATATTAGTCAGTTATTCGACCGCGTTTAAACTAATCTACTCAGTGTTTTATCATTGCGTACGAAGGAGCTCAACATTATTTGTCTCATCCAATATCTCTTTATACTTTAAACCTTTCATGGAAAAAACTTGGACTACGTATTCAACTTTATCTATTTTAGTACAAGCTTACACACGTTTGAATTAAAAACATTTTTCGCGTTCGCGTCTCTAGATTTCTTATATTTATTTTATTTATATACCAATACTCTAATCTATATTTTACTTGCAGGGGATTTTGCACTTCTTGTGTTGGACAATTAAATGAATGTCCAATGTGCAGATCAGCAATACACGTTGTAGTTGATGATACTTCACAATAAACAATAAAAGTAATAAGAAAGAAGATCCTATATTATAAACTTGACTAATACCATTTATTTATAGAGGTTAAGGTTTGCCTGTTATTACCTATTTTTCTTTTTTAACTTTTTACAATTGTTATTTAATAAGATTATTTACTACGAAATCTAAATATTGCATTTATTATTTAAAAATTGTTTTTCTAGATGTATAAGGTACAAGGTACATGTGAGTTAATCAAAATAATTTTTATTTTACATATTCGAAAAAAATACGAAGGTTTTTGTATCTATTTGTAATTTACGTAATTTGTAAATAGTGTTCTTATGTTATGATGCGATTGAAAAGTGTTTATTGCAAATAAATTTTAAACTAGATCATTTATTAAAGTGCTATAAAGATATATTTCATAGTAAAATATTATACAGGTATATATCAGTCTTTCAAAGACTTTAATACATTCACTATTTATCTTTACGAAATGCCAAAACTTGACGCTTTTAATGTACCTATTCAAATTTGTTTTAAGTATATATAGTATTATTTTCACGAAAGTTTTGAGCCTAAGACAAATGTATATTTCGTTTTTTGTATATTATATTGTAAAGCGTTGTAAAATATATTTTTTGAATTGGTATGTATTTTTTTCTGTTGTCTCACTGGATAGCTACACAATCTGAACTACTTGGTGTATGTAACGAAACTTTTCAACATAGAAAAAGAAAGGTATGGGAACATTTGCTTAAGAACTGAAGAGATTAAAGTTAACATGTATCTAACCAACAAAAATGCTAGAAAGTTAGAAAAAGAGAAACCCAATGAATAAGTTTAAATTACTGTTTGGGCATCAATTTAATTTACTACTTTTTAACACAATGTTTTTGTAGGTTACCTGTAAATTCATTTTCAAGTGCAAAACTATAACACCAGAAAGTAAATTACAACTATTTTATAAACAACCTCTGAAACCACAGGTACTTACCTTATGGGATTAATACACAACTAAGGTAAAGCCCATGAAACATACAAAGCAGCAGCAGACGATTTACTGCGTGGTTTAGCGTCTTCAATCATAAAGTCAACGTTGTTCAAGTATGCAAAAAGATAATCATGAATATTGTATTTATGTTTCACTAGCACGTACCTTTGATTTATTTATCTTAGCACACACGTTAATCACTTATTTATTTAAACTAACAAAAGTTTTCTGAAAAACTGACCTCAGCTCTCTTGGAATACTTTTTATATATTTCTGTTATCTGTGTCGAGAATTTTCCATATCCTTCGGTTATTGTCTCGAGGTTGACAATTACTTCGAAAACGATTCACCTGCCCCTTCTTAAGACTGTTCTGTTCCAGAACAGGTAACTGGATGCGACACCGGTAGAAAGGATTGTGGCGATAGCGGCAGCTCTTTCCATTTCGGCAACTTGCTTGAGTATAAAAGTAGCAATCAATGGACTTCTCTTGACCTGATGTTCTGCTTGGATGATAACTGCACACCAACACTTGAACGTTTATTTCTCGGAAGACGACTTCTAACATATTTCTAACTGCTCTCCAATCTAGTTCTAAGCCACAACCAAACTTGAACACTGCCAATTTCTTAATATTGTGTTCTCTCGAGATTCCATAATGCTTGCTACAGATTTTTGTATAACGGGTTTGTTCCTTGAGTACTTCTTGGTAACCAAATAGAAAACGAAAACTTTTTAGACTGCTGGTTGCTGTCTTCGTAGTTTATCTAGGCGTCCAAACTTCTTTTGAACTACTACTGTTTGGAAGAGGTGTTGTTGTTCCTCGGTCGTAATTCCGAACCAACCCTTTTCAGAATCTCCGTATATGCTCATAAACTTATCGAAGTCCATTTCTTCGACTGGATTTCTTGTTCTGCTAGTTATTACCCAAATAGCATGTAAACTTACGGCAACTTTGCTTTTAGCATGCCTTTTCCGTGTCAAGTTTACAAAAACTAGAGTAGCTTGCTGCAAACTTGCAGAAAACTTTCTTTTGCAAATTTGCAGTACGCCAGCGTAAACACGTTATTATTTAATTCTGTGTTTACGCATCGTATACTTTTTAGGTAAGTATATTATTGAATTTTAGTGTACTTATTGGTTTTAATTCTATTGAAAATTTTAAATAATTTTACAAACACTAGTAACTGAGTTTGAGATTATTAAACATTTTCATTAATTCAGTAATTAAAGTTCTTCTTAAATTTATGTTTTATGCTTCAGATCAACAAATCGAGCGATGAATAGGACAGGTGAAAATGGAACAGAATTAAAACAAACAGAGAATACCTAATGAAGTTGTAACTAGTTTATAGAAACAAGTCTCTATTTAATTAGAATATCAATAAGCAAAATATTTTTTTGTTATTCTTTGTACCTATCTTCAAAGTACGGTGACATTACTGAAAGTTTGACGAATTTCCATGACAAACAACGTTATGTCTGTAAGTAAGTCGTGCGATTACATGTTTCAATAATATTTTTACAAATTTGAAACTTTGCTATGAGAAGGGACTAACCTTTCTGCAAATTCAAATCTTGTCATGGCAAGACGTAACAATATTGCTACAAGTTTGTCGAGACAAGGTTGTCACAAAACTTATATTGCTGTTTGAGTACTCTGGTTCGTACCTGATTATGCGTACCATTGTTAACGCCAGCAAACGAGACTAGACGATCGATGTAGACCACTTTTGGTGATTTTCAGATGCGATATATGACGTCATTAATGCGCTGCACGACTTTATAAGGGCCTTCCTATTGTCTATGCAGCTTTAGCGACAAATCGCACTTTCTTTGAGGATTATACAACCACACCGCGTGGCCAGGTTGAAACCTACCGTTTTGCATTTTGACATATTTGGTCTTTATTATCTCGCTGGCAATTTGGGATCTTGATAAGGTGTCTAACGTCAATTCTCGGTAAGGGGTAGCTGTCATTTTTGGTCACGTCGTTAAGCTGTCTGTAGTCTACGCAAAACTTCAATGATTCATCTGTCTTTTTTACGAGTACCACTGAGGACGCCTATAGGCTATTTGAAGGTTCAATCACAATTTTTCTCACCATATCCGTAATTATTTGTTCGGCTTCTTCTCTTTTTGTCGAAGGAAGTTGATGTGGATGTTGTTGTATCGGCCGAGCGTCTCCGGTATTAATTTTATGTTTCGCCACGTTAGTTCGTCTTTTGGAACCACTCTTCAACGCAAACACATCTTGATACTGCTGGATCAACACTTTAACTTTAATCAGTTGGTCTTGCTTGAAGTTTTGGCATAGCGAGGGATCTAAGTCTATTCACAAAACAGAGCGGCTAAAGAGTATTTGACTCTAGATTTTAACACTATTCTCTTATATAAAACTTTTAAAGACAGGACAGTTTGATTAAGTACTTAGAATTTCTATCGCGATGTTTTCAGCTTGTTAAAAAAATTGCGGACAGATACATTTAAAACGTGACCAGCTAAACTGATACTTGCTAAACAAAAGTTAGAAGTCGTTACGATATGTTTTATTTTTGACAGAAATCATGTTTTAATTGTGATATTAAAATAGAAGATATTGGATATGTGCATGTGGAACAAGAGTATTGGCAATCGCGGCAAAATGTAAAATTTACTTGTTTGCTGAAGGTTCTAAGTCAAGAAATAACTAATAAAAAACAAAAGATCAGAATAAAAACCGTAAGGCAGTTTTGACGTTACTCAACAGGTGTTTTTGCAGGTAATGTTGAACAAAAATTTCTAGGAAGTGATTACAATTTTTTGAGCTTTGATCGTGATTTCCTTCAAGTTGAGAAAAGGAAACACCCAATAAAAGCATTCATTCCATTCTAAGTAGTAAAATCATCTACGATTCAATTTTAAATAGAAGCAAATAGTCGCTAGAAGATACGAATCCTAAAATCTAACGGTCGTATTATGAAAAGAAGCATACTCGGACATTACGTAGTACACGAGGAAGATCTTAAAAAAAATAAAATTACCAAATCCGAAGAGCAGTTTTAGGTCCCGCTAGTATAGTAAACCAAAGGCATAAAGACTTCTATTTAGGCATAACATACTAGGGACATGAGAAACTGTCTATACTGCTCAAGATTTTTGAATTACAAATGTATTACTACACAATGCAATATATTCACATAGCATTAAAAGTCATCTACATCGTATGAACCGCATTAAACTCTACCTTTGATTCTAGGTTTTAACTGATGTCCTTAAGAATATTAGCGTGTTAGTCAACTATCATTAATCAATATTTTTGACGTAATCACGCATCGTAGACTTTAATATCAATCAACTATTAATAACAAATAATATGTTTAATAATTTAGTACGTCATTCTGCTCAGTATTATATTAGAAGCAGTAGTGTACTTCTGGTGTCAACTCAAATGTCGCTTGGTATACAGAACGGTCAATATGTCATCACAAATTCAACAATGGCCAAACAAACATTGAAAAGCAACCACTTAGCTTACAGCACATGGCAATTGTATTAATAGATTGAGCTTCTAAGGTGCGATTATAAATCGCCATCAATAGCCTAAACAAGCAAGGTAAATAAATATCTTACAAATTGATCAAAGAATTTACATATCATTGTACATATCTATGATTGATTTCCTTCTAACCCTCGGAATCACAAAGTTTTCTAAACTTCTTAATGGATCTATCTCCGTCAGCATCAGTTCGCAGAAGTTATAGTAAAGCTTAAAAACTTTAATTTAAAAAATTATATGCACGTAATTTAATTTTGCATTAGCCAATAAATATCGTAGTGGCGTTAAATATGTAGCTACGCCACTGTCTATAAATATTATAACATTCTGCAGGCAGTCTAAAATTGTTGCTATAATACAATCATTTATTTAAATTAATAACATAGTATCTTTTTGAACGTTAATTTACTAATAATTCTGTAGAAGTAAGGGGTGGTTTGCCATAATTGACAACAAGCTATATCCAACGTATTTCTTTGCATCCCTTTAGTAAGTATTACATTTAGATGTGACTAAAACTATAAACACATTTGTCTTTTATTTCTAACTTTTTATTTATTTTTATCTTCTGTTTAAAATACGTTACGAGAAGAAAATTGTTGGGACACTGTGTAAATTTTTTTCTATTTGGGACCATTCAATGCAAAGATTCAATGTTTGGGACATAGATTACATGTCATACATATAAAAGTCTAATATTTCAAACTTTGCATGTACTTTTGTAATTTTATTTAAATTTTGTATTGAGACATTTTTTGTTAAAGAGCTTTGAAATACATTTTGAAATTTGATTTTTTTAAACTAAAAAGTCAAATCGTATTTTTGATTACAGATATCTACAATACCGACCAACCACCCCTAACATCTAAATTCAATCACGTGCCTACACAAATGCAGTGTTTTTATGCTGAAACAAAATGGCGGGTGAGTTTTGCAAAATTATTGCTATTTTTCTAAGTATTCTTGTACTGACATTCGGTTATTATTGCAGATATTTCTTTAGTAGAAGACGATCCAATCGATGGTTCAGATGAAGGTACGTGAACGATATTTTTATGTCACAATTTGCGCTGTTTGCATGTGCGATTATACACCTCGTCAATTAGAATGGCGTGGTAAATTCTTTATTCTTCGAGTCAACTGACAATTTTCCGCTTTAAAATCAGTTATATGTGACTACAGTATTCCTCTATAGTGCTATATGGGTAAAATTCGATGTTCTTTTTATATCAACGATTGCCATTAGTCAATTTTAAGGTTAACATCGATTTTGACGGTTATATAAACTACGATTTTTACTTCTTAACTAACAATTTCGTTTTATCTCTCAGTTTAATTACAAGTTAATTGCTTATACTCAATACATGCTTTGAAAAGTAATTTGCATATTAATTACATTATTGCCATCGTGCCATGTAAATAATGTAGAACTACAAAGTCAAGCTTCATTCACTCGGCCTTAACGCATTACAACCTTGTAGTTGGGTCAACGATCGTCATGGTGCTCAATTTAAGTATATCTGTGCAAGGTGCAAATTATTTTTTTAATTACTACATTTAAAGGTTTTTTATCTTGGCGCCACTTTAATGCCATCTTGATAAGGTTGCTGATACCCATTTAGTCGAACTGTAACTTAAATCGACACTTATGCATTCAAACTAAAGATGTATTAAAACAATCAATATCTGTGTTTATTTAAATATTAGTCATGCAAGACATCCAGTGTGTAAAATTATTGCATTACTATTAGTATTATTACTTTTAATTTTCATCGGTTAGGTCATGTCGAATATAACTGCTAGTATTATATTCCTATTACAAAATCGGTTAGTTTTTTACTTATAAAACATTTTCTTTTATATTTGCTTGTTTCGAAAATTTTGAAACTCCTCATTGATGTTGCTTATGTAGTATAAGGTTTTTAATTGTGCTACCATTAGTTAATGAAGAAGAAGATGGAATTTGTTGTATTGTGGTCGTTGTGGATTTTTTTATACTTATGCACACAATGACAACAAATTTAAGTTGTTATAAAAGTAATTTATTTTTACATCAGTAGTTAAACTAACCAAAACACATCTGGACCTCTGTATTGAATGGCTTCAAAAGCATCTTACTTGGATATCAACATAGATTCATTAATTATTTGGTCAAGTAGCATAGTGTGTACAAAAAAGGACACAAAACTGTTAACCTCACGAAACTTGACCATTTGAAAATTAAGCGGATAGAACAAACCAATTATTCAGCTCATTTTCTTCTCCATTCTTATAGGGTAGATAGAAAATATCCGAAACAGTCTGAAACGGAGTCACGTGTGCGTTGATTGCAGATTGAGTGTCTATAAGTATACTTAATACCTGACTTCGATAGTATTATTGGCATAATGAATAATATAGTTTGGCTAGAAATAAACATTTCACATGTAAATCTTTGCGATACCAATATATAAATGCTCTCAACAGACAACACCGCTATACCTGCTCTAGACCCGTTATAATAGTAAAACAACTTTATTAAAATCAAGTTTGGTTTGATTTTTTTTGCCCGAGTTAAGATAGCGAGAGAACCATTTTATGTTTAAAGAACAATATTCAGAGTATAAGACAAGTTTTTTGAAGTTTTGTGAGATTTGTCAAAATCACTGCGTTTTCTTTGGATCAAGTGGGACATATTCTGTGTGTTTGTATGATTTATCAAATTAGAGTTAGTGATTGTTCACTGAAAGCGCTTAGACTAAGTGATGAAGGAATGCTAATCAAAACATAAAACGATTTAATATCTAATATTATTTGTGGAGCTGGCAGCATTGATATTCCAGTGAATTGCGCAGGTAGTGATAAGTAAGATGTTTTTAAAGAGAGTTGAGCAAAATTGTATTGAAAAAGTCACATTAAAACAATGGTGGCAGATAGAAAACAGAACAATACTAGAAATGATAACGAAATCAACTCGAGAACTTTTTGACACGTAAATATATAAATACACATGACTTTGTGAAAAAAATTATGTTACAAGATACTGTACAGGGTTTCTACTGGAATACGTAATGTTTTTTTATTCACTACGAAACTGAAAATACTGAGAAGCTACAACATATGAGTCTAGTGATTATCTCTGACTACCTATATCAGATGATATAATGCACTCTTCCGAATGAACTGATTTCTTGGAGCATTTTTTTCTAACACTAGTTGAAATTACATTATTTTCAGGTGGATCAATACTATAATATAAAAATAACAATTTCCTCAATCTTGACTTTCATAAGGAATAATTAGTATGAAACTGTGTAGCTAACGGTTAGCTGCCCTGGCAGCTTTGCAAATCGTATGTGAAAATTATAACACCTCGTCAGCTTTATGATTGGACGAAAGGCAAAGGTAATATATCAAGTGTAAAGAATGCAAATACTGTTAAGGGATATATAGTTCCAGAGCTTCATTCCATTTGAGGTTAAAACTATGCTAAAAATTAGTTACTACAGTAGATCAAATGATTTAAGGACCAACTAGTATGTGTTCAAAAGGAAAACAATTGATAGATGATAGAAGACCACGTTTCTAACAATATCTTGCTTGCTTTTGTGTCTAATTTATGCTTTATTACTTCAAAATTAAATAAATATTACCTATTATTTGGTTTTAAAGATTTATTTATATTAATAAAAAAATGTTTTTATTTTTTAACAATAAAGAAATCTCGATTTAAACAAACATATTAATGAAGTAATGAATGTACATTTAAGCGTAAAAAGTGTTGAAGTGATTGTAGATTACGATACTTCGGTTCTTTTATTTTTATACATTTGTGGATTTTTTAGAGTGAATTTGAGACCTCTTATGTTATTGATGTGCAAATCAGTTTTTTTTTCACGTCTAAAGCTGGTATAATATCGTAGGTTTGAGGAGCCAACATAGGTATGATTTTAAAAATTTCACTTGAAAAAGTAAAAAGACCGTGTAGTTTTTAAAATTGGGAGCGGCACATTATTCACCTTTTCATTATTTACAACTCTGTTAGTCTGATTCTGTACGATTTCTACAAATGGGTTCTCTACATTAGGTTCAGCATGCAAGTTGGAGAACTCATCCATCTCCTCAACCTCAAACGTAGGTTCATTAAATGAATGACAAACTTTTAACTGATTCTTATGAACAGTTCTAATGTAGCCATTTTTCGTTAGAAAACACTCTACCCACTTTTAAGTACGGATCACATAGAAGAAGATATTTTTGTGATCTTAATTCAAATAAATCTAGGTGAACACGTTTCCATGGTATTTTTGGTTCTGGCCAAGAACGACGCATACTATTTATTGGCGATTTTTGTACACTTTGGCAAATTTTGCATTGACTCACTATCCTTGACACGATTTTCATGAAAAACGAAATCATTGGGCACAGACAATTCGTGCGTTGAATTAAAATATTTCCTACATCACGAATTATTAGGA
The DNA here is from genome assembly GCA_035610365.1 of Aquatica leii. NCBI lineage: Eukaryota > Metazoa > Arthropoda > Insecta > Coleoptera > Lampyridae > Aquatica > Aquatica leii. The sequence continues at coordinate 47,337,423 of CM069435.1, read as the reverse complement.
ATCGACGGCCATTTACTGGACGGGCATGACAGTTTTAGGTACATTTTGCCAAAACTAGCATATTTGTGCAATATATTTTAACAAGCTAAATGTTTTGAATCTGTCAGTGCAAGGCATTAATATGCACAGTTGTAGATCTGGAAAATTAATGAGGACGGTGGTTAAGTTTGTTTTCTTGAATTGATCAAATACGGGGTGTAAAAATTTGTTATTTCACAAGACTTGCTGCTTTTTTTCAAGGAACGCTTCTCAAAACCCACTGGCTGGTTTGCAAAATGCTTTGCGCGGAAAAGAATTTCGAAAAATTACCATGAATTTTTCCGTGCTCGGGCTCTATAATTCACTTTGCAGAAAGAAGAGAATGCAGTTGACCTGTCTTGCCACAACAGCCTAAAAACAAAATTTGGTTGTTTTGAATTAGCGGTTATTTAAATATCAATCAAAATGAATATCTAACTCAGAATTCAATTGCTGTAAGGATTTTCTTTGCGCTATCTTATTTATGCCAACCCGGATGTTCAACTAGAGCTGTAACAATTCTTTTGAAAAGTTGTTTCTTTTATTACGATTTTAATATTCTTGATATAAATAATTATTTTTTTTAAGAATTGGCTAATTTTCATTTTAGATATTTTTTATTGACTGTAAAGTTTTATTGTTTGTGTCAGCTGTATAATTATAAACGATAATATTAGAAATAAAAGCTTACAGTCAATTATTATGTATTATTGAAATCAGTTTTTAGAGAGTTCCCGCAAATACTAAGATAAACTTACGCTAACGCTAAAATCACGTGACATACGGCATTGAGGATTAGCGGTTGGTTGGTTGGTCATCGACCTGGCAACATCAGAAAGCTACGCTTCCCTCTGGACGAGTAATCTGTATACTTTCGCAATGTGTTTGTTTGTCTCAAACATGTAGAGAAGGAAGTACATTTGTTTATGTTTACGGTACGCACTACTTGTCAATTTATGTTGACATACTTATAACCTCAAATTTTAGAATCGATTTTAGCAGCATTATTTGAAATACGTAGATTATAGCCGCTTTCTTTTCATGCAATTTTTATGATCGTAACGCGTTATATCGCACTTGGATTCAAATATCGCGTTCGTTTTCTTAAAAGGATCAATCCCCTCCCTACTTTTCCTGATCTAGATTGGTAATCCCCTTGCCCCGCTGAATCGCTGTTATTTTTGTATTCATTGAATTCGATCCGTGTTTTAACCTCACTTTATGTTGTTTCAAATGTAAAACAAGAATATTCTAACCTAACTAAACGCAAAGACTAAACGTAACCTTGAAGCAGTGTTCTTTTGTTGTTTTCGCGATCGTGATCAAAAGTATTACGATCGCAAATGTGTAGTTCCCAGATCCACAAGTTGTGTGCAGAAGAAATCACCTATTAAAATGAATTGATTCAAACATTAAACGTCTTACAATGTTGTGTAGACTTTTCAGCCTGTGATTACTCGTCCAGAGAGAAGCATACCTTTCCGTTGTTGCCAGGTCGATGGTTCCCGCACATACTGCAGTGATAGATATTAGTGATAGTATAAGAAAGAACATTTGTATAAGTAAAAACACGTAGTATAAGGATAGGGAGGAAAAAGGGGGAGTGATGTGATGAGTTTGTTTTTGGGGACCGGAGAATTTAACATCAAATGGGAACAATTTTAAAGTATCTTTAACTGGTGCAGTTTAGTGATCAAATGGCAAAAATGAAACAATGAAAGTGACAAAGTTTAGTTAAAATTAAGAAATTGAATAGATGCGCCGTATATTCGTATGGTTTTAAAAATAACAAAATTAACAAAAATTATTATAAGAGATAAGTGTAACGCTTCCGATATTGAGTGTCTTAAAAAGTGTCGTAATTAAGATGCAGACTTGAATTTAGTTAACGTTCTAAGAAGTGTCCCGTTTATGGGAAAGGTTCGGTTGAAAGTATTAATAGTGACTTTGTTCTTTCGTAAAAGGAAGGTGTTTTTACAATCGGTTTTAACGAGCAGTTCTGAGAATTTGAAGTGCTTATTATTTGTTCTTTATCGTTGTTATCTTATAAATTGTAGTTATAATCAATGTAAAACTATCACCGCAATACGTTATCCCGATAACGCTAAATAGACAGTTACATAACCTGAAATACGCTTCAAATTCTAACCGATATTTTAAATGTTTCTTCATAGCATGCTATGTCAATGTTCTTATAAACTACGTTTACAAACCAAAGGTTTGCACGTAACCACACACAAATACCGTTTACGATATTTGGCTCGCTATTTTGATGAATGCCGGTAACTATTAGAGTCCCGCAGACTTTCTGATAAACTGTAACGCTATTTTTCTACAACTGCGCTTGCGCACAAAATATAGTAACTAAATAATTACCGGCATACGCTAAATTCATCAAAATAACGGACCAAATATAGTAAACTGTATTTGTGTGCAAACCTTGGACTTGTAAACATATATTATAATGACATTGACATGCACGCTTTGAAGGGAGAATTAAAATTTGAGGCGTTTTTAAGGTTATGGAACTGTCTGTTGAGCGTTATCGGGATACCGCATGTGCGAGAACTCTACAATTGCAACCAACCGCTAATAGTCAATAGCGTATGTCTTAGCGTAAGTTTATCGTAGTATTTGCAGAAACTCTCTATTTATCGTTACGATATGTTGTGCGCATGAGCAGTTGTAGAAAAATAGAGTTACCGTTTATCGGAAAGTCTGCGGGAACTCTTTAATAACTACCGGCATTCACCAAAATAGCGAGTCAAATATCGTAAAACGGTATTTGTGTGTGAGATTATGTGCAAACCTTTGATTTGAAAACGTAATTAATAATGACATTGACCTTGCATGCTTTGAAGGGACATTTAAAATTTGAAGCATTTTTAAGGTTATAAAATTATCTGTTCAGCGTGGTCGAGATACCGTATGTGCGGGAACTCTACATTTCCAACCAACCGCTAATCGTCAATAGCCTATAAGTCACGTGATTCTAGCGTTAGCGTAAGTTTATCGTAGTATTTGCGGAAACTATTCAGCGTTACGATATTTTGTGCGCATTCGCAGTTGTATAAAAATAGCGTTACCGTTTATCGGTAGGTTTGCGGAAACTTTTATTTATAAAAAAAAACCAGTACCATGACAGGTATTGAACACGCTGGTTGTATTTACGAAGCGCACGCCTAACATTCGATTGAGTTATTATAGGTTCACAGAAACAACTAATCAGCTACTTGTTTCACATCTAATTGTTAAACATTCATAATTTGAAAACTATCTTTTTTATATCTTGATAATCACCAGAAAAAATAAAGATTGCAATTTGTGAAATCCGTTTCTACGGTTCTCCTTTAGAGTTTGCTCTTTAATTGTCACTCATATCCGTTATTCTAGGTTTGCGGCTATTGTAGCTGTTTCTACTATGTAGTTGTTTGGAGTCTGGATAGTATTTACAACAAAACTATCTTCTAAAATTTGAATAATTTGTTCATTGGTATCCGTACAGCCGCTTAATGTAATGTAACAAATTTTATTATTATTACTAATTTATTTAAACTACTAAGAATATTTTTACTTATACTAAAAATATGTACACTTTTAAATTAACCGAACTAATCTAATAATATTTAATAAAAACACTTATAGTATAATTTATATGTAGCGCTATCACTGACACGAAGATAAGATAAAGTCACACACTTGTTTACGTTAACAGTAACTGACGTAACAGATTATTCACCGTAGGTTTATTCCACACGCGTTAACGACTTATTTATTTAGACTTGAATAATCTTCTTAACACTACTGTCTTCGCATTACGGAAATAACTGACACACGATTAGTTTGTTCCGTATTTATACACATTTTGGAAATCCTTCTCGAGTGTTCCATATCTTTCGGTATACGTTCTAGAAGATGGATAACAACTTCGAGAAGGCTCTTGAATTTGAGAACGTTTCAGTAATGTAAGGATTTTTATCATGTGGGCTTTGGCACTATTCCTTAAGTTATCCATATCATTACTATAAGTTTGCACTATCAAACACAATACGCGAGTTTGAAAAATGCGCTTATTTATTTTATTGTTATTTAAAATATCTGTGTTTTCTGTTGGTTCAGTATATTCTAAAAAACTAGAATAAAACAAAGTAACTAATAAAAATTTATATTCTATTTTAACTATCTTTTATGAAGAGTTTATTAAAAAGAAAACGAAAAAGTTTTCAACCCTTCGTATTAAACTGGTAAGATTGCTGTGTAGTTTAACTTTCCTTATACGTTGTCGTGACAATGCCTGTTTAAAATTACCTCATCATATAAAATCCGAGTCTGCTTTATTAAAATTCGCGCAGGTTTTTCGTTAATAAGAGAACGTGTTCATTCTATTAGAAAAGAAGTAGATATTGTCAATACATTTTTGTTTTATCTTCATCTAGAATTTGCAAGGATACTTTCAACATCTGAATGATTTGAACAAGCACAAAGAATTCGTTATAAGTAATCATGTTCATCAAATTTAACAAATGAGTATCTCTTAAACATGTCCATGTTACAGTAGTTACTGTGATTAACAATCATTATCTTTTACAGAAACAACTGTTTTATCTAAAGGTTTCAATTTTGTACTTGCTCCAAAACAACTGTCAGTTAAAGAAATTGTATCAGCTGCCTAAACTTCTATTGAATCAGTTCCTCATCTTGCAGAAGAAATTCTTTTTGAAACAACAAAAATTCTTGGTAAATTCCTTTCGGAATGATTTAATTAAAATCGCTTAAGCAAGATAAATCTATAGTTATTATTAAAGCAGAGAGAGGAAACGCCACTGTTATTATTAATCGGTTAGATTGTGATAATACAATCTAGAATTTTTTTTAAACGATTCGTATACGGTAATTTCAAAAGATTTTTTTTCCATTGAAAAAGCATTCTCAAAACTAATTAAAGAGTCGTCAATTAGTGAAACAGGTAAAATACTTTTAATGCCGACAGATTCTAAAATTCCTCGACTACTATAAATCTAATACTTCTCTTCGACCAATTGTCAGTTGTGTTCAAAAGTAGCATATGTTTCGTATACAACCTACTGAAATTATAGTTTGTTTTGATGTCGAGTCTTTGTTCACTAAGGTTTTATACAATAAACATTATTTAGTAAAAATAATATCTATTATCGAAAAATGTTTGACATCTACATATTTTACTTTTCGGGGAAAATTTTACTCACGAGTCGCAATGACAATTCTTAGTAAATTTAAAAAATGAAAGAAATACGGACTGATATTGAGAGTCAAATGAAAATCATAGAGAAAAAAATACAGGTTAGTGTAAAAAACCAAGCAGATATGTTCAATTTAAGAGAAGAAAAAATATGTTCTGGAAAACTGAAAATAATCGATGAGTAACAAAATAGAAGCCACTCACAAGTTTAGGATTCTACCTTCAAATTTTGATGGTAAAATTCCATGGTAACCTACCACAAACAGTTTGAGGCCAAAGCTGTAGCTAATGGTTGGAGCAACAAGCAGAAAACGATGTCTTTAATAGTAGCTTTACGTGAAGAAGCACTTGGAATTTTGCAGACTGTTTCTGATTATCTCCAAGGAAATTAGGAACCCTTAATTTCACGTTTAGAAATGAGATATGGAGATGCTCATCTTCAACAGGTGTACAAGTCCAAATAAAAAGTCGGGTTCAGAAAACTATGGAAAGTCTATAAGAGTTCGAAGGTGACATCGCCAGATTGACATGGCTTGTGTATGCTACAGCACCATATGTCTTCCTGGACCAATTGGCTATTCGAACCTCTGTAGACGACCTCCTAGACAGCGAAGCGCAGCACACTACGGTTAGCTCCACCTAAAACGTTGGGTGATGCTTCAACCCATGACTTGGAGTTTGAGTGACCGGAACTCTGGTGCCTTGTCCAGAAAACCATAACCGACAGACTGCAGCCATTGTTCGCGATTTGAAAAAAAGATCGAATGTTTCCGAAGAAGTGCTATCGTTGATGACGATTGGGAACCTCAGCAGTTGCGCCGCGAACAAGAAAAAAAGGATCTTATTATTTTTTCTTTGGTTGAATTAACAATGGACTGGTAAGTTAAATCTACCGAATACTATATAGAATTTACAAAATAAGTAAAAACTTTCACAAAACCTAATTCTAGTTCTTGTACAATTTCGACACGTTCGGCGGTGGTGTAAGTTGTCGACAGAATGAAAATTTGATAAGTGACAGATTTGTTTGATTAGGAACTTCAGATGTCCACTCTTAATAAAAATAACACTCAAATAAACCTGATATTTTATTAAATTTATTTTGATTTTGTTGCCCAAAAAATTTTCATTACTATAAACTAAGCATACCGCTAGATCTGTTATTAAATTTCCCAAAAAATGACTTATCAGAAGTTGGGGTCGTGCTATTTAGAAAAAAATAGGGGCAGTTGCTGGGTGTCAAGGGCTTGATTTTACAAATGTTGTTTAAAGGTCGAATATCGTCCCTCTCAATATTAAAATTGATCTGTTTTTGCAGTTTTTTATTTTCGCATTTGTTTAAAAGTTAAAGAAATTGAATTAAAAACTCACCTTGTATATATTTCTAAAAAAAACTATTTATTGTCTAGTTTACGAGTACAGTGCAATCTTGTTATTCCGAACGCAGTGTTAAAATGACTCATTCATATTAACACATAGTTCGGATCGCAAAGTGTTTAACACGTTAATGACCAGGTTAATATGAAAAAACTTTATGTTCGGACCAGACACATTTTATTTCAAAAACTGTTTAGCATATGGAGGACATAGAAAAACCACTTTTTGCAAAAGTAAATTACTTTTATATAAATTTATTGTGTGTTCATTTTTGGTAGACGCGGTCTGGTATAAAGCTTAAGTCAGTTTATCTTCGTACGTGACCATGTGTACTAAATTTGGGCACGTTACTTTTTTACAGAAACAACATGCCTAGTAAAAAAACATTTGTCACATACCATATTATTTGTTGTTGGCACTTTTTATTGCCTATGCTCCTCCGTATTTGTTTGAAATGTTTCGATATCATGATGAACATTTTTTTTATATCTGTGAATCAGCTTTTTCTGGTTCTGATATCTTATAATCTAGTTGAAACCAAGATCAGTTCTTCACATTTTCTTCTTAGTGTCTTAGGTAAAGAGAAGGTGGGCATTTACAACTGACGTGTTTGTTAATAACTAAATAAATAATTTTGCGGTACCACTTTACTCCTACAAATTATATTAAGTGCCTTTAGTTTTTATAAAAATATTTTACTTAACAAACCTTTTCGGATTGTAGATGCATATCGTCAGTGATGTGACAATACCTCCTAAGTGCAATAAACATGAGTTTTGCAGGAGAGACAAAAAACTTGTTTTTAGGTGACCCTAAGTAATGATATGATCGATTTTATATTAGTTTTGTGGTAAATATCTGGAAATTAATTTATTGTACATAGGAGGTATTGTCCGTAAATATTTTATATATAGTTGATATTGCACCGAATCATAATAGGCATGGCAGTCCATCGAAATAACACTTTTTAGTTGCTGTAACTGCATCTAATTTTTCTTGGTTAATTTTAATTTTTCTTTATACATCTTTGGATAATTTTCAATAAATGCCATTTTCTTTATCCTACATGGAAGATTCGGGATTATAGTTTATAATCTATATGCCTGTTACTTGTGGATATAAAGTCTAAAACGTGAAATGATGACAGCTTAATTTGGTTTCAAAATAAATTGCTGTTACGTTTAAGTGCGGCGCAGTTTTTACAGCTTGTAAATCCATTGTTATCATGATCACCTCGTTTCGTTGTTCTTTTGTCTTGTCATATTCTTTTTCTTGTTTAATTCTCTCTTTAATTGCAACATATTGCTGCCAAACTTCATCATTGAAATTTTCATGTTCATGTTTTTCATAGAAGTAAAGTGTTCCTCGAGATACCTATATGTAGTTTGTTGGAATCTTTCCTTATGTAATGCGAAGGTTGTTTAGGCAGTTTTGCAAAAAACTCATTCGAATATTTTTTAGTAATGTTGTATAGACAGATTCTATGGGTTTTTGTGTTTTCTGCATTCACATTTTAAGGCTGCATTGCGTATTTGGCTCTTTTAAACCAGTAACCAGAACAGTAAAATATCCTAATGAAAAAGTATTTAACCCTAGAATACGGGACTATGTTTCTCAAACGTAATTACGGGACTATCGTAAATTTTACTACTCCTTAAAAAAAATCAAAATTTCTTAATCAAACTTTATTTTAAAAAAATACAAAAAAAAAACATAACATTCTTCATTATGATAACGAACGTTTAAAACTATAAAACCTAAATTTTTTATAATTTTTCACAACATACGCTGCAAATATCTCCTCTGCAAATTGGATTTTTGCACTTCATACAATAATTAAAGGTCATGCGCCTTTTTTTGCTTGGACAATAGTAACAAGTCTTTCACTTCTTATCTTGGGGTGTGTTTACAACGTTTTCTGATAATATACCGAGGATTTCAGCTATGTCTTGGCAAATATATCGACGTAAAGTTTTGCTGTTATATTCTATGCTGCATCCATGGTTTAGCAAGACGAAGGCTTAAATCAATCATGTATTGGTATCTTGAAATAGGTTTTTTGCCTTTTTTTAAAGTATTAAAAGTGTAAATGACATAAGAATTTATGCTGGCCATATTTATCATCCCATAGAACACACATAATGGCCATCTCGTGTTTTTCTGCTCGAACTCATATTTGAACACAATTGGTCTCATTATAGTTATGAATTATTATTGGCTTACCGGTCTCTTCTTGGATCTCTACCTTTTCGAAAGTAGCAAAACTAATTTGTTTTTCTTTGGCATATAAGATAATGTCTTTTTTTGATCGAAACAAAACATTGACGTATTTGCGTTTCGACTTTTTACATCCAAGAACTCCTTGGGTATCTCTTTTTTATTTTTGCGTATAGTTCCTATCATAGTTAATTTGTAAGGACTTTGTAGCAACTGGTTAGCAAGGGAAACTGAGGTGAACCAATTGTCCATGGTAACGTTGCGATTTGTACCATGGATTGATTTTGTTAACTCTTTTACATAAAATTCTGCTAAAGGCATACCATTGGTCTCTGTTTTTTTTTCAAGTAAGGACTTGCATCTGACATATACTTAGTGGCGGAATCGCAAACCATAACAATTTTTATCCCATACTTGGCGGGCTTATTAGGAATATACATTCTGAAAGGACAGCGTCCTCGGAATGCCAAAAGTTGTTCATCAATGGTGACGTATGAGGTCGGAGTATATGAATTTCTACACGTGTCAATAAAAATTTCCCGAATGTGTGTAAAAGGATCATTTATCTTCCTCTCTACTCGTGTTTCTTTATCATCGCATCTAATACAGTTCAGCAGCTACAAAAAACGATCACAATTCATACACGATCTATAAAACTTGCTGGAAATAGTGCTATCAAACATATGCCTTGCTGACAAATGATTTTTTTTGCGGCAGAAAGGATTAAAACACCAAAGAAGACTTTCAGCTCGTCTTTTGTTGTTGGGAAAACATTCTGGTGGCCGCTGTATTTTTGGGCCTGTCTGGCAATTTCTGCATTTGTGTGTTGCAAAATAATATCAAATATATTGTCAGAAAAGAAATGTAAAAAATAATCATCCAGGTTAGAACACTCTTTTGCAGCTCCTTTAGGACCAGCCATAAAATGTATAATATTCCTAGCAGCCGTTCTTTTGGATTGTTGAGGCAACTCAGATGACCATTTGTGACCATTTTTGCCTTTTAGTCGTTTGTTTTTCAAGTTGATTACATATTTTGAAGGGGTGCGTACTTGTGATAAAGGAATATTATCTTCATCTAAACGAGGCTCTATTTCTTCTTCAGATTGAATTGGGCTAAATCCTTGTTGGATGTGTCAAGCAGCCGAATTATTGTCTTCATCAAGATCACTGTCAGAGGAAGATGATTCAACTTCCAAACTGTCCTCTTCAAAGTCGCTACCATCACTGTCGTCAAATGATGCCGCTTCCTCTTCGAGTTGTTTTTCGGTTAAAAGCTGTCGAGTTGACATCTTAAAAAAATCACTAGATTAATTATAATGTATCTAGCTAATAATAATGAAAAATATCTTACCTCAAATTTCTTATACTAAAACACTCACAATCGGTACAAAAAATAAAAACAAGTTTAATTCATAAAATGACGTAAACACGGAACTTTCGTAAAATTAACGAAACTATCGTCGAAAATTCGCTTTAGGGTCGGAAACCAGAACGACCGCACACCACACAGTCTAGCTAAATACTAGACTAGAAGGTACTCAATAAGGCAATTCGATACATTAACCGTAAGTAACCGAAAAAGCACAAAGTTTTAGGGGCGTCGTAAAATTTACGAATGACCCGTATTCTAGGGTTAAAAACGTAGTTCTGCGGACGGGAATTTTTTCATTTTTAATACTTAATGTGTAATGTCAAGTTCTCTCCTTACTATTTGTATCTTCTTTTGTTGTTGACCTGACTACAAAACGTCTTTCGACATGCGAACAAACGTATATTTTTCGTTGGTCCCAATTTATTTTGTCTCAAAACGTATTTCTTATTTCTTTTGTAAACCGACAATTTCTTTGACGGATTTTTTGCATAATTTGGAGATAAGTTAATCACAATGTTCTTTCCTTTTCTTTCTATATTGTGCCGAAATACTTTACTTTTGTCTATAGTAAAACAAATATAAGCGTTGGCTTTCATACGTAGTATTTTATTTTTATTTCGTTTCTATTCAGTCGTCATCGCTTTTTTATTTCTTTTTCTTCCTTTGTTCATATTTTTATATTCAGGAACTTCATTGATTGCTTGGCCAGGCTCATATTCACAGTTGGTATAATTTCCACCATTTTCAGATGTATCAGACTGGAGATCTGTATTGTCTTCATTGATTGCTTTTACATTATTGATGGATTCAACACTTTCTTCAATATTTATGGCATCAAATTTAGTAGATACACTGCTGTCTAGTTATAACTGTATAAATAGTAATCATTGTATTAATTTGCGTTCAGTTTATTATTATCTTAGTACATCATGCTATTTATAAACAGTATATTATTAAAATCACTAGAAATCAAGTTCACGTAAAAAGGTAACTGATAAAATAGGAGGTTATTCCAGCTGTTAGAGATATTGCTTTATACGAAATACTCACCGTAAATATTTTTCCCAACTAAGAAAATATTGTCATGACATGCGCAATAAAATTTCGAATAGAATTTCGTAAAGGTGTCATAAGTTACAACACCACATCTGTTGCAACGCTGGTAGTCTCTGGTCTAGTCAACTTTTCGTCATATAATTTTACTGTATAAGTATACCTACCATACTTTTGAGTTCATATTTGTGACGTTTATTAGGAATATACTTACGGAATCCAAGCCTACTACGAAATGGTATTATACTTTCATCGATGCAGACGTTTGGATTTTTAAAAGTTTGTATTGTTGCGAATTTTATTTATTAAAAACTAATTTATTTAAAACGACTAAAAATTAGGTTTACTTATTCTAGGAATATGTACTGTTTTAATTTAACCGAACTAATAAAATCTAATAATATTTAATAAAAACACTTACACTATAATTTATATCACTTAAGATAAGATAACGTCCTCGCATTTCACACTTGTTTACACTAATAATCACATACACGCGTGCTAACGATACTTATTTATTTCAACTTGATAATCTTCTTAATACAGCTGCATTCGCGTTTCGACAATAACTGACCTACGATCTGTCTCGTCGCTATATAAAGACCTACGGAAATCCTTCTCGATCGTTCCTCACTTTTCGCTATAACTTCTAAAAAATAGATAACAGCCTTCTAGAAGGCTCTTGCGTTTGCAAGTAATTTCTTGAACGTTTCACTGCCCCCTTCTTAGGACTGTTCTGTCCCAGAACAGGAGACTGGATGCGACACCGGTAAAAGGGATCGTGGCGATAGCGGCAGCTTCCTCCATTTCGGCAACTTCCTTGACCATAAAAGTAACAGTCAATGGACTTTTCCCGACCCAATACTCTCCTCGGTTGGTAACTACAGACCAACACTTGAATGCCTGTTCCTCGGAAGACGACCTCCAACATGTTTCGAACTGTCCTCCAATTCAGTTGATCTAAGCCACAACCAAGCTTGGGTACTGCCAATTTCTTAACATGATGGAACTCCATTTGTCTCTTGAGACTCCATAATGTTCGCCACAGATCTTTGTATAACGGCTTGACACGTGAGTATTTCTTGGTGACCATATAGAAAACGAAGCGTCCGTCACCACGTAGTCCTAAAACCTTTCCGACTGCCGGTTGCTGTCTTCGTAATTCATCTAGCTGCCCAAACTTCTTCTTAAACACAACTGCAACCCCTTTGGACATGTCAAGGTCCTCGCTCACGCAATGTGCGATGGCGTAATCTTTTTGTGTCTGGAACAGGTCTTGTTGTTCCTCGGTGGTAACTCCGAACCTAGCTTTTCCAGAACCTCCGTATAAGTTCATAAACTTTTCGAACTCCATTTCTTCGATTGGATTCCTGGTTCTGCTACTTATTACTCTGGTTCGGACCTGAACTTGCGGATTGTGGTTATCGCCAGCAAACGGGGCTAGACGATCGACGTGGACCACTTTTGGCACTCTGGGCGGTTTTCGGATGCGGTATATAACGTCGTTAATACACTGCACGACTTCATAGGGGCCCTCCCATTGCCTTTGCAGCTTCGGCGACAAACCACGTCTCCTTTGAGGGTTATACAACCAGACCATATCGCCAGGTTGAAACCCACCATTTTGCGCCTTGACGTCATATCTTGTTTTCATCCTGTCGCTGGCAATTTGTGTGTTTTTACGAACCTCTTCATGTACTTCGTCTAGCCTCTTTGCCAGCTTGCTGACGTAATCTTCTCCAGCGACTTCTTCTTCCGGTCTTCGTCCAAATTAAAGATCGCATGGTAATCTTATCTCACGACCGAGCATGACACAGGATGGTGTTTGGCCTGTGCTTTCGTGAACGGATGATCGGTATGCCATTAAGAAAAGATGCAAGTACTGATCCCAGTCCCTTTGGTGTTCGGACACTACCTTGGCTAAGTACTTGCCCATTGTTCGATTCATCCGTTCAACCATGCCATCAGACTGAGAATGGAGAGGCGTTGTCCTAGTCTTTTTAATTCCTAACAGTCGGCAAACTTCTTGAAACAGCCCAGACTCAAAATTGCGGCTTTGATCGGAGTGTAATTCCAACGGAACTCCAAACCGGCAGAAAAACTCCTTTACTAATACGTCTGCGACTGTAGCTGCTTCCTGATTGGGTATGGCGTAAACCTCCGTCCATTTCGTGAAATAATCCATCGCCACCAGGATGTATTTATTTCCCGAATCGGATTCTGGGAACGGCCCTGCGATGTCAATCGCTACTCTTTCCAAAGGGCTTCCTACGTTGTATTGTTTCATGGGTGCTTTGCGCTTTCTCGTTGGACCATTTCCTGAAGCGCAGACTATGCATTTACGGCACCATTTCATGACGTCCTCTTTGCAGTTCATCCAGTAGAATCGTTCTCGCACTTTACCTAACGTCTTCTTAATGCCAAAGTGTCCTCCTGATATCCCATCGTGGAGATGCTTCAACACTTCTGTCACCCTGCTCTTCGGCACTACCAGCTGTAGTCTGTTTCCCGTGCCCTCGGCACTTTCTAGGGATCGCTTAAGAAGACCCTCTTCTACTATCAAGGAGTCCTACTGCGCCCAGTACGCTTTGATGTTTCTGCCCAAAGCACTCACTTCTTCCCAGGTTAGTTGTCGGCCGCTTTCTTTCCGTTTTAGGAGTAGTCTTATTTCAGGATCGTTTTCTTGTTCGCGACGTAGCTGCTCAGGTTCCCATTCATCATCAACCATAACAGTTCTCCGGAGGTATTTCTCGACGGAATTGGCTCAAACGATGATATTGTATTGGATAATTTTAACTTTTTAGACCTATCTGAATAGATATCTGTTCTTTTTCTTTTATGTACCGCACTGGCAGTCGCATTGTCATCAGAGTCACCACTACTTTTTTCTGTATAATAACTGTGATCGTATAAACTATCATCACTATCAAAAAATCATTATTTTCTAAAATTTGCTCAAGTTCTTCTCGTGTTAATGGCATTATAAACTCAGTATTATAACTATAAACTCAATATTGTAACTCTCACAATACTTGTAATACTGTCAAAATTGAAATATTTTAATAAGCTCAAAACTCGTGTATAATTCAAATAAATTGTGACCTGAGACATAAGTTATTACCCAGGACCGGACTAATCATTTATCAATGTCATTCAAATGTAACTGTGCATTTTACACGGTCACATTCGAAAATCGAACAACATAATCCGTGTCCAAATATAGACATATGGTCTGGGAGAAAATTTTAATGGGTTCTAATTTGGGTTCACATGGTCGTTAAAAGTGTTAATTAATTATACGCACCTATGGTGGGTTGCATCAAAGAAAAATCGGTCGATGACGATCGCCCGATCTCTGATTAACCTTCGAATTACCAAGCAATTTTCGAGGCGCCGATTACCAAGTGGGGTCAGATTTGACCCCAAGTTTTTCTTTCTTATTTTGTAAAGAAAAACCGATTAATTTGTAATGGTAAGCTTTATTAATACTTTAAATTAACATTAGATTTCAACAAAACTAATAAAAATATAAAAATAAAATGTAAACATAAATTAGTGAGGGCAACAACTATTACATATTATTGTAGTTTTTTTCTGGCAATGTTGTTTACATACAAAGAGTTTGCACTTTTCACATGTTTCCGAACATTTTTTGTCATTGCTCTTGGACATATCTTACAACGACCTCTTTTTGTGTTGTTTTGTGTCTGCCAAACAATTTGTTTATATTATTAAACATTGTTGAAAGAAACTCGGCTAAAAAAATATTGGGACAGTTGTAAAAAAAAAAGACCCTAATGGTAATCGGAAGATTAACCAAAGCTAGTAGTTGCACCATCTAAAAACCGACAAAACGTGCGGCACTTCTAAGGTTAATTTTTTATGGATTGTTTTCGATCGGTTAATTCAAAATCGACTGTTTTCAAATTAAGATTAGGTACATTGTGAGAAGTTACTACCTAATACTAATAAAAGTTTTACTGCTTACTTTTTCTGAAAAAATTGATTAGTAGTATAATAATTAAACAGAAATTATATTGAAAAATGTATATACAGAAGTGTGAATTATTAATGGATTTGAATACATCGTCTTCTTCATCTGATGAAGATTACTTCAACTGTTACCAAAAATAAGACAGGTTAGAAAAAGAAATGACTCCTTCAATTTCTACAGTGCCGAAAAATTTAGAGTAAGATATCGTTTCTATAAGCAAACTGTTACCATCTTGTTGGGGATTTTTGCATAAGATTTAATACGTTCCCAAAGAAATAATGAAGTGATTTCTATAAATCAATTGTTATTAACATTACATTGTTTTGCAACGGGTTCTTTTCAACAGGTACTTGGTGACCATATTAACATTCACAAAAGAACCGCATGCAGAATAATACATCGTGTAGGACACTGTATAGCATTATTAGGTCATCGATTCATTAGGATGCCTGCAAATGATCAAGAAAGAACTATAGTAAAGCCGAAGTTTTGTCATGTATCTAGATTTCCAGGCGTTATTGGGGCAATCGATTGCACTCATTAGAATTTTGTCTCCTGGTGGCGAAAACGCAGAAATTTATAGAAATATGTGATCATAATTTAAAGATATACTCCATTATAATCATTTTCATTGCTTTTCCAATCTATGACTGTTTATTTGTTACCCCATCGATTTGTTTATTTTCCAATATCGATTGGTACATTAATATTATATCATTGGGTAAAATGCTGACTGCTCCCTCAAAACTTTCCATTTTAAAATATTTTAAATTACATACATTCAAGTGCAGGTTAATTGCTTTTATTTTCATAAATTGTTCTTAAATTTAGAAAGACAAATATTTTCTACTGACTTGCGCTTAACAAAAATATCGATATAACAAAGTTATACAAATTTTTGTTGTGATTTAATTTGTCTGGATAATCTAGCTTAGGCAATGTCATCCTTGTGTGATTATTTAATTAAATCTGCACTTAAATGTTGTCAAGTCGTATCGAAAAAGAAGGCAACGCTTCAATGATTGCGAAATATTGCAATCAGATGCCATAATTTTTTGAGAAAATTTGTATTTTAAAGTAATTTTATAGTTTATATAACAAGCTTATTCGTGGACTGGATTAATCCAATCACTACATTATTTCGAATTGGTTCGTACTGGTGGAACAAACTGTATAGAACCAGTCCGTGAAAATCTTTCGGGTTATACTTTTCATTGTCGTCCTATATGAAACAGCAAGTTTACTGTTTGCAAAAGCTCGGAGATTTATACTCTTACTTTAAACCAATAATTTTAATATGTGATTTCTTGAAGCATTACGACACGGCATAAAAGTATTCTTCTCTTTGCTTACTGTTCAGGGACATATGCTGCATATGCTTATTTTCTGGTAAATTTTTTATAAAATAATTGAGTTTTCTCTTGCTGAGTTTCTAGAAAATGTGGAAATGTCAAAGAAATTGTGTATTTTAACAAAAAGTCATGGAATTTATATATGCTATACGTGGAAAAATCAAAAATATAAAACCATGAAAATAATTAATTGTGAACTTTCGTAGTTTTTGATCTGTGAATGAACAATCTTGTTTTGCGTTTATTAAAATTGTAAATGTTGTTACATTTTAAAGGTGCAGTTTATTATTTCTATTTATTTTTTTTTTCATTATTCTTTATTTTTCCATGCGAATCTTGCTTAGTGCGTTAATAAAAGAATTATAAATTCAAAATTGTGGATCTAATATAAGTTTTCCTTGGATTTTTCGCCGTAAAATGTTAGTTTTTGTTTTCTAATGTTTATTTTGTACGTTATTTAAGCGTTTCAACATAATATAATAATAAATAAAATTTTGACTTGTTTATTTAAGTATCTAAACATATGGCCAAAATTACTGGACGAGATGAAGAAAAACATTAAAAAAAGGTTAGGAAAAACCTGGAAAATTGAACAGGAAACCGGGGAATTTGAAAATATAGAACTACCTCGAATCCTTCAGTAAAATTAACGTGTGTTCGACACGTTAAACCTTCGTACTGTATTTCTGCTGGTTTACCACTTGTACTAATGTGTTTACTTATATTATACTTATTTGTAAAGCATCTAACTGAAATTCTAATCCATTTCATTATCTATCGCTTATTTAGAAAAAAAAATTATCGTAGGTATTGTGAATGATCAAAAAACAATCTTTCTGAAGTAAGACAACAATTAATACCTTAATTTTAGAAAATCAAGTGAATACTTTATAGTAGTCAATTTAAGTGTTTAGATAAGGAGGCGGGTGTAGCCTCTCGTTTCCGGTGATATCACATTCCTTTACTTACCTTTAAGACATTTTCTGTATTGTATTTTGCTATCGACCTACATAAAGTACCAAATACATCATAAAATATTCTGTACGTTCCAGTTCATTTATTAGAAGCAATTTTTTTAGGTTGTCATTTGAATACACTAAAAGCACGGTTTCGATTCTTTAACACTTATTTGAGTTTGGTCGGTTTTATGCAATCGTATTGACTTAGTTAATGATAAGAAATACATATTGAATTAATTGTAATACACATATCTTAAAAGATGAAATTATTTCTTATGGCGTATAAATTAATTTATGTCACTTAGAAAAAAAACAAAAAATACACATAATTGTAATTAAGAGACCTACAAGTTTTACTTGCACCGATAACAAAAGCGGATGCGTATCTATTTAGTATACAACTCTATTAATTTAGTAACAAACCCATTCATCACAACGAACAATTACTGATTTCAAACATCAATATCAACTCTCTATAGTAGCTATATCCTATATCAAAATTAACACTACCAGAATGTCTTATAGAACGATATAAGCAATTTAGAACGTGATAATTTTTTATTCCTTCTAAAAAAGAACCTAGGTAATTTATCACATTGAGTAATTGTACCATATTGTTCATTAAACTTGTCGGGTTTTTCTGCTTTTTTGTTGGCAGGTTAAATAGATTAACTTATCTGAATGTGTAATTTTACAAAATAAAATGCTATTGCTACCCTAAAACTTACATTGAATATTTACCTTTGAATAGAAAAGAAAAACTGTCCGTCACTTTCAAGGTGGGCGATTGTTTCTTAATACTCTTAGAGGGATGTAAAATTCTTTGTATTTTAGTCAAAGCCTAAAATCGATTGTTCATAATCGCCTATTCACAAAATTTTGAATAACAACCTATAAACAAAAGATTGGGATTTATAACAATATGACAAAAAGAAACTGTCTCGCAGGAGATTGTTATTTCACGCAACATGTTTTTACGAAAATCTAAAGATTATTTTATGAGTTTACTTGAATTTATTCACTTTTAACAAGCATCATTTTACTTTTTTTAGAAATATACATCACCTAACATTAAAAAAACTAAAAGATTTATTTAATCTGACTTTTCTAAAATTGCGATTTGCGATTCTGTCACAAATTTATTTTATTTGTGGCTAAAACTTACTTACACTTTAATATATTATCAATTGGAATTAGCTCTGATATTTTCACTATGACTTGAACAATTATATTACTTTATACACAATTACGTATATATTTAAGTTGACAACTCTGAATAAATTACGGTGCTAATGATGCTTTGAAATAAAATACAATTTTTCTTTAACAGCTTCCATATGATAGTTTCTTATTAGTTTGTACCAAAAATAGGGCATTTTGGGCTTGCGGTAATCTCTAAGACCAACAATGAATAATTTTGTCTGCTAGTACCCAAGCAACACATTGGTATAAAAAACGTCTAAATGTCCGGCTAATAGATGTTTATTAGACATTAAAACGTTTTTAAACGCGTTATTAACGTTTATTAGACGGACATTTAGACGTTTTTTGTACCAATGTGTTGTTTGGGTAGTACTATTTGTAGTGTTACGTAGCATAATTTTAAATTGTCAATTTTAAAATAAAATAACAAAATTAATTAGCATTTTTCAAATTAAAGAATTACATTAAAAGAAATATAAAACTTAAAGAAATAGGTAATAAAAATTTTATAGTACAGTCTTCCACTGTTTAGTAACATATAGTCATTGAAGAAAATTTATGTTAAATTAGTTTTAAGACTTTTAAGGTTTTTTCTAGTCCCAAAAACTGACATTTCTTGCATTTATGAAACAAATCACTGGAATTTTACTTGGTTCTGGAAAAGTTTTTTTTTATCGAATTACCGCGTAACTCACGCTTAGTATGGTTTCTTTGACACTGTTATCCACTAAAAAGTAAATAGAAATGTTCAACAATTAGTGCAATAAATCTCAATCTAGGTTTTATCTGATGCCATAATTATACAAGTTGATGGTCTACGTAAAAACTGTCCTTGTGTTCTGTGTTTTCGACGTACTTTGCAATTGTCATTACCTGGAAATTATTAATTTTGAATGTACTAAGGAAAGTTGATAAATTTGCTAAGGCATTTTACTCTAATTTTGCAAGTAGTGAGATTTAAATTAAGGTTACCAAGATTTTACTTCTGAAAAAAAAACAGTGAAGATGGGAACGGTTTTTCTTGTATGTTTTACGTTGTCTTTTGATTTTCGTATTTCGAACACTTTCATTTTAAAAACCTGATTGATAACAGCAAATATTGAATTAAAATAACCTGACTAGCATTCAGCATTTTAATCCGTCATCGTCATTGACGAATGGGAATTATTTGATGTAAGCTTATTTTACGTTTTACACTGAAGATCTTATCATATGTCAGGAAGTAAGAATTTGTCAGACGTAGTAGTTCGCCGAACTACTAGAAAACCACACCGTCAGTGACCAGGATAACAATAAAACTTACAGGACTGTACTACATACACTAAGTCATCTGATATATTAACAAAATAATAGAACATCCATGTCAATTTCTGTTACTATTACGCAAGTTAGGATAATTGATCTTATTTAATCTTTACTGTAACGTAATTGAAATACAGGATCTCTTTATTAGAAAGATCGAAAGAACTGAATATATTAGAAGTCTTATTTCTTTTTCTCTTATCAAGCATAATTTTCGCCACAAAAATAGTTATAGTTAAAAATCAATGTTAAAATGGACAAAACATAAAAGAAGCTATGCTGAGTTCGAAATATGTTAAAAAATCGAAGTGCATAACAACGCTCGTGTTACACTTTCTTATTTATATTCTGTTTACCTGTGGCGTACTGCAAGTAATGTTGGTTGCATAATTTTCAAATCACAGTGGTACTGTAAGTAAATGCCGCCCTTAACAGTTAAGAACTCTAGCTAAGGTAACAAAAATGAACCGTATGCACGTAAAAATGCAAAGAAGGGTTAAGAGTTTTATGAATTAAATGATTAAGCTCTGAGAGATTCAAATAAGAAGTGCAATCTAAATTAAATGAATAGATGGTAGTAAAAGATAATACTTCTAAAAGAAGTAGAATGGAAAGGGGTACACTGACTAAACCGTAGTTCAAATCCTAGTAACGTCAAAAACTTATAATATTATGTATCCTCTCCTTTTGCAGGTCTGGCAAACTTGCAAGGTGTACTACTTCATGCTAAAAAATTCTCTTACGTCTTGCCATTCGGGTTGGATATAAAACTGTAGGTTTCGTGCATTTTTAGAAATACAAATACATGGGAGAGAGATGCACCTGAAAGCTTCGAAAGCGGTATGAAAACCGGAAATACGTATATATAAAGCGGAATAGTGATAAACATAGTATAAATGAGTAACTGGAACAACAAACAATATAAGACAACAAACATCTTGTATATACCGTGAAACTTGATGGCAGAACCAGATGAATTTTATGCATTAGACAAGTTTCCGCTTGGTCAGGTTTTATCTATTTTATTTAAAAAATACGTAAGTAATAGATTATTATGGCGGACTCTTCAAATATGTAATTTATTTTTAAAAAATCGGTAATAACCATTATCATTAAACCGGATGTACTTACTGCTAGAGACTTCTCCCGATTATCTAGGGCTTAGGCTTAACTATATAATACTACACTATGTTTTTCTTACGAATGTCAAAAAGCCACAATGGATAGTTTATGAATTATTTGTAAATGCAATAGCTGATTTTATTACATTTCGCATTAACAGGTTTAAGTTAAGATATTTTATAGTTTGAGGTCGCAATTTATTTTGCGTTTCCGCTTTAATAGTGTAAAGTATTCGTATAGACATGTTCACTCGCCCAGCATTGGCAGTAGTTACTATATTGAGTAGGGTAGCCGCTGTAATCGTTCAGGTATTAACATGCACAAGACAGTTTAGATAAAAGTGTAATGTTTTATTACGTAAAGTTGACCTTTGTAGCGGTTTGAAAAAATACGAGTACCTCTAGACTTAACTTCACAGAGTTGCCGTTTGACAACTTTTAAACGTCTATTACATTCTTTACCGTGTATTTATTACTTATGCTATTATTATAAAAGCAATAAACTAACGACAAAAGTATGTTAAACTACAAAACAGCTAAAATACTTATTTCGAAAGACAAAAGTGCACACATACTATAGACAGTTGTTTGATCTACAGTTACGTATAGTAGAATCGAGATTACTGAACAAAATACAGAAAGTAACACTGAGGTTAAAAGGAAATTTTGATGCACGCTATACGGAGACAAAAAGTTAGGATACACACGCAATTTTACAAATACTGAAATAATGGAACGAAACAAAAATAAAGACATTGTCACAATAAAATAAATAGGACATCTCCGAAGGCTCTAAGGTAATGAATGACAAAAGTTGTGTTACAGTCAATTCTTATTAGAAAACAAGAAAAGGAAGGCGCAGAGGATATTTAGATCTGGCAATGTGTAGAAAACAATAACGAATAATGGTTAATCTTGTGGCTGTATGGATGTATACAGTGATCTCGTAAAGTATGGATTAAATTCATTATTTTTTAAATGATCAAGTTTGAGGAAATTTCCTCGGGCACGTCGATTTTGTTTGTTTAAATGTCACTTTTTTCCTCCATTGACATTTTTTGCTCGTGTGTTGTAACCGAGTTATGACGTTTTTTTTGTAAATGGTAACTCATATTTTTTTCAACGGATTTCGATAGAGTTAATTTTTCTGAGTACGAAAATATCGAAAAAGTGTGACCTTGAATAGAAAAGTTTTTAAAATATTCGTTTTCAAAGTTTAAAAAATGTAAGTAAAAGTTATCTCGTAGAACAAGCATTTTTAATTTAGTATACTGGGCGTTTTTCTACTTAATATCGAGCATCATAAAAAGATTTAGGAGCAAATTATAAAATTTCGAAAATTCAACAAAATTTATTGAAATAAATATCAACGACTAACAAAATTTATTTAAATCAGTATCAACAATCAACGACTAACCTACAAGAAATGGAAATAATAGTGAATAATAACATCAGACATGTATAACAAAAATTAAAGTAAATGTTCGAAGTGACCTCCTATCATTTCTTGACAATGTTCCATCCGCCACTGAAACTCTTGGAGAACCTTACCAGTAGTATCGCCTGGAATTGTCTGCATTTTGTTACGAATTGTGTCATGTAGTTCATCGATAGTATTTGGTCTATTGAGGTAGACTTTGCTTTTTAAATACTTCCATAAGAAGTAGTCGAGGAGGGTGAGATCAGGAAATCCCTTACGAACGATCTATTGGTTAGCAAATACTTTACTTTACATATTCGCAAAATGGAGTGGGGCACTATTATACCATATCGTGTTATTGGGCAGGTCCGGTTCTTCCTCATTTGGGTAAAATACTGCAAGTGCAGCGACTAATACGTCTCTTAAAAAATCAAGGTATCTTTTACTTATCAACGCGCTTCGAAAGAAAGATGAACCCAAGATACGGTTACCTATCATGCCAGTTCAAACGTTAACTTTTTTATGGAAATTGATTATGAGTGTTGATTTTCAGGAGACTAATATCTACAGTTTTGAAGGTTACTGTGGCGTTGAGATAAAAGGTAAATTCGTCGGAAAATACAATATTCCGTAAGAATTCTATGTCGTCATTTAGACGCAAATCTCTAAGTTGCAGTCAAGATCATCTTCGTTTAGTTCTTGGACGAAAACCACTATACGGATGCCATTTTTCCTACTTCAAATATTTTAAAACGAAACTATTTCGTTGTCTGCTGCCACTTGGCGGGTGGATATATGGAGATTTTCTTGAAACTCGAATAAACCGTTTGAATAGCATTTTCTTGGATTGTTGGACGAACTTCAACTTGTGTACGAACTCTGTCTCTGTAACCGATTATCATCAAAGTTTCTATTCTTTCTCTTTCATTTAAACGGCGATCATTTTCACATAGTTGAGGAAAGAAAAATGAATTTGGGATACTATTAAGCAATGATTAATCAGCAAATCCAACATGAACTTTCGAGAAACAACTGTTAAAATAGTTTTTTTTCAATGCTTCTTTAATGCTTGGCCTAATCGCATAACTTTTACTTACATTTTTGAAATTTTGGAGCTGAATATCTGGGAAACTTCTCTTCAAGGTCAATTTTATTTATTCAGAAAAATCGAAATCCCTAAAAAAATATGGATTGCTATTTAAAAAGACGATCATGTCATAGCTCGGAAACAAAATAGGTACAAGCAAATAATGTGAATAACGTGGCATTTAAACAAACTAAATCGACATGTCCGAGAAAGTTTTTTTTAGTTTTCTTAAATAATTGCTGTTTCTCATTTCCATTGTTTTTTATTTTTTTTTAGTTCATTATTTTTGCATGTTCATACTCAGGGTTCTATTTTGTATGATCGTTGCTGATCAAGAATTAATGACGCATACCTTCTCTATGCGATGCTATACTGAAGTCTACTTCGCCACTGTTTCGTCTCAATCTATTCCGATCTGTTAATTGTATTTTTTTAGTGTTAAAATGTTTAATTGTATAATTACGTTTAAAGTTTTATAGCTTCGTAGGTACAATGTTTTAATTTAGATGTGTCGACCAGAATTATTTTGAGATAGGGAAGTACATTATCCAATGAGGTATAATATAACATTATCTGATATTCGTACTATTGAGTAGAAAAACATTAACATTTTAAAACCATTTACTACTATACGATTCAGTTAAACATTGTGACGAAACTACATTGTATATAACTTTGGAATCTATAGAAAAAAAACGTAAATAAATTTTTGTAGGAATGCAAAGATTACTGGTTATACTTATAGCCAACCCTTTAGGACGTTATTGTAGAAATATGAATAAAACCGATGGAAATGCTATTAAAGTATTTTGCATTCGAAAATAGCTTCTAGTAAATTACTTTTTTAGAATTTATAGTCAACTGACATCGAAGTATTACCCTGATCTTGATATTCTATGGCTTCTTAATTTAACAAATCTCGTAACAGCTGTAGTTTGGGGTTGATGAAGATATGTTAAAATTTGTTTGACAAGGATACACTCATCAAAGGTCTTTACGTTACTGTAACAAACTTTCATAATGTTCTTTCAGAACCTTGATATATTTTAAATTACTATGGTTTTGTAGTATTAAACTGTCTATTTATTTAGTAATTAAAAGTATACTGTACTGGACATCATTCTTATAATCTCAATTATTATCGTTATGTTCCGTAGAATACCTCAATGTAAATAAAATCACATTTTTTTGACAGCTATATCTTTTATCTTAATTGGGCGATATTGTAGTAATGGATTGTAATTTGAGGATCGACAAGTAGCGCAAGTCGTAAAAAGTTTTATTACTTTTCTTTCCTTTTCCACCGAAATTCATCAAATTCAGTGGTTTTAATTATATATAAATTTAAAAATGTGCTTATTTGATATTAAGATTTTGTAGGTATTTGGATTATATAAAATTGTGTATTTTTTATTGTTTGTTTACTGTCATTCATAATTTCTTTTTTTTCAAAAATAGAAAAACTTGATTACCCCAAATATGAAAGAACGTAGTGTATAATCTTTGACGTGTAGTCTTGCGTAGATATATCCAAGTCAGTGCCACCCTTACGGTCTACCACACCCCGTACGCACGCTCATATTGATCTGCGTAAACGAGCCTGACTAGTGGTGCCCTCAGATATACGTGGAGGCGCTCTTAACTGTTGTCTCCACCCGATGACGGCGTCTACCCGAACATTCATCGCGACGTACACCCGCTTATTTTGACATTAATATCCGTATTTTATAAAGACGAACGTGATTAGTGTATGTGACTTTGTGACGAAATGTTGCGTTTTAACGTCGTTGTAAATAAATGTGCAACGCGTGTGAAATTTACGATTCTTCTGGATTGTCGTCGTATCATTAAGAAGACTAAGAGGACGTATGGATTTTACCGGGTCCGCACCCTTTTCACGGTAACTGCTTGTTTTCATGTAAAATGTACATTTAATAATTGTAATATCTATTCAGATAAAGATTTTTATATGCAAGATTGAAAAATTCAAACAGTGGGTAAATAATCATATTTATTTATTTAGAAAAAAACTTTACAACATTGGAATATTTTTATTTGTCGCTTTCTCTTTTCGGCTTATATTTATTATTTGTTTGAACTTTTTTATAAACTTTTCGTAACGTCCACCATAAATATCGATTTCTGTGTTAGTCAGATTCTGTGCTGAAATAATAGCGAGTGCATTCCTGATAACTATTCTGCATTGATTTATCTTTCTTTTTTTATTATATAAATTCATAACAGCAAATTCATTAATAATACCGATATTAGTCTCTAATGAAAACGCCCTGTTTTGAAGTTTTCATTACAAAATGAAAAATGCTTAAGAGTAATTCATAAAAACAACCCTTTTAAATGCAATAGTATTTATAGTAGGCGTAGTACGTACGTAGTTGTATAATGTAACGCAATGAGTGCATAATGAACTGCTGTTCACAGTCAATGCACTTTTATTGAAGTGATGCAGTGATGAGAGAATGAATATATCTGTCGCGTTAAAGGTAAGGGTGGGAACTTTTAAGCGTAATGTTGAATGAGATGAATGTAGGAATCGATCTTCGTCGCCCCTTTTTTGTACGTAATTTTATTATAATTTTTTCTTCATTTAATATTGATGCATTTTCTTCGTTTTTTTTGCACTTTTTTTGTAGAAATGTATATATATATCGTTTTGGATATTTAGAAAATCAAAAAGGTTTTATTATATTATTAAAAAAATCGTGCGTTATTTACGTTGTAAAAATACTGTGTTTGGTACTTGTTTGAACGGCCGTATAAAACTTTTTTTTTGTATACTGCATTAACGATGGATGCCATCAGAGCAATTTATCGATTACCTGTGTCACCTTAACGCAGCGCTTGTTTTTGAAGAACGTATCGTAAATAGTAAGACGCAATTAAATCTTCTCTACGTCTTATATTCCTTTCATCATCGATTCGTTCGATATGCGTATAAATGTGATTGTTTTCGTATTAGCGATTCAGACTTGACATGATTCGCTTCTATTGCTCAAGCAATTTTGAAGTCAGTCATTCCTAATTGTCTTTAGTTTTTACTGGTTTTGTGTATTTAGAAGAATGAATTCTGTGGCTTTTATACGTTCACTTGCACGGTAGTTATACTTATTGCTAATACGGTAGAAACAATTGTTTCAACAAATGTTTCTGTAATAATTAGGTATTACTATTACTACTAAGTATAGCTTAAAAAAATTGGGACAATTGACCATTAGTGTATATTTTTTACCTTTAATTATTAAACGACGTAATGTTTATTAATTCCCTAAGTTATACTTAGTGCTAAGTAATAGTTACATAATTAACAGAAATAATTGTTATAACAATTGTTTCTACAATAATTAAGCGTTACTTAGCTATAGGCATAAGTTAAAAAATACAAGCATTGGTGTTAACTAACTACTGAAATTGAGAATTGTTGTTTTATTTATCGGTGTAATCTTGCAAATTTATTTGGTTAAGAATGCTATCGTTTCAAGTACTTCCTTTCTTATGTAATCTCTTTTATCCCTTGTCTGAAGTGGGTTATACATGTATGTGTACATTATTAATTGTTTTGCGCTTATTAATTGTGTCGGTGTGATTCTTTTACTGCTAATAGTCTCACGTTAATTGTTTATCGGTTTGTTTTGAAATTCTAGGTCACTCGATAATGTCGTTCTCGTCTTCCGGTTACTTAATCACTTAGTGCAGATATTTATTATACTTCCCAATATTATATACATGTCGCATTTATTGTTCGCGCACTTTTAGTATATTTTTCTTAAATAGTGGATTTGGAATCGTTTTACTAAACGTTTTAAAATTTTACTTGGGTTAGCATTTTTTTTAATGTTTTGTTATGATGTCCTGATAACGTTTTATTTATTCTACCGGAAACGAAAAAGGAACTATGGGTTTTTTCAATTTTATCGAATACTACAAGCTTTATACGTAAAATTTCAGCTTGATTGTATTGGACGTTTTATTTTGTGTCGTAAAAGTTAAAAGCTTCTTGTTTTGCAAAACTGAGTAGATTCTTAGACCAAATGACCTTTTCTTTTGACTACTTAGTGGCTTTGTTGCTTTTTGGAAAGTGCAGAATGTAGGTGCTAAACGTTTAATTTGTCAAATTATAAAGAGGAAGTTTCGAATTTGGTTTCTAACGGAAAATAATAACACAACTTAATTTCATAAACGTCAACTAACTTAATACGTAATTAATAAATTTAAATTAGTTAACACAATACAATACCTTAACATCAGCACTGCAAACTGTGTAGCATAAAATTGGT
Organism: Aquatica leii; assembly: GCA_035610365.1. NCBI lineage: Eukaryota > Metazoa > Arthropoda > Insecta > Coleoptera > Lampyridae > Aquatica > Aquatica leii. Next base: position 47,309,436 of record CM069435.1, on the reverse strand, counting down.
TACAATTCCAATGAACAATCACGTTAGATCAATTATTTCAGTTTAAATGAAATTTTGATTTAACAATTAGTGCTTTTAAGATATTATTGGAGTTTGATTAAATAGTACCGTGCAATTTACTTCTTAAGTCGTTGAATACAAACTTTTTTTAAAAATTTATAATTTGATTAAATAAATTTATTGGTTATACTGCATGTAATTCCTAATTTGTTTCAGGCGTTTTTAAAGATGTGGATAGCCCGTCCATGCAAAGGGAAAACTTGATATTAGTCAATGATAATAATGATCCAAATGCAGACATCTTTACACGGTAAGTCTCTTTATTGTATGTAGTACTACAGATTTTACTATGTAGATTATTATGCACCGGCTTACGATTTTATTACCGATACGTCCCACAATCATGAATGGATTGTGCAATCCTATCCGAGCTACCAGAAGTTAAATTCCATCCATCAAAATCGGTACTTTGTTTTTATTATAATGCGGTATTAAAGAAAAAATTTTACGTTCATAAAAATGTTGTAGTAGGACGTACGTTAATGCATTTTATTACCACTCCAAAGGTCAATAAATTATTTTTAAATTGTCCTCCACTCGCACATGCAACCTATTCTGTTTTTGTATCCGAGACAGTCCCAATTTACAGATTATGTATTTTATTTTAGTCCCGTGGTAAGATATTTTTAGAGTAAAAACGGGGCCAGTCGTGGTAATAAAAGCGCGGTCATCGTACTAGTAGAGTAGGGGTGACCTAATCGCCCGTTAGGGTGCATACGGGTCAAAGGGTAAAGGTCGACGAACTTTCGAACCCTTCTTCGAAAGGGTTGAACAAGAAATACCCGGTACAGACGATGACGCGACAGGTTTTATTATTACCTCTATTATTAATTTCACTTTTCATTTATTTGAAGGGAGTTCTTTGTACTACTTAAATTTCTCACGGAGGATATTAAGGAGGGCTAAATATTTTATAAGTGGATTTGAGAGGAGTAGTGACATTATGGCACTTGCTTTTTTGCTTTCAAATAAATTACTAAGATTGATTTTTAATGATAACTTACGTGAACTTTCATTAAGTACCCGACGTCATTCTCGTCTGAGCATCTCGCCGGTGGGCGCGTTTTTCGCGACGCTTTCGATATTTCTGGCGCCGATCTTTCTGTTTCAACAAGTCGCCAATATTCAAACTTGACGTTGGTAACGCATTACATTTATGTATTAATTTAAATCCAAAACTACAACAGAATAATCCAATAAAATCTAAGAATCTATACGTAAAAAAGACCATTGTTTATGGAAATATCGAAAAAAGTGGGCCATTAAGTCGAGGTTATTCTTCGCGTGTTTATTTTAAAATCACTAAATTTAAATGAGTTGTTTTAAAATCTATTAGCAGCAACTTAGTTATTTTTGTGACAAAAGGTCTGGCGACATAGACACAAAATAGCAACTGACCTGGAATCCTAAACACATTTACAGACGGTCGTATCACGTTGTTAACTTTTAGAAGTGCTACCTACGATTTTCTTAATTTTTGTTGTTTAAATGTGTATGAATGCAATTAAACAATTCATTTCTTCCGAAATTTTCATTTAAATAACATTTTACGTATATAATTAACGGTTAATTAATTAAAAGTGGAGCTTTTAAGGCGTATGACTTAAATGTCAGGAGCATTAAGGATTCAATTACAACATTTTTTCCTGAAATGGGACGACGAAATTGTCGTAACGTGTCTTTAACAAAATTATCTTAGTAGATGTTTTCATATGAATGTACAGTTATCTTAGGGAAAATGGACTTAGAACTAACTGTTATACCTGAAGTGGCTGCAAAATTTTTTTGCGTTTTTCTTTATGCTTCTTATACTTACTAGCAATAATTAGAAACTCTGTTGAATATATTTATTTTTTAGTTAAGACGATTCTCTACTAGGTACCATTAATTTTATTCTTTCGATACATATTTTTTTACTAAAATAAGTTGTTTTTTTAAATCTCTAGAATGTGTTGGTTCAAAACACAATTTTTTAATTATAGTTCATGCTAATACTTGGTATGGTTGTCATTCCTTTTGCTCTTCGTGCTTTGTGGCATGATGAAAAATTTCTTATTCGTTGTCAATTTGAAATTTTGAATTCGGTTTAGTTGCACATCTTTTTAAATTATTTTTTGACACTGCATGGCTAATTAGATTGATTAAAAACATTCTGACCAAATTTTTAGATTTTATAAAATGGGGATAGTATTTGTTTAAAAAAATAAATATATTTACAATTTTTTACTATTTTAATTGTCTGTGATGCAAAATTAAAAAAATTTTAAAAATTTGACTGTGTAGAGAAAAATGAGAACAGAGTAGTGAAACTCTCATCCGGACGGAATCTTTGGGATTAAATGGTGTCGAATGGTTGATGTGTCGAGTTTTTCTTTCACTTTTTATTATGAATCTTCTGACAGTTTTTTTGTATTCTTTTCTATGATTTTACAAACCTTTTTTTTGTACAAGCCGACTCTTTGTTTTTGCACAGGTAGATTTGCTGTGGACTTTCAAAAGGACACTTTCTTCTCTTTGTCATACATTTTTGGAACTTGAGTCGTTTCCATTTACAAATTTTAAGTATTTTTTTTCTATATTTTTTTTGCATAAATTTAAATCCGAAAATTTTATATTTCCAGATGATTTTGTTGACACTTACATGGATTAAAACAATTTGTCTGGTAAGTATTATAACTTGTTCCTGTAGAAGGTTTTATGATGTTGGCAAGCATTGAATCGAAGTATAAAAGTTACTTCACTTGTCGCGGTTAAACTTCTTTTTCCGAAGTAATTCGTTCAATTTTTATTAAAGTAGTTTTTATGGCGCGTACTTCAATTTTGTATATTACATTTTTCAACCAGCTATATTTTAAAATAAAATATTAATAAGTTTTCTAAACATGAGCAGTAAACTTATTTTAAAATTTAAACTCACTTCTAAAAGCTGTCAAACAAGGTAATAAACATACAGAAGCAACGTACAACACTTCACAGCAGATAGCAGGTGACTAAAACTGACTTATTGATTCACAATTCAGTTGCAGCATTTGTGTCATCTTACTTAACAAATCACTTCAAATTGTGGCTGATTGTCTTTCGAATTTAGTTGTAAAATTTTATTTACTGACATTTTTACAATTAGTTTACGCATAATTTCGTGAAATTCTTTTCTGCAAAAGGGAACTAAAAAGTAACTGCTAGAACATTATGTTTTCTAAAAATACAAAAAAGTATGTTAGCAGTTAAATCTTTAAGTTTTATTAATAAACTCTGATAACTCATGTAATATAATCATTGTCATAAAAAACGCAGTTTTTTGTCAACTGTTGAAAATTCATACCTATATCAAATTCTAATAAAATTCCATTACTCAAGCTTTTTAGCTAGGAATTGTGGAAAAGAACATATTGCTAACGATTGAAGATTATGAAATTAATAAATATTTGCTTTATGAAACCTTACGGTCGGAAGAGAACTAATTCTCTAGAAATTTAAATTGTTGTAGTAGGTAGGAGATTCAATTTTATTAATATGTGAACTGTGGGACTGTTAAATTCGGTTATGTATGAAGACAAGCAAAATATTGAAAATTTGTATAATATGTTCTCAACCGAAAGACGAGTTCTTACTTATAGTTCTGGAACTCTAATTCATTCATATCCACATTTTTGGAAATATTCGGATGAATAGTTTTTGAACTAATTAACAATAATATTGATTATTATGCTTAAACGATATCATACGGAGTATTCCCAAGCAATGGATTTCTTAAATATGTTTCAGTAATTTAAATCGAAAAACTCCAGTCACTTTATTCCTCTCTATAAGTTTAGTTATTAAAACATAGTCATCCATGACACAAAATTCATACCGCCATAATTTGAAATTCAGTTGTTGAATGTAGACGTTCTACATATTTGACGTAGATCTTGGAGTTGCCAGACCTGTTAACGAACGTGATTCTAAAATGTTCTAAAAACGTTCTTGTTCTGGACTGACTACAAACGTAAATACATACATTCGTAGAACATTTTCCCAATCAGAAAATATTTAATTTGCAGCATGGTTGAAAAATTGCGTCATTGCTCTCTACGATGTACATACCGGGTGTTGATTCGACCGCTCATGTAAAATCTTGTCTATGCAATTTCTTGCTCTCCTGATTGTTTTAGGCTTAAAACATAAGAGTACAAAATTGTCAAAACTAAAAATGCTACCTGAATGGTATGTTTTCTTCGATCAAAATTCTACCGTAAGAAAGAAAATGAATAATTGAATGTTGAATTAGAATTTGCAAAAATCACATAGCCAAGATTTTAAAATAAATACGTTATTCAACAACTGTAGAATCTTGACGTTTTCATTAGTGCTAAACAGTGAGGTTAATAAATTTAAACTTCTAATTTTTAAAATTTTGTTCTTTAGTAAATAAAATGTCTTACACCATTAGTGAAAAAGTATTATTCCTGAAGTGGTTTTATAGCGGTAGTAGTGTGCACAAAGTTCGCGACTTGTTTCGTGCCTCATATCTAAATCGGTCGATATCCGCCATTACCATATAGAACACAATATCAAACCAGGAAAAATATGGGTCTGTTTGTAAGCCGTGCAAGTCCTGTTTAAAGCACAAGTTAAGTTCAGTTGAGGAAGAAGAAGTTATTGTACAAGAAGACACTAACTTATAGTAAATGTTATTGCAAGTGTCGTTGCTAATACTAGCATTAGCACTAGGCAAATTAGTGAGGATTTAAACTTACACAACCGCCCTCAAAATCAAAGAAGAACAAGTTTAAATCTTACAAGTACGCAAGTCATCAGGAGATTTTTGAGCCAGACCAGGTATTCTAGAATGGTTTTTTTGCCAAACAGTAATAGAAATGGCCAATATAAACAGATATTTCATTAATAATATATGCTTTTCTGACGAATCCACATTTACCATTAACGCACAGCAAAATTAAGGCTATTGGGATACAGATAACCCGCGTTTGGAAATCGATAACCATTCCCAATATCTTCAATCAGTGAGTGTATGGTAGGAATCTACGGATCTCATATTATAGGACCTTTTTTCATCGATGGACATTTAAATGGCGATAAATATATACAACTGCTACAAACTGCAATTGGGCCGGCCATAGACGCTGTAACTGGAGAAAATGTTGTATGGTATTAACACGATGGTTTCCAACTCACTTCACAAGAGAAGTTACTTCATATTTAGATCTACATACCTCGATGGGACGCGAAGGACCGGTAAATCTAACAGTATTACAAACCGACAACTTTTATGACAGACTTTAGCCTCTAATGGCGGTCTTTTTGAGCATTTACTTTGATCTTAAAAATTTCCGTTAATGTATTCGAACTAGGTTTTTATTGTTGTTTTCCTTGATTCTTATTATTTTGATTTGATTGGTATACCTTTTTATGCCTATTATGTAAATTAAATTCTACTTTAAAAACTATTAAGTTTAAATTTATTAAATTCACTGTTTACATTGTACCTCTAACACTAATGAAAACGTCAAGATTCTACAGTTGTTTAAAACGCAATTATTTTAAAATTATGGCAATGTGATTTTTGCAAATTCTATTTCAACATTTAATTCTTCTTTTTCTTTCTTACAGTAGAATTTTGGTCGGAGAAAACGTACCATTTAAGAGCATTTTTAGTTTTGAACAAATTTTATACTCATGTTATGGCTGTAAAATATTTAGGGAAGCAGGAAATTGCATAGACAAGATTTTACATCTAAAATGCTATTACCGAGCGGCCGAATCAACACTCGGTATATGTATAGACGTTTCCCCAAGAGGAAAATCGTTTTGCTTGGAAAGGAATCTTTAACTAGACTTATCGACAATAATATTTGGTGGAAATTCTATTTTAACAGCAGTTGTTGCGCAAATTATATTTTGCCTTGCTGCAATCAAAACTATATTCATCTAAAGCCTAAAGGCAATTAGAATTTAGCATTTTTAACACAATATTCTGTACACGCTTTTCTTTTTTTTATTTTTACGATGATTTTTTAGTTGCTGCCATACTGTTCTTTAATTAACTCTTCCTTAATACAGTAATAGTTGAATCATTTTATTTATTTTTTATTAATTTGTTATGTGGTAATAAGTTAAGTACATTATCATCTACTCTTTCATAGTTTTCTTATTATAAATTTTTATAGAAATTGGGGTACAAAGAAATAGCTTATTGCAGTATATTTGGCCAGATATTATGTTAATTTTCCCATGATGTCTTTCAAAAAGGAAGTCATCTGTTGTGTGGTGAATTTTTGCCATTTTTCTTATAATAAATTTTAAAACTAATTTTATTAATTCAAAATTTACACAACTTTACATTATACATTACATTTCTACGGTTTTGGTTGAAGTTCGATTCAATGATTTATTTCAACTCGTCGAAACTTTGAGATATGTATTACATACTCAATTTTTGTCTATTAGTGGTAGAGTTGGACTGAACTAAAATACGAGTAATAATTATGATTAAAGTGTTATTATAACTAAACAATGCACACCTTTCTACTGAAGTTTTCTAATTTTACTAAGTGACGGAGAAAGAATTACTGTAGAAACAATTATAATTCAAAAATTTTACAAAAAATGACTGTTCTTTAATTTTTCTTCTGTTTAACGATTGTAGTTTCTCGTGCAGATCTCTGGTTTAAGATTTGATTCTATTTCAATATGTCATAAGTAGTAGCGAGAATGTCTCTGTTTGTATTTAATTTTAGGAAGAAAGACACAGAACCATGGCACAAAGTATGTATAGATTTTTGGTAAAAGAAATGTAGAATAAAGGTGTCACACATAAGTAATAAAAACATTTAAACGTAACATGTCAAGAAATTTCTAGATTGTTTATGTTGAAACAATCAATCACGTCACAATTGAGTCATTCCTTATGAAATCATCAAATCGGGAAAGTCGGCATATTTTAGATTTTGTAAATATTTTTCTGTTAGAGATGTCTACTCGGCCAAGATGGCATTTTGAAGCAGAAAGATGATGCTTTCTAAAAAAGAATAAAAAGGTGCATAATTGATATACTTAAGGTACCTAAAAAAAAAGATGGTATTGAAAATGTGTGTGTTTTATTGATTTTTTGTTGTTCTATTTATTCTAGTGTCTGCGCTGTTGAATATGAAAATATAATCATTCTTAGATATCAGTTATGAAAAAAAAACTTGATTTTAGACTACAATTTCGATGTGTTTTCTATTAGATTTGATTGCATACATTTTTGTACTGACTGAGTAGTAGTAACAACAACATTAAGACAGTTAGATATAATATTAATTCTTTCAGGCTCTTGTTTTGTTCACATACGGCTCAATTGAGATTCAGCTTATGGGTGGGTTATGTTTGTGTCGTATAAGGTTATATGTCTTCGTGCTTTCCTACTTTGTCTATGTTTTAATTATATGTATATTTAGGCAGAAATTAAACGTTCCACTGTTAGATTGACCTGATGAAGTTGGCACAATAGCCAACGAAACGTAGCCACAATTACTACAGAGTTTTCTTTCTGAGTTGTGCCTATCCTCGACATCGAAGGATCTATGGTCGCATAGAAACACTCCAAAGTTTTTGGTGGAGTTGTATCGTTCTCATAGTAATTTAAATAATTTATTTAATTCTAGGCAATAATTTTCTTATATTGAGACAAATGGATAAATGAGTGAAATTAAGAATCGTGTTACTTTATTTTTTTTTAAATTTAACAGAATATATTCACAGTTTCGTAGTTATCAGAAGCTGAAAGCTCTCGTATTTCGTATTTGAAATGTGGACAAGCGGAGCAAAACTCGTATTTGTAATTGTATTAATATCTATAAATTTCTTTAAAAACAAAAAAAAATTGGTAGTGAGGATCGGGGTGGTGCGTGCAAAATATTAACTCTTTGTAGATTTTGGAACCTTGGAAAAAAAAGCTGGGTCAACGAGTCTCATTCTCATAGAATGGTCAAGGACGGGTTATCCAAGCTTGGGCCAAGCTTGGCTAATAATTTGCATGGCCGAAGCTGGGTCAACCAGTCTAGGCCCAAGCTTGGGCCCCCATGGAATGGCTGAGCTACCTAGTTCTAGGCCAAGTCTGGGCCAATACAGGTACGCCAAACTTAGGTTTCCCAGTACTGGCCCAGGTCTGGCCCGGTTGTCTAACTCTGGGGTTTCCTGTATGGGCAAATACGCTTAAAGTGTACAAGAACGTGTTTCTCATGTATTCTTGACAACTCTCATTTGCAGTTTTCCTTTAACCTTAATAATCACATGCATACAAAATGGTACAAACTTCTTTGGTTACCTGATACTATCATTGGTTAGCAATTATGGTTATACCAAATGTTTGTAGCTTTATTATAAATATATTTTTCTCGTTCACTGTCGATGTTTCTTTTTTGTGCGATGTAGTATAGTTTTTCTTTCTTGATTGACAGTTTTGTTAGACCTAATGTGGATTATATTTACACGTTATACAGGGTGACCATATACCATAGGTCTAAACTCAATTTTTTGGTTTAAAAAAAATGTTGAGATAAATATTTTTTAAACCAATTGGCCGATTTTATTTTTTGTAGTCTCTACCAATAGACTACATTTTCAAGTACTTTTCGACTGAAAGAAATAATTTTAATACATAAACAAATTAAAACTTCAACACTAAGACCCTCGTTTTTGTTAATAAACTTAAAATGACTTGTAAGTTTGAAAGCGTTTATTTCAAAATTTTGATAATACATAATTTAGTGTGGGTACAGATTTTAATACCCTTGACATACTACAAACTAAATTCCCAATTACATCAAAATTGAGAATTAAAAGTGTAGTATGTCTAATGTTAATTTGTGAAATGATGTTACAAACTCGATAATGTTCATAATTTACGATCTTGTTTTAAAAACTGTTGGTGTACATAACCTTCTTTCAATCATTATAATGTCAAACGAAAGTATTACAATTAAACGAAAACAAAAGAAGGTTAAGTGGACTACAGTCGCAGAGGTACTCTTAATAGAAACATGGGCGGACAATTTCTTCTATCTTATTAGACCACGGTTTCAATTATAGTGCAGTTGAAGTACATAATAAAATATCAAACTTTACGCAGAGATATAGGTAAATAAGTTGTAACTAATAAAGGTCATTTTAATACTGTTTTATTCAGAACTGAAAGAAAATTGATAGGGCCTTCATGAGGTAGCCAGCCCATCGAACTGGGAGCAGTTTTTAAAGGTCCACCAAATTTTGGGTGGATTTGCTATGTATGATAGCACTTTAATAGATTAATCAATAGATAATGAATTAATAGTAACAAGTTTCAATGTTTATAATTTGATGATTTTAGAGAGATATTTCTTCATTGCCCTACCGACAGCTCCAAAGCATTGTGGGAAACCTATTTCTTGAAAACCATTTCTGATTTCTTCAATCTTTGATTGTATTGCTGGATAAGTTGAGATTTCTTTATGTAAAGTGGTGCAAATTCCATCACAAAAATCTAACACCAATTCGCCAACAGTACTTCTACCTACTTCAAATAAATTAGCGATGGTTCTGTATTCTGCAGATGATCCAAGAGCATACAATCCAATTACGATTCGTTTTTGTAGTGGTATTGCAAATCGAAATTTGGTATCGTGTGCTTTTAGAAATGATAACTGTTTAACTAATTTATCAAATTGTATGTTGTTAAACATTGGAACTTCTTCTTCCCAAAATTTACTTAGTCGTGCCTACAAATAATCGCATGTCTTATTTATTTGAAAATATTTTTTCCCACTTACCATCCTAAAAATTGTTTTCACAATTTTTTATGCAACATGTTTATTAAAAGTTGATGTCGTTGAATGCTCATAAGAATCCTCCTTTGCTTAAGTTTTAGTAAGTTATTTACTACTGCACATAATGATAATAAATTTAAAATAATTAAACTAAGGTTTGCTTCAATCATTTTTACTTTCCTCTTGTCCACTTAATTTTACTTCATATACTGCAATTTACGCAAAAAAAGCGAAATATATAAGGCAATTGTAAACACTTATTTGCCAAATTTGACGTGCCAGACGATGATGTCATATTTTTGACATTGATCATGCATTTCGCATGCGCTTAAACATAATATTAGTTACATAGTATGTCAACCAAATTTTAATATTGCGAATAAAGTTGATACTCAATTTGTATAATTGGGAATTTCGTTTGTAGTATGTCAAGGGTATAAGAAACGCTTAAAAACTGCAAATTAAGTTAGTAATAACAATTGTTTCGTATTAAATAAAATTGTTTATAACGTTTTTCTTTATTGCAGTTTTTGTGATTCGGGTTGACAATGTTGACATATGGGTAGTTGAGTTGCCGCTGTTTCAATTTTGGTTATTAACTCTTAACGAGTATTGATTTTGCCGGAACTACACTAAAATTGTCATGCGTTCAGACAGAAAATTAATTTCTTGCTTCATTATATTCTGGATAAGAACGTTTGATTTTTGATATCAATGTTTAAAATAGCACGACAATATTCTATAAGTCGTTCTGAATCACCATTCTCTAGAGCTTGTACTTGCGTATGATATAGCTCATTCGATGAAAAACTGATCAAACTTTCCATTGGACAACTCCAAGGTGAGTGGCAACTTGTCTAGTGCTAGTAGTTGGTTTGTTCTCTACTTTTATTAAAATCTCTTCATTAACTTTATTTTATCTAGGACGTTTAAATTGTACATTTTCAGTTTCGGCAATCTTGAAATAGGTTGTACAAAATACTACTCTATGAAGAACTCTTGGATTAGGAAATATTCTCTCTGAGCTTTATTCGAACCAGTATTACAAAAACCATAAACATTTTTCATTTCAATTGACGATAACTAAAATTGAACTGGGCTAATGAACAAGAAATTGACACAAAAATAATTACTGTGGTAGCGATTTTAATTTTTTTTACTGTAAAACAATTTCTTATAAGCCTACTTGTTATACCACAGTAAGTATGTATAAAATATAAATATAAAAGCATAAATCAAAGAAGTTTTGTACATAGTTTGTACAATTAATTTATTATCAAAATTCTGAAAGAAACGCTTTCAAACTTACAAGTCATTCTAAGTTTGTTAATAAAAACGAGGGTCTTAGTGCTGAACTTTTCATTTGTTTATGTTTTCAAATTACTTTTTTCAACTGAAATGTGGTCGTAACCTACTTTATCACAAGAAACTACAATAACTAACATCGGTCAATTGGTTTAGAAAGATTTTTGTATTTACTTCAGCAACTATCTCAGAAAGCATTTGAGTTTAGACCTATGCTCTATATCACCTTGGAAGCAGGAAACGTTTACCTACCAGTCAATCTGTATATTAAGACACAGAAACAGGCAACAGGATTTTCCATGGTGTTAATTACGGCATTGGCCATAGTGTATTTATAATTGGATCACGTTTGTCTAAGAAAAGTGGATCTAGCGTCAAACTTGTTTCTTCATGTATCTAATCTAATATTTTAAGTTTAATTCTTTTACGGTTTACAGTATGATGACCACGAAGTAGCATCTTGACAAAAAAAGCAATGCATTAAAAATTGATGTCTTAACAACTTACACTGATGAATTGACGTGCTTCATGGTTATAATCGACTGTACATTTCTTTAACTGCAAGAACAAAAAAAGAACAATTGTGCTTGAATAATTATACTGAAAATTCTGAAGTTGGTAAAAGGATCGGTGGAAATACTCATCGAATGTCAAGTTTAATAACTGTACGGAGAAATTTTACTGATTCGTCTACTTAATTTTCATCTGGATCGCTTTTTAGCTAATTAATTAGCTATGGTTAGTTAGTTTTTCTTCTAAAGATGTGTTTGTATTATTTAGTGCTACAATTAATTTATCTTTATTAATGCAAAGTTTCCTATTTGTTTATTTTATAAATCCTTCTGTGGTTATCTTAAATGGTTTTAGATATAAAAAAATGAAAGAACATGAATGGATCGCAGTGTTTTTATTGTTTTTAAAGAAACTTATTGAATTATCAAGTAATGTATTAGTTCTGCTGAATACAACTCGGTGCTAATTAATTAATACAATGTGATTTTGTTGAAAAAAAATTATGTTTCAGTAGTCTGAAAATTAATGATTTTTGATTCATAATGATAGAAAAGATAATAGTATATATTTTACTGTAGTACTCGAGTATCAAGTAGGTACTTTGGGAATTTATCAACAATAAAACATGAATGGAAATTGTCATTTCAACTAATTGCACATTGTAAACGCGAAATTAACCGATGAATTTCGCGAATACTATATTCGTGTTTGTTGAAGTCACGCTACGTTATTTTGTAGGAGTTACCCACCCTGGGGCTTTTTAACCTACCAGCCAATCATTTTATGGAACCGATGCCACTGCAAGCTTACTTGTTTATAACTTTTCTGCTCATGTGTAGTAACTATATCGCATTCATTATTAAGTTTTTTTTAAATAATAACAGTATTCAAATACTTACCAATTTCTAAAAACTGTTGGCAAGTCAACGACACTTATAAGAATGAATACGAAAAGGTTGTTTTGGGAAAGACTTGAAAAGAATTATCTCACCATTCCGGTCTCGGTGGGTAAATGTCCCGTTCTAGAAACGGGATCAAACATTGTCTATTAAAGTAGTACGAGTAATAAATAAGTCTAACAATATCCAGGCAGTTGAATTCAGTCCTTTTTTATTCACGGGGGTACCTGAATGTTCTTCAAAATTGTATAAAAATTACTATTTGTTAGATTGTTTAGCAAGCGGTTAAAAAGTGTTACAATTATTGCTAAAAACATTTTGGTTTGGTATATGAAAAACAAATCTTGCATTATACTAATTATTGCGTTTATTCATTTATTTACGTCAAGACTATGTAACTACTTCTAGAAAACTGTCTGAATACTCTGCAACAATTGAAATTTTACATTGTTTTTTTTTTGTTTCGTATCCATGAAATGGGAAATCGAATAAATTTAGACAGTTTTATAATTGTGAAAACTCAAATTGATAGATGCTGTCAAGTAATTAAATAAAACGGTAGAATTTCATTGATACGATGCAACAATCTAACGTAATACTACCGTACCTTAAAACTAAAGCTTTTGTTGCTCGCACGCCCATTAAATTGTGTGAGTCGATAAAACTATCGAAACCTAAAATTTTTTTAAATTCAGTAGCAAGTATTAAATCTAAAACGATTCAAACTGTGCATCCTTTGGGTGCTATACGTTCTACTTCTGGTACCGCATTCAAAACCATAGTTAGATTTTCTCACACCGATTTACGTGTGCCAGATTTTACGTATTATAGACGAAATACAACAAAAAATCCTGCGAGGAAATCAATGGAAAGCAGAGATTCTCGAAATGCGTTTACGTACGTATTCACTGGGTTAGCTTCTATTTCTGCTCTCTACAGTATAAAAAGTGTCGGTACTTTCTTTGTAATGTCGATGGCGGCTTCAGCGGATGTTTTAGCCATAGCTAAAATTGAAGTTAATCTTGCCGATATTCCTGAAGGAAAAACTGCCATATTTAAGTGGAGAGGAAAACCGTTATTTATTAAACACAGGAGCCAAGAAGAAATCGCAATAGAAAGAGCGGTACCAGTTGCGTCTTTAAGGGATCCGCAATCAGACGAGGAACGATGTACAAGACCTGATTTTTTGGTAATTCTAGGGATATGCACTCATCTTGGCTGTGTGCCTATTCCAAATTCTGGAGATTTTCCTGGTGGGTATTATTGTCCATGTCATGGATCGCATTATGACGGTTGTGGGCGAATTAGAAAGGGACCAGCCCCGTTGAATATGGAAGTTCCTACACATTATTATGTAAACGATGATACTTTGGTTGTAGGATAGTCACATTTAATAACTTAAATTGTAAAATTTTGTATTAAACTGGCTGATCGAGTTACTTTATAAATTTCTGATTAAAGATGCAGATTAATATCTTAACACCTTTTTAAGTTAACGTTAAAATCTTCTGGTTTTTAAATTTTTACTATTGGGAAGTAGGACATGTATACCTGCAATATTTATCTGGTTAAGGGTAAATCGAATATCAAAGATTTGTTAATTAGGAGGGGATTAAAGGACATTGCCGGCGAGACGCACATCTGCTGCAAGCAGGTGTGGGTCTTTGCTCTCTCCGGACAGCTTGCACGCGAGAGTCTGTCTACCCCCTTCCTGTCTTTATAGCACCCTTCCTGTCTCCTAGGTATGTAGACATCGTCCCTTACCGCTGTATATCTGCACCACTTTATATGCATGTAGAAAAAATGAAAAAAAAAGTATCTCATATGGTTATAGCATTTCGTATGGATTCAATGCGATAATATTAATGAGGGTGGGCGATGACGGAATGTTTAGACGGAAGTACGATCGCAGAAGGTCCGATGAAGGTCACGCGGGGGTACCAGATGCGAAGCAGCTGTACGACGTCACGGGATCCAGCTGCTTCACCACCCTCTTGTTAGTTGCGGCTATCTTTACTAAACTCACGATCGAAGACACGTGCCATCGCTTACTAGGACATGTACTTCCTATATCATTTACGAGAAATAGAAGAACGCCCACCTGAACGAATTTGAACATTTTTAAAGCTGAGGTTTAATGCGCAATTTTTCTAATACTAATACTTAAAAAATGAATTTTTATATAGTCAGAACCACGATTCTATACACTTATATAATTACTTTTGTTAAATTGTAACATTCGATATTTGGTTTGCTTTATTTTGTCGCTGAAAAAAATTATTTACCGTTATGTTTTCTTGATTATTGCACCGTTGCAATAATGAAGCGAAAGCATCTGCCTTTCGGGTGCAGGGTACTTTCCAGAACAAAAGAGTGAAGGCTGACTAAGTGCATGTTGTTGGCTTTTTTCTTTAGCGAATCTTTACCAGATGCTTCTTGAGGTAATCGAGATCCGTCCAGGTGCTTTTTAACGAAGTATACGTCGTACCTCAAATCCCAACCTCGAAGACGCTTGCTACCTTCTCGCACGAGCCACAGCTGTCACTGATTTTAGAGCAGGTGCTTAATTTTACTGCTGTTTCGATTCTCATACAAAATTTTGTTTCGATATAAAGCAGGTGTGATAGAACCGCTAAATATTAGAATGCTCTTTTCCTGATCTTAAATAATATTTGCATTTTTTTTGTACTTTAGCACGTGCAAAGGGGAATCTTTGAAATTTATTTCTTCAAGATGTTGCTATGCGATGAAATGTGTTCAAAACACATAATTTTGGCACAGCTTTCGTGCAACACCACTCGTTAATTGCAATTATGCATCTGCTTTAACTGCTCTTAGGGGAGTGGGTGTATCGCTACACACAACATTGATGAAAGAAGTACTATATGTCTTTCTTACTACATGTAATGATAATTTTTGGGTATATAAAAGTACCACGTGATACACTGATATGTTTAGAAAAATCCAGGTGCAGTTTCTTCCGGTCACGTGTTTTTAATTTGTTTTCTTTATAGATGAAGGAACAACAATAATTGTCTCGTGGCACATGTTGCCGCTATTAATAAATTAACTTACGTCTATAGTTTTTTTAAGGCGCTTTGCTCTATTAGCGACAATATATGATACGAATTTCAATGCAATTTGTTAATAAAAACTTATAATTAATTTAGCGTAATCTGTAGTGTTTAACTGCGTTTTTGTATTTTTATACTTCTTATTCATGTAGTACATTTCTATCTTAAATACATTTGGCAAGAAAGTAGTTCTTTAACACCCACAAATGGTGGGTTTATGAGGCGTCCGACATCGTTTTAAGCGTCGCGGTGTGTAGGTGGAGTTTTACTATTTATAACTTTGTTATGACTGCGGCCCCCTGCGAAGACCCCACAGTATTTGTACTGCTTATCCTGAGAACAAGGAGTAAAAGCACTACACAATTATTCAAAATTCAAATGTTGCTTAAGGAATAATTACCTTATTTTTTTATATTAAACGCGCTGTAATTGCAGTAAATATAATATTGATGTCGTTTTTTGAAACGTCACAAATGTTTCCGATCAATAGTATTAGTAAATGTACCCCTACCATCTATTTCAACAGTGACGTAATCAAAACGTCACGGTTCAATTTAGAATCATACTTTGATGCGTCATCATAGCGCATGAGTTTATACGGGAAAACTATGTGAACTATAAAGATTTTCAGTTTAATAAATAATACCTGTTACGTGTTTTTCGTATAATATTACTGTGAATCATATTAATAAATGATTCACCGCTTTCGGGGCTTTACAGAGCTTTTGTCAAAGTATTAATTAAACCGGACTTAGAAACTGCATACATATGTGTTAATCACATTTTCGAGTTAACTGGAAGATTAGTACCCTTTAATGCTACCGTTGTTCTACAGAATAATGAAATGTCTGCACTTTTACTAAAATTGGCAATAATTACACGTTCAATGAAATTATATGTAGCCTATCATTTCAAAACTACTTGGCATTTGCTTGAAATTAGTAAAATATTTTTTTTAGTTTACTTTTCATTCTTTTTATTTCATGGATATAGAACACAAAAGCGTTGGGGTGGATTGCTATAAACGATTTATGAAACAGTCATAAAATAATGCCTTTGAATCAGCATCACGAAGTTTAGTAGCAAATTACATTGAGCTTTTTCTATTCGTATTCTGAAAAAAAACCCTTCTAATAACAAATAATGTTTCTGTTTGAATGGTGGATAAAACTAAAAAAGAATTGGAATTGATTTATTCACCTGTGTTTATTTATTTTTTTCGTTGTAATCTAAGCGTTGACTGTAGTAGTTTAGCATTTTTGTTACACGATTATCTTTAGTTAAGAATTCTGTAGGTTGGGTTAAAAGTTAAAACCTTTGTTTATGAAGACTGGATTTCATTAGAATCTCGTACAATCGAAATATTTGCGTTTGATAGTTTAGGTAGACTGTTAACACAAGTGAATCGATGGTCATAAAAAATTGATACTAAATGATACAAAAAAAATTTACACCTTTTTTTTTATCACGATTTATTTCATTTTCTTTTATCTTAAAGTTTTAAACGCAATTATCTTTTCCTCCTCCTGTGGAAAATAGAGTGTTATTTTTTCTAGCTACGTTTAGTAAACAATTTATTAGTGTTGTGAATATTACATATTAGCAGTGTAAACTATTAATTGTTAGGAAGTTTTTCTTCCGTAAGTTGGCATCTGTAACTTACATATTGGGCAGGTTGTTCTTTTTTAGCTTTATCTTTTTTCGTCTGTCGATGTGAATACAAGTATTTGTGTATGTTGTTTAAACTATTGTTTTTTCTTCAAATATATTATTATTCTTAACTTGTTTAATTGCAATTTACAATTGGTTATGAATAAAACCAAGAAAAAAATTAGTCACGTGGCGAAAAGAAAATGAGATCAAAAAAAGCACGTTTTCTGTCGGTGAAAGATTTGCTGTTATTGTGAGATAAAGAGTCAATAATGGATTTTAAATTGTAAATCGAAAAACTAGAAGGTGCAGGAAACTTGACGCAATGGTAAAGGCAGGTAACACTGTTATTGCGACACCATGATGTGCTGTACATGGTTAACGGATCATGCATGGAGCCGGTAAAAACTGAATCTGGTGAAGAAGATGCAAAACTGCAAAAGTTTCGCAAAAACGATGCTCTTGTCCAATTAACAGTAGTGGGTAGTACAATGTGGATTTGACATCGACTTGTGAAACTGCGAGAGGTATATGGGAGAAGCTGCTATCTGTTTACGAGCAAAGTTCTGGACAGCGACTACATCGACTAATGTAATTTTTTTTAATCGCGAAAAAAATGCAAATGAAGACATTGCAACACATGTTCTACAGGAAATCTAAATCGACGTGGGTGTGCATTTGTTTGCACAATATCTGGTGTTAATGAATCAGACTAGTGGTTGACTGATTCTGGTGCTTCTATGCATATGACCAGGAATAAACAAGAGTTCGTAACACCGAAGCGAGTGTTACTTGGAAACAGTGACGTTATTTTTGCATATGGTTGTGGTATAGTGAACGTTGAAAAGTTATTAAACAAAAGGTGGCAATCTAATCACTTAAGCAATGCATGGTATGTACGAAAAGTGAATAAAAACCTGTTCTCAATAGGACAAGCAATAGACAAAGGTTTTTAGTTTTAAGGCAAGCCAAAGTGGTTGTGTGTTTACAAAAAATGGAGTTGTTATGCTGAATGGAAAAAAAACATCTAGTGGATTTATATGGTTTAGAAATGAAAGTAAACACTCCTAATATTAGTGCTAAAGTTTACATTACTTCGAAAAAGGAGACTCTTCAATTGTGGCATGAGCGGTTATGCCATCAGAACAAACAGCATGTCAACAAGGTGCTTGGAAAAGATGGAGTTGATGTAGATGTTGACAGATTTTTGTGGAGGGTGCATGTTTGAGAAGCAACATTGCAGAAGTTTTGTAGTGCGTACGAATAGCCCCAATGTTCCAGGAGAACTTATCCACGCAGATGTTTGTGGCCCAATGCAAGAGAAGTCGATTGAAGGAGCGAAGTATTTTGTTTGTTTCAAAGATGATTTCTCTAGGTACAGAGTATTTTTCCTTAAAGAGAAATTAAAAGTTGCAGAATGTTTAAAAGTGGTTTTAAAGGAAACAGCTGTTACTGGACACACGGTAAAAGAATTCCTTAGTGATGGTGGAAAGGAATTTGATAACAAGCAGGTAAAATCCATTCTTCAGTCGAAGGGCATCAACTTTCGAATTATAATGCTATACACACCAGAACAAAATTATGCAACTGAAAGGAAAAATCGCACGTTGGTTGAAAGTGCACGATCAATGATATGTGCTAAAGATCTTCCTATAAAACTGAAGGCTGAAGCACTGAATACAGCAGCATATGTGTTAAACCGAACTGGGCCTACAACGGAAAAAAATAAAACACCATTTGAACTATGGTTTCGACAGGATATCAATGTCGAACATTTAAGAGGTACAAAGTGTTTGGTACATATACCTAAGCAGAATAGACAAAAGTGGGACAGTAGAAGTATTATTGGACGTTTAGTAGGATACTGTGGTGGAAGAGATGGTTTTCGTGTTTAGATTGAGAATTAAAACATAATAGTCACAAGTCGTGATGTTGTTTTTCAACGAGAGGAAACTGTACAAAAGGTTCAGTCGACAGTTACGAAAGAACACAAAACTCAATGTAGTGATTTGCAAAAAGCAATACAATCTGAACAATCAGAAAAAACTGAAAAGTTGGTTCCAGAGGAAGTAACTGAAGAGGAAACTGGGCACCCCAATGTCGTTAAGGCTTCCAACCGCAGAATAATACAAAAACCTCTCTACTTGAATGATTACATTTACTATGCAGAACATGTCGTACCCGAGTCCTACAATTCAGCAGTTGGTTCAAAAGATTAAAATGAATGGAAACATACAATTGACACTGACATTAATTCTTTAATTGCAAATGACACATGGCAGCTTGTGGATCTACTATTTGACAAAAAGGTAATTGGCAAGCGATGGGTCGTGCGTATTACAACACAGACTGATGGTATAGATCGTTTTAAAGCAAGATTGGTGGCCAAAGGTTTTTTAGAAAAGGCTGGAATTGACTACGATGAAACTTTTAGCCCTGTAGCTCGGTTTAACACAGATCGAATGTTTCTAGGTGTAGCGGCATCTGAAAATCTTCACCTTGCCCAGTTTGATGTGAGAACAGTCTTCTTATATAGCAAACTGGAAGAAGAAGTTTATATGGGACAGCCTGAAGGTAATGATGATAGTACCAGACAAGTATGCAAACTCAACCGAAGTTTGTATGGACCACGTTGTTAGAACCAACGTTTTGTGGCCTTTATATGTGATAAAGGTTTTACTCAAGGTGATTCCGATCCATGTTTGTTCGTATGTCTGAAGAATAAACGTAAACTACTTGTTGCAGTTTATGTGGACGATGGCCTTGTGGCAGGAACACATGAACTTGAAATTCAGACATTTTTAAGTGTTTTAAAAGGTGAATTTAAAATCACTAGTAGATCTCTCGACTGCTTTCTGAGAATGACCATTATTAGGCATGATGACGGGTCGGTGTTTGTTGGACAAAAATCCTACACAAAAAGGATTTTAGACAAATTTGGGACGGCTGATTCAAATTTAGTCTGCACTCCATGTGATAAAATTAGTGAGCAACAAGAAGATAAAGTGATTGAAGATATTTCTTATCGTCAAGCAGTGGGATAGTTGATGTATCTGGCAGTAGCTACTCGACCAGATATTTCTTATGTAGTTAGTTTGGTATCGGAACACCTGGATGCTTCCAACAATCTCTGATTGGTGGTCTATTAAGAGAATTCTTAGATATCTACGACGAACTGATTATGGGTTAATATTTAAACATAATTATCATAAGGAAATAGAAGCATATAGCGTAGGTCAAGAACAGGTGTGGGTTGTCTATATGCAGGTGCAGCAATCAGCTGGATGAGCCAGAAACAAAAGTGCACTGTACTATCGATCACTGAAGCAGAGTATGTAGCTGCAAGTGAGGGAGTCAAGGAGGTAATTTGGGTCCAACGGCTACTATCTGAAATGTAAAAGCGATTCCCACTTTACAGATGGATAATGTGCCATAAAACTGATTAAAAACCCTGAATTTCATAAACGTTCGAAACACATCGAAGTAAGGTATCATTTCATACGAGAGAAGTACATAGTCCGCTCTCGCAAATATGGTTTAAATATCGTTGTTAAAAAGGAGCAGATGAATGACAAGCAATTATAATAATTCCTTCTACTTACGGAAGTATGTGACTATCAGAATTTGTCCTAAGTTAACGAGTATTTCAAAATAGCTTGTTCAATCGACTGATTTTTGTGTTTTTCTTCAGATAGAATATATTTATAAATAGACGCGTAACGATTAGTTCTTTAGATAGTTTTAATGGTCGTTTTAAGTAGGTGCTATAACATTGCTTAAAATATGTAAAAAAAATATAATCAATAAGAATTCTAATCTGAATATCTCTATTGTTTGTATGTTTTTTGTTTGCGTGTTGCTGTCATTAGGGATGGCTATGTTTATAAGGCTGTTTTGATGTGTTTGTTATGTCTGGTCTGTCATAGTATATTGTAAATGTTAGGGTGTTTGTGACAGATTCTGGTTCATGTTTGTAATTATGGTTCGATCACTGTGTTTTGTTGTATGTTGAAGATATAGAGTGGATGATGTTGTTATGTCGTTCTGCGTACTCGATTCCTGCGAGTATTTTACACCCGAATGTTATGTGGTCTATAGTATCTGGGAATAAATGACATTTTTTGTATTTGTCTGTTGTTATGGTTTGGTCTTTTATGGTGTATTTTCTATAGTTTAGTGTGTTTATTACCTGTTCTTTAACTGCGATATGAAATCTTTCTGTTTCTGGAGGTAGGTTTCCTTGTTTTAGCCATTTATAGCTGAATTCCATGTTAATTTGTTCTTGGTATACTATGTTTAGCGTCTGCCATGTAATTTCTTCTTTGGTCATTTTTCAATATTCTCTGTCTGATGTTTCATGTTGATATTTAGTGCGGCTAGTTTTAGAGGTGTGGCGCTTGTGGTCTATTGTACATATGGTTTTGTATAGATTACTATTCCGTTTGTTATGAAAGTATTTTTTTCAATAGTTGTGTTATGTTATGATGTCGAAATTGGATGTCTTATCATGCCTCTTCCACTCTTTTTCCTGGTTATTGTGGTTCGTTCTATGCATAAGTTAGAATACATTTTTCTGTTGTATGTTAGTTGAGTTTAAGTGCTTTACTTAGTGTTTCTAAGTCTGTTGGTGATCACCGAATCACTCCAAACGAATATGTGAGGATAGCAGGGTTCCCAGCGACCTGGAAAACCGGGAAATGTCAGGGAATAAAAAATAGTCAGGGAAATCATGGAAAAGTCAGGGAAAACATGCAATTGTTTCACGAAGTCAGGGAAATTTTTCAATCTTGCGAATTTTATGTGAATCCTTCCCCCATTATATTTATCTCGATTTTGCTTGTCACATAAACAGTCCCATTCGCGAAGATCGCTAGTCGAAATCAACTTCTGTATTTATTTATATCTCAAATTAATTTGATTATGACGGGATTGGAATTTATAATATTTATAATTCATTTTTCTGCTTATAAGCATGTTTTTTTATGCATTTCAAAGCAAATATGTCCACAAATGTTGCTGAATTTGTGTAATACTACGGATCGTTTGTTTGTGACACTAATATCAAAGATAACTAATACGATTAGAGTAGAAACTTTTTAGTTATAGTTATTTTTAACCACTTTTAGAGTTCATTGTCGAAAAATCAAAAGTTTGTAAATGCTTTTTTCCCTTTGATAGTTTTGCATCTAATTTAACTTATATTGTTTATTATTGTTTTGTACGTTCATTTAATAAAATTAACAATAAAAAGTTTCACATTACTATTTTGAAACTACCATATTACATAGCTACGATACTGGTAAAACACATGGAAAAATAAAAGATTTAGTTTGGGAAAACCGGGAAAAGTCAGGGAATTTGATTTTATTACCTTGCTGGGAACCCTGGATAGGTATGGCGTATGTATTGATGGCTTTGAACATGTTTCGAGAGTTTAGCTTAGATTTAAGTATCGTTTCTAGTCTTTTTTATATTGTATTTTGAGTTGATCTTTTACGTTTTAATGGTTAATTTTGGTGTTTTGTTCGATACCTAGGTATTTATGTTATTATTATTATTATTTTATAGTAAACTAATTTTAAGACTATCCGTTTTTTGATGTTTTTTCTTTGACTATCTGCTGTGGGGTTACTGCATTAACCCTTTGTTATAGGTATCGTATGCGCGATCAAAACTTCCGCTCCAGTCATAATCTGGATCTAAAATTTTTCAATAACTGAATAACCAGTTTTGGACAAGCGATTCTGGTTTATCTACTATTCCTTTATTTTTCTGATATCTATGTTTATACATTTATATCGGTGAAATATTTCTTACATTCATGAATCTAACAGCTCATCTTTTTTTTACCTAAACAATAATAAAACACATTTTAAATGTAGAAATATCTCTCTTTTTCAGCCGATACCGTGGTCTTGAATTTAAATTTCACTTAGCGTTGATCATACTTTCAACTTCTTTAGAATGTTTGTAAAGACTATTGTTTTTTCTTCTTATAATATGTATTGCCTTGTCGCTCTGAAACACTAATGGCTTTTAGAAACATTACGAAACTGGCAATAAGGTTAACCGAATGTCCGAAGTAAGCTGAAGACTAGTGCATCTTGACAAAAGAAGAACAGCTGTTAACGCCGCCTACGTTATATTACATAAATCAATATTTAATTAAGTAAATTCTTCTATTGGTTATTTTATAGGTATTGTGCGTGTTAAAATTATCTTTCAAGGAGTGGTAATTTAAGTTTTGGAAATAGGAACAAATTAGAGTGTGTACAGTGCGTGTTGAGTTTAATTTTTGTTCAAAAAGTTGTGTCCTAACATCGATCTGCAAGGTGATGCATTATTGTGGTGTAACACCTGTCATCTATTTTCTTTAAACATTTAAGTAAAATTTCTTATTATTATATTAATCGAATGAAAGGAATTAATATCAGGACGAAAAACTGCTAGCACTGTCTCAATTTTTGTCGCTAGTTATTGAAGGAATTTGGAATCTTTAAACATTTTATAAGACACTGGCGCATTACTCTGTTTAAAGTGTAACATTGATGGTCTGTGTTTCTCTGTAGATATTGTAATAATAGAATGTGGGATGGTAACATTTATGAACATAAGTAATTACTGTAATTAGCTATAACGGCGGTAAACCTTGAAAATTGATTTTACACCCGCGTAATTCAAAATAGTGTTGAATAAAACTATAGCTGTAGAGTTTGTCAATGCAATTGTGGAAATTACATTGTAATCTCCTACTGCTGATGAGCCCCAAAAGAGCGAAACGGCCGTCCTGTAGTTCACTCTAGTGGCATTTGCACAATTGCATTGACATTGCTTTACCCCCAATGTTTTTTTCGTTGTGGTATTCTTCCGCAGTTTTATTCAAAACTATTTTAAATTACGCGGGTGTCAAATCAACTTTCAACGTTTTACCGCCAGTTATCTTTTATACATAGTAACTTGTTTTATGAGATGGCTCTGCCATCAAACGTTGCTAGTAAATAATTATTCTAACTAAACTAATTAGCACACTGTACTGAAACTCATGTGCAATTATTCAATTCTAACAAAAAGAAGAGCAAAATATGCATTAAGACACGAAATTAAATCATAATAATTAGTTGAGCGGACGATGACGCAAATAAAATAAACATGAGTTTTAAAAAATGAAGAAACCCAGAGTGCACCAAGAATGCCAAGTATTGACATAAACGAATAGATCAGATTTTATATTCCGGAAGTATCTACAATATTTAATCATTGGATTGTTTTTTTTCTGCTTTCATTTGCGTTGTGATTTTGTCAGTCATCTTAAGATTTTTACTTTACAGAACTTTTAATTTATATTTTATTTTTGTTACTTATATTTTATTTTTAGAAACGTAATCAATGTTAAATACGAATGGAATTATTTGCGATTTTTATTATCAAAATTAATGTTATTTTTTGTTAGTAATAAAAAAACAAATAAAGCAATTATGACGTAGTTGTAAATATTAACGGTCATATATTTAAAGTGCGTAATGTGAAAAATTAATTAATCTAAACTGGCAATTTTTGGCACTTCTTGGAACAGGAACAAAATATCGAAACGTCTAACCTCATTTTATGTTTAAAATTAAATGTCAAAATCGAGTTTTATTTTTCTCGGAATTAGATATCGTGGGTCCACAAAAATTTAGTATTGATGTTACTATAGCTACTGAAAAATGTTTACGAATTTATTTAGGCACGCCACTGATTGTTGTTGTGGTGCATCAGCATCCGGGCGGCGGTCAATGGCTGGCTGCTCTTAGGTGGCCTTTATCCTCCTCTCGCTCTCCGAAATTCTCCCACTGTGTCGCTTATTGCTCTAGTTCTACACAATTATCTTCTTTTAAATTAGTATATTTTCACGCACACATAAGATAACCATTAAATAATTGTTATAATGAATGAAAGTTCTTTAATGCATTTTTATACGATATGGGAAAATCCTAAGATGTGCGAACTGCTTAAAAGTTGAATGACGTGCAAGAGGATCTATTTAGCGGAGACAAAAAGTAGGAAATCATTATTTGGAATGATGCTCTAAGCAACCGGATGTAATATGTCTACTCGCTAGACAAGAAATAACAGTTTTGTCTTTTTAATTTATATGGGTAAATATTCTCTGTGCGTATTAAACTAAAAGAAGGTTCTACAAATGCACTTAAATTTTATCTTTTTTATTAGTACCTCCTGTTTGTAATTAAAATACCGACGCGTTAATAAATTTTGACGTATAAAATTTGTGCTAACTGCTTTGGCGCCAAAATTCCATCGAAACCCCTTTCAGTATAAAAATTAGTTCTTCCTAGAATTGAAGGGATAAATAGCACCTACCTAAGCTCAACAAAAAATCTTTCATTGTACCATTTCGCCTTCGGCTAAACCGTAATACGTAGAATTGCCCTCGTTTTCATCTCAGTTTAAATTCCCCGAGCTCAGGTAAAATCGGCTTCCTTTTATATTGTGGCCCCGCGTTCACTAACAAGATATAGAATAATAATACAAACGAAGTGGGTTGCCTCATGTTTAACACCTCGTTTATTGCACTTTTTTTAAATTATCGTTTTGCGTGGATTTAAATGTTTGCCATAACTATGGATTATGTGTGAAATATATAAAATAATATATTGGATGTAGGGTAAATTCGCTCGAATTTAAGAAATAACCAAACGCCTTTTTATTTCTACGACACTGTGAATAGCACGGCTGTATTTTTTTCTTTGGTGCAGCACCGCAACGGACTGTAATGGCGGGAAAGGTAGTATATAGTATAGTATCTGCGCAGTAGTTTAGGGTCATGGGCGTCGCGGGCGCTGGGCGGAGCGGGCTGTAGGAATGCGACCGCCGAGGCCACGTCGCGGCAATGACCAAGGAGTGTCTGTTAATGCCGCTGGTGCATCGGGATGCACAAATGCAGTCCTTCCAGGAATTTGTTTCTCCAGACCGTCATGTAAGTGCTTTCGCTCCCCAAGTGCAAAGACATTAAAGATGTTGACTATGAGAGCGCGATTTTTTTTACCTCTCACGTTACATTGGCCTACAAAAATTTACCTGAAGATGCAATTCGATTTCCGGTTCTTTGGCTTGTGATTAAAAATATTGATTTCCAATTCTAAATCTAATTTATTACTATAGAACATTGAATCAATATATTATGAATCTACAACAATGCTAACGCAAAAAAGAAAAAACTCTGATTTTAATAACATATTTGAACATGTTGCTTTTTTTTCTTTTTTTACTGGAGCTTTTCATCATGCGCGCATTGTCTTGTACGCACATATTTTTCTATAATCGGGGTTTATTATGCGTATCTAATTTAATATTTTATGTTGGCTTATAACTGTAATGAGTCTTCTTTTAGGCATAGTCGTAATTTATGTTATTTTGCTCTTGCTCAAACAGAATCTTGAACGACTGTTTAGCAGTTGTTGGATATATCGTTCACTTTGGTGAATCACGTCATTCCGACTTGTTAATGTTAAAGTCGTTCACACAGATTCGTTTAGTGTTTACCTTATTTGCTGTTACAGATATTATCGATATAAACTGTGTTTGTTCTTAATAATAAGGCTACGGTAAAAAAAAATGTTTAAATTAATTGCATTATCACGCTTAGGTAATATAATTGTTTTTATATAACATGGAACAAATAATAAATTATATATATTATATATAAAACTATTTGGAATGAGTACAAGAAGTTATTTAAAAATCATTTTAATTTTGAATTAGTGATCGAGTCGATTAAAAAGTAAACGAGATAAATCAATGAATTTGACACTAGTCTTTAGATGATATAGTCTCTTTTTTGTTTTTGTCGGCACTTTAAATAAACATTTTACACGAATGTGCACTAGGTGATAAAATACCTAATAAAATTGTATCTTCTTCTTCGTCTTCTTTTTAGGTTTTTGCTTGTTATCTCAATGTTTTAGGGTATGTCTACTGATGAGGACATCTAGTAATCTGGTCATCTTTTTGGACTTCTTTCACTCCTTTAGGTCTTTGGTCTCGTGCTATTTCTTATTAGTCTTTCCTGGTCGGAATTTTTCTACGTGGTTATTCTATGCATTATGCGTCGTTTTGTGAACTATATTTGTTACGTGTTGCATAGTTCTTGAAAGTCTTGGTGTCGCACTTTGTTTATCCTAACTAACTATCGATCTTAATGTTGTTATCTTTGTTGTAGTAATCACTTGTTTTGTTTTGCTAGTAATCAGCATGCTTTTCTACCGCAAATTTAATTATTGGTTTCATCACTGTCTTATCAATTTTCACCTTGTTCTTTACAGACATAACCGGATATTCCAGCATCCTGTAATGTCTGATGTTTTACCTTTTTCGATCGCTTGACACGTTTATTCCTAAATATTTAAATGCCATAACCTGTTCTATCATACTCTTTTCTATTGCCAATTCACATGGGAGTTGGCTTCTTGAGAAGAGATTTGGTTTTATCTGTTGATACAGTCATATTGTAGCTTTTTGCTGGTGTAGTAAACGCTGCAAATCATCTTCTGTGCTGGCAATAAGCACGTCATCGGTATAATAGATAATATTTATTATATATATTCCAAGTTTATATTCTCGCTTAACTTCAAACTTTCAATAATTGTGTCCATTATTCAACAGAATAACATTGGACTCAATGAATATCCTTGTCTGAATAGTGTCTATGCTATCAGTGAATTCACTGTTTACTTTGATTTTCATCTTTGTGTCTGTATTTAAATCTTTAGATTTTGTAGTATCTGTTTTTGCTAAAATTGTTAATACATCTGTTAATTATAATAAGATTACAAGATTCGATAGATTTCTCTGCTATCTGGTTGGAGATTATTCAGTATTTTCGTGAATAACTTTTGTGTTGTATTTAGCAGTGTAATGCCTCGACAATTTACCAGGAAATTCTTACTTCCTTTCTTGAAGACCGCCGCTGTGATACTCATATTCCATTGCGAGGGTACTTTCTCATTTGTTAGTATACGATGGAATTTTCTAATTCAGATATAAGGTTTTCGTCTCCGTACATCTAACTTTATATCATCAATGTCATCTGTTGTCTTTCTTTTTTTTTAGGATAGCTTTTTTCTTGTTATTTCTGTTTTATTCTCTTCTTCTTTGTATAAGTAGTGAAAGTATTGTTTCTATTTACTTTTGCTTATCTAGTTTGTATAACTTCTGTAACTTCTGCTTTTCTGTTTCTCAGCATCTTGCATAGTTTCTTTTGGGCATATATTTATTACTTTTTTTATTTGTTTTATTCTTCTATTTGCAATATTTCTTTCTGGTATAATTTTTTTAAATTTTTTATTATTCCTGTTCATTTGTAAAACAAGTAAGCACTGTTTGTTCTTTCGGTTATTCTTTTTACTTCTGTCGCGAATCACGGTGAATTTTGAAACTATTTTTATTAATAAAAAGGTTTGTGTTTGTATCTTGTAACGTTTTATTGTCTACTATTGTTGTATTTCAAGTAGTTAACGTTGCACTATTATTTTTGGTAAGATGATATACACCATCTAAAAGACACAACGATAGTTCGATAAATGATATGAGAAATAAATTTTAAAAAAGACCATTTTCAAAATACATGTTTTTGCATTTTATAAGATTGCTGCCAATCGACATCTTTTTTGCTTCTGCGTTTATCCTTTGGCGACCTTCTCAAGAATAACGTTTTTTAGCTGTTCACTGTGGTTTTTTACTTTTCAACTTACTCTTTCTTTGTCAAACTCAAATGGTTGAAAATCATGGGTTCAAAATGTTGGCAGTTGGTGAGACTTTACCAATAAAAGAAGTTTTTTATTGGTCACAAAATCCGTATAATCTTTATATCTTCCTTATCTAAGTTATTCTTTCTATTCTTTCTACCACTCGTTGACTGACTGCTCCTTCAGTCTCACAATAGAATTATTTTTACTTAAATCCTATTTCATAATTCTTTTGCTCGCTTTTGTCTAAGCAACTTCGAAGAAAACATTTTCAAAATTTTTGAAATATCCAAAGTATTGTAAAATTATTGTGGTTTTTATCAATTTCTTTTGGCCGGTTGCATAGAGCAAAGTTAGCTCTGTCGTTAGCTGACGCCGTTGTTAACTAAGCTATTGATTTGATAATGTCGCTAGCAAAACAATTGATTTTGTACTAATGACGACGCTTAACGCACCACGTTAGGTCAGGTAACTATCTCGTCGAAGTTAACAATGCTTTATGCAATCGGTTCTTATTTGTACAACTAATAAATCAATAATATAGAGTTCTATTGTAGCAGTTTAGCGTTCACTTTCTTCTTCGAAAAAATTCCTATACAATATTAACTTCTGGCTAAATAAAAATTATCACAACAGTATCGCAATGGAAGATGTAAATTTTGTATAAATCAAGAAAATACAATTACTTCTGTGAAAGGTTAAGATTGTACTAAATAAACTCTCATTCGTGTGATTTTTATCTAATACTATGAGTTACGAAGATTATTTTAAATAACGTGGTTACTTTATTCTTACCATGTTGTGATTTTATTTAACACTATGCATAACTATATTATTTTAGTTTTAGTTTTGTTCGTTTAGTCGTTTTACTGTCAGACTGTCACACGCATTTTTCTTTAGTTACCATGAGGTTTGCAACTAGTGAAGTTTAATAAATTGTACTGTCGCCATTTTGTTTTTATAGATTTCTAATATGTTTGGTACATTTCTTGATATATTTTGAATTGAATGGGGTTTTTTGATTGCATTTATCTTCCGTGATGTTTATTCTTATTGTATCACTAGATTTATAAATCTAATTGGATGAATAAATTGATTGTTGTAATATTTCTAACATATAACAAGTTTAGATTAGATTTGTTTAAAGTGAAGGGCAGACATTATTTTTTAGAGTTTTTGATGATTTTTTGAATGATGCTATAGTAAGTAAATTGTTTTATTACAAAATGTAGATAAATAAAACGCTTGAATTTGAAACACATCACTTCCAGCCAGTCATTTTTTTAATTTCTACAAACATGTATTGCTTGTGTCTAAACTTTTCTAGCCGGATTGTAACTAATTTTTTGATAAACCCTCTTCTCATGTATAGGTACACTAAAATTTCGATTCACTGTTTGAGTGACTCTTCTAGATGGAGGTTGGTTTAGTTTGAGTAATTTTTTTATTTCTTGTATCTATTCTCGTGATGTTCCTATCAATGTTTTTTTGAGTATACAACCAGTACAAGTCTTACAACGAAGCAAGAAAGTTGAAGGTTGAATGCGCATTAGAATTTTCAACTAACAGAGGTGGGGACTCATTCTGTATTCAGCATTCAAAGCGATTTCTTCAATTGTACTTAGAGTACTTTGTTAAACACGATTGCTATCACGTACTGTGTCTTTCTGCACATGAATCTTTCCTTTATTCTCGCCTACGTATCTCATCTTGCTTCATTGTAAGAATTGTAATCCATTATGTGTCTGATAATTGGAGAAGAATAGATGGTTTTTTATTTAAAAATGAAATTATTCTAAGTAAAAATATTTGCAAAAAGTTGTTTCTGATAGTATTGTTTGTTTTCTGACCTCTGACTTACGAGGTGTTGAAATTGTCGACCAATTAGAAGAATCATTCTGTCAACGGAATTCTACTACACTTTCAAATTCAGGTAAATCAAATTGGCGTGCCATTATTTTAACTTTATTCTTTCCTTTGGCGTTTTCACTAACTGTTTTAAAAAACTTCATTGATTACTTAAAATGTAGAAAAAAACATATTACCGTCTTACATTTGGTTCTTTCAAAATAAGCGCTATCGCATTCTGTCAACGAACCTATGCAAAAATTGCTATCTGTTAATCCCTTCGGACATCGCTTTCGTTGCTTTAATATCAAACATCTTTAAAGACTCCATTCTGAATAACCTCTGCAACTTCGTGTTTATTTCACTAGATTCGATTTGAGAATTTCTAGAATGAGCACTCATGAGAATTGTTTTTCATGACTGAAGCATACAACATAAAATTTCTAGTTCACGCGTCATAAAAAAAGTCTAAGTTTTTGAAGGAAAGATGCAGATTCTAATTTTCGTTTTAGTCCAGTTGCTGCGACGTCGCGATGTTGAATCATGTGTGCATGCAGAGCTTATACACTTCGAAAACTGCTTGCAGACCTACATACATTAATGACGCGACCTATTTTGTTTATTTCACGTCCTATTCTGTACAAGTTTCAGCTTACGTTGACTGTGGACACTTCGTCGACTCATAAAATAGTTCTTATTAGTGGACAAAGAGCCAACGAAGTCTTCACAGTTGACATAATGTTTAATACATTTGGGAGCTAGCACAGTGTTCGAAGTTTGTTGCGTTGTATTTAAGGCCATCGTGTCTAAAATTTGTTATCGGCTGTAGTGCAAGCATTAGAAAATCAAGTTTATGTATAATTTTGTATTGAATAAGTAAACTGCAAGTATGTAAGATTATTGAGACCCATGTTAAAGCAGTTTACGTTATTAGTAGTTTTGCATTATTTGATTTGATAATGCGTAAACGAAAACTTAATGTTCTATCCTTCGAATCTTTTGGGCTTAGATGATAACAAGCGTAAAGTTTCTCGATGAAACTTTGAAAACAAAAACACCAGTAACTACAATCTTTTAAAAAATCCTTTAGTGAAAATTCCATGCGATGACATAAACAATTCCAGATACAAAGCGGTTGTATGTTTTTGCGTACCTTTGTTGATACATCTACTATTATAATAAATTTTTAGCCTGATTGAGGTGTGAAATAAGTCGTTTGGGCATGATATTTATTTGCATAACCGTTATTCGACTGCAAAAAGGAGCTCATATTCATTTCATTGATTTGTTGTAGCTCAACAAGTTCTTCAAATTACAAGGAGCTATGGTTTTTTACAAAGAATATACACTGTATTTATAAGTCAAACGTTACAGTTCATTACTTTTTCAGATACATGTTCAAACATCTTATCCAAACTTTTTCCGTCACCTCCCTTCAAGATATTTTCCGAATTTATGCGTGATTTGCTTTTTGAACGCTGTTTGATTTAGTTTTTAATGCAGCTAGTTGGTTTTGCGTATTACTTCCATAAACTATGATTTGAAAGTCCACGACCCTAGGCGAGGTTCGTATTTTGAAACGTATATAGGTATTGTGACTTATACTCTTATTATAAAAACTAGCATGAATGGTTGATCTATTAATTTCAATCTTTGTTCTTCTGTATGTGGTATGAGACGTTTCAAATTTTTTGTAGTATTTGTAAACTGTGTGCTTAAAGGACAATTAATACTTCAGTTAGTAAAACTGTTTATATTGAATCTGAATACTAACTGTACTTGCTTGACTGTTTTTGGTTAACCAAAGTAATTAGAATGCTTATATATTGAAGAACGTGTTTTGGTCTTCTGTACCTACGCACGATCTTTGAGTTGCACTTTCATAGTTTTCTTACTTTTTCGTTGGGTTGTGTTAGTATTTCTTGTACCATCTTCTGTGTTGTCTGACGGAGTAGCTTCTTGATGGTGGACACCTTTAAATAGCACTGATTGTTTCTGACGAATCACAATGAATTGACATCAAGGCGTAGCGCTTTGTTTTGGGTTAGTTGTGGAGATGCTTCTTCCATGACGGGCGTCTGTCCATAACTAGGCATAAGAACTATGCTTCTTTCTTCCACGGCATGTTATCACCTCTCAGGTTGACTCGTCGTACCGGTATGACGGCGGGTACAAGTACTGCGGTACTTTTCGTCGGCTTAATGGTAATCTTCCAATCCACGTACCAACTCAACATATTATGATCAATGGCGACCTTCACTTTTCATGTTTACTGCGGT
Source organism: Aquatica leii (assembly GCA_035610365.1). Taxonomy (NCBI): domain Eukaryota; kingdom Metazoa; phylum Arthropoda; class Insecta; order Coleoptera; family Lampyridae; genus Aquatica; species Aquatica leii. Next base: position 47,276,276 of record CM069435.1, on the reverse strand, counting down.
GTTGAGTTTTTTCTTTTTATGTATCTGGAGCGTACCCAGAAAGGTAGGATATTGTTCCATTTGTTTAATGATAAATATTCTGTAAGGTCTCATTTGTTACTCAAACAAGAATATTGAGCGGATACGACGGATTTACTCTATTTTTTAAAGATCTGATCTTTCATGAGGGTTAATATCATGCACATATTAAATATATCTGTATAACTGTTATAAATCGACTCAAAAATCTTTTAAGCATTGGTAAATACAGCTCAGCCAATTTTATTTTACAGTTGTATTTCATAGTGCCAAGGGACGCGAAAATGAAAAAATGAACCTACGTAACGTAAAATTTTCTTTAAACTCTTTGACCGAGTTTGGCGTATTTTTTATATACACAGCTGATGCGAATTAGCTAGCCAGATATTAACATTTTTGAACTTAAGGAGTATTTAATACCCTGTATTAAATTAAAACAAAATGTCTGATATCTCATAAAGCGAAAATTAGCATACCAATTTGATTTTGTAAAATTTGAACGCAAAAATTTTCTGAATCGTAGTACCGTGACCACGCTGTAATAATTGCGCATCAGGCTTATATTATTAGGTTACATTAAACTGTTACCATTAATTTTTATTGTAATATTATACTCGTATAACGGAAAGTAAGTATCAGTAGCTTTGGTAATTAGTACTTCTTGCGCTTAAAACTACATACGCCATGCCTTAAGAACGTATGTGAATTCCAGATAGTTCGTTTTCATCGAACTTTTTTCAAGCAAACGTTGCATCGATTGACCTCCCTATGCAAAACACTGCTTATACATTCATATTCGAATCAAAACAAACACAATAGAAAAAGGTATGATTACATGTTTTGTCGATAACGCACCCTTGTTGTGCGCAGTTTATAAGGTTATACTAAAACGTAATCCATTATCTTTTCCGAGAATACATTTGCGTCATGAGACAAATAATTATACATTTATTTGATTCCCGTATCCTACATGTAACGTAAACAGCAACAAAAGGCCCTTTCTCAGAATTGCGGTGAAAGCTTCCTTATGTTTTTGTCTTATAAATGGCACGAGCACATAATTAACTCACAAGTCACCAACTTCGATCGGGTATGGACATTTTACATATAATTTGTGACTATCGTATAAGTGATTTCAATGCGTATGTGCAAACAATGCGTAAGTTTATGATGTAATCTCTGTCTTTTACATTGTTCTTCGCTATCTTAGTAAATACATATTATCACGAACACTTACGTATTAATTACGTAGTTTTACATTTTTTAATTCAGAAACCCTGAGATTATCAAATACATATACCTATACCTAATTCATTTTAAAATAAGTCGTCCGACCAATTATTAGTTTTTTATACAGCGAATTGGGAGAAAATACACTGAAATTGAAAAACTTACAAAAAAATAAATGTGTTTTTGTCTCTAAGGAATTCGTATAACAAAAATGCGGAAGTACTTTTGTTTTCAATTTTATATACGTTTTGACAAAGTCGCCTTGCAGATGTATATCGATGAGAGTTATGTGTTAAATAAGAATGTGATTAAATTGATTCGCAAAATTTTATTTTTTAAGAATAGGGGTTTGAATTTTGGTTTATTAATTATATGAAGTTTTTACAATTGTTGAATAATGAACTGTACTTACAGGTTGTGTTTTAGATAAACGTTTATCTGTATTTATGGATTCGATACCTGTATATACGATAGCAAATTTTGTACTTAGGGGTAATTTAATTTAACTTTACTTTATAAAACTTACCGAGTAGAAAAGTGCGGTTGCAATTTCACAAGTACAATTGAAAACTGACACTTTGGCATATAAGTTGCTTCATAATTGCACTAATTACACCACTTAGTTTCTACGTCCATCTTACACTAATAATGAACGTTTCACTTTGACGATATAATTTTTGTTCAAACATATCCACAAGCTGATAAAAGCACTTAGTGAATATTTTATGTCGTGATGCACATTTAAAAGTACTAAAGGTTTTCAAAATCGTTTTATTTATAAAATATGATGACGTATTAATCACATAGTAAATGACGCTTTTTATGTAATAATTGCTATAAAAATCCTATTACGTTTAAATTGCACTTAAACCATAGGAAATGCAAAATTGCTATGAACTAGAATTTTATATGCGTCGAATTAACCGTAAAACATGGGAATTTTATATAAGAATCTTGATACCAATGTCCTGTGCTTGACTATATGAAATATTAGCTCAATTTGACAGTGTCACGACGATTTTTCTGTAGCAGTAATTTGCATATGCGATCTTTCTTTAGTATTGACAAATGACAAGGTTTTTCAATAATCTTGTCATACCATTGGTGTATATCTATTCATTAGTGTGAGATAAAAAGATAAATGTTTTGATTTATCAATAAATTGATAAGTTTTTTATAAATACATATATTTTGATTGGTTGTACTCAAAATAATACGCGATTGGTAGGATATCTGATTTTTGGCAGTTTCTGAGGAAGCAACTCCCATTATTTCGAACATACAATGGTTTACAAAACTGTGTTTGCAGCCACTGAAAATTGTTGAAAGATATTTTGACTAACACATTTATAAATTAATATGTTAAAGGCATTAACATTAAGTTTGACTTGAACCAAAAAGTAACATTTAACTTTGCAAATAGTGTTTTGAAGGTAAGACTGTATGTATTAAGTTAAGCCATACGTTCTACAATTTATGTTTAATTTGCAGTTAGTTGAGATTAAAACCTTAAATATCAGTAAAAAAAAAGTTTTCATTGTCGATTAAACTTTTATAACCAGCTTATTTATTTACTATGTCCGAATTCATTTAGAAAAATAATTTAAAAGTTTATTAGCGGCCTCATCAAAAATTATAATTGTTTTGATTTGTAACAAGCATTTTTTTGCATAGTTGTTCTAATTACATTTTACCTATCTGTGTTCATTGCACTTATAAAATGTTTCGAAAATTACGAGTTTTTCATATATGTATTTCAGCAATATAATTATTAAAGGTTATATGAATGTTTATATATTACACCATTTCATTTATTTGCACATTGTTTTACGTTCAAATGTTTTAGCTATTTAATTTTTTACTATTAGGTACGTTTGTCTAAATCTTATGTATTTAAATTTAGTTGCTATTTTAGGTCTAGCGTAAAAACAATCACAATAATAAACAAGATGGAAGAATACACTGTGTTCAGAAATTATTGACGTGCGTTTAAATTTGGCGCTCATTAGATAATTTTAGAAAATTGGTACCAAGTATTAACACTGCATAGACGGAGCGTAAAATTTTTTAGTAATATACATTTTCAAATACTAGCAATTAAATTATAGCATAATTAACAAATGTAAAAAATTACACAATAAATTTTTCATTTGTAAAAATCTTCATCTAAATTTAAACACAGGTTCCCTTTTTTTTAATATTGTTAAAAACATAATGTAACACTTCTGTTGTGATACTGTAAACAGCTTCTGTAATCGCATTTTGTGGCGCTGTGAATGTACTTTAGTTTTTAAAAAACCCAGTGGGATAAAATGGAATGATCGTGGAGGCTATATGTTTTCACTTATCAATAGATTACCGAAGAACTGCTGTAAATAATTTAATGTCATTATAGCAGTGTGAGCGGTGGCTTCATCTTGTTGGAAATAACACTGCTATAACTCATGGTCATGTAGTTCAATGTTGCATTAATATTTCCATTAAAAAATATAGGACCAATTATCCTTCGTCGTGACATTGCCAACCACACTTTAATCTTCTGGGGAGGAAGTGAAGTTTATACAAAATATGAGGGTTTTCAGTTGGCCACATTTTACTATTTTGAGAATTCACATATCCACTAAGCTGAAACCATGCTTCATCACTAAAGAAAGTTACGTCTAACACGCTACCATTGTTTAAAACTTTGTTAAACCAATGACATACCTGTATTTGACATGGATAATCAGGAGGCAGTAACTCTTATGTCACAGTCATCTTGTATGGGTGTAATTGCAAGACTTTCTTGTAAGCTTTTCGACATGTAGCAAGCTATAGATTTGACGTAGACATTTCTTTGGACTCACTTCAATTCTCTGGCAAATATCTTCAACAACTTCTTTCGTTAAAACAGTGGACCGACCAGTAGATTTTCTTTTTGTAATACTACCCGTACTACGAAACCTTTGGACTATACGCTGAACATGTGCAAAAGAATTATATCGAAATACTTCATTGGGAACTTGCTCGTGAAACTGTTGGTATCGAGGTTCGTAGCAATGTTGGCAGGTATAATCCCATGTTTCTTTTTCATTGCGGATTCTCGAGCGAAAATAAACTTTAATAATAAAGGTGTTGTGTTGTTCGGTAAAAACCATTTCTAATAATCTAAAAAGATACTCTTGTTAAGTAAATTATTTTTAACTTAAAAAGTAGAAATAAAAAAGCCTTTTGATAATGAAAACTTCAAATACTAACAAATAATTCTCAAAATTGCAATATAAACAAGCACACCACTGAACCATAAATAGATTGTCAAATTAAGAAATCCATCAAAACCATCGACTGGCAACATCACCAAGCTACGCTGTCCTCTGGACGAGTAATCTGTATACTTTCGCAATGTGTTTGTTGGTCTCAAACATGTAGAAAAGGAAGTACATTTGTTTATGTTTTCGGTAACCACCACTTGTCAATTTATGTTGACATACTTATAACCTCAAATTTTAGAATCGGTTCTAGCAGCATTATTTGAAATACGTAGATATTAAAATTAATTGAATCAAAGGTTAATATATATTATATATATCTGGAATATAAATACAATGCATCTTTAGCTTGTAGTAGGAATATGTAAAAGTAAACAAACAAAATGGTCGTTTGACAAGTAGTGCGTTCCGTTTGTTTACAAATGGTACTTCTATCTCTTACCATGCTGTGTACACTTTTCAGTCTATGATTACTCGTCCAGAGGTAAGCATAGCTTTCCGTTGTTGCCAGGTCGATGATCAAAACTAAATCAACGTTGTGAAATCAAAGTTACTAGAATGACGACGCGCTAAATTCAAACCCTTGTTAATCATTTTTGACCATCTTCTGTAAGTATATCGATAAAATAAGCCATTTAGTCAGGTAATCTAGGCAAAACCAAATTTTTTGACGATCGAATGAAAAAGTTAGGGTCCTTTGGTAGTTTGAAGAAAGCATTTGCTTTCAAAATTTGGACACCATGTTCCGTACTAATCTTACATCTTGTTTTTGCAAATATTGTCATCATCAGAATTTCCTTTGTTCTTAAGCAAGTAAAACAGCAATCGCTCTTTGGGGTACCAAACGAGATATTGTAGTTTGCATTTGCATATTTTGTATAGTAACTTATATTCAAATGCATATTTTTAGGAACCCTCTGCAGGTATTACTCAAAAAGTCTCTTAAAGTGTAGATCGCAGTAAAGTGCAAGTTAGAGATTCTATGAAATTCTTAATGCACGTTTGTGTTTAATTATTTTTTGGTCCTAATCGGTCTCGACTTCTGCGTTTCTTAGGAATAGCTCCAAGATTTACATAATTTCGTAATATTATTTACTCTTCATCTTTACTAAAATTAGTTATTCCTTAGAAAGCATATGTAAATGTCCGTACCATTTTCTCTTTATGTACGTTAATGTAGTATTGTATAGAATCTTGGGCATGATTTTTCTCTCTTTGGTTTATTTCTTGCACGGGTATCATATTTATTTAGTTATTTGACCGATACAATACAAGTATGCATGAAAATTTAGAAGTTGTTTCATGGTGAATGTACTACAATAATACAGTTTCGCCGAACGTCCTACGTGCCTACAAGTTGGGTACTTTGGCAATATATTTGGCATATGCCTGCAATAGTTACTACAATTAATAGGGGTAATATATCTAGTATAGAAGGTAAACTGTAATAAAGTAAATAAGTAGACGGCTATAAAAATCAGGTTTCAACGTTTCCATCTCTATAGCCATGCGTAGTAAATTTATACTATGAGATGGCTATGCCATCATATTTTACTCATGTTACTAATATGATTTGTGGAAGTACATTAGTGTTCTCCCACTGCTCAAGAGCCTCAAAAGAACGAAACAGTCGTCCAGTGGTTCACTCTGGTGGCATTTTCACATTTGCATTGACATTGTTACCTTACAATGTTATACCTTGTGGTGTTAGTCCACGGTTTATTCAAAACTTATTTGAATTACGCGGGTATAAAATCAGTTTTTAAAGTTTCCATCTCTATACCCATTTACATAGTATTCTTCATGCGTAGCAAATTTATACTATGATGATATTGCACTCATGTTACTAACATAATTTATTAATATAAAGCTATAGGTCTGTCTGTGTACATTAGAGTGTTCTTAGCCTGATTTCACATTTACATTGTAAGGAAAAAGAAACCTACCGTGGATTTTCTGGATGCACTTCTTGTATTTTTATGGTTGAGATTTCTTTCCTTCTTTTCCAGCATTTAATTCTTCCATAATTAATTATTAAGGATTAAACAAGAACTGAAACAACTCTCTTGTATTGACGTTAACATAGAAGACGCTAATGATATGCAACTTAACCATAGCGCAACCAATAAGTCACGTGCTCGTGGCCGACATTCACTATTAGCTACAGACCAAAGAACGAGTTTTGCAAGTAAGTCTAAGAAGCAAACTGCAAGTTTTGCAAACAATGTGCTTTTTTCAGACTACATGAGGTATCACAGAGCTAGTTTTGGAAAAAAAATTTTTGAAACGCCGGATTCTGCTTTAGAAACAATTTTCAACTTATAACCCATTTTCCGATTTTTTGAGAAATTAAAAAAACAAAAAACCACTAATTCTTGGCGAAACCACACTTTAAACATAAAAAATTTACTGTTACTAAAGCTTTTATTAAGTTTCGTTAATTTTGTTTATTACTGTATGATAAGAAATGTAGTATTGAGTTTTTATTATTAAATTAAGCAATATCAATAAGTTTGTTTTCTGAATACGGTTTAATCAGCAAGTGGTCTAAAACCAACAAATTTGTAGTAATTATTGGTTTCTACTCAAAGACAATTTAATTACAAAAATTGTGATTTTTTGTAATTGAATGAAATAAAACAAACCAATACTATGTAAAATTTGCAAATGACATTTTAAAACAGTTCGTCTATAACATGTCATAATTTTATTTAAATAAATCACTGTACTTTAAACGGGATATAGTCTAAGGATAAAATGAAAAGTTGAATATTTATCTACAATTTTTTTAAAATTGTTGTTCTTGTATACAGCTTGGCTTGCCAATTGATGATTTTTATATTTTTTGCTTTGAAAGCGATATCGTTATATTTTGCTTCGAGACTATTAGGAATTTGCAAAATTCATGGTTTTTCATTGTATACTAAATGCAGAAGTTAAAATTTACACTACTGGTGTTGTAAATGGTTCTATAAAAATTTAAACCTGCTCATTATTCGGCGTATTTTTGTAAGAAAAATATTTAGGGCAAAGCTTATGTGTTGCCATTTAACATGAGAACATGAACAAGAAGCTATAAAACAGGTAAATTATGTCTTTTACAAATTCGAATGAATTTTAAAATGGCATTGTTGAATCCAAATGTTATTTTGCACAAAAGCGAAATGTACATTATCTGAATGCGTTCTAAATCGTGCTTCACGTAAAGAAGTTGGAGATTTAGGGGCCGATTCCATCGCCGTTCATAAACATTTTTTTCTTCGGTCCCTTGGCGTATAGTTAAATAACTTGAACCACATTCCATAGTATAACTGTATATCCCTAACCAAAACAATTCATTGGGCGCACTTCGAAGTCGCTGCACAAGTTGCCCTTCTGAGTGTTAGCGCCTGCGGTTGTTGTCGTCTTCGGCGAAACATGAGCCGGGGTGCCGGGGGAAACGCGGCGTGGGGCGAGCACCGTGGGAAAGCATCACACCATACATAACCTGATGATTTGTGTACTAGGGACTCGGCCAATTTTGAAACTTTACAGCAACAAATTTTCTCTTCCAGTAACCGTTATACTTAAGAAAAGATACATGCGAAATATGACGTAAAAAATGTTTCAATTGGAATCTTAAAAAAGAAACGAATTCATGTGGGAAATGGATTTAATTTATTACGTTTTTAAGGTACTTTTGCAATTACGATAAATACTTCTTGTAAATTGAATTTTAGTTGTAGAAAAATTGGTTTTTGACTCCAATACGCCCAATACAATCAATGCACAATAATGTTTGAGTTGTGCATTCTGTAGTAATTAAGAAGATTAACGGTGTTATAATACAACGTGCTCGAGGCCTTACTTGCTACTTATTGGAAACTTCTCCAAGAATGGATAATGCCTAAGTTGTCGATACATCGGGCAGCTCTATCTTATCTGATCAATGATTAATAAATGCGTGCTCGTTGAAGCGATATCTAACAAGTGTAACATTCTTGCGTGGTCTCCTTGAACCAACGTCCTTGTCGTCGGCCGTCGATGCATTCGCGGGGTCGCCGGACATTCCTGCATAGGAATGCCCCTTAGGCCGCGTGCGATGGAAACAAACAATCCGCCTTACCCTCTCCACGTCTTCTGAAAAGTGTTTCAACTAGTTTTAGAGTACACTATCATTTTTGGTTTTTAATCAAAACAAAGCTTCTGATTTCGTTTTGATCTAATAAAAATGCTTTAATACACAACAACCGTGGAAGTTTCTGTACATAACTTTTAGTATATTTTCTCAAAAAATTTTTTTAAACATTTTAACGCTGGATAAGGGAGCAATATATAGTTTCTTCTATCGTAAAAATGTGTATGTTATGACTTTGAGTTGGAAAGATGTAAATTTTAATATTTTGGGCGCGTAAAATCCATAAAATCGCTTAACGAATTTATTCATACAAATGTTAATACAACTAAATTTATATTGGTTATTGTTTAATAAGTTTGTTCTTTGGTGTTCATTTGTTTGAATAATCACTTAAAATCAACAATTTTTTTGTCAATTGTCAATATTATCTGACAAACTAATTTAATACTTAACACTTTTTCTATATTATGTATTTTAATTAAAACATGAATTATTTACTTTTCTATGATACCAATATAAAATTACGTAATTTTTGTCGTTTGAAAACATCCTATAAAAAAATGAAATTAAAATTTTTGGAATTATAAGTTTACAGAGACAACCTAGTATTTCATACGAGAGATGTCTCGAAATTGAAAGCTTTGCTCTAGAAAGTGTGCAATGTCAACTTTTTTTAACGATGCAGAATAAAACTTGCATTGTCATATTCAAAGTAAGATTTCTCTAACTAAATACTCAAATAACTATTTCCATATGTCTGAGGAATTTCTTGATTACATGGGTTGATTGCAAGATTAATTTTCTACAGAAATATACCTGAACCAATTTGAAAGGCATTTTTTCATTCTGAAGTTATTCTTCGGAAATTAGTGTTTGAAATCTTTCAATGATGGTTTAAGCGACGAAAATCCCGTTCTTGATGTCTGGCAGTAAAAATATAGAGACCTCTCGAACCATATCAGTTGACACTGTCATGTTTTTGCGGTTCTGTCAAATTCTGTGACATGCCGATCTTGTTCAATGAATTCATACACCATCAATGTTAGTGTTAACAGAGGTCGAGAGTCAAAACTGGAATTCGGCAAACCAATTGTAAATAGTGTTCTACAATATTTTTTCCATCTCCAAATGTCAGATAAAGGCGGTCGATGCATTGTTTGGTTGTTGAATTACATTTGGTATCATAAAAAATCGTGACTCAAAAATTTTCAGGCGAGTCATTGAAAACCTTCGTAATATTTTCAAAAATAAATCGATTTGTTTTTATACTGACACTAGTTTGATATGGATGCAAGTGCTGGTCATTTTTATAGGTTTGTGAATTATGCTTTGTTGATTTTGAGTTGATCTTCATATAGTCACTTTAGTGTTTTTTAGTAGGAGTTCTGTTGTTTTAATAAATCTTCTCATAATCTTTTTTCGTTTTAGGGCAACTGATAGTTTTTAGAAACTGATTGTTTTGTGTTCTGTTTAGGAAAAAAAACTTAGGAAAATGGGCTATTTTCTCTTCATTTTCTCGTTTCTGCCTTCTACATCTTCTGGAGCGATTTTTATTCCATTTGGTACATGTATTTGTCCCGTGATTTTCTTTTTTTTTTTGTCTAATTATTAATTATTGTGTATCAATTGTGTTCTAAATGTGTTTGTAGAGTGTGGAAGAATAATCAGCAGAACATGTCGCATGTTTAGTGTCATTATGGTTTTATTTATCTTTGTTGTTAATTTTAATATAGTATTTAATAACGATATTCCGCATTCAATATCAGTTTTTCTATTTATTTATTTTTTTTTACTTTCCTGTTGTGTTTTTCATATTCGTGGAGTAGTTATTTTGTTTCCTAGTGCTTTTGCAGTTCTTTCGTTAATATTGAGTTCGAGTTTTTTTAGGCTCTGTCAATAGTGTCTTTCTGAACTATAGTTGTTTCTTTTATATTTCTGGTAAATTTTGTTCGGTATCTGTTGTAACATTATTAATGAATTGATGTTTAAGTCTTGTATTATTAACACAGTGCACGCCTCTTATTGGAATCACAAATAATGATATCAGTTGGATAATATTATCACTTTTTTAAAGAACGGGCGGACGTAATCGTAATTTTGGTTTATGTTATCAATTACCTTCTCATGTTTGTTTCTATACATGAACAATAACCTATTTTGCCTGATTTTTTTAGCGGAGTTTTCACAATACCTTTGTTAATGTGCTTGTGCAGTTCTTAGAATAACAATTTAATTTAACTACGTTTCTTATTTGATAACATTATTTTGAATTTATTTTTAGTATCAGCAAATTATCGAGAAGAAATATGTAGTTCTTAGAACAGTAAATTAAACATCATAACATTATTTTTGATTATCTTTTATTAACGGTGTGAACAAACTATTGAATCTATAATTTCATCTTAGAATTTCACAACTTGTTAATCACATACACGTAGTATGTATTTACCGTTTTCTAACCAGTACTAAACATTTATTTGTTTTTTTTTTTAATGTTGGATATTATCATTCATTTGGTCCCAATGCGATATTACGCGGCGTAATTCTGGTACATTATTGATTTCACAGTAGACAGTAAATTTTACAGTAATAACTTGATTCTTTTGATGTTTCAAATGACACTCTGGTGCAATTAATTCAGCGTATTAGTTTTTTTCTTTGTCGAATTATGTATCAGCGTAGTGATTTTCTGGAAAACCTGGAAACGTCGGTAAATTCAATTTTTATCTAGAAATACTGGATATATCAGGGAATTTGATAATTTAAGTTAAGCGTTCAGGGAAGTTTGTGTAATTTCTGGTAGGTTTCGGCTCTTTACTAAAGACCTATGTTGAAGTAGTAACTAATATAATAAGTAACAAAACAATGCTTTTTTTATGAATTTTATTGATTGAAACGTGCTAATTGTAGGCGCCAGTTTCTGGTTAATTTGGCAATTGCATATTTGATGTAAACCCATGTTTGTTTTATGTGTTTTTAAATCGGCGGCGGCGAGTGACACAAAATAAAATGCTTAATAATAACTAATCCACCACCTTTAATGAGGATTGGATTTATCCAGGCTTTCATTAATGACTGGTCTTACGAAAAATGAAGCAAAACGTATTTTATACGGAAAACAATGAAATCAAGCAACACGAGAAAACAAGCAATAGTTAGCTATAGCCAGGGCACCAAACATAAACAAAAAAATGCTTAATCGTCAAGGCAACAAGGCAACTCTCAAATACAATAACAAAAAGACATTAATTTCTGGAAAGTCTACATTCTCAGATGATAATAATAATTCTAATGTAATGTTTACTACAACTTTACTGCACTAGCTCCAGCTTAATCTCATTCTCAAATTTTGCCAGATGTTCAGCTTCCATTAACTACTGAGCAGACTCAATCTCCATGTGCATTGCGATCACATAAAGATGTGGTAACTACAGTTGAAATTATGTGACAACTGTCAAATTACATCTCTCCAACCGGTCTAATGAAGAATAAAGTTAATGCTATTAATGTTCGAAGATAATAATACAGCTAAAAGCATGCATCATAACATAATAACGTACTCAATAGCATATGTACTTGCTCCCTCTTTTTTTCTAGAACTGTTGAAAAGCAGTATTGTCAAACAGAATAAATTGTTTGTTATTTGGTTTGGTAAGTCTTTCAAAAAATATAACAATTTGAACTGTGGGGCGATAACAAAAACCAAGGGTCAACAAGGTACTTATGATCAAGTTTTGGGATCACACTACTGCTGCAGATCTTTTAAAAGCATTGAAGCATTGTCTACAGGATGTAACCAATTTGCTGCAATTATCGATGGACGGTTCAAACGTAAATTTAAAACTTTTAAATGATCTTAAAGGTGAGTTAAGTGCCCGGATGGTTTTCGCATTTTAGAGCTCGGAAGTAGTGGTTTGCACACTGTACACAATGCGTTTAAAATTGCCATAACTGAATCTGAATGGAGTGTATTTAAATTTTTTTGGACTATATATTTATAATTTACTCAAACACGTGCCAGCAAAAAGAGATGGTTACATTCAACATACAGAGTCGCCCGAGTTTGCTTTCAAGTTTTGTTGGATCCCATGGTTTTAGAATGCAACAATCGTCGAAACGGCAATGAAAATGTTACATCATCTGAAAATGAATGAAAAAAAGAGGTGAAAGGAAAAGGAACTATAATGCAACAGTTATGAAATTGTAAAGCAATGCGTAGAAGGTGAATTACTTTCTTTAAAATTGACTTTGGCTAAATATTTGCAAGGGTTTACGACAATTCCAGTCATAGAATCATTGGCAGAAGACTATCTACAACGCAGGTCGATAAAATTTGTACATATTTTAATGAATTTATTAGTAAAAAAAATGTTATTAAAGAAATGGAATTACATAAGATAGCTTTAAAAATTAATCATGGTGCTGATAACAAACACTAATGTAGGCTGGGTAAACTTTGTTTTAGCCTTTGTGAACTGCAATATGCCAGTGAAGACTTATTAAAATTCCTAAAACTAATTTTGAAATTGTCACATGTCAATGCAAGTGCTGTCTTCAACCAACAGTCAGTGTTTGATTAAGAATATATTGGAATCGTCATTGATTGGTCAAAGACAAAGAATCTAATTCAGTATTTTAGAAATGTGCATTCTAAATTTACAGAGAAAGCAAATAAAAAACAGCAATTAACATTAGCTTAGGATAAGTAGAAAAACAGGAAACGAATTAATTCTATAAAACTGACAGAACTCGAGGAAAAGAAAAGAAGACAAATGTAGTCTCTAATTAATGACGAGATTAATTTTCTTAAAACTAAATTGTAATTATTAAATTATAAAAGATCATAATCATTTAGAATGTATGTTATGTTTTGGGCACATAGAGTTTTTGTGTTATTTACCGAATTTTAATAAATATGTTTGACGGTGTGTTTGAGATCTACTGTTCTTTTAACTGGAAAATACTGCTAATGACAAAAAAGACTGGAATTTTGGTTGGAAAGTACTGAAAAACCTGGAAATGTCAGGGAATTGCAAAATTTCAAATAAATCTCCACCCTGTGTATGCTAACGTCTACTTTTGAAGCTTGTCATCGGTACTATGAGCAATGATTTGTTTGACAGGAAGTCAATCTCCACAACGAGTATTTTTTATATCTGGACTTGGGAGCAACTGCCGATCAGATACTCAATCTACTCAGCGACTACTACAGACGTTTTGACTTAATTTAAAAACTTTTTTAGGAAATAGATTCTTAGAGAAGAGAATAATAATAACAAGAATATTAAAGTAAATGCAAATAAACCATGTCTTACCGGAATCTAATAAAGAACTGGGCATCGGATTTTAAAGATTTTCTTTTCGCTTTACAAAAACAGTTAATAAAAACACTATTATTATTTTTTTCTATTTAAAATTTCATCAACGGCTACAATCTATCTTTGTATACACAAAGTAACACAGTATTCGACGATGACTTTATTGCACATCGCGGTTGCTATAAATTCTAATTGGTTTGACGAACCTCGCGATTTCTTATACTATAAACTTCTTTATGAGGTTTCGGTTTTTATGCTGTAAACTTACAAAAAGACGCATTTCTTTTAAAGTTAGATTCGTACTTGTATTTTTAAAATCAATCTAAGAACTGCAAGTAACTTGTAAAACAAATTTGGCTTTACTTAAAACATATATGTTTACAATAGACCAGTTTTTTTGGCATTTTACGAATGCAGTTTCTGTTCAAGCATTACATACCATTGATAAATCATAGTTTTGATGTAAAGCTTTTATCCTTCTGTGTAGGTAGCAGTGGAAGTACTGGCTCAGGCATATTGTAACAACAGAAGATAATTTAAGGATATCGGTTCAACTATTGAAAGCGCGCATGAACTAATATTTTATAAGTGATTGACTGCGCGTTCTCTCTTTTATTCAAACACCTTTTAATTACAACACTGGATCATGTGGAACAGTTAGGAAGAATCGGAGCAGTATTTGAATATATCGGAAATAATTCGAAGGGTGATTTTACCTGTATACGTAATAACCGTCTGTAGTATTAAAAGTACTAAAAGTAGTGACATTAGTAACTTTTATCCGTCAATTAAAAAAATAGTAAAAAAAACAACAGGCTTATACACAAGTCTCTACCTTCTTTCTCAGCTATTTATTCCATATTTGAAAACGTACATAATGAACGATTTTAAAATTAATTTAATAAGACAAATACAAACACTATCCGTGATAAGTTGTACTTTTCGTTTATCTACACTGGTATTTATTTTCACTAGTTTATTTATACTTGGCACACTTGTTAAGCACTTTATTTATTTAGACTGACACTGTATTCTTCTTCTGGCTAGACTCGGTTAAATCAAACCCCTTTCGAACACCTTTTATATAAACGCATTATCGGCTTCGACAACATTCCGGTAATTATTTCGAATCATCTTGAATGATATGGAATCTTCTATGCGTTTTAATAATATTTAATTTTTTATGTTTATATATATAGTTATATAGTTCGTTACTATGGAGAAGAGGTGCGAACTTAAACAGTTGGTATCACTTTCATGTGCTTGGATTTTTGATTATCTCGATGATGAACAGGATATTGTTGTTCGTTATAAATAAAGATATTACTTGGTTTGTTAAGAACTTTTTCTATGCCAAGGCAGGATTCGTTTCGATTTTTCTGACCGAATCTCTTGTTAGTTTGCCGATAAAAAGAGCCAGTTCGCTAGTCGACCAAAGATTGGGGCATTGTAATTTACTGGTTTTTTTTTGTACTCTTTAGCAAAAAATTGCTGTCTTCTTGTTTGAATAACATTTACTATACCTACTTGGATTTTTTGTTTTTGAGCTATGGTATTTTCAATTTTTTGTATTAGACGATTATCATCATCGTTGATACATTTGTTCTTTATTGTACACTTGCTTGCTAATGAGTTCATTTTCTGATCAATCGTCATGTGCTTTTTTTTATTCTTAAGTGATTTCTATTGTTTGATTTATCACTTTTTTATTTTGTCGTTTAACAAACAAATGAAAAGAAAAAAATTGTTTAAATTAGATTCAACAGTACCGTTTCTAATATTACAATTCCAATATTGAGTTTACTTAAATGACCACTGTATGTACTAAGTATTTATCCCATTTAACCACAAGTTAAACTATTAATTTTGACACCATCGATTCTCTTGTTTTTACTGTTGAATTTTAAATCACAAACGTACAAACTGAAACAGAAAAAATAGGTTTTGAAAAAACCTGAACAAGAGTTTATTGCCTGCAGTGGGAATAAAAGAACATTTAGTTGCCTAAATATAAATTCGAACTATTAAAACGTAAGAATATACTTGCTAGATTTTTTATCTAATAAAAAAAGTATTTTGTGTGCAGAGATGGGCATTATCAAATAAAAACATTATTAATTAAATTAAATTAAATAAATTAAAAGTAACAAATAAAAATTTGATTGTTATTTAAATTATTTCGAATGATAAAAACGCAATTCTTATTTGGCTTAGTTCAAATAATAAATAAAAATGTATTTATTATTCAACCGATTAAAAGTTACAAATAAAAATTAATTCAATATTTCACCGCTCCTGAGTGAAAAGTAACATCTTAATCATTCTTTTAATGATTCTGAATAACAATTTTTTTTAATTTAATTTTATTAAAATGATAGATGTTATTTTGTATTGCAAAATGCAATACATCCAGTGTTTGATTGTTAATATAAGCAATAGCGCCGATACCAAGGCTTTTAGATTTTTGTTTCTTTGTTTAAAATTACAGATTAAGCCTCGATACAAACGTGATAGTAACCTGCTACAAATTCTTGTAAAAGTGAAATTGTTTATTCTTATTTCGGTTAAGAATTTACATAATATAAATACTACAAAAAAACGTCAGCAGATATAGACAAAAAAAACACTAAAAAAATATAAAAATTAAAAGTCATTTTTATTGGAATGACAATTTAATTTTTTACTTGTCACAACATTTTATTAAAAATCAATTTTTATTCGTCACTCCGAATCTTTCAAATGACAATTGAAAGTTTGTCATTCAGAATTATTGAAATGTTGATTAGATTTAAATTTTTTATTGCGAATGAAAAATCAGTTTCTTCTTGTTTGTGTGTAACTAAGTGTAAGAATAAACAATTTTTGTGAGTTATCGTGAAAAATCAAAACTTTTAAAATGACAAAAAATCAAATTTAGTTGTTACTATCTCAATATTTAGCAATATCATATTTTTTACTTGTTTCTCTGGTGGATGCATTGCGGTCTGAAGTACTTTTTCACTATGTGTTTTTATTGTTTTAATTTTTTTCTATGCTTATTTTCTTTGCTGCAAGTTGTCTGTTTGTGATTTTTTTATGTAGGTAATAATGTGTATATTCTATTGCACTAGATGTAATTACAAATTACTTTCCTCTTTACGAAAAAATGCCGTTCTGGCATCTTATGCGATCGATTGAAGGTGCCGGTTAGACTGTCAGTTTTACAAAACTGCCGTTTTTTTACCGCAACAAAATCAATACGTTGATTTAATCAGTAGAAAATCTAACGCAAATGAGCTTATTTTTTTAAATGTCGCGTCGGTTGCATAAAATTAACAGATTAAGGGTAAAAAAGAACAGAACAAAAGTTTGTTAGTCATATAAAACTATTACCTGCTTAATTAATCCTAAAACTGATTATTCCTGCGTGAAACGGATAACCCAATTGAGAGATGAAGTTATACAGTCCTTAACTTTATTTTCTATTTTAATAAAATACACTAGTAAAGATTATTTCTATTAAAGTTCAAAAAATTGGTAAACGATTTACTTCAGTTTCAACGGTGAATTAAGTTTGTTTCCAATAAAAAAAATTATTAACAACAAATTTCCAGTGGCATTATTTAATTACCAAACCCCTATTTTGTTTTTACACGTGGTTGACATTATTTCTATAGAATAAAAATGCATGAGAAAGAAATACAAAATATGAAATTATCTATCAGCTTTATCTAAGGAGTATTTTAATTTATTTTATAATTTACTAATTAAAAATTCAATTTAATATAATATCCACGTTAACTGATGTATTAAATCAAAATATTTGGAAAAGAAAAACGACTATTAGTCAAAAAATGTAATTCAATAAATTTTTGTTGTAATTTGGATGTGCCAGAATACTAGATAACTTGCATTTAGTATATTTAATCTGAAACGAGATTCTACCAAACGTCTAACACATTTATTTTGTTGATAATTATCAAAATATATTTCATAACTCAAAAACTTAGATTATGGAAAATAAGGATACGAAATCGACCTAACGTGCATCTTATTGTTTGAAGCAAAAATTGTGTCTGACCGCCATTGTTCTAGTTTACTACAAGTTGCGTATCGCAATTTTAATTTTACATATTAAATAAAGCTTGTTCGAACGTATTTATCATTTTTTGGAATTGTGGTTTATGCAGTTTCTAAGTGCAACAGCAATAGTAGAACAAAGTAAGTTTGAATAACATTACAGAGGCAACAAAATTTTCCGGTAAACTACTATTATCTATTATTTTGTTTGTAATTGTTATAAAAATATGAGGAAGCAGTTAGTCATAAAATAACTACTACAACGGTTTTACACCTTGTGTTAACTAATAATTTGTGTAAAAAGGAATTAAAGATAACATAACCATACAAAGGGTCATTGGCGTAGGCAATAACTTTTTCAGAATTCATGCTAAAAGAAGTAGTCTTATTCTAGCTTTATGTTGTCCGCCACTGCGGTATGGAGACCAATTTGTATCCGTTCGCGCAGCTCTATTTCGTATCCTCTATCTTCTATATTCTATAGATATAAGAAACAAAAATGTTTTTTTCTAATATTACATTTTAAGTAGGTCGTCAATTTACATTTTGGTACAAACACAAAAACTTAATGCACTTTTGCTACATCGAAATTAGCTAAATTTCAAAAGATTTTCTTATATTCTAGCAGTTGAAAGAAAGGACTTCTTTTATAATTGCACATTGAAATGATGTATCAGATATAAAGTTTGTTACGTTATTGTCATTACATGTTTGCTTTTCTGGGAAATTTTAAAAGGAGAACAACTAATCCCACTTGCTATGCAGGTCTGTTAACCATAATAAAGAATAAGGTTGTTACTGCATTCCAACATCAGCCAAATACTTACCTGTACAATAATTTCTGTTTTTAAACTTCCAATCGAGACTCAATAAAATTGTAATAAACGTACGGTTTTCAATTAATTTCAATTAACTTCGCAAGTCAAAAGCTGTTACATCTAAATGTTTATAGTTTTATATGCATCAAATGAATTACATTCTTTTTAAAAGTGCAGACTTGTAAGCAAAATACGCGACTAACTTTGTTATTCTACGATTAGATCATTTATTGAATTATTTAATATTTCATAATTTGGTTGCTATTTGAACAAGTTTAAACTTATGTTTTTAATTGATAAGTTTGTTTAAAAAAAAACTTACGGTACGTGTAAGCAATTTGGCTTTGCTAATTAAAATAAACTGTTAAAAGATCTAGAAAACCGTATGTAAGTATAATTTTTTTAATAACAAAATTTAAATCTTATGGTGTGTTCTAAAACCTGTGCGTAAAGGTACTACTTGGGTTGTATTACGTATATTCAGATTTTCTCATTATTTTTTTAAGAATTACTAGATTAATTAAATTTCATTGTCGTGACTAGCAAATTATTAATAACAATGTTTAAGATTTTTGTGTAACAAGATAATTAAGAATAGTTTTTGACACGGAGTGATATGTAAATAGTACATTATTAGTTTTATTACTTATGATATTGATTATGGAATGCATTGCATTATTATTGTACACAAGGATTGCAGTGTATCAATTAAACCGCTATAATAATGTAAAAGAAAGTAACTATGGTTTTAGATATCAATGTTTGTCCTAAAACAAACAGATCACCGGTTATGGATCCGTAGTCAGGATTTATTTTGTAGACTTTTAACAAACATTGAGCAAACAAAAGTTTATTATCAATTGCTTGGTAGTAAGAAAATGATGATCGTAAATGAACACCGACAAAACGATATGCAAAAAACCTGTGAACCAATACATTTGCTGGAAAAAGACAAAAATGTAAAGACGAAACACATACTACAGGTTGCTGGGAGGCATTGTAGGCATAACATAATTCTTTTATTTTACTATTTATATTTTCTTTCGCGTGTATAAATGACCTATTTAGAAAAATAGTTTCTTAAATGTATATAATTGTCATGGCGTTCTTATTTTTTGCTGTTATGTAAGCATAGGTACATTATTCTGAATCGTCAGAAACAATGATTCAAAATTTTGGGTATTTTCTTAAACTTTCTTTCTGTGAAATCGACAGCGTTTCGAACTATATTTCTATGGATGTAATAAAATAGGAATAAAGTATTAGAATGTAATGACCCGCATCTTGCTTATATTAATATGCGACTCGATACGTTCGAGTTTGAAGTTCATTCACTATGAACACATTCTTTGTAGATATACGTTCATTCATAACGCGATATGAGAGAATTCGGGTCTATATATTTTGCGCAAATAATTACTGTTTATGAGTACACTGACGTCTAGTAAAATGTGGACTTTTAACCTAAAACTCTGTTATCAATGCCAATACATTCTTAACTTATGTTATGTTTTTAGTTAATACTACATGTCATTCCAGTTCTAAGATAAAACATTCGTCTAATAACTTGAAAAATGATATTGTTCACGCTCGCAATCGTTTGATTAAATTATTTTGTTCAGTGAATTTCTTTGAAAGAATGTAACCGTGCTTCTGTTTTTACAGATTTAATTTTTTGAATCTTCTTTATCAAATAGCGTTTATCGGACCGTTTCTAGACGTTAATACCGCGAACTTAACGTACCTCATTTTTCTTAGATCTGCATATTAGGATATATCTACAGATTTTGATTAGTTCAAATATATTTAATATTATGATCTGATGAAAGTTGCAATTTATTAGTCATTAGTTCAAAATTGTTACTTTTGTAGTCCTTTCGTTTTTGAGTTTTTTTGTCAAGGCTGTAAGCTGATTATTTCATTAATCCAAATTCTCTATCAATACGTTAATGCACTCAATTGCAACAAATATGACTAATCTATTCAGCGAATGTTGTTAAGATCGTTAAAATTATATAAAAAAATTATAATGTCTGTATGAGATAAGAACGTCTTCCGGGTTTGGACCGTGTCAATGTTGTAACCGAAGTTGCCAACGTTTCGCCCACTTTCGTAAGGGGCTTCATCAGGGCGTGAGAGAAATCGAAGAACTCAAGCAAGCAATCGAAATCCCTCTATCACCTGTTGTAGCTAACATTTTTATGGAATCTTTTGAAACGGTTGCTTTGGAATCATCAATATTAAAACCCAAAGTTTGGTTTAGGTATGTTGACGACACGTTTATTGTTTGGCCTCATGGTCATCTCGAATTGTCTAAGTTTCTTAATCATCTTAACAATCAACACTTGGACATCAAATTCACTATGGAAATCGAAAGTAATGGTTCTCTCCCATTTCTTGACGTTCTTGTGACTCGTAAACCTGGCGGACTTTTGGGCCATTCTGTTTATCGCAAACCCACCCATACTGATAGATACCTTCATGCTTCGTCTCATCATCATCCTGCACAGAAACGTTCTGTTATTGAATCTTTGGTTCATCGCGCCTTTTCTATTTGTCAACCTGAGAATCTAGACTCGGAACTCTGTCATCTTACTAGAACTTTAGTGAACAATGGTTATATGAAGCGAGATATTCATAGAGCTATTAATCGTCGTCTACATCCACGTACTCGATTACCTAAGGACATTTCAACTCCCGAATCCAATCCGAAATTGGCCTTTTACCCTACATTCACAAGGTTACAGATCAGATAGGAAACTTCTTCGTAAGAATGGTATCAAACCTATTTTCAACTCGACAGGTAAAATCTCTCAGATTCTTCCTTCTCCCAAGGACAAATTTCCAACACTTTCATCTCAAGGTGTATACCAAATTCCTTGTTCATGTGGTTTAGTCTACATTGGTGAAACCGGTCGTTCCGTCATTACTCGCATTTCAGAACATGATCGTTGTATAAGGAAAAGGCATATTTCTAAGTCTGCGGTTGCTGAACATCATTTCACTACAGGTCACAAGATAGATTTCGATAACGTTTCGGTGATTGCCAAAACTCCATTCTTTTTTAACAGGAAATTTCGAGAGAGCATAGAAATCATCAAACACCCCAATAACTTCAATCGTGATCATGGTTTCGAGCTATCCCCTCTTTGGTTCCCGGTCATTAGTCCCTTATCGAAAACACGCCCTCGTTCAACCGTAACCCAATCAGAGTCGAGCTTAACTACCCGTGACGATACTTCTTCTTTATATACGGAGACTATTTCTTTTTAAGTCACTTCTATGGAGTTTAGAATCTGGCTTGGTTCACAAGTTGATTACCTAACTCTGTAGTGGTTCTTTGTTAGATTTTCGTTTGCTTTTTCGAGTTTATCGTTTTCTTTCTTACCTTTTCTGAGTTTAGAATCTGGCTTGGTTCACAAGTTGATTACCTAACTTTTGAGAAGTGTTTAGTTAGATTTCGATTGCTTGCTTGAGTTCTTCGATTTCTCTCACGCCCTGATGAAGCCCCTTACGAAAGTGGGCGAAACGTTGGCAACTTCGGTTACAACATTGACACGGTCAAACCCGGAAGACGTTCTTATCTTAGTATAGACTCCGGCCGTGGAAGCCTTCGCTATTACATTAACAATCTCTACGGGAGAATCTTTCTTCCAAATCCTCCGTATTTTCCAAACTCCGCCACAAACTCGTCAAACTTTTGTGCACTCTAACCTTTCTTAGTCGCTGTCGTGATCACAACATCATTCCTGCATTTCTCAGAATCAAGTTTCACATTCAGACACGCCTTCTAAAAACATCCTACACTGTGCTAGTCTAATGTTGATACGGGAACGGATTAAACAAACTAGGCGAGAGTTAGACACCATTTTGATACAACTCTTTTACCTTCATATTGAGTTAGCCAACACTCTATCACTGGATGATTGAAATTTCTTTGACAACATTACTTACCAGAAGTCTGATACCACTCTACGACTAACCACTGAAGATCATCTCAAAATGTTTTTATGATTAGAATCCAAGGATAGTAAAGTTTTATCTACTACTAAATCTTTAAAGACGGTTGTTAATTTATCCAGTTTGGTCCTCACTTCAGAACAAGAATCGGTGCTATGTAAGGGTTTGAATTTTGCTGTTGCTCCCAAACGTATTCCTAAGGAAGATATTTTATGTGCTGTCGAGTCTTCTATAAGACACCTTCCTCGCCACATCTCAGATCCCATTTGTATTAACACTGGCAAAATCCTTGAAACATCTAAAATTACTAAACCCAACATTTCTAAGTCGGAAGAGTTAGCCCTAAAAAGTCTTCGTAAGAACCCTGATATTATTGTTCTTCCAGCCGACAAAGACAATGCTACTGTCGTCTTGAGCCATATTGATTATGTTGCGAAAATCCATTTCATTATGTCTGAGGAAACGTACGCTCTTCTAACTCGTAATCCCATTTCGAGGATTGAACGTGAGGTCAGCCAAATCCTCAAAACTTCCAATCTACCTCCTAAAACTAAACGTTGGTTTACCCCTTCAGATTCTTAACCACTTCGTTTATACGGACTTCCCACAATTCACAAACAAGGTATTCCCTTTCGATCTATCGTTAGTACTATCCAATCTCCCACCTACAAGCTAGCTAAGTTCTTTTACAACATTCTTTGCGAGTTTGCAGGTAAAACCTCTTCTCATATCCTTAACTCTTAGCATTTTATTCAACGTCTACAAACTATAAAACTTGAACCCCAAGATCTTCTTGTGAGTTTTGATGTCACTTCAGTTTTTACTACAGTTCCAATTAAGGATTCGCTGATTATCATCGAACAGATTCTGTCTCAACATGGCAACGACTTGAGTTTGGTTCCTCTTATTGATAAGTGTCTAGCCTCTACTTACTTCCAATTTGATAACAAGTTATACAAACAGGTTTCTGGTGCTACTATGGGTTCTCCTCTATCACCTGTTGTAGCTAATTTTATGGAATCTTTTGAAACGGTTGCTTTGGAATCATCAATATTAAACCCAAAGTTTGATTTAGGTATGTTAACGACACGTTTATTGTTTGGCCTCATGATCATCTCGAGCAGTCTAAGTTTCTTAATCATCTTAACAATCAACACTTGGATATCAAATTCGCTATGGAAATCGAAAGTAATGGTTCTCTCCTATTTCTTGACGTTCTTGTGACTCGTAAGCCCGACGGACTTCTGGGGCATTCTGTTTATCGCAAACCCGCCCATACTGATAGATACCTTCATGCTTCGTTTTATCATCATCCTGTACAAAAACGTTCTGTTATTGAATCTTTGGTTCATCGTGCCTTTTCTATTTGTCAACCTGAGAATCTAGATTCGGAACTTTGTCATCTTACTAGAACTTTAGTGAACAATGGTTATATGAAGCGAGATATTCATAGAGTTATTAATCGTCGTCTACATCCACGTACTCGATTACCTAAGGACATTTCTACTCCCGAATCCAATCCGAAATTAGCCTTTTACCCTACATTCACAAGGTTACAGATCAGATAGGAAACTTCTTCGTAAGAATAGTATCAAACCTATTTTCAACTCGACAGGTAAAATCTCTCAGATTCTTCCTTCTCCCAAGGACAAATTTCCAACACTTTCATCTCAAGGTGTATACCAAATTCCTTGTTCATGTGGTTTAGTCTACATTGGTGAGACCGGTCGTTCCGTCATTACTCGCATTTCAGAACATGATCGTTGTATAAGGAAAAGGCATATTTCTAAGTCTGCGGTTGCTGAACATCATTTCACTACAGGTCACAAGATAGATTTCGATAACGTTTCGGTGATTGCCAAATCTCCATTCTTTTTTAACAGGAAATTTCGAGAGAGCATAGAAATCATCAAACACCCCAATAACTTCAATCGTGATCATGGTTTCGAGCTATCCCCTCTTTGGTTCCCGGTCATTAGTCCTTTATCGAAAACACGCCCTCGTTCAACCGTAACCTAATCAGAGTCGAGCTTAACTAGCCGTGACGATACTTCTTCTTTATATACGGAGACTATTTCTTTTTAAGTCACTTTTATGGAGTTTAGAATCTGGCTTGGTTCACAAGTTGATTACCTAACTCTGTAGTGGTTCTTTGTTAGATTTTCGTTTGGTTTTTCAAGTTTATCGTTTTCTTTCTTACCTTTTCTGAGTTTAGAATCTGGCTTGGTTCACAAGTTGATTACCAACTTTTGAGAAGTTTTTGTTAGATTTCGGTTGCTTGTTTGAGTTCTTCGATTTCTCTCACGCCCTGATGAAGCCCCTTACGAAAGTGGGCGAAACGTTCGCAACTTCGTTTACAACATTGACACGGTCCAAACCCGGAAGACGTTCTTATCTTAGTATAGACTCCGGCCGTGGAAGCCTTCGCTATTACATTAACAATCTCTACGGGGAGAATATTTCTTCCAAAACCTCCGTATTTTCCAAACTTCGCCACAAACTCGTCAAACTTTTGTGCACTCTAACCTTTCTTAGTCGCTGTCGTGATCACAACATCATTCCTGCATTTCTCAGAATCAAGTTTCACATTCAGACACGTTCTTCGAAAAACATCTTACACCGTGCTAGTCTAGCGTTGATACGCGAACGGATTAAGCAAACTAGGCGAGAGTTAGACACCATTTCGAAACAACTCTTTTACCTTCATCTTGAGTTGGCTAACACTCTTTCCCCGGATGATTGGAATCTCTTTGACAACATTACTTACCAGCAGTCTGATACCACTCTACGACTAACCACTGAAGGTCATCTCAAAAAGTTTCAAACATTGGAATCCAAGGATCGTAAAGTTTTATCTACTACTAAATCTTTAAAGACGGTTGTTAATTTATCCAGTTTGGTCCTCACTTCAGAACAAGAATCGGTGCTATGTAAGGGTTTGAATTTTGCTGTTGCTCCCAAACGTATTCCTAAGGAAGATATTTTATGTGCTGTCGAGTCTTCTATAAGACACCTTCCTCGCCACATCTCAGATGCTATTCGTATCAACACTGGCAAAATCCTTGAATCTTCTAAAATTCCTAAACCCAACATTTCTAGGTCGGAAGAGTTAGCCCTAAAAAATCTTCGTAAGAACCCTGATATTATTGTTCTTCCAGCCGACAAAGGCAATGCTACTGTCGTCTTAAACCATATTGATTATGTTGCGAAAATCCATTCTATTGTGTCTGAGGAAACGTACGCTCTTCTAACTTGTAATCCCACTTCGAGGATTGAACGTGAGGTCAGCCAAATCATCAAATCTTCCAATCTACCTCCTGAAACTAAACGTCGACTTACCCCTTCAGATTCTAAACCACCTCGTCTATACGGACTTCCCAAAATTCACAAACAAGGTATTCCCTTTCGACCTATCGTTAGTACTATCCAATCTCCCACCTACAAACTAGCCAAGTTCTTGTCCAACATTCTTTGCGAGTTTACAGGTAAAACCTCTTCTCATATCCTCAACTCTCAGCATTTTATTGAACGTCTACAAACTATAAAACTTGAACCCCAAGATCTTCTTGTGAGTTTTGATGTCACTTCACTTTTTACTAAAGTTCCTATTAAGGATTCGCTGATTATCATCGAACAGATTCTGTTTCAACATGGCAAGGACTTGAGTTTGGTTCCTCTTATTGATAAGTGTCTATCCTCTACTTACTTCCAATTTGATAACAAGTTTTACGAACAGGTTTCTGGTGCTGCTATGGGTTCTCCTCTATCACCTGTTGTAGCTAACATTTTTATGGAATTTTTTGAAACGGTTGCTTTGGAATCATCAATATTAAAACCCAAAGTTTGGTTTAGGTATGTTGACGACACGTTTATTGTTTGGCCTCATGGTCATCTCGAATTGTCTAAGTTTCTTAATCATCTTAACAATCAACACTTGGACATCAAATTCACTATGGAAATCGAAAGTAATGGTTCTCTCCCATTTCTTGACGTTCTTGTGACTCGTAAACCTGGCGGACTTTTGGGCCATTCTGTTTATCGCAAACCCACCCATACTGATAGATACCTTCATGCTTCGTCTCATCATCATCCTGCACAGAAACGTTCTGTTATTGAATCTTTGGTTCATCGCGCCTTTTCTATTTGTCAACCTGAGAATCTAGACTCGGAACTCTGTCATCTTACTAGAACTTTAGTGAACAATGGTTATATGAAGCGAGATATTCATAGAGCTATTAATCGTCGTCTACATCCACGTACTCGATTACCTAAGGACATTTCAACTCCCGAATCCAATCCGAAATTGGCCTTTTTACCCTACATTCACAAGGTTACAGATCAGATAGGGAAACTTCTTCGTAAGAATGGTATCAAACCTATTTTCAACTCGACAGGTAAAATCTCTCAGATTCTTCCTTCTCCCAAGGACAAATTTCCAACACTTTCATCTCAAGGTGTATACCAAATTCCTTGTTCATGTGGTTTAATCTACATTGGTGAGACCGGTCGTTCCGTCATTACTCGCATTTCAGAACATGATCGTTGTATAAGGAAAAGGTATATGTCTAAGTCTGCGGTTGCTGAATATCATTTCACTACAGGTCACAAGATAGATTTTGATAACGTTTCATTCTTTTTAACAGGAAATTTCAAGAGAGCATAGAAATCATCAAACATCCCAATAACTTCAATCGTGATCATGGTTTCGAGCTTTACCCTCTTTGGTTCCCGGTCATTACTCCTTTATCGAAAACACGTCTTCTTTCAACCGTAACCCAATCAGAGTCGAGCTTAACTACCCGTGACGATACTTCTTCTTTATATACGGAGACTATTTCTTTTTAAGTCACTTCTATGGAGTTTAGAATCTGGCTTGGTTCACAAGTTGATTACCTAACTCTGTAGTGGTTCTTTGTTAGATTTTCGTTTGCTTTTTCGAGTTTATCGTTTTCTTTCTTACCTTTTCTGAGTTTAGAATCTGGCTTGGTTCACAAGTTGATTACCTAACTTTTGAGAAGTGTTTAGTTAGATTTCGATTGCTTGCTTGAGTTCTTCGATTTCTCTCACGCCCTGATGAAGCCCCTTACGAAAGTGGGCGAAACGTTGGCAACTTCGGTTACAACATTGACACGGTCCAAACCCGGAAGACGTTCTTATCTTAGTATAGACTCCGGCCGTGGAAGCCTTCGCTATTACATTAACAATCTCTACGAGGAGAATATTTCTTCCAAAACCTCCGTATTTTCCAAACTTCGCCACAAACTCGTCAAACTTTTGTGCACTCTAACCTTTCTTAGTCGCTGTCGTGATCACAACATCATTCCTGCATTTCTCAGAATCAAGTTTCACATTCAGACACGTTCTTCGAAAAACATCTTACACCGTGCTAGTCTAGCGTTGATACGCGAACGGATTAAGCAAACTAGGCGAGAGTTAGACACCATTTCGAAACAACTCTTTTACCTTCATCTTGAGTTGGCTAACACTCTTTCCCCGGATGATTGGAATCTCTTTGACAACATTACTTACCAGCAGTCTGATACCACTCTACGACTAACCACTGAAGGTCATCTCAAAAAGTTTCAAACATTGGAATCCAAGGATCGTAAAGTTTTATCTACTACTAAATCTTTAAAGACGGTTGTTAATTTATCCAGTTTGGTCCTCACTTCAGAACAAGAATCGGTGCTATGTAAGGGTTTGAATTTTGCTGTTGCTCCCAAACGTATTCCTAAGGAAGATATTTTATGTGCTGTCGAGTCTTCTATAAGACACCTTCCTCGCCACATCTCAGATGCTATTCGTATCAACACTGGCAAAATCCTTGAATCTTCTAAAATTCCTAAACCCAACATTTCTAGGTCGGAAGAGTTAGCCCTAAAAAATCTTCGTAAGAACCCTGATATTATTGTTCTTCCAGCCGACAAAGGCAATGCTACTGTCGTCTTAAACCATATTGATTATGTTGCGAAAATCCATTCTATTGTGTCTGAGGAAACGTACGCTCTTCTAACTTGTAATCCCACTTCGAGGATTGAACGTGAGGTCAGCCAAATCATCAAATCTTCCAATCTACCTCCTGAAACTAAACGTCGACTTACCCCTTCAGATTCTAAACCACCTCGTCTATACGGACTTCCCAAAATTCACAAACAAGGTATTCCCTTTCGACCTATCGTTAGTACTATCCAATCTCCCACCTACAAACTAGCCAAGTTCTTGTCCAACATTCTTTGCGAGTTTACAGGTAAAACCTCTTCTCATATCCTCAACTCTCAGCATTTTATTGAACGTCTACAAACTATAAAACTTGAACCCCAAGATCTTCTTGTGAGTTTTGATGTCACTTCACTTTTTACTAAAGTTCCTATTAAGGATTCGCTGATTATCATCGAACAGATTCTGTTTCAACATGGCAAGGACTTGAGTTTGGTTCCTCTTATTGCTAAGTGTTTATCATCCACTTGCTTGCAATTTGATAACATGTTTTACGAACAGGTTTCTGGTGCTGCTGTGGGTTCTTCTCTATCGCCGGTTGTAGCTAACATGTTTATGGAATCTTTTGAAACAGTTGCTTTGGAATCATCAATATTAAAACCCAAAGTTTGGTTTAGGTATGTTGACGACACGTTTATTGTTTGGCCTCATGGTCATCTCGAATTGTCTAAGTTTCTTAATCATCTTAACAATCAACACTTGGACATCAAATTCACTATGGAAATCGAAAGTAATGGTTCTCTCCCATTTCTTGACGTTCTTGTGACTCGTAAACCTGGCGGACTTTTGGGCCATTCTGTTTATCGCAAACCCACCCATACTGATAGATACCTTCATGCTTCGTCTCATCATCATCCTGCGCAGAAACGTTCAGTTATTGAATCTTTGGTTCATCGTGCTTTTTCTGTTTGCCAACCTGATAATCTAGACTCGGAACTCTGTCATCTTACTACAACTTTAGTGAACAATGGTTATATGAAGCGAGATATTCATAGAGTTATTAATCGTGGTCTACATCCACGTACTCGATTACTTAAGGACACTTTTACTCCCGAATCCAATCCGAAATTGGCTTTTTTACCCTACATTCACGAGGTTACAGATCAAATAGGGAAACTTCTTCGTAAGAATGGTATTAAATCCATTTTCAACTCGACAGGCAAAATCTCTCAGATTCTTCCTTTTCCCAAGGACAAATTTTCTACACTTTCATTTCAAGAGGTATACCAAATTCCTTGTTCATGTGGTTTAGTCTACATTTGTGAGACCGGTCGTTCCGTCATTACTCGCATTTCAGAACATGATCGTTGTATAAAGAAAAAGGCATATTTCTAAGTCTGCGGTTGCTGAACATCATTTCACTACAGGTCACAAGATAGATGTTGATAATGTTTTGGTGATTGCCAATTCTCCATTCTTTTTTAACGGAAATTTCGAGAGAGCATAGAAATCATCAAGCACCCCAATAACTTCAATCGTGATCATGGTTTCGAGCTATCCCCTCTTTGGTTCCCGGTCATTAGTCCCTTATCGAAAACACGCCCTCGTTCAACCGTAACCCAATCAGAGTCGAGCTTAACTACCCGTGACGATACTTCTTCTTTATATACGGAGACTATTTCTTTTTAAGTCACTTCTATGGAGTTTAGAATCTGGCTTGGTTCACAAGTTGATTACCTAACTCTGTAGTGGTTCTTTGTTAGATTTTCGTTTGCTTTTTCGAGTTTATCGTTTTCTTTCTTACCTTTTCTGAGTTTAGAATCTGGCTTGGTTCACAAGTTGATTACCTAACTTTTGAGAAGTGTTTAGTTAGATTTCGATTGCTTGCTTGAGTTCTTCGATTTCTCTCACGCCCTGATGAAGCCCCTTACGAAAGTGGGCGAAACGTTGGCAACTTCGGTTACAACATTGACACGGTCCAAACCCGGAAGACGTTCTTATCTTAGTATAGACTCCGGCCGTGGAAGCCTTCGCTATTACATGTCTGTATGAAATTATAAAAATCAATTATTTCGGAAGTTTTATAGAGACACAATTATTACATTTTTTCTTCTCTTTTGCAATATTTTTAAACCCGTCATCGGATCTCCTCTTAATAAAATACTCTTTAATCTGATTTAACAACTTCAAGCATTCTACTTCTATTAATGAGTCGTAAAAGTCACCCTAAACGATATCTAAGAAGTTTTACAGCTTTAATACGACTTGACCATCTCGTTTCTCTAGCTATATAGAACACCTCAAATAGGAATCGGTAATATTTATAATTTTTGTAGTATACTGATAAAAGAAATCGAATTCATTGATGAATTTAGTATAGGTTACAAAAATGCTAGTAATTTTCGGTTAAATACAAATCGATACGTATTATGCGAAAAGAAATGGATTGGTTTTAGGATTTAGCGCTTCATATCGCAAAACAGAAATAATTTTGCGAAAACGTTACAGGTACAATTTTATTTGACGTATTAAAAAAAATTAAACGAGTGAGCCTTGCCTACATAAGCCCACGGAAACTCGTTTGCTAAGTAATTTTTAAAATTTTTATTTATTGATAAAAAAGTAAAATGTTTCTGATACTCGGCCATTTTAAATTAACTGAAAATTGTATTTTATTTTAATGATGTTTTATGTTTTATATGAAATTGGTTTATCACTCTCATTTTTTAAATAATTTTCCCTCATCAATTAAATTTATTGAAAATTAAAAACAATTTTCAAAACAACGCTTTATAATGGATAGTCACAACAAAATTAAAGGATAGAATAGCTCATGTCAATATAAACGTCAGAAATGTAAATAAAAAATATATAGTTTGCTCCTACTGTGCTGTCCCTTTTTTCGTTACAATGCAACTTACCGATTTACTCTCGGTAAACAAATTTCACTTCAAACATGTTACCAAGGAAATATTGCCATTTTAAGAGACGAAATATCAAAACGGTAAAAATATCAAAAGCTATATAATCTTTCAAATATCTCTGCACTCTATTATTGTCGTGACAAATTCACTAAGTATGCTCTGAAAACTATCACAATTTTTTTAAAAATTAAGCAGATGGCTTTATAGTATTTGATTCGACAAAAAAGTAGTCTGCTGTTGACATTTCGTTCAAAAATTTCTTTGATCATTTCTCATCTGTGGGTTCAGTTTTTTGCTAAAATAACTACGAGACCTATCCTATACTATAGGTATATATAAATTGAAAATCACATAGCTTTCATAATCAAATAAAAACACCTACCTACACAGATTTAAAAAAAAAACAAAACATTTGTTGTTTACAAAGATAAGTATTAAGAAATATTATCAGCAATCACTGCGTTTTACTTGCGAAATCGTCAGAAAGACACGTAACATCTATACCTTCCGTAGGTATCAACTAAACTGTTCTCAATGTTACATTGAAAGTCATAAATTTATTTGGAGGAATTAACAAATAAAAGGGTTTGGAATAAACAAGCCAATCCCGTGAAATTAGAGGAACGGTGTTCAGCAGAAATTTCATCTAAGTATTCTCAGATGGCGTACCTAATAACTCTCGTTCCAAGACTGAACATTGAAAATTTTGTTTTCGCAAACCAAAGTTTCTGGTACACTGGGAATCTTTATTTATTAAGTTTTTCTTCCTACTATGTGTTCATTTAACACATCTCAGCAATAAAGTATAACGCAGCATTTTTGTGTCGAGTGACATATTTTTCAAGAGTTTTAAAATAAAAACATACGTTGTCATAATCAAAATTTATTTTTGTTGTCAAATACCTATTGTTTAATGAATTTTCTAAAACTACTGTCATTATTTAGTATTGAAAATAAATAAATCAATAAACAAATTTTACTACTACTAAACGCAAAACTTTTTGTCCATGTAATCGTATTATACGAATTGTTTTAGCCGTGAGCCACATTTGTGAATCACTACCACTGTAAATCTAGCTTTAGTCATCTTTAATCAATTTTTGAAATCGCTGATATTTTGAAACTGGTTTGTGTCATACAAATTACATAAGCGTGAACTACATTTGTGAATCACGACTAGTATGAATCTGGGTTTAATTTTGGCAATAAGCACAAGAAATCGAGAATAATAGGAAACTACTTATGATTTTACGATCATCATCTGTTTGGTGCGATTAACGGTAATTGGCAAAAAATTCGTGTTTTATATAAAGGAAAAACCCAACGAGCAAGTATTCTTCTTTTCTATCACTTGGAGAATATCAACAAAAGTTTATCATTGTTTTTTATATACTACTTCATTTTTTTAATAGAGAAATTACTATAAAACTTTTTTGGGTTTTGCTTCTTAACTGAATGCTTCTATATATTATAAGAATATATTTTTAATTCGATTTGAATCTTTGATATGTTTAACTTTAGGTTTAAAATATTATTAATTATTAAACAATAGTTGTTTGTCGTATTACACTTTTTCTATATGAAATTGTC
Source organism: Aquatica leii (assembly GCA_035610365.1). Lineage (NCBI taxonomy): Eukaryota > Metazoa > Arthropoda > Insecta > Coleoptera > Lampyridae > Aquatica > Aquatica leii. Next base: position 47,243,057 of record CM069435.1, on the reverse strand, counting down.
GTTAAAATCACGCTGATAGGCATGTACTTTATCGTTACATGAAACGTAATGCTCAAACAGTATATCATAAGTTTCAAAACAGATAATATCATACTGGACAGAAAAAATTAAAATTTTAATCATAATGAAGCCAGTAGACATTTGGATCTAATTGAAGGGTATAAGCAAAATATTTTATTTAAAGTTAAATGAAATATGGGTGCGATGTATGATGAAATTTCGAAACTTTATTGTGAAACAAAAAAGTTATGCATTGTTGAAATACGACTTTTGCTGTTCTACATTTTTTCTAATTGTTGAGGAACTAAAAGCACAAAAAAATCTTTTGCATTTTATTTCGTGTTGAAATTAAATTTACTAACTAAATTTTTAATGTTACACATACCGAACCGATGGAAAACTAACACGATTGTATTTATGTTAAAAACAAAATCTTAGTAAATCGATAAGACACAAAATAAAGCTCGACAATCGGAACAAGAATAACAAAATTTCAGATCAGCAAGCCCAGTTTAGTTAAACTTTGTCATCAATAACCTCATTCAGTTCATTAAAAAGTATGGAGACGACGATTTATTGTTATTAATATTTATTTTATGAAAAATTGTTCAATACAAAAGTTGTTTATGTAATTTTTATCTACAATTGAGAATACTTGAATTTTGTTTATTTTAATAACATTCAAGTATTTACATCAAGTTAGGTATGTCTGAGACAAAAAACAGTTATGAATCAAAATCTTATCACTAAAAACAAATTAATAACTGAGTAATTTAAAGTAAAAGTGTCTAAAAATTCACAGGGAACTTCTTGTATGGTTCTAGTAATTCGGATTTTTAAATGTTCAATGTCATTGGACATATCTTGGTAGACTTTATTTTTTACATATCCCCAAAGAAAAAAATCTCAAGGGTTTGAATCAGGAGAACGGACTGGCAACTCAATCTTTTCTCGTCTCACAATCCATCTGTTTGGAAAAACGTTATCCAGCTATTGACGAACGATTAAATCATATTGTGGTGGAACCAGATGCTGTCATTGGGAAGGTGTTCGTTGTTTTCATGTGGATATAGCACAGCATAAGCAGGTATAATTTGATTCTGTAATAGCTGCAAATATAGAGCCGAAGTTAAATCTCCTCTATGAAAATGGGACCAATCATATGACCTTCTAGAATGCCAACCCAAACGTTAATTTTTTGGGGATACTGCGTATGGTGCTACAACAACCAATGAGAATTTTCCGATGACCAGTTATATTTGTGTACTTCACCGTTAAGGCAAAACGTAGCTTTGTCAGAGAAAAGAATATCGTTAACAAAATTTTCGTTATTGCAAATATTTAACATTTCTTCATAAAATTTGTAGTCTTCTTTCAAAATCATCTTCCGTCAACTGGTGCACAAGGTGTACCTTATAAGGTTTATACTTTTCACTTTTCAAAACTGAAACGATCGATGACTAAAATATTGAAATAGACCGCTAACCGATTGGTTAATAAATGTGGATCTTCAGATACAGCCAATAACACCTCTAGTTTTTTAGCATCATTTGTCGCATTTCTAGGTCTACCACTCCTAGAATAATCTTTAACGCTACAAGTTTGTTGAAAGCGTTTTAATGTTTTAGCAACAACGGATTTAGAAATTGGATTTCTATTTGGATGCGTATTAATAAATAAATTACGACTTGTAAACTTCTGCGTCTATCTCCGTAACCCAGCATCATAAGTGTTTCAATTTTTTTACGTTCACTTAAACTCGCCATTGCCAATATCAACAGTAACAAATTATTAATTTGACATAAACAATAACCACTGGTAAAGTTACATCGCTCGAGTTTATTTATCGTTTTTGTCTTCGATATACCTACTTGATGTAAATACATATTTGAATTGCGTTTTCTTGAAAAAAAATGTTATCAAAATATATATCTGTTTAGATTGCTTTAGTGCCGTTTTACAGAGAAAAAAATGCTCTATCGAATGGTGAGGTAAAAGTAATATGTTCCTATTTAAAAAAATTACGCGGAACGGCGTAACTCAGAAACAATTGCAAATAACAAAAATTATCATATCAAGTGTCGATAAAAATTACATAAACAACTTTTGTATTGCAAAATTTTTCTAAAATGAATATTAACGAAAATAACCTTAAACATTACGAAAATCTTAAAATAAGGCTCAAACGTAATTAAATTAAATGCACCTGCATGATTTGTCAAGTGGCGCGATTTCGGCTCTTTTCCAAGACTAAAAGTATACAATTTACGTGCACTCCTAAACCTGTTGGTAGACCAAGTCAATTGTAAAAACCATACAGTCCAAAAATATTTTGTTCTTGTGATACTAAAAAACAAAGAGGAAAAAGATTGTGCACTCTAAAAAATTATCAACGGTTTGGAATTTGCTGAAGGTTGTCAACAACAGATTGCAAGTCGCAGGGATGGACTTCAATATCTTTAAATAAGGGAAAAGATCTTCTCTTGCAAATTAATATAGAATGGTTGAGGAAGATAGACGAATCTAAATTACCTTTCATCAATACTGAAACTTTAAAAGAACTTCAGTTGGACTGCAATTTGCCATTTAATGTAGTTAGAAAAATAATTTGCCATTTGCGTAACGCAGAGAAAAATCTCATAGAACCTAAAGCTGTTCCTAAGTTGGATCATTTCTTTTCTTACTCACTATGTAATGCTGAAAGAGAAACAAAGGAAGTATTATTCTAGTTGTGTACTGTATTAACTTGCCTGGATTAGTAACTCATCTTATAAATGAGCGAAATTTAGCAAAGGAATACCATGTAAAATTTGGGATTGACAGTGGAGGCGGTTCTCTAAAGTACTGTCCTATGGTGATACAAAATATTTTTAAAGCATAAAAGCTCTGGAATAAAAAAGAATATTACTGAACAACGTGATTTATGGAAAAAGCACACTGGAGGAGATATATATCATGCACAGAAATACGTGAATTGTGTCAATATACCCCTAGTTATAGGCGATGCAGAATCACCTCTATTACACTATATACCACCATCTGAGTTTTCACTACTTGTGGGTGTGGTACAACATATTTTTGACTATTTGAAATCAGAAAATTCGTTTGTAGCCGATAAATACATACAAGTTGATAGGTACAGCAAATTTAACGGTAATAACGCCAGAAAATTATTGAAAAAGCTTGAAAGTATTAGAAGCTTTAGCAAATGGTACACTAATATAATTTTTTTTTCTAATCAAAAATTTTGATGAATTTTTGGAAACAAATAAATTGACTTGTTTTCTGCTTTCAATAAGTCTTGTGTTAGGCAAAGTTTGGATTTGAATTATAGAAGCCATATTCAAGAATTTGGAGATGAATTGAAAAAAACGAACATTTGCTACACGTTTAAAATTCATGCTGTGGTTCATCATATTTTTGTTTTTATTGAAATAACACACACCAGTCTGGGATTTTATTCAGAGCTAACATCTGAACAGTCTCACTATTCTTAAAAACTACATTTCCAAAATTTAAATGTAAATCCAAAATCGACAAATTCAGAGAAAAGTTTAGTTTGTAGTGTTTGTGTATACAATAGTAAAGACGTTTAATTTTTATGTTTCTTCTGATTTGATAAAATTTTTATCTTTTTCTTGTGTTTATATTAAATTATTGCGTTTTTATATCTGTTCCTATGGTTCCCATAAGTTGTTTGGACGATTTATATTTAAAATTGATTTTTTTCCCGTCATTAAAAGAGGTTTTTAAAAAGTATATATATACATTTTTTTTGAAACGCTAAAATAGGCAACAGTGCAGTCCAGTATAAGTATTTTTGGTTTTAAATGTTTAATTTAAACAAAACTACTCAAGCGGTTTTGTTTTCGTAAGATAACATACCATCCACAAAGGATGCGGTTACGTACCTAAACTATGCCTGATCATGCTTGATTCTGCTAATTTTGATGATTGACTTCTAACTGATTGAGCCGTTCCATCTATAAAGTGTAGAAATCTTTTTTTGAAATTCAACAAAAACGCTTTTTTTATTCTTACTTTGAAGGAAAATATTCATTTTTTTCCTATGTGCTTAATCTGACATTTCAAGTCTTCTCCGAATTAACACATACTTTTGCTATGACACAACATACATAATATTTTGAATTTTTTATGGAGTTAGATAAAATTCTAAGCATATGATGGTTTGATAAATGGCCTTAGGGGAGATATTGCAACCATTAGGAATATCCCGTACGTTACAAGATGTGTCTGGAGAACGTCGTTCGAACGCAACTTTAAACTTACATCTTTTTAAAATATTTCGTTACGTTGCATACGTTTATAATCGTGAATTTGTGCTTAATTATTATTATTAAAAATAATGTTTAAGAAAACTAATTTTAGGTTGCTAATGATTTTAAAATATTTAAATAAATATTCAAAATTTAGTTATTAAAGTATTTAGATTTGAAAACTTAGTAAAAGTATGGTGAAAAGTGGTACTTGCTTTTTGTGAAAATGTACTTTAAATCAAGTATAAGAAGTACATTCGTAACAGTTATTGAAACTGGTATATTGCTTAAGACACCCTAATTGTAAGTAAATGTTTACAGATTGCTACAACCAATTAGCTAAATTAGTGTTAGTAAAGAAGGTGGGCACGTGGTCTTTTATGGTGCAATGGCATTGACCGAAGGGCCGCAAAAGAGCGTCGCACCCTCTGGTGACGTGAATAGCAGTTAGAGGGCGTCAGCCTCGCCCTTGAACGTGGTTACTATCGATTTCGGTTTGAAGAATATCTAGAGATAGAATAGAAGAAAATTAAATCTCGTAAATGTTTTGCGCATTAATTAGAAAAGGTTCGCATAGGTCTTTAGCACTTCCACTGTGGTCACAGCGGTCAAATATTCGAAGGAATGTGTGGGGTCCACGCTAGGTTAAGATTAGTGACGTACTTCTTGGAATTGGACCAGGCACAGCAAAGGAAAAGCCGACAGATATTCGGCAAGCTTCAAGTTCGTTCAGCGAAAGAAGTTGACGATGACGTATCTAAGAGCTATAAAATAACTTCTTTAGATTGAAAACGAAAACGCCACCCTTATTTAGGTCAATTATTCTTCGTAAGTGGTTTTATCCCCGAACTGGAGATATTTGCAAGGGCGACGATTTTTTTTTAATTTTAAAAGAATTTATTATATCCCTTACCTTTCAGTCTACCCCAAAAATATTTAAATGACTTTTATGCCGTAAGATACAAATTAAAATAACTTCCTCTGGTCTAAATATGTAGAAAAGGGTGCATTTAATTATAATATTCTTAATAGATAATTAAGATCACTTAAAATTCTATAAATTGTAAGACGATGATTCTTTAACACCTAATATTTTTTAGAGAACATTCTCCTCAAATAAATGTTGATTTTAAACGGGGTTTAAATCATATTCCTGTTAGCTTCTTCACAATTTTTATTTTTTACCTTTCTTTTTGTATCATTTTGAGTTACGTTCTTGTATCGTCGTACTAGTGCGTCAGATTAGGTTTTCCTTTTTAAGATGTGTACCTAATATGACTGATGGCATCTTTTTAATGTGATCGGAAATTACAAACTACTGTTTCACGATGCAAAGCGAATTTAAGTTTTTATCTTTAAATAAAGTTTTAAAAGTTGTTTCCTGATAACTTTTGGTGGTTTCTTTCTATTGGATTTCCGAGTAAGTGCTTTTTGTCATTATAGTAGTGTCCATCGATTTTGTTCGTATGGAGCACGCTATTTTTTTGTGTCTAGGTTTTATTTGAAATTGTGGTCTTTTGGGAATTGTGTAAAGTATTTGTGATATTTCTTGTCTTTTACAAAACAACTAATTGTTGTGGTTGAAAACGTGTGAACAGATGCAAATCGGTAAATAGTATATGTACGAGTTTGTACCGGAAAGATTTTGGCGTAAAAAACCAATTAGTGGTAGTGTTGATAAAATTTATGAAAAGGTGGTGTGTATATGCGTAAAACGTCTGATAACCTAACCGACGACGCACTGAGAGTGCGTACATTGATCGGCCTTGTCGGTGTTCTTCCCCTTCGTCGCGTACCCAAACGTTTTACGCCTTCTTTAGACTCTCAAGAACCTAACTTTCTTAGAACTAGAAGTTCGTATTTGTCTTTTCTTAAGTTTATATTATGTCTAATCGAAACTAAAACTTTGGATGCCATTTTATCAATCGCAATTTTTTTAAGTATGAAGTTTTTAGGATAAGCACGTAAAAGAAATGCTCGTGTCACAAAACCGCGCGTTCAAATTCCAACAGTAACTTCCGGCGCGGACGAGTCCATTTTGGTGTGCGTCCGGCAGCCCCACTTCTAGCTCCTGCGCCTTAGGATGACGCCGTGTACGCTTTGCTTCCAGTCGATTTAGAAATGCGTATCGATGTGTCACTGTTCTATATGTGTATTCGAAAAAAGGCGCCAATTGGACGTAATAAATAGTTTTTATCGTAAAAATCGTAACTAATTATGAAACGAATCAAGAAAAATGTTAACAAAGTTGTGTCGTATCGGTTGTTGTTGTTTTTGTGTCCAATTTGGATTATTACAGTGTTGTTGATTTGTTTTCGCCATGGAGACGCTGTTGTGGAGGCCTGGGAAGAATTCAAAGCTGCCGGAAGTCGGTCGGTTTGTCTGTCGGGTTGTGGTACACGTGCACGCGACACATGACTCCGACAGGATACTAACTCGCCGGAAGCCGTTTATTAAGAAAAGGCGAGGTAATGTTAAGTTGTTCCTTCGTTATCAGCTTGCAGGATGTGCGTATGACGTGATCTTGAACGGTTGTTCTGTTTGATAAGACGACGTTATGGATGTTGATAACAGTTCTTAATGAATGAAATTTGATTTCTTTAATTAATAACAAAATCTATTAATATGTTTCGCGAATCTTTAGTGTTATTTTTTTTAAACGTTGACACACGTCCCCTGCGAATGAATTTTCGCACCAAGTCAAGTAAGGTTAATCTTAACAGTGCATTGCAATGTATTTAGACATGGGTTTCCTGTTGGGTATGAAATAGGTATTTCCACTTCATGCACTTTTGGACCCGTTAGAATGCGAACAAGTCAAGTCGTCTGCCACTTTGTTAGTATTGCAGGTGCTTTCAGCACTTTTTTTTGAGTTTACGGAAGGCCACGATTTATTTACAATTTTAATTTAGTTGCCATGCAGAATTTATGTAAATGTTATAATTTCCAATTAATTTTTAATTGGAAACTAATTCCATGAGTATAGTTGGAAAAAGCACTGCACCGAGTTGTACTTGCCTGCAACTTTTTTTCTTTCACGTTTGGTTGCTTTACTAATAAACTCGAACTTTGTTTTTATCTTGTCAAAGTTGCGTGGGAAAGTGTTGCTTTTTTCAGGGTTACGATGTCATCGTCATCGGTAAAGTTCGACTACCATTACGGTATCACCCTATTTTTTGTACGCTTAATCGAAGCTTGTAAATACCGTGACTTCCTATGGGATTTGGCTTTGTACATTCTTCTAAATTTTCTCTTTGTAATTGCAATTTTCTAACAATTGAAATTTAGACTTTGGTTACCTCGTCGAGTTCCCTTAATTTATGTTTATGCGATAACTATTAATGAATGGCATTTAATTATACAATGCCTATTTAGTTCCTTTTTAACTTTGTTTTATCACAATTTAGGTTAGTGCTGGGGTTCATCGTTCTTCTAAGTATGTTTTTAGTTGTTCTTTTATCGAGGATCTTATTTGTAGGAATGATTTTCGTCATTTTATTGTTTATACTTGTTACATTTTACCATGTCAATTAATTAAATGGTTTTTGACTTTAACGATTATTTATGTTATAAGTTGTGGCTGAGTACCAACAACGCCTATTTGACGTAATAATAATAACGTTAATTATTAAATTTATTGTTGGGCCAATTATTCAACGACCATCCACCACAGATTTAGCAATGATTTTTTTCTCTTGGTAACGCGTCTATATAATTATCAAATATGCACTTCTTTTAATTTGTCGTCATTGTTAAAATATGTAAAAATTTTTTTTGGTTTTTAAAACGAAATTTACTTGAAATGTTACTTTTGTGGCGTTTTTGTCTAATCATGTATGACATTAATAAACTTAAGCATTTTCAAATAGGTCAGATATATCTACGTAGTTACAATAGTTCAAAGTGTATCTTAACAACAATTTATAGAAAATTCGTTTATAAAAAAGCATTATTTTTTTCAAACTTATTTTTAAGTTACACATTTAAATTTCTTTGTTTAAGTATGCTAAATCTGTGAATTAAAAATACATATTTGAATACGACTTCGTAGGTTAGCGTCAACGAACCTGTCTTTTTATTGGGGTTCCTTTTGGGTTCTAATTCTTGATACTTGTACAAAAATTGGAAGCATACCCATGTAATTACAGACATTTCTTATTGCGTACATTCTTAATTAGCCATAAAATAACGTTCTGCAATCGATTTTATACAAATAAAAAAGTAATTATGTTATTGACATACGTAATTATACAATAGAAACGGTTGATTAGATCATTTATGTGCACTAAAAGTGCGTTAATGTATATGACTAAAATTTTAATATTATGACAATGACGACATACCTACATCAACCTACATTGATGACGAGCTCCATTCATACATAGAGATCTGTCTGTTACTCACTGTTCGCATTCCATTCTATGTCGTGTCACTTCCTGTTTGATACAGCCTATGATTATTTGAGGCTGATTGTGAATTATATGCAGAGATGACCTCTTAAAGTTGATTACAAATAATTCTACGCGGTGGACTTCTACATTCGCCGAACAATTTCATTTTCGTTGCCGCTAAATGCAAAAATTCTCAAAAACGATTTTTTGCCTTTCACTAATCGATACTGAATCATTTTTCATTCATAATTATTTTAGTACGCAGTCGTTTTTCATGGAAAACTTTTTCGTGCAATATTCTACGAACATTCCGTGATTAAACAAAATTGCCGTTGCGTTACTACCTCTAAAAAAGTAATTATAGACATGCATTTTTAAACGTTATTTCTCTGTCGTTGAAAAAAATTGAACTGTTACGTTTACTTGCAAAATATACTTTCTTCTTTGTCTTGTTTCGTAGTAGACTTCTGAGATTAATGCAGTCGTTCCGGAAGGAAATTATTATATAGTCTCGTCTCTTCAATATCCTTTATTGTCTTGTGTCCTGAAATTGATATTAATTAAAATGGATTTGTCGCACTGTCACAGTTTATTATTTGCATTTTCGGTGTAGTGAGTTCGTGAATAACTGCCATAACTGTGTAAAGATCAACTTCTTGAAAATATTTAAAATTTACTACGAGTGTCTTTACTAACTTTCTAGAAGAACGGTGGTTCTTTTTAATGAATGTAAAATTGGTGCTTGATTCATCAGATTTTACAAGTAAAACAAAATTGTAAAAACTTTCTATAATACATACCTCTATCTTAATTTTTAATTTTACACGACTAACTTGTATCAGTATTAAACACAAAATTAATCATGCATTAGGTGGTAATTGATATTTCACGGAATTTAAAGGTAAAAATAATGTTTTGCCTAAACGTTTCTACAATAAGCATCTGCTTGTTACATTTGAAACTATTCCTGTCGTTACAAGTGATGATTTTCTAAATTAAATAAATATAACGTTAATTTACATAAATTTGCGTATTTATGTATTTTTTTATAAACAGCATTCGTATATCATATATTTGACACCTTATAAATGGAATTTTCTTATTTACATAAAAAAAATATTTGCGACAAAATTATCTTTTGATGAGCTTGATTTGGGGAGATGCCGACGTGAGAAAAGAATGTTTGAATGAAGGCACGCGCGACAGGTGGAACCGCGGGTCAACGCTCCATTCTGTTCCGGGAATGTCTGCATAACTGCAAACTGCTCGTTGGTTACTCAGCTTCGGGCTCCGGATTGTTCAAAGCATCCGTTGTCTTTCGATTGATAACAGTTCCAAATTCTTTCATCGCATACCAATTAACATGTGGAACATTCTTTGGGATCCACTTCTTTTTGTTCTTCCATCCAATTAAATCCTATAGGTATTTTTTAATCATCTTAAGATTGAACTTTCTTGCAAATATTATGCTATTACACCTTTATGAAGTATATGCAAATTCGCCAACATTATTAATACATTCATACATTGCTTTCGTGTATGTAATTGTAAAGGAATTCGTTATTAAGAAATAGAGATTAATAATTTTCATAGAAACTATTGAGACGGAACTGACATTTTTGGCATAGTTTATTTATAATCGTTGGAATTTATGCAAATTTAAATTAGACGCGTGGGAGTTTAGTTTGTTTTTAATGATTTTGTTGGTATTTCGTACTGTTGAGACCACCTTGCACAAAAATTTTTTTTGTAACTTAATCCTGGCGGATTAGAAAAAACTTCTGTTCAATTTTTGCAACGCAACGAATAAGTGAAATGAAATCTGATGGAATTTCAAAAATGTTATTAAAACATGCAACGGAATTTAAATTTTGCAATCGTGCAGAACGTTTGACTTACATTTGTTGAGCTTTAAAAGGTTTTCTACTAATCATTTTACTAACTATTTTAAGGGCCGTTCTAAATTGTTTGTACGAAGCCTCGGTCATTTAAAAATATATTCCGTTATTGACAATTCACAATGTTTACGTTCCTTGGTAAAACAGTGAAAAAATAATACTGTTTTAACAGTATATGGAGTTGTGTAATGTGTACGGAACTGCTTTAACCACTGACAACCGGATAGTAAACATTAATTATTAACGGCATTACCTGGTTTAATGGGTGCATTAAGCAGATACTAAGCCAGAAGTAAATCGATTTAAGTCTAAGGGGGTTTATTGTATTGTTTAACTTCTTTTCTACAACGTGATTGTTTGTTTACTGTAATAATTTTATTCTTGTTACAGGTACATAAACTTTGGAAGAATACTGATGCATGACACGAAGTAAGTAAATTTTCTTCCACGCAGAAGAAATTATCTACATAAAGTTTGCTTTTTAAGGTGAAAATAGCGAAATTTATGACGGTAATCAATCGTGGTGGAATTTCAGCAATTTAATAATTTAGTAGCTATAAAACACCTGAGCACAGTTATGACCATTTCAATATTACATTATCATCGAATTAAAACTGTTTGAATAAGAAATATCATAAACTAATACGAACATTTTTTCTGTCTGCTCTGCAATTGTCGTATGTAACTTTCAAAATATGCGAAATATTTGTGAAAGGCTGGTTGTGTTTCTTCGGAACTTCGCTACAGGCGTGCATAGTTGTGTAAACAACGGTATCCGATAACTACGTGTGGTATAATCCTACGTACAGTGTGTAGACTTTTACGTTGCGCGCTACCTGCACAAAACCCTGGTAAGGTCGACAATAAAGTATTATCCTTTAAAGTGATTACGAAGGTGTTAAAACATTTCTTTAGAAAAATACATAAAGATTTACTGTAATCTTTAAGAATCAAGTTCTTATATTGTCGTATACCTACTCAAAAAATAAATACACACCCATGTATAAAATTAGTACTACTGAAAATACATCAATTATTAAATATTTCTTAAAGAGCAATTTTATTTTGACTTAAATATTACTCATTTATTTCAAAATTTAAGTTACAGTAATACCACAGATAATAAATATTACGTAATGTATATGACGTTACGTTACCCGTTACCTGCTTGAAACTTTAAAAACGGAGAAAATAATGTGATTAGAATGGAATTGTAATAAATAAAAAAGACTTGAATATTAATTATTTATTCAAAAATTCTATTTACAGTAACAATTGAGTAATTACAATAAAAATTTAAACAAAAAATGGTTTTATTATGGTTTCAAAATAATACGTCGACAATTACCGCAATGCTCAAGAATAAATTCTTTTTTAAAGCGTTGCAAATTTAATACTAAAAATACATTAATTCTATAGGATGGTGTAATACGATTGTTAAACGATTAGTTAATTTTAGACTAAATATTCAACATATATTTAGATAATCCATTTACACTAACAATTAGATTTAACAACTATATCTTTTTTTAAAAGAATTATTTAGCATTTGTTTCTATTGTAATTAGGTAATTGCATTATAATCATTTTAAAGATTAAAACATTTCGTATATAATATTCAAAAGCAACTGCAGCATCACACTTCTAATAAAAATGGAAAATCGTGGACATCCATTGGAAATTTCAGGACGTGCAGTTGGTTTGCATGATGCTGGAAAATCATCAACAGAAATTGCAAGCACACTTGGAGTAAGGGTAAGGTTTCTTTAGCCTTATTAATAGTTAAATTGTTTATATACTAAAGTTTATGTGCTTTAATGTATTTAAGAATAACTATCATTTGAGTTGAAAAAAATAGTCAATAGATTAAGAGACTGTGTAGATAAGAATGGTTTGTGGACCAAATACTAGGTTTTTTTATATGTAGGATATAATAATTATTTGGATTAATTATTAATATTATGTAAAATTTTGTATAAAATATTTTTTTTAAATAAACGAATTCTTGTAACAAAGTTAGTTAAAACTTGAATATTTGGTTTATTAGAAATTCCGTTTCATCATTATCTTAAAGAAGGTCTCATTGTTTAAGAATTTAAAAATATATACGATTAACACTTCTATTTATTATAATTCCATTCTAATCACTTTATTGTATTCGTTTTCACATTTTCAAGCATGTAACGCCTCTGTTATTGCTGTAACTCAAATTTTAAAATAAACGAGTAATATTCAAGTCAAAATGAACTTGTCCTTTAAGAAATAATTAATCATTTATGTATTTTCAGTAGTATAACATTATACACCAGTTTTATTTATTTTTTGTGTAGGTATACGACAATATATAAGAATGATTTTAAAAGATTGCAGTAGTTGCTTATGTATTTTTCTAATACCTTCGTAATCACTTCAAAGGATAATACTTTATTGTTGACCTTACCAGGGTTTTGTGCAGGTAGCGCGCAACGTAAAAGTCTACACACTGTACCACCAACGAGTATTTCTTTAACGTAATGTATTAATTTCTTGTCCAGTTTATAATAGTTTTCCGTCGACACATTTTATTTTGAATGAAAAAAGTTCTAGTACTATCACTCTTACGTTTATTTCACTTACGCGAATGTAAGTAGTATCAGGTTGTTAAGGTTTTACGTAAGCGCATACGTTAAAATATTTTCCGTTTGTTTTATATGGTAATAAAAAGAGTAATAAAAGAACCAGATTTAGAAGTAAGTAGAATAAATGAATTTCCACAGTAAGTAAATAAAGGAATTGACTGTTTTTATTGTTGGGTTTAATGTTGATCTTTGTGTTGCTATCAGTAAGTAGTACGGCGGACACTTAAATAGTATCTTCTTGAGTAATTAAAGGATTGTTGTGTATAAGTCGGTGTGGCATGGTATGTTTATATGTGTAGGCATGCAGGAGGTTGTTGACTGGCCGTGTTGTGATTCTGTCTGAAGCCCGCATTCCTCCATCGGGTCACACATGCCACTGCTCTCTTCTTAAACTGTTCTACCATTTACAATATGCAATACAACTGTCTTTGTTGTTTCTAAACGTTTTATATGCATGCCGACAAGGATCTGCTATCGCAAAAATCTCTTGTGCTACATACTCATCGCGGCTAAATTGGTTCGAGTAAATCCATTTGTGCTACTTTCTGTGAGAAAGAACCGAGGGATGGTTTCTTTACCAACGCTGAAAAAAAGGAGTTTTAGCTAGTCCCTGAAATATTTTTAGTATTCAAAATTATTACTATTTAGGATAAACGGGTGGAACTAAGTGGCGTAATTAGTATAATTACTAAGCAACTGTCTTGAAGTATTTAATTATGTTTCTTGTATGCAGGTTCTCTACGTATAAATGGAGTTTAGTACACTTTTACACATTGTTAAGTATTCAATGCAAATACTAAATGAAGGTTTTAGAAAATGCCACCGTGCTGGTTAATATCGTTACAACCATTAAGGAAATGGATTTAATTATAAAAGAATAGGTTTTTTTTTTAAATTGTTTTGTTGAAGAAGACATTTTTTACTTGGTCATATATTTTCTGCGATATTGAAATTACGGTAAAAACCAGGGTTTTTAGTTATTAAACCAAATATTTCTTAATTAAAAAGTTATTATTTATATGGAGAACATGATTTAAATGTGTGTGTATTGTCGATTGTGTTTGGCAAGTGTTAAACTTGATAAGCGGTCCGCACTTGAACTTAACAGACACATAGTAAATCACTAGTACAATTTTCCTTAGTGTCTCAACCGCTGCAGAAGATGTCCTCTAAACATATACCTTATATCTCGAATTTACTGAATGCTGTTGGAATAATTATTGATATATATAGCTAACGTCGCTGCAACGATTGGAATCCCGAGCGTCACAAGAATACTCGCAGTTATTTATTTGCAAAGCTGTCAAAAACCTACCAATGTATTAGTTTTTATGCACGTCTGTTTAACCGGGCTTACGGGTTGAAGTCGAATTTATAACGTAGTTATTGCTTATAAAATCTTAACACTCAACATTACTGGTTTTAGAAGTACTAATAGCTCGGATATTTAGATAAATTTCGTATTTGCATTGCATGCATCAGGTAGCAAGTGCATGTGAAAAAAATGTCTTCAGAATGTATTAGGTACTCCACCGAAATTTTATGAGTCATAAAGTTACGTTACAAAAAGGGGAAACAATTTTGCAAGAAAGGTTTACTACTGCCCTTTTGCATTATGAATTTAAAATGTACTTATCTGACATGGCATGATTCTTTCATGACTAGAAATATCACGTAAGACGTTTCTACGCAATTTTGAAATTTTAAATTTAGTATTTTTCTTTCCAACAAACGCACGCTGAAACGTAAAGGTTTTCATTAGTAAAAATTGTAGTAAATGGAAACCGTGTCGCATCAAAATTTCGTATTAAATTAGAATGGATCATTTGTTTTGAAATCTAAACTAAATATATTTTAAACATCACGAAATGGCGTTGTTTTATTTGCAATCAGTTCGATTATAGACATAATACAAGTTTATTTTATGTATTTAACGCGTTACGAAAGTATTATGATTGAAAAAAAAAACAACAATGCAATGTTGTAAGTACTTCCTTTGAAACATTTTTTTTAATGAAGCAGCTTTAGTTGCAAGTATGCAAATATTGATGTCTGGCGCCATTATGTCGTTCATGAAATCCATTCCACCTTTGTTCATGACCTCACAACAACGTGGTTTTGTTTACAAACACAACACTGTACGATTAGATATAATTGTTATTATATACCTCGATGTTTTTATTTGAACGTAATTGTATGTAGATATATAGTGACTTTGAACTTTTATAAGTTATTTTTCATGCTAATCGATTTAGATAGAATGCGTAGTAATTTGTTTTCGTAAATTTATTGTTTTGTGTATTATGCACATAGGTACTCGAGATTTATGAATTAAAATGAGTAACATTACTTACAGTATTATGTGATTGCTTACGATACTTTATGTTACACAAAATCGGTGCAATGTTTGAGAGAAGAAACAGTTGGTTCCTAATATTCCCAAATACACAGGAATACATAAATAATGTGATATTTGATCATAACCAACAGATATTTCAAACTGTTGATTACATTACATTATAAATCTGGATGCACTATATTTCTTCACGTGATTCGAGAGTGATTTAAAAAAATATGGATAATTCTTGACACGTCTAAGTTAAATTAAAGTGAAAAATATATTATCGGTAATCATTAACAATGAGGCGCAGCAAAACAAAATGCTGATTCACTCAAATACTGATTACAAATTCACATAACAAATATAACACCAATAAGAAAATTTAAAAGTCTGTTCATGTTTTTGTATATAATAATTACAGTAACGTCAGGAAACGCTGATAATTTCCGGAATGACTTGCTTTTTATGATTAATTTTGGTTTAATTCGTCTGTTAGAACTAGAACGTTTTTCTTATACCGGGTAATTTTCTGAATGGCTTAAGTAGTAGTCACAGTAGTCCAGAAAGTTTATGAAATTCAAATTCGATATAGATAACGGTTTTGAAGTTATCGAGTCACATCTAAATAAACAATTGCAAAAAGTCACATCAAAAACATTTGTATAACAGAATGGAAAGAAAAAAAAATCTGATATTTTTGAAAAAGACTCGCCATTTTAAAATGTTTGTATAAATATTAATGAAAACTTGTAGCGTTAAAATGCAAATTATTTTCTATGTTTCCATAGGCAACAAAATGGCCACCGCAAAGTCGTATATTGCGTTTGAATTGGAAACTAATTCTTACTTTTATATTTTATACGCAATTTTAATTTTCACCCTACGTCTACCTAGCATGGTAATTTCAACCCTAACTCAGGATTGGTCAATTTATTACCTGCAATTTTTTCCCTTGTGCTTCAATTATACCACTCTGCTCCCTTTACACGAACGTACTTGCGTATTTATTGCGCTACTAGTTCTGTAATAGACGTAATTAAAGCAAGAAGCCGATTACTCAATTATATTTTTCGAACTGATCATTTCTGAACTGACGATTAGAGATTACCATAAACAAAGATCATTAACTAAATCGAATTATCTTAAAGCAAGTCATCTAATATGGGTGTTCAGAAACAATTTTAAAGTTACATATTCCTAGTAAATAGTTTTTAATAAGAAGGACATTTGGACATTAATCATTAATCATCGTCTACGAAACCTATTGATCAATTACGACACTTCGGTAATACAATAAAAACTCCAAGAAGAAATCATTCGATTTAATGCTGGTAACGGCAAAACCAATCTGTTTAAAATTTTATTGAAGAATCAGAACATAAACATTTATGGTAACAGCTTAAATGTTTTGAAGAGGTCATGCTTTTGGAAGTTTTTTAAACTTAAGTTATTGCCGAAAAGTTTTCTATTTCGATATTATTTTGAAGCTAATTTATCAACAAGGAGAAAATTTGTGGTTTCGTATTGATTATTATAATTGAAATAGCAGTCGATTGATTCTACCGTTCTTTCGTTTTAAAGATTTTTTTTTAATTTTGAAGACGGTGTGAGAAACAATTTACTACAATTAAAAGGTGTCATTTATTTGAAGTCGTATGTTGCATTCTTACGCTATTATTATTTCTAAAGCTGCATATACCATATGTTAGATAAAATTCCACGTTTACAATTTCTAGCATTCTAATAACGGTAGTATTTAAATAAAAATAATTGTAAACGGAGATTTGAAATATCGTTGCCTTTTGTACACTGTGATCATTAATGCATGTTTAGAAAAAAAACTACTGATGAATAATTAATCCATAAAATCAAATTAGTTAGGAATTTGATATTTTATATGTCAGTGTGTATTTAGTTGAGTTTGCCTCTGATTATTTTATTGATTCTTCATAATGACACGTGGTCAAACACGAAAAACTGAAATAGATTTAGGTTAGGTAGCTAATTTCGGTGTATTTGTATATAATATAATGAAAAATATAAATATTAAATATAGTATTTTCTACACATAAATTTGCTAAGTTGACAAGATGTCGAGAGACTAAGTATAAAATTTGATACGTTTAAAGATCTAATATATTAGTAGAATCGGTAGTATATTTAACAATGTTTTTGTCATCTATAAATAGTAGATGCAACTTTAAATGACTTATGATACATAATCCTTAGGTTTACAAACAAATTATTATTGAATACCAATTGTGATTTAAACTAATGAGGAAGATAAGCCCATTCCGTCAAGCAGTTAAATTATGAACTGCGTCAAATTTCATGTGTAAGTAAAGAATAATTTCTTTTGAAAAAAATGCATTTGATTATTGTTTATATAATCAACAACTACAGCGACTCTATCGATTCTATATCTACATGGCCGGCTGTCGCTATTGTTTTTCTTCTGTGAAATTCTCATCTTTAATCTTATTATAAGAATCGTTATTTTTATTTGTAGTCTCATTTGTTTAATATTGATTGTCATCACTCAACCTCAGATTAATAGGGTGAGTGTTATTGTACTGTAGTGCGAGTGCAGTTGTAAGAAATCGACTATTCACAGTAGAATGACTTTAAA
Source organism: Aquatica leii (assembly GCA_035610365.1). Classification (NCBI taxonomy): domain Eukaryota; kingdom Metazoa; phylum Arthropoda; class Insecta; order Coleoptera; family Lampyridae; genus Aquatica; species Aquatica leii. The sequence goes on along the minus strand of CM069435.1, from coordinate 47,224,903 downwards.
ACATCAGTGCACGAGTTAGCACTCATTAATTGTTAATAATAAAGAAGTCGCGTTTGGTTGGTCTTGGTGCAACTGGGTTAAGCTTGCATGGTAAAAGTTAAAAGTTTGCTTCTGCACTACTACATAAGTTGGATTTCTGGATTACCTACCACTAAATCTGTTCGAATGAGACTTCACTTTCAGTACTATAACTGTCGTTGACTGCAAGGATTATGCTTACTGATATTTATCATCGTTTTTATAGTTTGTTACATAGACTAATTTAGGTTGATTTATATTTTTTGAGCGATTTTTTGTTGGTTATGGACACTCACTAAATGATATTTGATATTTTTTTCTGAGATCAAATCTTGTGACATAGCGTTTTACTAGATGAGTAGTGAACATTTGGCAAATAAGTCATACTTAGTTTATATAGTGCCAATTTAATCATCGTTTAGTTTTCAAATGTTGCTGTCATAGTCAAAGTATGTTTCTAGTTCTTCTAGTCCTTGCTATTATTATAGAAAAAGTTTTTCAAATTAGCATCTGGGGTTTGATGTGCAGTTTTCTGTTGGAAGGAAACTCGATTTCGTTTTAGTAAAAGCGGGTGTTATTGAATCAAAGACTCAGAGATGCTTCTGAACTCTTCATATTGAAACTGCGAATCAGATAAATTATCGGTGGATCTCATTCTTATTTGAATTGGCCACTGCAGCATTCATCACTTTCAGTATTTTTCTAGATTGCATGTAGACACGTTTGTTTTTTTAATGTTAGTAACTTATCTACGAAACTACCGTCAAAGGCGCTCTGTGTCGGATGACTTTCCTTTCAAAATTGAAACTTGACTGACATGAGTATAAAACTTTTCATTTTTTTGATAATGTCGCTTACAGCTATGTTAAAGAAACTAAAGACTTAACAATTATGTTTACAAAATCATTTTATTAGGGGTTAAGCATATTAAGATGATTCCGTACATAATTCAGTTTTGATAAATGTACTTATAGGTAGTTTAGAGGTGTACAACTAGGAAATCATACTTTTTTGCATTGAATGTAAAGATTTTGATTTATTATTTCTATATGTAACACTTAAGCATTATTTGATCACGTTCTTCAAAAATGCATACAATTTTTTGATTAAAATATGTCAAAGTTATTCGCTAGAATGATATAGCTATAGAAATTTATAGGTACACAATTGTAGCTTTGTAATTTACAGAACTCAAGTCGACATGCCGATATACAAGGTAAGAGACTGTCTTTATACGTGGGTTGTCTGCTAAATTTTTAGACTGTGATACGATCGACATGTCTGTACCTAATATTTAAAATGTTTATGTTTTAAGAGGCGTTTACAGTACATTGTGCTAAATTAAAAAAATTGGTGAAAATGTTAAGCTTTTCGTGAAGATTGTCATTTTTGTACGACTTTAAATGTGGTTTAGCTCAAAAACAATATCTGGACTTCGATTGACTTTTATAATGAAGTATCATTCAACGTTAGTTTGCCGAATGATGAATCATATAAAGATCGTCCTTGCAGTAGGTACTTCCAGAAAGCATTACAGTCGTGCGAAATATGATTGAAACTCATTTTCATGTATAATGCTGTGAGATTAGGATGTCTGCAATTCAAACAATATTGCAAACATTTTTATACGTATTTTGATAGGTATTGATATATGGTCAAAAACAGGCCTGTCACGTGGTGCAAAGATATACTGTAAAAATTCGATCATGGTGCTTAAAAAAACTTGTATAAGTGACAACAAAATGTGGGTATACTCGTACAACCTTAAATAAAAACGACAGTCGTCTGTTTGGGTATTCCAAGACAAAGCAAAACCAAATAACTGATTCGTTCTGAAAACATTTTGAGATTTTGGTTTTATAAATCGGATTATGCTGCTACTGTGCCTCTAGAGAATCTAGGAGTTGTAAATTTTGAGTGATGTAGAACAATTTGTTCACTAGAAGTTTATGAATTGTACAAACTAAACAAAATATGTCTACCGTTCTTTATCAGAGAGTAATGCTAATTTGTACATAAGCGGTCAAACCAATCAGTGTTAAAAACAAAAAACGTCGTTCTTTTAAGATTTTCTATTTGGAACAAACCAGGCTTATAGTATTTTATGACTATTTCATTATCAGTGGGCAACTTTACGTTTTTATTTAATTATTACAGTCTAAAAATGTATAAAACCAAAGCTTGTTTATATACTTGCTTATATATTCAGTGTACTTCCTTAAAAGTAATTGTTGAAATGTGTTTTAATTGGAAAAGTAATTTGAACAGTAACAATACGTTTTTTTCTTAGAAAATAAACTCTTTTTTCGGAATTGAGTACGAAATGTATCTGGCAGCAATTTCAATAACATTTCTTATCATAACTTTTATTATCCATAGTTTTTTATTAATTTCTAAGCAGTAGGTATGATAAAAACTATAGTAATCCATCAAACACATCGAAAAGTATGCCTGTGTTCTTATAGAACGTCAAGGAATATTTTTATTGCGTTGTGTCTAAATTTTGAGATAGGTAAAATATTTTCTGGTTATTGAGTTATGTCGATCAATCTGTTTGGGGAACGTTCTTTTTTGTCGCCCAGTTAAGTAGACTTCTTTGCCAGAAGAAATGGTGTATAAGTATATCTAATTTTTTTAAAATTTCTAACAAAAAATCATTTTGAATGATTTAATTCGCCTATAGGTTTATGTTTTCTTTATTTTGCCTTTGGAACTGTTAGTGTAGGTTTAGGTTACGTAAATAGCTAAATATTACTTCTGATTTTCTGGTAAAAACGAGTAGGTACCTATCTTCTAAATCGTGAAAAGGATTTAGTCCTGATAAAACAATATATTTGTGGTTAGTTTGGACCTGCTTCAGTCTTACACATATAGAGGTCTAGATATTTTGAAATATCAGTTGAGCTGTATATTTCCTAAAAAATGGTATAATATTCAAGTTGGTTCACTCCAATCTTAGTCAATGACAAGATTTTGTCTGTTTTATTTTACATTTAAGATTAAATATTGCTTTTGTTTGGAATTGTTTTTACGCGAGTTGAGTTTGTGAGATTAGTGCAGGTACGAATGGCGGGTGCTAGCACATTCGACTATCACTTTTATGGTCCGTACATAAAGCTGGACCTACACCCTTTTGAAATGCTTAAAAATACTTGTCATACATTATCTAAAAACGTATATAGAATAACTCGTCTAGTTTGTAGCTCTCGGTATATTCTTTGAAACACGACTCTCGCTAGTACCAGACAAGCCGGTCGTACCCGCTGGTTTATTTCTTTCGAACTCTGACGGTTTTATCGTTTCTACTTGTAGTTTTTGGTATTGTTTATTATAGGGGTTTAAGAGAAAACTTTCTAAGATATTGGAGGTTTTGATATGATACAAAAAGCTAATTACTTCCCTGGAAATTAAAATAGTTTTCATTTTGATCGATTTATTTATAAGTAATCAAAAACAGATTTTAGTACTTAAGCGCAGCGAGTAGTTTTATTGCTTTTAACGTTTGTTTTGTATAGTTAATTGTTATTTTTTGAAGGTTTCGTATTTATTTTTTTAACTCAGCTTTTTGTATAGTTAATTGTTAATTTTTGAAGGTTTCGTATTTATTTTTTTAACTCAGCTTCTCATTGATTATTTTATTTCCACGTACCTTGCAATTGTTTGTAAACAAACGAAGTATACCGATTAGGTACTTTTCTTATAATCGAAGTTCTAGTTTCTCTTTGAACAATAATTAAACTAAACCAATTAGGTAAACAAATTTAGATCAAAATGAAAAAAAAATTCGGAGAAAACGTATTTCAATATTACTAGTATTCGCGTTCTTTATAGTCTTATATTGGTCGCCATTTTGTTTACAAAATTTAAAAACTTACACAAAATGGATGCAATAGTTTAGGTACTAAATCTTCATAACTCGATTTGGTAAACAAAATTCGACTCCTTAATGAATTTTCTTAAATGCTGGTACAAACTACATTGTAAAAACGATTTAATTTTGTGATTTATTATTGTTCGTTGCTAAAAAAAAGTTGGCTTCGTTTTGTTTTTAGCCAAATAGTTTGATCTCTTGGAGGTCCGCGGCCGGCCATCTTACATTGTTTTCGTGGGGCGGAGACTCTCTGACCAATAACTGCTATTCGCGAACTCGTTTGACTAGTTCTGCGATTTGCTGACATTTCGTATACCCAATACTATTCCTAATGCGCATTTTTAATAAATTTAGGAATTTCTTTGTTACCTGTTTTTTTTAAATTGTAAACAAAATTAATTCTTGCAAGATACGTTCTATTTTTTGTAGTAAATCTTTTCCCCCTATAACATTTATGCAAATTATTGTTTATTTCTATGCGGTTTTTTGATCTTATTTAAATTTGATAACACTTGATTTATTAATAGTATGTTTGTATATTCATTATTGAATATTTTTGTTTTTACTATCGATTTGAAGCAAGATTTTCCAATCAAAACACGTTAGATCTATTGTGATATTTCTTATTGTAATTTTTGTAAATAAGTGTTGGACTTTTACAAACTGGGGGATGTCAAACCGGTTTATGATGGGACACTATCCTTCTCTTATAGTGGATATTTTTGTGTAAATGCTTCCTTTAAAAACATTATTTAACATTTAAAATTTGGTAGCGGTTGCAGTTTATCGTAGGAATCAATCGAGATAATTTGGAATTTATTTTAAAACGATAAACATCTTTTCCCGCCATTTCTTGTTAGAAAGGACGCATTTGGTGTATCAACGTCCGTTAACTATATCACGTGGTTCTATCCACGTTTTGAATACCGGAAACCACTGAATTCCTAAGTATTTATATTTTTTTCTATGTCGATAACGTTATCTTAGACGAAAAGCAAACTATACACGTATTAATTAAGCGTTTAAATAAAAAAGGCGTTGGATTTTCCCTAAGATGTTCACGAAGAATATATGGGAAATGTAACCTTGAAATATTTGAAATAAAATACCGGTTAGCAACTAATTCATTAAATTCAATTGTCGTATACACGATTTCTAATACGTTTTCTTTTTTTTTCAGTCCAATGGTATCAACAGCGCTCATGGAATTGTTTGAAAAAGCGCCACCAGATGTCTTTGCAAAAGATTTGCCAAGAATAATAGATATCATATTAAAGAAAATGATGGAAAATGACAGTAAGTATTAATGGTCATTTGTGGTAAACGTTATAGTTACTTGACGCGATTAGCATAATCTTATCTACAGGATGTCCAATGCTAATAGTTTTCATTTTCATTAATAAATTTTAATTTTTAATCATTCTGTTATTAAAGCTTTATCAATGAGGAAATCATTCAAGCTTGCTCCATTTCGATTAGAAGTAATCGTATTTATCGTTTTCTTTCTTCGATTTATTATTTTTCGTTTTTGTTATTTTTGGAATTTTGTTTTTGGTTACTAATCTACCCTTAGCATTTTGAGCATTTTTGAATTCATCAATTTTTTTTAGTAAGGATGGAAGTTTGTTTATAGTTTTTTCTTGTGAAACTATTTTAGTTGTTAGTCTGATTTTGTCAATGACACTCGAAAAAAACAAGTAGAATGGAAATACCATCAGTTAATTGAACCATGAGTGCCAAACATAAAAGGATTAAAAGTTTAAGTAATTTATCTACCTGTAGGGGTTGTCTTTTTTTTTGAAGACGAACGAGAAAACTAATGTATGGACTAATTTATAACGCATTTTTCTGTTTGGTAAAAATTGAAACAAAATCTAACAGGTGGTGGTAAATTTCACGTTAATTAAATGTTGATTAACTAAAATTTAAAAAAATCTAGATTTCACGACTAGTGGGATCAATTGTAAATTTAAATTGATTTCATTCAAAAGTATTTTAAGTAAATAAATAGGTATCTATTTCTACACGCATGGAGAATAGTTGATTATGTTGTCATTATAAAGCTACGAACTGGAGTATCGCGATTTCGTTCACACTTACAATAAAATTGTTCAGTCTGATTGGCTTTTATCGTTTCTTTTTAGTTGATTCTTCGAAACATCGGTTTTAATTTTTTTTAAATTGGATTCTTGATATTATTTACGAAAGAGTAAAAATCATTTCTTGGATTATTAAACTTTTCGAACTCTACGCATTAAACATAAAATGAAATCCTATGAAGGAGCGCGTTAGCCCTTAGAATCCCATTTATGTAAAGCTGTCATTAAAAAAGTAGTAAATAACTAATTTCAATTTATAAAAGCACTGGAAAAAAATGTGTAATTTTGCTATGAAAATCAGAAAATGATCAATGATTTTCATAGTAAAATTCTTTACTGGATGAAAAATTACATCATATTTGCTATTTTGTAGAAATGCCATTACCTACACATGTAATTTGTATGTTATTTTACGTTTATGATTAAATATTACTGCAAAAAACATGGATGAAATATTACAGTTACAATCATGTAATTTTTACCATTACACAAGCATGTTATCTTAATGTAAAAATACACGGAGTTTTTTTTAAAGTGTAGTAGTAACATTGTTGTTTGTAGAGTAATATGACAAAACGTATTCATAGTAATGGCATATCAAAATTTGCACTTAAGCTGGGTGAGTGTTAATTTATTGATTAAAATTCAAAAATGACAGAACGAAAAGAAGTCCATGTTACTAAAGTTTGTCAAATGTGTTTTAAGACCAATCCACACTTGTACAGGGTTCCCAGCGACCTGGAAAACCGGGAAATGTCAGGGAATAAAAAATAGTCAGGGAAATCATGGAAAAGTCAGGGAAAACATGCAATTGTTTCACAAAGTCAGGGACATTTTTCAATCTTGCGAATTTTATGTGACTCCTTCCCCCATTATATTTATCTCTATTTTGCTTGTCACATAAACAGTCGCATTCGCGAAGATCGCTACTCGAAATCAATTTCTGTATTTATTTATATCTCAAATTAGTTTGATTATGACGGGATTGGAATTTATAACTAGTGTACGTTTCATTTTTCTGTTTATAAGCATGTTTTTTTATGCATTTCAAAGCAAATATGTCCACAAATGTTGCTGAATTTGTGTAATACTACAGATCGTTTGTTTGTGACAGTAATACCAAAGATAACTAATACGATTCGAGTAGAAACTTTTTAGTTATAGTTATTTTTAACCACTTTGAGAGTTCATTGTCGAAAAATCAAAAGTTTCTAAATGTTTTTTTTTCTCTTTGATAGTTTGCATCTAATTTAATTTATATTGTTTATTATTGTTTTGTACGTTCATTTAATAAAATTAATAATAAAAAGTTTTCCATTACTATTTTGAAACTACCATATTACATAGCTACGATACTGGTAAAACACCTGGAAACATAAAAGATTTAGTCAGGTAAAGCCGGGAAAAGTCAGGGAATTTGATTTTATTAATTTGCAGGGAACCCTGTTGTACCCACTCTTGACTGCAAGGAACAATAAAGGGAATCGCATAGTTATATTTTACTATTTCGTGTCACGTTATACTTCAAACGAAGGTGAATGATAAAATTCTCGTCTCATTTCGTGTAATTGTAGAAAGTTTCTTTCTAGTTTGTTGTCATCGCCCATTTTATTTTGGCGGTTTGTCGGATTTTAAAACGGTGGAATCTGTCTCTTATTTTTACACCGACGTTCTAATTTTATTTATTCAAGAGACTGTCTGACTACAGTTTCTTTTCACTACATACATTGCTACGGCAAATTGAGTTTCTGGCTATTGTTCAACATATACTTCCAAGTTGTACTTTTAATAGATACTTGATGGCTTGTTCAATGTGATAAATGTATCTACTTCAAATTATGTCTGTAATCAGTGCGAATTTATCTAAGCTTTTTGTGTCATTTTTGACGTGGTTGTTATTAGAATCTAGACCAAAAAGCCAAATCTTCTCAAAGCAGTTGTTGTTGGAAAGATTTCATTTTCTGTGCTATTGTAACCTATAATTCACAAATGTATTTGACTAGAACCTTATCAAAAATAATTTTTAGTAATCTTGAATGCCCAGTTGCATAAAGCATTTTTAACTTCGAGGATCAAGTTAACTACGTGATCATGTGGTTATTGATCCAGTACAAAATCCCTTATTTTGCTAACGACATTTTTGTTAACAACGGTCTCCATCTGTTTTCTGGTCTCTACCGTAATGCATATTACGCTTATTTTCATAATCAGATGATCAGCATCATCATCAATAATTTCACATTTCAGTATCAGTATTTGAGTCGTTCGCTTTTTCGAAATTTCTTTGACATTGAAGACTTTCTTTGTGGAAAAAACCTGCCAAATTTCTTTGATCAAATCGCTTTTTTTACATAATTCACAGCTTTTGTGTTTAACTATTATTTATTTAGAAGGGCCGCGTTGGCTCTGAAATACCTAAACTGCATATAATTTAAACACACATTTTTCTATGCAGACTTCACTAAATATACTTACCTAAATAGCAAATAATCAGAAGGAACATGTTTGGGTATATACGAAATTCTTCGGGTGTAACCAATACATTACCGTAAAGAAACGTGTGGTTTTGTATACCCAAAAGGCGCATACTGTGAAGTAAAAAGATTATGATTTTTTAGATTATTGTAACCAATTTTAAAACTAAATTTATTTAAACTAGGTATTTAAACGTTTTTAAATCGGATCCTAAGGTAACTAATAAAATGTAACGATGACTATGATTCGATATTTACAAATACTGGATGCACTTTTTGTTTATCTTAGCACACGCGTTAAACACTTAATTTATTTAGACCGACAGTGTTGACACTTATGACTAGAATCGATCAGCTTTCTAGCTGGATTCGAACACCTTTTATATTTCCACTTTATCTGCTTCGAGAACATTCCGGTAATTACCTCGAATCATCTTGGATGATCTCAAAGCTTCTATGCGTTTCATTATAATTTGTGGGGCAGTGAGGAAGGATTGTTTGTACTTAGTAGTTGGTAGTTTTCTGCAAGCACTTTAGGTTGGAAATTTGCAAGAGTTATACCATATTGCGTTATTCACGACTATAATACCAGGAACAAAGTACATCGAATTTAGTAGTCGATTCACTCTCACGTAAGTTGGAAGTTATCTATGGTTGTAGGATAATTGATGTTTCTGGCTTAATACTGACGAGCATTTCAAAGCATATCTAGGAAAGAAGATTTATTGTTATTGGATCATATTATATTAGACATGATTATTTCATGATTGAGTGTGGTTATTTTCCTTAATACTACGGATCTAAGCAAACAGTGCTTATATTTCATTTTCTGCATAAACGATTGTTGAAATTTTTGAATTGCTTACACATTTTTCTAGTAATGATCTAACTGACACACGCCCGCTTAGATTCGTTAAGATTTCGCTGGGGGTAGAGTTGCATTGTAGCGTAGGGTGTCTGGTTTATTTATATATGTACAGCTAAATATATAAACTTGCGGGGGGTCGTTCACGTGCGTCACTTCCTGTCACCACCATCGGAAGTGTTTAGAGAAAACAGAGGTAGGTGCTCTTATTGGTACCAAAATAACATCCTAACATTCTTAAAATATAGCGACTTAAGTTATTTTTGCAAAATGAAATTAATGCAATGCGCGAGATACAGATTAGACGATTTTAACAGGCGCCATCTATAAATACGTCCGGTATTGTTATGTATAAGCAAGAGGAACGTATTGTGTTCCCGTCATTCAGACTCATTGAGTCATCCACCGTTTATATAGTTGCCTTATGTTAATTGTATCCAGAAATAGCGCATTCTTGATGTTCTACCAGCTGCGTGTAATTTACTTACCATACGCATTCACACGTTCAATTGCAATCTGGTTAGTCCTGGTTATACTTGACGGGCTCTTATCTCGTTAATACTCCCATAATTTCCCTAACTAGTACCAACTAAGGAAAGCTCATTTATGTGGTTTGAAACTTTTAAGTAATTGCACCGGCTATTACAAGTAAAAAGTAGATTCTCCAATTCTTTTTGGTGGTTATTTAAAGTAGTTACTTACTTCCAAAATACCTAGTCCGGTTGTATTTTTAGAAACTACTTCAAAGAAAACTGCGAAGAAACTTAATTGAAAAACTTTTTTCGGCATTATTCGAGCGATTTTTGTTATGACTTAGCTTGTGCGTGTTGCTTTAAATATCAAGACTTTATTTATTATTGTTCTTTTCAGAAGCAATTGCAAAAGACTTCTTTTTATTATGATTTCATCTCCCTGTATAGCGAAGGAATATTAGGTTTTACTATCTATGGTTGCTGAACCCACCCAGCGTCCTCAAATAACTTAACAATTTTACTCGAAAACATCGGACAGGTGCAAAGGAAAAAACAAGCGCATTTTTTAATCACCAAAAAACAGTTTTTATTACGTTGGGTTTTTCAAGATCGACATTACCATAGTTTTTTTCTTTGATAACGTTTGTCGGAGATCGGAGGTGGCGTGGGTGAGAGATTCCTTTATATTGATCGTAGAAACGCTTTTGGATTGTGAGGGTTGTTTGATGTCCCTGAACTTGACACTCGTTATTATCTCGATATAATAATAAACAACATTACGACTTCTTGTTTTATTGTTATCTGTTTAATTACGTGGCTTATTTCAACAAATAGCTAAAATATTTGTTTAATTCACTTCATTAAATTAGTTTAAAGGGGAAGTAAATTTGACAACGTTCCATTATTCATAGAAATTGATTATTTTAGTTTAAATTAATATTAGCGATATGAATTTTATCAATGCGAATGATTGATTAGTGGCGATATGTTTTGGTACGATTCGACATCGCTCGTCATCCGCTACTGGACCGTTGGACAGGTTCAGCAAAACGCGCCAGACGTTGGGCGGTACTGCTGCGCAAAACTCAATGAAATAGCCCTGACGCTAGTAGTACGCGCGGGCAACGATCTCGTTTCCCCTCACAGCCCCTTACCGCGCCCGTTACAGAAGCGCCACACGAGGCAATGCCACCAACTAAAACACGGCATGCCCGTCTTTGATCAGTTGCTAACGCTCGCTTGTTTGTGTGCACGTTTTTCATTGAAAAATGCGGGAAAATTGTGACGTCTTTTTAAAAATCACTGTCGCGTGTTGTACTTGTAGTCAAAGGTAAGTACTTATGTATAGATTTCCCAGTTATTCTTATAAATCGCGGAGAAAGTCGTTGTAACGTTTCCGGTTAACCTCAAGCCCAGTTCAGACTCGAATCAAAATGGAGGTAAACCGCGTGCTTTTACTGGCGCTTGTTGGTTTTCAGTTTTTTTTTCTTAATAAGCATTTTTCCGACAACATCCATTCTATTCTAAACAAAGAACTGACAATTGATATTTTATTATTTATAGTTTTGTTGACGCATCTCGTTTAATGTGAAAAAATGTGCAGGGGCGTATTAGAAAATATCTTGACCTGAGGCTATGTGCTTTCGGACCATTTTACTATGAATCGTGATGGTGCTTGAAATCTCATTCATGAAAGGGACTCGAAATTTCTTATGAGTGAAACTTACACTTGCAATTTAAACAAAAAATCAGTTATTATGCTGTGACGCATTTGTTTTTACGCGAAATATGAATGAAAAGACTTTATAATTAGTGTAGGGTTATTTCTTATTCATAAGCTTTTAATTAATTGTATATCATTTTTTGCAGTGGTAACCGTATTACAGTTTTTGGAGGAAATACCGAACATAGCTGCAAGCGTTGCGAAATATGCAACTCGTATACCTGAGTTGTGCCAGTTGATAAGCCAGCTTCTTTTACCAGTAATTTTTCAAAATTTTTGTCATCGAGAGGACCTTGTTAGATCAAGTGCGCAGTCTGCATTATTCACTCTTGTTAAAAAAAATCTAGTCGCAACAGAACAGATCGAAAATCAACTGGGTCCCACGATACTAGAACTAACGGATTCAAAAATTCATTCCGAGTACCACACTGAATATATTAGGGTAGGTGTTTTAATTAATGTTGACACTATAATAGACACCTGCTAGTTTATTAGTATATTTGCAATTTTTTAAAAAACTTGTTTTGACAGTTACTCAATGAAAGACATGGGTAGTGAGATGTTTAACCTTTTTGTCTCACTACCTTGTCTTTCATGTAGTGGCTGTATATTCGCCATGTACTTAATTGTAATTTTGTTCTTACAGTTTAAATATCAAACTTGCCCGTGCTCGTCAGAGTTGGTGGTTTTAGAATTTTTGATCTATCACAGCCAGCTTTGATGAGCATGATTAGGTTTGCCTCGTCTTTACTCAACAGTCAACGTGTTTTGCGGGAGCCCAACGCATCAACTTGGTTGTGAATTCTTTACTTCTCAAGATATCACAGCCACTTTGATGAGCTTGGTCACTGCTTATCGACTTCGTCTGAATTGTATTTAAGTGTGTGTTTTAGCTACAAGTTGTCGATGCCCCAACCGTCAATTTGGTTGTGAAATCGTATTATTATTAGGTATCACAGCCATTTTGACGAGTTGGGTTATTGGCCCATCGTCATCTAAATATTACAACCTAAAGTAAGTGTTTTGTCACTCATCAGCTGGGTGTGAAATGTAATTTAGTCATATCACAGTCAGCTTTGATGAGCGACAAGTCGCTTCATACCACTATTTTTTTACACGACTTTGTAAATTTTCTGTAGAAACTATGCATCATTGTGCTCATCAGCTGGATGTGAAATGGTTTCTTATACATATCACAGCCAGCTTTGATGAGCGCAAAGCTGCATTTACCAACTTATATAAATATTTAAGTAAAAACATTTTTGAATCTATTGGATATGCTAATAATATTAAGCCGAGTATTTTTTGTTACAGTTAATGTGTCGGCTTGTACATTTCCTGGGTCGTGATATTACCGAAAGAGTATTTCTTGGATGTTTTTCCCAATTATGTTCCAGTAGCAATTTTTGTATACGTAAAATTTGCGTATCTCAAATTGGCGATTTTTGCTCAGTCGTTGGAAATGAAGCTTTTGAAAATGTGCTTGTAAGTAGTTTTTCTTAAAAATATCTTTAGTTAATTTGATATTGCAGTTACCTACTTACATAATGCTTTGTTCGGATGAAGTTTGGGGTGTACGTAAATCTTGTGCCGAAGTCATTATGTATCTTTCGTGTGCGTGCTCGCCTGCCAAAAGGCATTCTTCTTTAGCGCCCGTTTTCGCTAAGTTGTTGCAAGACCAAAGTCGTTGGGTACGCATGTCTGCCTTTCGAACATTGGGACTTTTTATTTCCACATTTGCAGATACTGCTATTACTACTCTAGCTTATAATAATCTAGGAGAATTAGTTCTAACAAATAAAGATGGCACTGAATTTAGGTAAGTTATTTGAGTAGTCATTAAATTCCATTCAGATATTTGTGGTAAGATTTTATCATTTAACAAAACCATATTTTGAGATAGATTATGAACCCTCTTCAATTTTGAATGTTATTTTATTGCTAATTAGTTTACACTAAACTTTTCCAAAACATTTGATCTTATTATTTTTATTTCTTGCCAAGTTAGTTGAAGTAAGTAATTACTTTAATCTAGAGATTAGCGTTAAGTTTAGTTGAAGGTAAGATCTTGGTGTACATATATATAAAAGTAAAAATTCGCATGCTTCTGGTAGCTAAATTCATTGTATATGTTATAGAACAATTTGGGGAAAAATGTGTGTGAGATCGTTAAAGGGCTGAATTGCAGCAAATCATTACATTTTTTTTTGAATCGTCTTCTTTCGTACAGGTTAGTTTGGAAGTTCCACTCGCATGTCGACAGTTTTTTGGAAACTGTCAATGGGTTCATTCAAGTCTCTTTCATAGTGTGCAATTAGAACAGATGATGGAACAGTACAGCCTAAGCTTAAGATAACTGCAGTTGTCCTTACGTTCTTTCTAGACAACTGCAGCAACTGATATTCAATAACGCTTGCGGAAGCTCTTCTCTTTAACTATACAGCATGAGTTTTCAATCCAATATCTTGCGAGGCTATTTGATAGTTATCTATAGCCGTGCTGTCGTAAAGCTGAGTGGAAGACAGTTCAATAAGTTTTTGGCCACTGCTTTTTTCAAATAGGGGAATATGTATATAAATATATAGTATTTTTTACCCTATAAAGTCTGGATGAGAAGTACCTGCAGATTAACGCTCAATTACATCATAAACATGTAAAGTCACACTGCTCAATGATTTTTAAGTTTTACCCTATGCAGTTGTTACAATGCTGAAGTGTGATATTACTCAAGAATAAAATGAAACGCTTGATCGATGCTTTATAGTGTGCTCAGTTATCTTTTACCAAGTTTCAGTAAATGTTAAAATCAAGAGGATTTCGAGTGGCCAATATTATATCAATATTTTCAACCACAATCTTCTTCTGAAGTTTGCACACACTATTTACTAACCACGTCGTTATAATCTACTATTTATTAATTTGAGAAATTTTTTTTTCTCGAGAAACGTTACTGTCAATAGTGTCGTACAGAGTGTCGGGATATGTTTACGTCTGTTGCTATTGCAACCTTTCAGCTTATTTTGTCATTGCTGCACAACTAGATATCCAACCATCGAATGTAACTATGTGTTGGTAAAACTTTTCCACATTTTTCCCCTAGCGATACTGCATTTTTATGCAATAGGTAACCGATATCAACAACGCGAAGAAAACAAAACAAAGTGATTTTTTGATCTTACGCATGCTCAATTCACCAAACAAGTTTTCACCTCTTAATCTGTTTCGTTTGTTCTATGGAACAACAGGACATAGTTCACTCGAGTAGTTCATAATGGGTATTAATTAACGCATGAGAACTAGAATTGATTTTGCTTTGGGTTTTTAGGCCAGTTTAAGGCTAACTTCATTTCAAGTCATTTCTTGTTGCTTAAGTATCAAAGTCAATACCAGAAAATTCGCTAATTTTAACACCCGTATGGGTAAAGCCTCAAATGCTTTTTTAATTTTTCCTCAAGTTCTTGTCTTTCGTGTACTGTGCTTCTAGTTAGCACATCTATTGGGGATACAATAATCTGGTTTCGCATATAGCAAATGACTACAGGCATCTGGATACATTATTACTGTATACCAATTTGTTTCAGCCGTGACCATCTTAAAATACTGGATGTCTAGTTTTTAGTACCTGGTACTCCATTTGTGTTACACTACTCATAAATTTATACATAAGTATTGATGTGTTGTTCTTGTTTTATACACTATGTCATAGTTGATTAGGGTTATTGTGCTAAAGGGGAGAAAAATTATGTATGATGTTGAGTATGAAAAGTGAGATCAGATTTGTTTCATAAAAATTTGCCCAGTCTGGATACATTCATCAAGGTTTTCTACTGTTGGGCTTTTCTTAATGGCAAAGGTCTGCCGAGTTTATGCATTTGCCGTGGATTACATTCTCTTATTCTTTATGACATTTATATTAAGTGTGGAATGTTGAACTTCTATCTACATTGCTCTTTATATTTTGCAAAAATAAATATTTTGTTGGGTGCTTACTAGTATCATAAACCTGATCTGATGTATAAATAAGACAACTTTTTTGCACCTATCTGGAATATCTGCTAAGCTCAATGTCGATTCTCTAAAAATAATTTTTTGATCATTTTTAAAAATACATTTTGGATTTATTGTTTTCGTCTGTAAAGAATGGTTTTGAATTATATCATGCACAGAAAACTGACATTAAGATTTTCATTATCCACGTGTAGGTCAACGAGGCCGTTCATAAATTTTTGAGATTTAACATGTATCCATGTATGAAATTACTCAGTGAATCAGTTCATAAGATAATTGACGAACTGATGTCAGTTCTCTTCTTCTCTCATCGTTCGTTTTATTAACTGCGTCACAGCTCGATTTTTTTAAACGAAAGAGTCAAGGGCCCGGTTTATTAATTGACTTTTTAGTGTTATCCTAAATATATTTACTGAAGCATCTTTTGCACAGAATAAACGATTAGCTTTTAAATTTTATTGCATTTCTATGACATCAATAAATTTCTCCAAATTGTATGCTTTTTTACATAACACGGGCACGGGCACAGATGATGTTTACTACTTCATGATTGTTTCTACATATCAAACACGTTAACTGGAATATGACAAATTATACACATTTAGTTCTATGATAGAACTAGTCGAACTACGTTCCCTTCCCTTTCAGTCGATCTGTACCTTTTCCGACCTGAAGGAGATTCTAGGGGACACGGGTAGAAATAACATCTGTCCGCTTTTTCATGGGTTCGTAGGATGTCAAGACACGGCTCGTTCTGTTTTTACTAACAACGCATTTTAATCATTTCTGATATTTTGTTAAATTTTATTGTATTTAACTTAATTATAAATTGCAATAAGCTTTATTGTTTAATAATGTTAGTTTATTTGCTATTTGTTAGTATGGAGTTAGAACCACTTCTTACTAAACTTGGGATAACTTTGTCAACACATTGGTTTTATTTTTGTTTATGTCAGTTGAAGTTTAATAATAGTATCTGTTTTGAACCATTTTCTTTTTATAAATTCAAGGTATCACTGAATTTTTGTTTTTTAGGGTATCACAAACTTTATCGTTCATAAAAGTAAGCGATAGTTCAATCTTGTTGTTAGATGAGCCTGACTTTGATGATGACGACGACGATGATGATTGGTTTGGAGTGACCCGAAAGAAAAAGAGCCCGATGACAAAATCGGAAGAGCTTGCTATCCTTAACGATTTAATGGGAATTGATAATGTAGACATTGCTGGTGGTGATACAATAGTTCTGTTTGAAAAACAAAATGGTGATATTAAAGAGGACAACGAAAGTAAAGATAAGGAAATTTTTAAAGTAAAAGTTGAAAGAGAAAGTGAAGAATCTAAAGAAGGAACAGAAAATTTAGAAGAATTTAATTCATATAAATATTGGTATGTTAGTCCAGAAATGCCTTTGGATCCAAGTATAGTTGATAATAATCCAACGTCTACAGACACAGTATTTAGAGATAAAATAGAGGTTAGTACAATTTCCATTTTTCAAGTGTTTTAACCTCCGAGTCCGAAGTTATTATATTTTTAGTTTATGTATTTTCATTTTAAAAAAATAAGGCAATTTAGAATTCATAATATGTTGTCTTATGGTGGTTACTTACTATTTGCCACATAAGCAATTTTGTTTAGCACTTAAACATTGAGCCTTATAAGACATTAAATCGTCTCATCTTTCTTTCTTGATCTGTTAGGTATTTGTCAAAACAAGTTTATGCATCAAGTAGGATTTAAACGGTTCATTTATAAGTGTTACGTTTTAGTTTTCAAAATTATTTTCTGTGTTATCAGTAGCGTAACTATTGCATTCCTGCGATCTCGCGACAGTTAGAGTAATCACGTTTTAATACGGCATGTGACTTTTCCTTATTAACCATCAAGTTCAAAAGATATTGGTTGTAATGTTGCTAAAAAAATTGTATTTGTGTATATTGATTACGGTTCTTTGTGTAATATTTTGATATTCCCGAAAAATTGATTTGCTACTGTTATTTTGTGTGACGTACCGCTTTCCATTTATTTGTCTACAAAAAAAGGAAGTTTAGTTTTTAACGAGTTCCAATTGTATTTTGGTTTTTGATTTCCTTTGTGAAGCTTACCTTTTTAAGCGTTACTGTATTTTCTCTCAATTTTAGTTGAACTTTTTTTTGTTGTTAAGGGCAATCTAGATACGTTTACTGATCCACAATTAATTTTACTTGTTATGCGAGTTTTGTTAAGGAACCTCAGTATCAGCAAATTCTTCTTTCAGGGATTTCTGTTTGTACACGGCTTGACGTATTCCATCGCAACACCACTTTGCTAGCCAATTCTATTCTGGTATTTGTTTGGAGCACGAGGTATAACACCTCGCCTGATTCCAATTCCTTTTGCACCAATATTTTAATGTTATACATAGTGCTAATTTACATTTATTTCCCATAAAAACAATGCTACAAAAATTTGTTAACCCTGTAAATATAACTTCGTTGCTGAAAACCGTTAATCAATAATAAAATAATGCCCAACTTTAGTTTTTAGTACCGTTTTGTAATAACTGGTGTTGATGTTGAGTAAAGCCAGTTGGTTAAAACTGGCACTAGCTTTAATCGTACGCAGTCATTACGTCTTCTTTCGTTTTGATACAATATTTAGATTTGATGTTGTTTCAGTGGTAGTGTCGTAGCGAGTACATAGGGTTTAAGGTTTACATTTGAGTACTGCTACTTTGGAACATGAATCCACGGCTTGGATATAAATGGCCGCATTTTTATGACCCAGACAACTCGTAAATACCGAAGAATAATTGAACTATAACGCTGTCAGACTCATGTTTTATTCTTGGGATTTGATGTTCGACATTACGGTTATAAGTATTCTTTTAAACGCCCTCTATTATGTTGTGATTAGATGCAATCATTTTGCCTATTCGCATCGACACTGTTACAAACACGCTCAAGATTTTTATTTCCTCATGAGCCGTGGTGTTGTGATTAGGTTTTCTCAAAAAAGTGACTACTAAGTTTCTTGAACTTAAGTCGTCGATCTATGTGCACATAAATAACACTACTACTTTTCTAAAACTTCTTCATGAAATCTGCACTTGGTAATATAGGTTATAATTTGCAGTAGTAAAGGAATTTTATTATCTTCGTGTTCCCTTTAAGCGATTTTAATACTGAAAATTTAGACTTGTGAATATTTTTAACGTGCACTTTGTTGAAGTGCTTCAATTACCTGCAACCTTAATCCACAATAAAAGTCCAGGCAAAGGCAGCTCTAATATCGGAGAGTGGCGTGGGTGAAGCAATTAGTAATCAGCCTATTTTCAATTTAATAATTATAACCGATTAAAAAGGACACCAGAATGAAAGTAACTACAGGTGCTAATCCGCACTTTGCACAACTGATGAAATTAACATATTCATATGCTACTAAATAATAAGAGGCTATTATTACCCTGACTGCTCTCATTTTAAAATTTTATATTTAAATATTAAAACAAACATGAAAAAGTTTCAATATAAACTTTTCTTTTCTCGCAAAACGGTCGTCTAGGTTAAAACACTTTGATATGATATTGACTAATGCCATTGTTTAAACGTGATTGTTTTTTTTAGGATATTTTTATGTGCAATGGGAATGGACTTGTATCAAACTTTAACACACCAATAGTCAATAACCATTTACCTCAGCAAGGTAAGTTTCGAAATTAATCAATAGTTCTGTATTGTTTTGTGCATGATTATAGCATACAATATGAACTATTTTGATAACATTTTTGTATTAAGGCAGACTATGATAATTAATTTTTTGTATTAGTTAAAACTGTTGGTAAAGATTCAGCCTTAACTATTGTATCATTTCAGAAGTAAGAGTTAGTCTTCCAACGGTAGACGAGAAAAAAGATATAGAATCAAATAAAAGTAAACTGTTAGATGAAACTATACACAATTCTCAACTGGTAGTTCCTCAACTTATAATAGATCATTTTGTATCCATGACTAATTCCACATTAGCTGCAGAAACAGACACGGAAATGGCGTTTCATTGTGCTTATTCGTTACCTGCAGTAGCATTAACGTTAGGAAGCAAAAATTGGCATTTAATTCGACATACCGTAGAAGCTTTAGCTGCTAACATGCAATACAAAGTAAGAAGAACTGTCGCATTCAGTTTACACGAATTAGCGACAATAGTAGGACCAGATATAGCAACGAATGATTTGATACCTATATTTGAAGGCTTTATAAAAGATCTCGATGAAGTTAGAATAGGCGTTTTAAAAAATTTAGCGCATTTTTTAAGGGTAAGAATTATTTCTTATATTTAATTTGTTCTAATTTGATTTTTTTAAAGATGATCCATCCATCAAAAAGAATCACGTGTTTGCTTTTGTTACAAGGTTTTTTACAAACAGATAATGTAGCAAACTGGAGGTTTCGCCAGGAACTTGCAGAACAACTTCTTCTTGTCTTGCCTTTATTTAAACGAAGAGACGCTAGTAAACACATTACTTTTTTGGCTCATGAGTTGCTTTGTGATAAAGTTACAGCTGTTCGAGAAGCTGCTTTGCTATTAGTAAGTATTTGTTTAACTGTTTTTGCGGTTTATTTATAAGACATATAAGCATGTGTGCTTATTTATCACAGACTTACTCTGTTTTGACTTTGAATAAGTAAAATACGATTGAAAATGATCAATGGGAAATAAAAGAATTTTTATTCTGTTCAAAGGGTTTTTTAGAATTGGTTTTTTTTTGTAACAATTATGCACTTGTCTGCTGAAACCATGACGTGAGTCAAGGGATGTATTTGTAAGTAAATTTTCAAAAACAATTTGTATGTTAGGCGTTCTTGACATTATTACGTTGAGAACCTTGACATATTCCGGTCGCTTCTTCGAAATCTCTTGATTTCTTTCACGCCTAATTGAGTTACAGTATTGAGATGGTGTAAACGCGGAAGACGCGTTTATCCTAGTATTATGGAAGCCTCCACTACTTAAGTTTACTTGTTTGACGATTCCTTTATGCCTACAGTGATTCGATACTCATTTTTTGGAATCGTGAAGGTCAACCAAAGTCTTCATCTAATATTGATACATAACTGAGAGTGCGCGGTTTTTTTAATTTAAAATCTCTCACATGCAAACGTAATCTTTAAGGGGTTTTGAGATAGATTTGAATTTGTAAAACTGTAAAGCATCTTCTTAGAGATGATATCAAAATTAGGTTCGAAATTTTGAAGCTACCGTAGAAAATGGTAGTGTTTTAATTATAAATCCATTTTCACGATCGGCATTTTCAAATATTGAAATCATTTTTAACTGATGATTAGACGCGAAAAAATGCTAGTCTGTTGTAACATGGAAGCTTCTTGTAATACATTTTACTTCTATACATTTCCTGCAAAATTCAAAGCAGTTTGAGAGGATATTTATAAGATGTGGAAAATGAGACAGAGAAAGGTTAAAAAAATTTAGGTTTCATTAAAATATGCTTATATTTTGAGCTCACTTATGGAGGTGAGGACAAATATATAACAATAATAACTCGAATAATAATTAATACCAGAGTCAAGCCTGACAATTGCAGAATTGGAAAAGACAATAGTAAGTAGCAAAAAGAACTTGATAGAAACTATAGGGAAGATGACACTATTGGCGATGAATCCGCTAAGGATTTTACAGAGGATAACTTACCGGGAAATATACCGGACGCGACATTAGTACAGGTCGTAATGCCAGAAAATAGAATTAAAATCTGAAAAAGATAACTAATTTATAATGAAAATTAGATCAATGCCAAGTGCCAAATTCTAAATCCAGTAGCAACTAACTTGAAATCATTGGAACCTAAACCGAATAATCCAAACAGCTTCAACAAAGTTTCCAATACCAACATGATTGAACAAAAAGTAACTGGTCCATAAAGCGATAAATACTCTAGGAGATTATTGAAAATGTATACAGAAAGATATTGAGGTAACTAGAAAGCGAATTTGCTAGTTTTGGATATGCCTAAAGCGATATCACAATATCGCAGTTTTATTACAAGTGCTTTACTCAGTATATTAGTAAGAATCAAGGTAATTGAAGAGAAACGATGTGATTCTAGGATAAAGAGAGAAATTACCTGTAACAAGCGCCCAACATCTAAAAATTTCAATTAATCGGAAATATGTAGGTACATCGAAGTAACGAGTTAATCTAAATTTAAAAAAGAATCGAGAAGAATCATGGTTTTAGGAAACTAACAGAACAATCTAAATCGTAACCAAGGGGAATATAAAAAAATACTTCCAAGCGACTAACCAAAACATGAAGCACAAGACAAAAAACAATAGTGTTTCTTTTGTATAGCAAGATACAACCAACCAAGTTGAATCAGGAACAAGGAAAATAGAGATGGTCTAGATGACTTCAATTTTCCAAACCAAATTAGTGATAGCGTCCATTCTTGCAGTGAAAAAAAAATAGAAAATATATGTGCAATCAAAAACATTCTAACGGTTTGTGATGTTCTAAATTGAGAATGTATGCGAAACTTTCAACACAAGACTAAGAAGAAAAAGCGCTAAAAACACAGGGCAGTGTTGAAACATAAGAGATAACCTGACGAACAGAATCAATTTAGGGCCATCCAAAGTGTTAATCGTTAGATAAAGGTACTTTACTATAGTTTGAAGTTGACAAAAATTTAGAGCACGGGCAAAGGAGTAAAAGCGAATATTACGAAAGAAAAGAGAAGACATAAAAACAACGAAGAAAAATACCAGACCAGAAAGGGCGAAATGAGAGAATTATTTATTTGTAGAAATTAGAAGACAAACAAATACTGGATGAAAGATGGACCAAAAAGACCACAATGAACGGTGTTAAAGGAAGAAACAAGGTGTACAGAACAGGACTGCAGAGACATTTCTAAAACTCAGATGACTGTCGTAGAGACAGCATAGTTTTCATTTCGAGAAAATTCTTACTTGTTTTTATCTTATAATTTTGACAATTTTTATTTAATATATTATACATATAATACAGATAAACAATTTATAAGTATTTTTTAGGTTACAGAATTAATCCAACGTGTATCATCTAATCAACCCAGAACATCCCATCTATTAGGAAATTTAGCTGAAGTCTTTGCACATTCCATACTATGGAAATTACGACAGTTGTATGCATTATTATGTTCGAAACTATTAGCGTCTCGTGCCTTATCTCCTGAACAGTTTGCGCTTGTAGCAATGCCTCACCTTTTAGATTTAAGCTTGGATCCTGTGCCTAATGTTAGATTAGTTGTGGCAAGAACTTTAGCTCAACATATTGTAACTAATGGTGAGTTACGTGCTTTATTTCAAAATAGTTATTTATATTTGAATGATTGTAGAATACTTTGCCGATTCCAGTAATCATTACTATGATAATATACAGAACGTTCTACAACGGTTACAGTCTGATAAGGATCGCGACGTAAGACAATCTGCTGATTTTGAAAAGGTAACTAATGTTGAGTAGCATTAGTATATTAAATAAAATAAAATTTTATCGATCGTGTTAATTTATCTGTTTATTATTTGTACTGATTTTTGATTGTTTTTTTATTGTAATTATATAAGTATTAATTAACCAGTATACATGGCAATTTCCATTATAAGAATATGTACATGTTCTATATTGTAAGATGTGTATGTACATATGTAAGTTTTTTTTTTGTATAAATTACTTGTACAGCAGCTGGAGCTGTTGCAAAATTCGATTCTAAAGTATTTCTATTACAATGTAGCGTGCATTGATATATGCATGCTTGTGCAATAAAATGCAGCAAATAAACTGTTTAAATTTTGTTAAACGCAGCGTGTAGAACTTCAATGCCTATAACCATTTCCTTTTATTTTATCCACAAGTTAAGTAAAATCTCATAATTGGTCATACAATTAAGCCATTAGCATGCAATATATTTTACTCTGATTAGTTTTTACAAGGCTATTCCAAATATATTTTAAACATATGTTCGAGTGACTAAAAAGATATGCTGCATTCAACGGTCGAGTTCGCACTACGTGAACTCTATTAAGTTTTTATAACTGTCCAAATAGATGTTCTTTTACATATGAAATTTGACAACCTCACGATTGAGTTAGCAATAATCCAAATGTAGCAATCGTTGAAAAGTCAAAGCACCAAAAAATACTCTTGTTTCAGCATTGTCCAGGAGGACATTTGTAAGAGTTGTAAGCTCAATATATTTCAACTCCATATTTGTTATAATTGAAGGTCCTCTGTGTACCATAACACAAAGTTTTAAAATTTTACTTTCAAATTTATGAATTCAAAGAATGTCATGCTTTTGAAAAACAAAAGCCTGCGTCGAAATGTAACTATCCCAAAGGGAATAGTTTCAAAGGTAATTTTTTTATGGTATGAAAACTATTGTGAATTTTGACAAACAAATTACTTTCTTAGATGCTCAAATATTCATATAAGGATAGTAATAATATTTTTTCTAACACTGTTCTACCCTAGAGAAAATGTTGAAAAAACTATGTTATAGAGCATAGTAACGGCTATTTATAACAAAAAAATACGTGAAACTTTTAATTTTAAAATTTTGACTGATATTCCGATATATAAATTATTGCAGACTTCGAAAATGCTTTATTTAATGCTTCTTTGGTGTATCTAGCGTTTGTAAGAAAAATTACAAATAAATATGTATATTGTAAGAAAAAAAAAATTTTTTTTTAATTTGAAAAATTATCGCATTAAGAGGTGTGATAGCTTAAGGAAATTTTTCTCTTAAGACTGATTTAATCACCAAAGTTTTCACATAAATTTTCCCAGAGGCATTTGACCCATGCTTATACTGCTACACTCTTTAAATCGTTAATTTGGTTCTGAAGTCTGAATCTTTAAAGCATCGCCCTGAATTTATTGCTCAAGATACATCTAAAGTGCTAGTAAGCTTGTATATTTATATTTTGTGTGCCTTTTGAGTAGTATAAAAATTTAAGAAAATTAAATTAGCATATCTTCGTTGGCTTCCAGCTTGAAAAGAAAATTAAACAAAGTAAATAAAACAAACCACTCAACCGATTATAATTTTATAGAAACGTTTGCAGGATTTTATTCACTCTATTTGTTTATAAACAGAAATTCAAGTGTACGAATTATTTTTGCAAACTCAGTTTTAAGAATCAAAGCAAGTTAACTGGTAAAACATTGCTTTTACGTATGTCGAAACTAATAGCGTGTGTAAATATCTTACTTGTGCCGCCATCGTTTGCAATCTTTTAATAACCAAAAACTGTTTGAGGCTTTGCATTTAATTAATACCTTGTTTTCACTATTGCTATCCAACATGACTAAAAAATCTGTTTCTATATAAAGCTATCTCATTGTCTAACTATAATGTATATAAACAATGGTACAAGCAACAAAAAATAATATACAAGAAACATTACATGATACTCAGGTTCTGCTGTTATACCCTTTAGAGGTAATTCTTGTTCTGCATAATATAAATGATAGGTCTTATAGCTGCTCCATTTTTCCTTTTTCCCGTGCTCTTTGAGAATCGAGCTGAGACATGTCTGAAGTTTTGCCTGATAATATTGCGAGGAAAAAAAATCAGCAAGTACAATACATTGTTTGTGATAAGTTTTATTAGTGTGTAAAAGGAAAGATTGTTGCTCGTCTTTTATAAGGCTTTAAGTGCTAACGTATACTGGTTGTCCCAAAATTGCGGGGAAATAAAGCTACCACGTATTGTAGAGATCAAAATAAGTAGATTTATATCAGTACTAAAATGTACAGTTTGTCCGTGAGAAGAGATCAAAGTCTACTTAAAAAAATTACATTTTTCTTCGCTGTTCAGAAATGCGTGAAATAAATTAATGAAATTTGGTAAAATGCATTTTAGATTCAGTAATAAAAAAGAAACAGAAATGCTTGTAGAAGGGTTAAAACCGCCCTCTCCCTCTTGTATTTTTTTAATAATTTCCTTAGGGGTGATAATTCGGCTTTTAAGATTTTTTTAACGGGAAAGCTTGCTAGTCATCTTCATTTTTAACTCTTAAAAACTGTTTCATATAGTTTTGAAAGAAAATAATGTTTTTTCAAACACATAACCCCGATATTCTAAGTTTAATTACAAAATTTAGTTGACCGTGGACATAAACAAAACAAGTTACGATTTTGACAGAAAACAAATTTAAAATCGTCTCAGTTTATTGTTGACAGTAAATGTTTCAATAGTTTGTTCACTTTTAGTTGCTTTTGTATTGTTTTTTATCGCAATCGCTTTGATTGCTTTAATTGCTATTAATGTTAGTTCTCCAGCTTCCTCTTGGATGGGGATTTAGATTGGCGGAAGTCTATATGCCACGGATGATTCTATAAAGTCGGCATCTGTGAAAATGTTCTGATTTAAAGAGTAAAAAGTCCTAGAAAATCCGGACTTTATATTCTTTGTAGTGAATGCTGCGTCGAATACTGTCTTTACTAGTCCAGCAACTTGACAAGTTGTTAAGGTTATTCCTGAATGATTCAGCAACCACACGTCACAAGCAGCGTTATATGCTGCTTTCAACAAGGAGAAGACCGCCTCGTCTAGCGGCTGCTGGGGGAAGAAAAGTTTCGGTAGCACAGATAATACCACACATTTGTTACTAGGGTGCCTCATTCTGCACTAATGCAAGAAGATACCTGCTTAATGCCCTTTTCAGCAACAACTTTCGGGTTATGCATAGTTGTTCCAGTTCCAGAAAAAATCGAAAGGAAGTCACGCGGGAAAGGTTGCATCTCTCCGGTTGGCGGATGGACAATTGATTTC
This sequence comes from Aquatica leii, assembly GCA_035610365.1. NCBI lineage: Eukaryota > Metazoa > Arthropoda > Insecta > Coleoptera > Lampyridae > Aquatica > Aquatica leii. Next base: position 47,198,550 of record CM069435.1, on the reverse strand, counting down.
TCTTCAAAAAAGCTCGAAGCCAGTTTCCCCCTGCTGCTGTTGCCGCTCTCTATGAGCCTGGAAGTTTCTTGTTATTTGCAATTGTTAGTTGGAAAGCCAGGTCTTTGACTACTTTTGAAGGTGCAATCCTCGCACATCATGATATATATTCCGTCAATAATGCTTCTTTTGCTAATGTAGTCAAGAGTGAGACGGATATGTAAGCGAAACCAACACAAGTTCCATCGGTACTTATTATGTTTACGTAATTTGTAAAGGATCTGCCACGTGATATGCGTAGCAGACGAAATTGACATGACGAACCCATTCTTACGAATATAATACAATAAGTAGAGTTCTGAACGCAGTCTTTAGAAAGGAGCGCAGAAAAGCTCCGCCCACAGGCCTTTACAAATTATACGAGAACACTACAATGGCACACGATATATAGTTTTATACTGGTTGCTTTTAATAGCGGTGCGAAACTCAAATAAAAAACGATACTCAAGGTCGTTTTGTAAACTGTTACGCCTTTTTTTGTTAGTTAGCAGTTCTACTATTCTCCGAATGATAACAATTACTTAATACGTGCATAATTGCATCATTTATAGTTAAAAAATACATTTGTTCACATGCACATTATTTGATGATTTGTTTAAAAAATAAAAGAATCACATACAACAGTTTAAAAAGCAAATGCTTTAAAATATTCTTTAAAAAAAAAGAGGTAAACAAACGCTGATATACTAAAAATATATTAAAATATGTATTTACAAATAATAATGAATTAAGTTTGCACTGCATTATGTTTTGTAAAATATAAATAAGTATTTCGTAAAAGAATAACCAATTAAGGAATTTAATTGACCACATTCATGAACATTTTTGGATTACAGTAACATTAACTTTGATACCCTAAAATTAAAGTTTTGTGTTTTCTTTATTTCTTGATTCAACACGATTTTTTAATAACAAATTAGAAAAAAAGATTTTGTGAGAGAACTTTGAAAAGAACAATATGACTAGCTCCATGTTAATAACATTAAAGTATAAAAATGTCCATGGATATGGTTGATTCGAACAATATTTTTTAAAATAAAAATTTCAATTATTCTGTGCGTATCGACAATGCGAAACTGCTTCGTGCGGCGGCTTTGCGAGGTAGCATCGGAAAATTTCTGCATTTATGTTTTGAACAACGGACTGTGGCAGATACTCGAGGCAGTGAACTGTAATGATCCGTGTATTTAGTAAGATTTCGATTGCGATGCGAAAATGTCATCTCATCAACGAAGTATAATAATTAATTGTATTAAAAAAACGCAAGCGACAAGATCGACGACCACCTCGATGGTGGTTGAAGGAGTTACATAACAATCGTTCGCAATATGGGAATAGATTGTTGGATGACATAAGATTTCAATGTGTAGACGAGAAAAATTTTACTCGGATGGCATAGTGCGATTTTGAACATCTCTTGCACCTAATAGGTCCAAAAATAAGCAAAACCAATACATATAGCGCGAACCAATTACTGCAAAGGAAAGATTGATAATAACTTTTAAGATTTTTTATCTACAGGAGATTCCTATACAAGTTTGCAGTACGCCTAGAATTTCCAAGCATTCTATATCTAAGATCGTCCCTAAAGTTTGTCAGGCAATTATTGACGCTCTGAAGGATTATATTAAGGTAGGTGGAAAAAACAATTGTCAGAATTTTGCCGTTAATACACATAATATTATCACTTTATTAAACAACTCATTACAGCAATAATAGTACAGTGGATTATTACTAAATATATGGCTTACATTAAATCGTCTATCTTTAATGGCCGTCTCGTGAGTACTACTCCGCGTCCCTCTTTTGCAACTTCATAGCGCTTATTCCCACATCACCTACTACGTCAGTGGCGTATCTATTGACACCTTGCATTCGAGCATCCTGTATCGGTGGAGTCCCCGCCACCACCATTACATAATTGTCAAAATGTCGTAGTGTTACGCCCCGTCGTCGTTTATTTTGGCACTCGTCTTGTTAATTTCTTCACCATCTTCAGAAGCTCTGCTGCTTTCTGATTTTGAATCAAATTCGATGTCTTCCACATCATCTGGCGATTCAATTTAAGATTGCAGCGCCTCTAGCGGTAACAAACGAACTATCGTTGCAATGATAAATAATACTACACCTTTATTATAAATATAGTTCATACTTTTTGTTATAATTTTTTTTAGTTTATAATTTCTTCTTTATAGTTTAATAGGTTTTTTTAGTATTAGGTAAGGCTATTGATACTATTTGTTATTTTATATTGTGTAAAATTATATTTAGTCGTTTTTGTTGTTTTACACGGTAATTATTCATAACTTGGTGAGTATTGTTTAGAATAAGGTCTTGTGTTTATAATTTTTCTTGTAGAAAAAATGTCTAAGATCTCACCAAATCTTCGATTAAGTGTGCTTCAGTATATGAAGTACCCAGAGCTGGGCAAAATACTAACGTGAAGTACGTATTTGAAATACAAAATGCAAATTACTACATCACAATCAATTTGAAATACAAAATACCTTTATCACATTGTATTTGAATTACCAAAATATTTGAAATAGGTAAATACATACTTTTCTCACTGCAAATATAAGATCCAGATTGCTACCATATGATAGTGATGCAAATGAAAAAAAAGTCTGTCCGAATTTATGATAGGCTATTTGTCATTATGGCACCTATACAACCGTCTGAGCGTATTTAGTGATCGCAAAAGTGCGATAACATGTATTTTAATATATTACAAAGTTTTATTTACTATCATTCAAAGAAAAAACTAATTGTCTTGAGTGTTTATAAAATAAGTAATAATAAAACGTGCCGAACAGTGTCCAATACTCTCGTCATGATTTAAATTTTCACTTGCATTATTCATGTAAGTCAGTTTACTAGAGTAAATTAAAAATTACAGTAGTACAGTACAGTACAGTCCTTATGCTTGTCAATATAAACAATAAATCAGAAAGTATGTAAAAATATTCTTGAAACGAATTAGGATAAGCTATTTTTAAATTCCAATTAAAAAGCACTATATTATCACAAGCATCTGGAGGCGAGTTCTGTAACGGACAAGAGTACTATTTCTGTGAAGAAAAACAATGTTAAAATGTGACGAACAGATAATTAAAATTTACGCGGAGCCAGATTTGCATTTTCTCTGTATCTCTTCTTCTTTGTTATCGCATTAGTGTCATAATAACTGCTTATTATACTTATGCAATGGTTTATAGGGATTTTGTAGAAAAAAACCGCAAAACCGTTTTTCAGCATAAAAACACTTTTTTTTGTTGAAAAAACCACTAACCATGATACCAATCGGAATAAAAAAATACAATAGAAAGTTAGAAACAACGAAAGAAAAGTAAAGGCGGCGGTGTTGCAAAATACTTGAAAAAGATAATGTATTTGAAATACAAAATACCTTTCCTAAATAAGAATTATTGAAACACGAAATACAAAATACATGTTAAAAATGTATTCGAAATACATATAGTTGGAATACTGGCCAGCCCTGAAAGTACGTAGATGGAAACGAAAACTCTCGATGCGTCTACGAAGGAGAGGAAGTGCTGCGTGCTGGACCTGTAATAGTATATGTGAGTAAATCAAAACAGACAACCCTCATTTGATTAGTTTGTAATCTCTTTGTTTTCAATCATTGGCAGGCAATTCAAATTCACTTGAAGTCAAAGGTGTGCTTAAAGCCGATGGTCAACCATTAACCATGTACAAATATCCAGCACGATTTGCAATTGCAAAAACTGGGCAAGGAGGACGCTGTTAACATATATCTGCAGTGTTACTTTGATGTACTTCAAGGTGTAGTTACTCAACGAGAAGACAAAATTGGTCAATTGCAATTTTTATTATAAACTTCATTCTTTTTTTTTGCTGCTTTGTATTTTTGTTTTAGAGATGATTTCAACATAATTGAAACTGTGTCTCAAAGATAAAACCAATTTGGGTAATATGCCTTGCTTTGCCAATCTTAAAGAAACTTGTTATAGCACAGATGTCAACAAATTGGTGTCTTTATGTTGTAACGATTATTAAAACTAATTTATTGATACTAAAAATATGTACACGGTAAATCTAAGGATATTTAATAAAAACACTTACACTAATTTATATCGCACTATCACTTACACGCAGTCCGCAGATAACTTTAGTTTAACTCTTATTGTTTACTTTCACGTCACGTCACGTACAAGGTTATACTCCGTATTTTTTCCCGAACACACGCGTTAATCACTTATTTATTTAGACTTGAATAATCTTCTTAACATTGCCGTCTTCAAATTACTGGAATAACTAACTTATGATTTGTTTGTGCCGCATTTATAAATTTTGGCCAAACGTTCGATCTTTCTGTGAACGTTCTCGAAATGTACAAAAACCTCGCGAATCTTCTAAAACTGGAGAAGATGCAGTTTTTGCACAGCATATGTATGTATTCACCAGAATTAAATGAGTTAAAGTAACATATTAACATTTTAGTATTAGTCTTAAATTGCACGTAAATTCTGCATGACAGGTTTCAGATGTTATGAGATATATACCTATAAGAATAACAATAAATGGTTTAAAAACTCGCACTCGTTCTGTTTTCCAGCGCTGTTAAAAAATAATATCTCATGGCCTGAGGTTTGAGGATGATGCAAAAAAGCTTTTATACTACAAACAGGAGCTCCTGGTGGAGTAATGTTTGAAAACAATACTCCTTATTAGTAATAAAATGTTTATATACAGCTAACAATTTGGAATTTCACAAAATATTTAATAAAATTATTTTAAGGAACAACCTCCAGCGTTGCAAATGAATTGTAATTTTGCAGCTATATATGGGAAGGGAATGGGGACTTACAACTTTAATATGTATAGAAGACAAGTGCAGTGTTGGAACTACAGTCTTTTTTAAAGACATCCGAGCAGTTCCTTCTAACGTATCATTAAGGTTAACGAAATTATAATACCTGAATACATACTTGTTTGATAAAAATGTCGTTCAACAAGCTCTTCAATTCATTACTTGTTAATTATACGCACTTTTTCGGAACCCACTTTTGGAAAATTATGAAAACTTGTATTACGATTCCTATTCCTCATAGAATTACAGCCAGGAACAGAACAATAAACTCTACTTTTAGGAGCACTGGTATATGAATCTAAATACCAGTGCTCCTAAAAGTAGAGTTTATTGTTCTGTTCCTGGCTGTAATTCTATGAGGAATAGGAATCGTAATACAAGTTTTCATAATTTTCCAAAAGTGGGTTTCGAAAAAAAAAACTAATTCAACGATAGAAATAAACACGAGAAATTCAAATTAAAAGAAATTGAATTGCGAATTAACCTGCATCAATCTATCATTATATTATAATATTCGCCGCAAGTATCGCTTAGCTTGAATCGTCTATACTTCTTGCTGCTGCACAATCAGCAAGGAAACGTTTTTTTCATGTTTTAAAAACGTTACAAACATTTTTTAGTAACATAAAAAAACGTTTTTACTTTATTCGAAATTATACTGTTCTTTGCTTTCACCTATACACTTTTTTCTTTTATATATTGTAACAATAACACAACTATATAAAATTTTGTTGCATATTATTAATAAATACATATTAAACCTTTTCGTTTTTCGAAAAACTTTCTGCCAAATTTGAATTAAGTACTTAATAACCACGGTATTAGAAATTTTGTTGAAGTGTAATATTATATATATACAGCAGTGGTACCTTAAACGTTGATTCTATGGAGGTACTTCATGATTTCCATTCTTCGTGATGTTTTAAGGTTATCAAATTGATATGATGTTAGCCAAATGGGAGATTTGAACGTGCACAACAACCAATTAATCTTGGTATGTAATTTTTTCTGATATTGATGCAGCATTATTTTGTGTGTACAAAGTTTCAAAATCTTGGATTGTTAGTTGTTCTGGTTTTCGTTTTTACACAAAGAGGTACATGCATAATTAGTCAAAAGTTTTCTTATTTTATGGATAGGATCCTTCGGTGTGGAGGAATGGCAACAATAAAAACAACCTTTATTGTTCAGGCCTTAACAACAGATAAAGGTTGTTTTTATTGTTGCTGTTCCTCCACTACGAAGGATCCTATCCATAAAATAGAAAAAGTTTTGATTAATTAGAAACTTTTGTGAGGATTATTATAATTATTTCAATTAATATAAAGTAATTACATGAATAATGTTTGTTTTACTTTTATGTTGTTAATTTTTGTTATAGGCACCAAATGCGTTTGCAACCACATGAAATTGAAGTATTTTGAGTACACAACGATTGTATTATCTATCTTTTGTAAGCATTTTAGAGCTGGTTTTATAATAATGGTGTAAGTGTCAGTTAAATTATACTTAGTTTGATTGTAAAATGCTGTCGTTATTGGTTAGTATAAATAAAACTAACAACCAAATATGTCAGTATTTTAAAATTAAACTAAGTATAACTAATCTTGCATTTAAACCATGATTGTAGAATCAGCCTTTAATGATATTGCAATATTTATAAAAATAAACGTTGATTATGCATTTTTTATACATAAGTGCAACATTTGTAAAATATTATCAATATATATATATCTGTTTCTGTATCAAGTCTAGATCCGAGGAAAATCATGACAACCCGAGATCCGCCACAAGGAAAAAATATAAGAATTTTTTTTCTGCCTTAATACGTTTATGTCAAGCAACTGAACCATTTATCCCTCAGAGGGGAAAAGATTTTGCAAATTGATAAACCAGTAACAAAACTAGATCCTTTAGAATAAGAGTTAAGTCAACGTATATGTTTGTTTATTTAGAGATACATGAGTGAACGTGAGATCCAACAGCGTTGTCAACTTCTGGGATCTCACGTTGAGCAAAATTCAACTACAATAAGATACAAATAATGACGGCGCAAGTTAATTCTATTAATAAACCTCTTATTATACAGAATCTGCTGTGTGACCTTGCAACAAGTTTCAGTTCAGTGTGATTACAATATTGTATTAAGTTACTTCTTATTAAACAAAGTTATCTTTCGTTTTGAATTAATTTTGTTGTCTAACTTAGCAGCAGGTTGAATTTTACAACGTTTTCAATAGTGGATTTTATTAAAATTAACGTTAGTACACAAATGTTAATAACTCAAGTTGAAAATAAATACTTATTGTTTTACGTTATAGTAATATAGTAAAAACATTCGAAATATAAAAACTATTAGTTTTGTACTATTAAGATAAGAAAGAAGTCAGTAATGTAAAATACAATTTAAAATCAAACTTTCAAGTTTACATCGATATGAAATTTTATAGTGATTTTTCTGTTTGTTTATATGTTTTTTTTAGTTTTTAATTAAAGACACTTAGGACATAATGGTTTGGTATGTTTTATGTAGTTGTAATAGTAGAAAAAGTGTAAATAAGAAGGTTTAATTGAGTAATACATTTACATGTATGTACCTACATTGACACTTCCATTAGCCTTACATTTGATATTAAGAATCTTTTTGAATTAAACCTAAATTTTAAATCACTGTTTTTTAATTTACTTTATTTGATTTGTCACATGTCTTTTATTGACATTTTTAAAGTTTATTGATTAAACTATTTAGATAACTTTTTATCTTTATTTTCTTCTACAATTTCTGGTCATAAGTACATACATTGATTTCAAATGTTGATGTTTTACGTATAATGGAACTAAAATTTCGAAGTTTTTTAATCGAAAGAACTGTTTATAGTATATTACAACTGATCATAAAGTAAACAATAGTTTCCAACGAGTTTCATAAAAATTGTTACCAAATTAACTAGTCTTAGTCTAAAAAATGTCATCTTTACTTTAGATTAATGAAGTTGTTAAAATAATTATAGTAAATATTGCTTACTTGCGTAGATCCACAATTATCCAAAAATAGTTTTTTTAGCAAGTTACAGTATTTTAACATTATAATTATGATTGTATGTTTGAAACATTGAAATTAGAGCAGTTACAATTTTTTTCTAAGGATAACTTCAAGTAACTTGATAAATCATTGTATGTTAGTAAATTAACATATAACCTGTTGATCTCAAAAATTTTCAATGTACGAATAATGTCAGAACTTTAATTATTACGTAATTCTTGATAGCAAACTAAGTCACGGCTAGTAGTTTCACTTTATACATAGAAAATAGATGCTTTATGTTATCTCCAACTGATGATTTAAGAGTCGATATAAAAGCTTTTGTTAAGGTAATTTAAAAAGTACATTATGTGTTTCCTTTTTTGTTTTTTCTTGCAGCTGAGAACGCGTTGTAGTGAAACCATTTTGAATTTATAGGTTTGATCATAGTTTATTTTTGTCAACCAAAAGAAAAAACTGAACTTGACTTTTGCGTCTTTGTTGTTTGTGAACTCAAACAAACTGACGTTTTAGAAGATATTCCAGCTTGCAACTTCAGAGTGCTAATTGCCATTGATGAAACTGAAAATTTTAGTGATGGACGGACAAGTTTAACTTATTAGGAACCATCAAAGTTTAATAGTCTGGTTGTTCTATTAAGTTAGACGAAAATCACTTATAATCAAATCAAGAATAGTCAACGGTCAATTACAAATCTTTAACCTATACAATTATGTACAAAATAAAGTACTGGTATTTTAAGATAAATTCTTTTTGACAAAAATCAATATTTCTTTTACACAGAGCTTTAAATCATATTTTTTGTAGTACAAAACATTTCAAATACAATCGTAACTTCAGTTTATTATATTGTGTAGCTAAAAAAGTAATACAATTTTTGAATAATTAACAAAGAATTATGTCATGTACATACATATAGTTAAAATTTTTTGTAAAACTAGAAAAATTTTTAGAGCTGTTATGATAATTTGTAAATTCGTGCAAAATACAACAGCTTGTGTATGTCCAAACTTTTTTTTAGAGTGCTTTGACTTGTTTCTATGTTTCAATTACAGAGTTTACATAAAAAGCATATCTTTTATGCAGTCGCAACACTCGTATAAAAAACGTTATGAACTCTAATTGTGTCTTAATTTTTTAATAGTATAACGAACAGAAATTATGCTTAGCACAATGGCATTTATTGGACTGGAGTTTAGTTCTAATGTAGATGACGGTCTTTGTGGAGGATCAATTGGATTAGTTTGCAGTTCCTGGTTAACTCCTTTACAAAAAATCTAATGAAGAAAACTGGTGGCTATGCGAAATAAAAACAATCCATTTTGAAGGTGGTATATACTTAAGTAATTAAAAACAAGTAAATTACGAATTTATTGATGTCAAAATGTATAAAATAATATGTGATGTTTTCTTAATTTTTAATTTTTACCATACTTGGTAATTTCTATCACTGAATCATACTTTACCTGGTAAAACTCTCGAATGAATAAAACTATCTGTTAAATTGTAAATATAGACCATTATTTTGTGTCAGTTCCACTGATTCACTGTTTATTTTAAGAATTCAAGTTTATTTAACTTTATTATTATGTCTACTAGATTCTTATTTTTAATGTTGATTTTTGTAATGTATTTTATAGCAGAAATGTTTTGTAATAAATATTTTTTATAGAATTATTATTATTATTAATACCTACCCTATATAAAAACTCGTCAAATTATGACATGAAAAGTACGTCACTAAATGACGTCTTTGGTCTGTGACATTAGTATGTCTTTATGACGAGAGAATGACGTCATAACTGGTCATTAAACTAGTCAGTTCTAGTCATATAATGACTAGTTTCTGACGTCATTTTGACGGCAGTTTGCTAGCTGGGGTATTGAGCATCCTAAAAAATAAAAGCGTGTTTGTTATTTGTTTGTTTTTACACTTTGGTGGAAATCAGTAAATAATGCCAAATGCTTCTTTGGTGCCACGTTAAAGTTACAAAATACCATCTTTCTAAATCTAATAAATCTAATCCAATAAAGTAAAAACTCATAAAATTAGAAATGTATAATGTGATCAAACAAGAAGTGTTTTAAAGTCGCAGCACTAAACTCAAGCTTAATAAAACAATTTAATGTAAATTTAACTATTCTAAAGGTTTCCGCTGAAATTTTGAGATCTTGGAGAGAGAGATTAACATCTTGACCGTTGCGTGTTACAGTAATTTTTTTATATACCTTAGCTTTAATGTTAAGTTATCAAAAATTGCGCGAATTCTGTAACAAATGTAATTCAACTCACCATCAACTTCGTTTTATTAGTTAATTAGGAAAAATACCTACGTTGAAAAAAGAAACCAACAAAATGTTTAATAGAAGAATCCGTGGTTTTTTTTTGGTTAAATTGAAACTGCATTTATGACGTACATTTATATGAGTTTTATTTTAAATTTTTAAACTTTCGCGGTTGATATGTTTATGATTATAAACAACTTTCGGCTTAGACCGCGTCGTAGTAAAACACTCAGACTTAGGCTTGGTCATAGTCTCTTCTTGAGAGCCAAAACAAGAAGTAGAACTTGGCCTTTGCCGTATTGTCGTTCGTGAACCCAAACAAACTGATGTTTTGCAAGACAATGCAGCTTGCATCTTCAGAGTGGTAAATGTCACTGAAAGAAAAAGTATAAATGACGATATTTATACCAATAGTGGTTAGCGTGATTAACGAACGTTATGTTTCCGTTACCGCTTGACTAATTTCGAACGAAGGCCAAGTTCTACTTTATTGTTTTGGCTCTCAAAAAGAGACTATGGCCAAGCTTAAGTCTGGGTGTTTTACTACGACGCGGTCTAAGCCGAAAGTCGCTTATAATCATAGTTTTATTTTATCACGCACGTCTATTACTTAACTGAAAAGTGAAAAGATAACATAAAAATTTATTAGTAACGTTTTTGTCTTAGTAATAATTAAGTAGTTGTGTTACACCTTCAGGTAGGAGAAGCAAAAAACCCTTCCTTTGTAGATTTTTGCAGACGACGTTTCGTGGCGTTATTGTGCGCATTTCATCATGGCCAATAAAAAACGAGCCCAAGGGAAACTGTCCGATGAACTAGTCACAAACTTAAAATTCAATAAATAAACAAACAATGACATTAACAGTTACTGTAGAGATAAAAATATAATAAATTACAAACAGAAAACATTTACATAGACAAACATCATCTAACTTATTTATAGTTAGTTCCAATTGTTTATTTATTTATTGAATATTAATTTTGTGACTAGCTTATCGATTAGCTCATCTTGGGTCCGTTTTTTATTGGCCATGATGAAATGCGCTCAATAGCGCTACGAAACGTCGCCTATAAAAATCTACCAAAAGTGACTTTTTTGCCTCTCCTACCTGAAAGTGTAATACAACTACTAAATAAAAATGTATCTTACCACAGAATAATTATTGAAAGAATTTGTAAAACACATTCCTTGCGAATTATATGCTATACTTTTTCTACAACTATAATCTGTTTAATTATTAATCAATGTCAAATTAAACTTTTTACAAGAACAAATAACGCAAAAAATAAATAATCTGAAATTAAAAATTTATGTTGGTAGTATACCTGCAGTAATACCTAAAACGACAATTAAAAATTATATGTCGAAACCAGTCCAAACTGTATTTATTTTATGTCAATTTGTCAGTGTAAATTTAACAAATTATAAGTGTAACTATTATTTGAGTTTTAGCTATTTAATACATTGATTTTAAGCAAACGTTAATATGAATGAGCTGAGTCAGTTTAAAAAATATCGATTGTTTACAACAATTTGCTTTTACAGCTAGTAAATAAAAGAAATGTATTTATGAGAAATGTAAATGTTATTTCTTACAAGCTATAAAGAATAAGATGTGAATATGATAAAGCAAATAAGGTAAATTTGTAAATATTTAGAAATAATTTGTAATTAATGGGTGTTATTATTAGGATTGGAGATTCACAAACTAAAAAAATAATAAGAAAATTAGTGGTTTTAATAGCATTGTTTTGGAGTAAAAACTGTTTTAATCTTTTTATAACTAACATTTAGAAAATGCAAGAAAAAGTTAATTACCGCAATGAATCGAATATGCTACAAAAATCTACTGTGAATTTAAATATAAGAATTATTGCAATAAATAGAAATTTTAAACATAACAAATCTATTGCAGCTTAGCAATCTCGTTACTTAGAAAAATGATACTAAAGAAAAAACAAGAAGACAATTACAAAAGTGAAGATAACAGTGATTGTTTTCGGTAATAATTACTTTTAAATACGTAATTTTTTCAATGTATAACCCAGTGATTTGTACTAGTTTTGTAACCATTGATTGTTCTTGTAGAATTTATCTTATGAAGAAAGGTTTTACTGTAATTTTTAGTCTAAATGCTTATAAACTTTCACAAACAACTCGATTACAATTTTGTTTTATCTAAGTGAACATGTGTAACTTAAACGCACATCGACTCGGTAAGAATGTATACAAGATAAGAATAATGCTATCTTTGCGTATAATTAGCTTTAAAACACATATAAAACGAGATCCGACAGGTTGCCAAATATACCGGATCTCGACTTAAGTCTAAAATCTAAATTGAAGTTATATACAATAAAATTACTAGGGCGCCCTCTTCAGCTTAAACAGTTGAACTGCTCGTGTATAAAATCGGTTAAAAAGGGTAAAAAGTGAGCTCCAGGCAAAAATTTGGAATTTTACTCTACATCAAATGTCTTCTTGAAAAAACATTATATACACATAGATACAAGGTGAGATCCAAAATCGGATCTCACCTTACAAAACGGATCTAGTGTTGTTTAGTTTATAAGACGAACGGATCTGACCTTGTTACAAAAATACATATATATATATATAAATAATATTTTTTAAACATTTTTAGAATGATTTTCTAATATTGACTTTGCAACGTAATTCTGGCCATTAAGACGTTTTTGCAATGTTTTTAAAAATGTAAATATATCTTTTATAAAACGTTGAAAAAAACATTTCAAAAATATTTCCTTGTTGATTGGGTGCTGTTGGTTGGCATTTGTGAGCTTAAGCTACTAAGCGGAATGTAATTTTTTTAAAACTATTTGGATTTTTCTGTCTATTGCTTAATTTAGTTAAGGTACGAACAGTTACCTTTTTTTTAATCTAAACTGTTGTATATCTTTTAATACGAAATCTCCAGTTAATAAATTATTTTCGAATACTTTGATTTGTTGTGGACTGATTACAAAATAATGATACTAATAGGTTGCAACCCTGTTTCTAATAAGTACTTAAGGTTTTTATAAACAATATTTTTTAGAAATCATTTTGTCTTCTATTGAATTTATTTTCTGTTTTAATCGTTCATATCCTCGTTTAGATTATAATTGTTCACCCACTTGTGAATTATATCTTCGGACGGTAGAATAAAACCACTTGTTTTAAGAAATCTGTACATGGTGGGTGATTTATGAAATAATGAAACAGATGCGGCTTTTTCCTCAGATGTCCAAGGAGTCCGTGCTTTATGGTTAAGTTGTGTCTTAACTATAATCCTAGGTAGCAATGGCAAATCTTCGACTTTCTTCAAAATACTGGATGTAGTGGAATCAGACTCTTTATTCTTTTGGAGTGTAGGCAACTCCATTGTTTCATTTATACATTCTGGCGTGGAAAAATGGTGTATTTCTCTTAGTTTTTTCGTAGATGTTTCAGAGTTATCACCGGCATAAGTAGATGTAAACAATTTCCTTTTAGGCGTAGTTGTCTCCGTATTTATCACATCAGATGGTTGGCATGTCGAAGCTTTAGAATAAGTCTTCAGTTTAGAAGTAGTGTTCGATGCAAGAAGTGAGTAACCTTCTGGTAAGGAACCACCGGGTAATTTAGTCGATCGTAATAAGTCTGTAGAAAAATGAATATGACAAAGAAATTTTGTTTTTAGTTCATCGTCATTTAATGATACTAAAAGTGGATTTCCACACAACAAAACCCATTTCTTACATCTCTCCTTGTCTTTTACAGGAAAAGAAAACTTTCTTAATCCGGGTGTGTTCTTAGAAGAGTTTTTACAGTTAATGTACGAACATTTACTACCACTCATTGCACTGAAAAAACAAAAGCGTAAATATTTTTAGATTTATCGTTCAATCTCTTTATTTGCAATTGTAGAAATATGTCATTTAATTGAAAAAAACTGCACAAAAGTTAAAAAATTAATTGTAATTGTGTTACGTTTTACACTACGCAAGGATTGCAGGAATTTTTCTTGTGCAAGAATTGCAGGCAAAAATTGCGTTGTATAATACTACTACTTGCAGCGAAATTAGAACAGGTGCTATTTTTCTGGCGTGCAATTATTGTTTTGTAGTTACATTGTAGATCTAACTGTGTCAAATTAAACAAAATCAGGTAACCTTCCAACAAAGATCTGCAAAAGCGACGTAAAATGTTTTTGCTTCCCTTGTAGAAAACCCATATTTGTTGGGTTTATTAGGAATATTGATACGAAAGCCACATCTACGAAATCCTAACATTTCACCTAGTCACATATTTACCCACACTATGTTTTTTAAGCTGTTCATTGAATTTTTCAAATATGTCTCTAACGGCAGCAAGTTTATTCAACTTCTTTCGCTCATCCCTTGTATCGGTATTGTCGAAACGTATACACTTCATCAGAAACATAAATCTTCGCTGAGATAAGCTAGTAGAAAATAATTGAAGTCCTAAGCCCTGCTCGGACCAAAATTCGTATAATTTTTTTCGCCCCCCATGCTGAGAACCGGTCAAATACAGCAAACCGATCCACTTTATTAGTAAGTACAACGCCGTATTTATTCTTGTATTTTGGTGTTATTTTTTGTATATACAAATTGGTATTTTCGATAATTGTGTCCAAAATTTCTTCAAAACAGAGCATCCAACACTGAATTGACGTATTGCGTTTCTTGCACCTGCACGAACACCAGGCAATTAGGTAATGATATTTTGCTGCCTTGTTTGAACTCGTTGGCCTGAGACATGCTTTTTCTACTTGGTTCGATCTCCCCCATAAAATACAGAGATCTGGAGGTTGTACTAACAGTATCTGATTGGTTGCCATCTTCATCTGGTTCTTCTTGCTCCGTATCTGTATCGTGTTTGCTAATTATATCTCATGCACCTTCGTCTTCTGACTCAGATGCTTCAGAAACGTCCGGAGTTAATTCACCGTAAAGTGCCTGTAGTCTAATAATTTCCCGTTCATAAGCATACATCTCGCCAAACAAAAGTAATAGTCACCAGTGGAAAACGTCACAAATGAAAAACACGATCAATTATCAGTTGCACTTCCAATAGAGACTAAACCAAAAAAAAATCCCTCGTCTTGCTTTATATAGTACGAACCAAGTTCATAAAGAACGGGGATTGCTGTACAAAAGATAAACTATTTAGAGTAACAAAGGTAAAACCCCTGAACTCGAAATAAGAGTTTGCTAACATGCAAAACACGCAGAAACAACAAATAATTGAAATTTAAGCAGTCACCTGTATGCAACAGATTCTGTGTGAATTCTTAGAAACTAGAAGAAGGCCCTAAGAATGTTTTATGCCTAAAAATGAAACAAAATTAGTCCCTTTAAATTGTAGGAAAAAAACTTACACGAATACACGGGCTGGGTCTGACCGGCCCAAAGCCCTTCTGGCAGTCAAACGACAAATGATAAAATTAAGACAAATTAAGGAAAACATGTCTTTATTAAAGTTAGGAAGGTATCAAAAAGCTAAAAAAAATATTTAAAAAAATACAACAAAAAAAGATTTGCCTGGGCCTCACAGACTCAGCCGGTCAACGAGAGGGTAAATTGAAATTAAAAGTACAAATAAATATCTGTATGTATACTTAATGTTATGTATGTATGTACCATTATGCATAAAGCTGCTACCTTTCTTTTGCAAATAATATGGCTGTAATATTGCTGACTTGATGTATTCATTTTTTTTAAAATAGTTTATAAGATTGTATTTGTATACTATAAAATAATATACTACTACTACGTATTGGTAGTATAGCGAAAAAGTTACTGAAATTGCAGTTGCAATGCTTGCATCGTGTAATACACAAGTTCTTGCATTTCCGATTTTTCTTACACAAGAAAAATTGCTGCAATTCTTGCACTGTCTAACATGGCCTTAACTTGCATTTGAATTTAATTAAATCCTAATTAGATACGTTTAAAATCAATTATATAGTATTTATCGCTCATCTACACTAAATATTATTAAAACCGAAAAGCTACAAGTCAAATGTTGAATCGGATTCTGTTCATATATTATGTAGACAATTGTCTATTTGATGGAATTTCTAGTGAAATTATAACATTTCTGATGCTCACCTGTTAGATCAATTACGAGTAATCAAACAATATACTGCAATATACCAAAGACAATATACAGGCGATACAGGGTTTAAAACTTGAATCATAACCTCAAATACTATAAAAGTGTGGCTCATACACGATCAACGTGAATTTAGTTTTTACCACTTCATTAGTTTTAAAAAACGGTTTTAAGTGTTTTTTTATTAATAACCAGTGTGACAGGTACTCATTTTTTGGTACCTAGGTACAGGTGCAGGTACAGATTTGGCAAACGTACCTAGATACAGGTACAAAAAAAAATGTACCTTAAAATTTGAGGTACTTTTTGAAGTACTTATTTATAATCATAGAAAATACAATTTTAGTAAACCAACTCTTGTTTGTGCGATCTCATTGAAAAACGATTAAAATAATTACAGCTATAAAATGCATGAAATCAGTGTTGTAACAGATACTTTTTTTCTAGTATCTAGATACAGATACAGATACTTTTCATAAATTGTATCTAGATACAGTGTAATGTTCTAACCCCAGATTCTACGCTAACTTCACATTACAGTTACAACAATTCAAATCAGAGAGGGAAAACTTACAAATGGCTGCTAAAACCAACTTTCCCGCCAAAACAAACCCGCCCCAAATTTAGAAAACGCGGTAAAGTTTAAAATTACCCGGCAAACCCAACAAACGTGATCGTCTAGTAAGGCCCTCTGTTGTCTTAAAGAGACACGAATACACTTGCAGAGAACTGTAATCGGAAGGGAAGATCAAAACACACAGTAAACAAAAAGATATTTATTTAAAAGCTTCCTAAAATTTTGTAATTATTAATTTATTAATTAACAACACAAGGCCAAAAGGAGAATGGGCAGTTCAACGACGATTTGCGAGCAGAAAAGAACTCCCAAGAAAAACTACTCACTTAAATACACATTAATTACGCTGAACAAATTTAAGTATACAAATCACACAAAACTGTTGAAAAATATGCACATTTAACATAAGACAAGAAAATTTGAACAGGACTTCGATCAATCTCAAAGCTTGTCGTTAAAAATACACAAGTTTAAATGACGATACCAAAACTTACATAAACAAAGAAACCCAACAAACCCTGTACCCCTGATTTGATCAAATATTCAAAAACACAAATAATTACACAAATAAAACAAGTCAAGTGATAAAATAGCAATTGGCAACACAAATTAAATCCAAAACAGACATAAAATCACGAAATAGATACATAAAACATGTTGTACAGTTATAATGTTATAAACGCAAACAAAAAGAACTACAAAGTTGCAAAGGTCGACACTTGTTACCTGCTTAGGCAGAAGGGATGGAAAAATAATTGTCGATCATGAATCGTTATACTAAACCATAGCTCTGTCGATTTGGCCCGTAAAACCAAAGTAAAACAATGAACACAAAGGGTTGATATCTGGCATCTCTAGCAATTAACACACATTTAACATCTCAAAACATATAAAATTAAAACAGAAGTAGTATTAGTCTTAATACGGCCCCCCGCATAGGTACCAATAACACGATCTTGTGCGAACGTGGGCTAGAGATGATTTGCTACCAAGCAATACGGACTTTAATTAAGTATATTTGGATAGTTACCACCGTATTGAAAGGTAGTCTTCAAGGCGGAAAATGTTAGTACAAAACATAACAGGTCAGTTCACACTTTGTTCATTGTTAGAAATGCCCAATTCAATCCCCAATTTAAAATTAAAGCAAACCGCAAATCGACAGACCTACAGTAAATAAGTAACAATATTAACGCGGCCAAACAAAAGCAGCTAACAAATGTTACACCGTAGAAAGAAATTGCATGTACAACATATTTTAAAAATAAACAAATTAAGAATGAATTAAATAGTTAGCTAAATCAGATATACATTAAAATAAAAACAGTACTACCTTGAAATAAAACACGTGGTGATATTACACACAAAGAGTAATAAAACAAGAATACTTAAAACAAAAATATACGATGTTAACACTTCGAAGGTCTGGACAAAGATGATGCTTTCCAGTCGAAAAAGATGCATCCCGCGCAAAATGTCGCAAGAGCGATGTTGCCACTTGTTGCAGAATCGTGTGGTATGTTGCCAAAGCTTGCAAAATTTCGTAAACAGCTACTCTTTGGTTACCTCAGACGCCCCTTTGGAAAAGGACCGGGTGTGACGAAACACACACGAGAGTTTTTCAACAATCGTCACTAACATGGATGTGCTTGTAATCATACCATGGGTACTGGGCAGCGGTTGGTGCAATTCGGACATGAAATAAAACAGCATTAGTATAATTCAACAGTCAATGTGCATAATAATATTTTAAATTTGTAATATTATAGTTACCTTTTCTTACCTTACTGATTGGGTTACAAAGCGTATAGACATTAGGGTAAGGTCGTGCGGTAACAAGGTATGGACCGGAGTACAATGGGCAAAACTTGTATATGATTTTGTTGCTAGCATCAGAAACCGGACTCTCACGTAGAAGAACAAGGTCATCCACCTCTAACCTATCATTTGCCTTGGAATTCCTATAGCGGGCCTGAGCAGAAACTTCAATATTATGGCGAACCTCTTCTCGAATCTCATCCAAACCTTTGTGTGGAGTTAGTGGCAAAAAGGACCTGACCATATCATCCAGAGTATTAGGGGGGTTAGTACCATAAAGAATTTCCATTGGAGAATACCTGGTAGTAATATGAGGGGTGTTATTGAATAAGGACTCAATCTTAGGCAGATAAGCGACCCAACCAGCATGAGAATCGTGACAATAGGTGCGAAACAACCGACTGAGCTCTCGCATAACTCGCTCTGTAGGGTTAGAAGCAGGGTGTCGTATCGAAGAATAAGTTGGGATGATACCGTGGTCTCTCATTGTATTACACCACACCTTAGAAGAAAACTGTGTACCGTGGTCTGACAAAACAGTACGTATAGGAACAATACTAGCAAAATCATTCACAACACGCTTAGCGGAGACCTTGGCCTGCGCTCGACGAAGGGGGTAAAGACGAACAAACTTCGAAAAAGAATCTATGACAACGAGGATGTAGGATACTCTGTTACGCCCCTGGGGTAAAGGACCATAATAATCAACCGTGACCAAATCGCCAGGAGCTGTGACCTTGATGGCATGTGGGGCACCAACCAAATTATGCGGAGGGAATTTAGATTTCTGACAGACATCACACACACGAATGACACGTAAAACCTGCTTTCTCATCCGACGCATATACAAACACCGCTTGAAAAGCATACACATCTTCGACACACCAAAATGACCAAACAACTCATGATAGCTGTTGACGACTGGTTTAATCAAAATATCAGGAATCACTAACCGAGGGAATCCGTCAGCGGGATGTACACGAATAAGAACACCATTATTCAACCGGAAATATGCAACTGCCCTACTCTGCATAGCACTCAGAACCACCGGTCTACCTAACAAATACTGAATAAGGGGTGAATAAAAAGAGTCACTTCGTTGATGCTTGGGAAGATCAGTAAAAAGATCGCGGAACGACTCCCTACCCTTACTCTCAAACAGACCCACTAAATATACCTCTGTGGCTGCGACAATCGGTGCAGGACTCTTAATCAAAGAAATATCGCCTAACTGGGGTGGAAAACGGGAAAGGACGTCAGCAACCACATTCTCTCTGCCTGGGACATGTTCTATTCTATAGTCGAACTCATTAAGGAAAAATGTCCACCTAGTCACCTATCATTTAACAAACGGCATTGCTGCAAAAACTTTAAAGCAAAGTGGTCGGTACGTATTATAACACGGTGCCCTAAAAGAAGTGTACGAAATTTCTTTAACCCAAAGATTATGGCCAGAAGTTCCTTCTCAGTTACCGTATACAACAATTCGGGACCCTGTAGAACTCGACTAGCAAACCCTAAAACCAAATGTTCATCTCCCTCTAACTGATATAGCTCACACCCTAACGCCACGCCAGAACTATCAGTCTGCAAATAAAATTCCTTCGAAAAATTGGGGAATTTTAAAATGACAGTATCCAAAAACAAACCCTTCACTCGCTCAAAAGCACACTGCTCACGTTCACTCCACACCCAAATACTACCCTTTCGAAGCAAAGCTGTGAGAGGGGTAATTGCATCACTGTAAGACCTGCTAAACCGTCGATAATAATTACAAAGACCCAAGAAAGCTCTCAGTTGTTTAACAGTTTTAGGTTGAGGGAAATTGCGAATAGCAAAAGTTTTATCAGGATCGGCGAAGACACCACTGGTACAGAGAACATGCCCTAAAAACTTAACTTCCCTCCGAAAGAACCTACTCTTCTCTAAATTAACCGTGAGGTGGGCCTCAGTAAGGGCAGCGAAAAGACGCTCCAAATGTCCTAAATGCTCCTCGAAAGAGGTGGAAACGACAAGCAAATCATCTATGTATCGAAACGTGAACTGTTGTATCTCTGGCCCTAAAATGACGTCCAGAGCACGAGTAAAAGAGGCGACAGCAGTCTTCAAACCAAATGGAAGGACCTGGTAGGTATAAGTCTTGCCATCATACAAAAAAGCAGTATACTGGGTGCTAGAGGGACTCAACGGAATTTGCCAATATGACGAACGCAAATCAACGGTCGAAAGGTATCTCACGGAGGACAACGAGTTGAAAATTTCTTCTGGAGGGGTAAACAAACAAACTCACCTGACCCAGAAGCAGTTGTCGGCACTTCCTCTCCTTGTCTGCCAGCTGTTCCACGGATCGGAGTAGGAAGATTCTCGAGGAAAGTCTGGTTGAGCGCCTGCTGACTCTTCATAAACTCCTCCAGAAGGGTACTCTGACGCGACACCAACTGCCTCAAACTCTCCATTTCCCTCTCCACGGGAGTGGGCTCCGCTACAGCTACCACTGGGGCCTCCTTGGGGGTTGTTGAATCGTCCATACCTAAAAACACACACACAGCAGTATGTCTGTACAGAACAAAATGAAATCATTAATATCAATGTCTGACACTGAAACAAATTAGATATACATAAATTGAAACTTCCCTCCACAAATTCACTGCCAAAGTGTATCCTGGTCACCGGCAACAATCTGTAATGTTCTAACCCCAGATTCTACGCTAACTTCACATTACAGTTACAACAATTCAAATCAGAGAGGGAAAACTTACAAATGGCTGCTAAAACCAACTTTCCCGCCAAAACAAACCCGCCCCAAATTTAGAAAACGCGGTAAAGTTTAAAATTACCCGGCAAACCCAACAAACGTGATCGTCTAGTAAGGCCCTCTGTTGTCTTAAAGAGACACGAATACACTTGCAGAGAACTGTAATCGGAAGGGAAGATCAAAACACACAGTAAACAAAAAGATATTTATTTAAAAGCTTCCTAAAATTTTGTAATTATTAATTTATTAATTAACAACACAAGGCCAAAAAGGAGAATGGGCAGTTCAACGACGATTTGCGAGCAGAAAAGAACTCCCAAGAAAAACTACTCACTTAAATACACATTAATTACGCTGAACAAATTTAAGTATACAAATCACACAAAACTGTTGAAAAATATGCACATTTAACATAAGACAAGAAAATTTGAACAGGACTTCGATCAATCTCAAAGCTTGTCGTTAAAAATACACAAGTTTAAATGACGATACCAAAACTTACATAAACAAAGAAACCCAACAAACCCTGTACCCCTGATTTGATCAAATATTCAAAAACACAAATAATTACACAAATAAAACAAGTCAAGTGATAAAATAGCAATTGGCAACACAAATTAAATCCAAAACAGACATAAAATCACGAAATAGATACATAAAACATGTTGTACAGTTATAATGTTATAAACGCAAACAAAAAGAACTACAAAGTTGCAAAGGTCGACACTTGTTACCTGCTTAGGCAGAAGGGATGGAAAAATAATTGTCGATCATGAATCGTTATACTAAACCATAGCTCTGTCGATTTGGCCCGTAAAACCAAAGTAAAACAATGAACACAAAGGGTTGATATCTGGCATCTCTAGCAATTAACACACATTTAACATCTCAAAACATATAAAATTAAAACAGAAGTAGTATTAGTCTTAATACGGCCCCCGCATATAGGTACCAATAACACGATCTTGTGCGAACGTGGGCTAGAGATGATTTGCTACCAAGCAATACGGACTTTAATTAAGTATATTTGGATAGTTACCACCGTATTGAAAGGTAGTCTTCAAGGCGGAAAATGTTAGTACAAAACATAACAGGTCAGTTCACACTTTGTTCATTGTTAGAAATGCCCAATTCAATCCCCAATTTAAAATTAAAGCAAACCGCAAATCGACAGACCTACAGTAAATAAGTAACAATATTAACGCGGCCAAACAAAAGCAGCTAACAAATGTTACACCGTAGAAAGAAATTGCATGTACAACATATTTTAAAAATAAACAAATTAAGAATGAATTAAATAGTTAGCTAAATCAGATATACATTAAAATAAAAACAGTACTACCTTGAAATAAAACACGTGGTGATATTACACACAAAGAGTAATAAAACAAGAATACTTAAAACAAAAATATACGATGTTAACACTTCGAAGGTCTGGACAAAGATGATGCTTTCCAGTCGAAAAAGATGCATCCCGCGCAAAATGTCGCAAGAGCGATGTTGCCACTTGTTGCAGAATCGTGTGGTATGTTGCCAAAGCTTGCAAAATTTCGTAAACAGCTACTCTTTGGTTACCTCAACAGATAAGATACTTTTTCAAAAAAAGTATCTAGATACAGTTACAGATACTTTAAGAGAGTATCTAGATACATGTCAGATACATTTTTAACAAAATCTTAAAATAAAATTTAAAAAAAGTGTCTATTTGGTTCAGCTAAAAACACAATAACTGTATCCCAGGCAGCACATTACGTCTCATTGACGTCAAAATTACAAGACTTCATTAAGACGTGTCAGTGTCGTCATATGACGTCAGTGTGCTGCCTACGTATTATTCAAGACATTACCTTATCAACCTTAACCGCTTAAAAAAATACAAATTTACAAATAAAGCTTATTTTGTTTTAAAATTAATAGCATGTTAAATGTCTCGTCATTATATTAATTTCGACGTAGATTTAAGAGTAAACTACTAACACTAAAAAGTTTCTCCACTTCTTTGCTCTATATTTGAGCTGATGAAGAAATTCAGTGTTGCCAATTGACTTTGTCGCGATTCCCTGCATAAACTATAAAAGTTGAAATTTTTTTTCTTTTTTTTAAAGTATGAATTTGGTTTGATGGCATAAATGCTAACACGTCACATTTCTCAAGTAATACTTGATTATATAAAATGTAGGTTCATACACGATTTTTCTCAAAATTCCACAACAGTTTATAATACTCACAAAATACCCGCTACTACATAAAATCTCTAAATTTTACAGAATTCCACTAGAATTGGCGACGGTGAAAGAATTGCACTCATAAAACACCGAATACAAAGTCTCCAAATTCAAATTGTAATGTACATGATGAACTGACAGAAAAAACTACCACGGTGTTTAGTAAAAATTTTTACTATTATTTACAATTTGAGCAAGAAAAAGTATCTAAGTATCTAAACCACTCAGATACTACGAAAAATGTATCTAGATACAGATACAGTTACATTTTGTCCAGTGTATCTAGATATGTAACTAGATACTCCAAAAGTATCTAGATACTGTATCTAGATACTTGTATCTAGATACGTCACAACACTGCATGAAATGATTGAAATCAATCAACGACGCTACTATATTAATCACTGTTGATGACACACACAGTAGCTTCTGTGAATCTCAGTAAAAATATTAAAATTCCTACAACTTTTGTAATTGCAGTTTATTGAGCAATGATATTGCTGTTTATTGTATGAATTGCATTATTTAATAATAAAAATAGGATTACTTATTCTTAAATGTTTATGAAAGTTACCTGTTGCATGGCAGTTTAGTGATACAGTTGACATCGGTTAGTAAGTACTTCAAGGGACCGATCGTCTTGTACTTATTATCCGAGACTTACTATTCGACGTACAGGACACCTTAATTTTCGTTGAGGTCGTGGTTACAGCATTTATGTTATACATACATATATCGTTGGTTATACCCGTTATACTTACGTTCTCGGCTATGTTTATGTAATTTAGTATGATACAAAGTCAAAATATGTCGTTTTTAGAATAAGTCATTAAACACGTATTGTTTATATAAGCAGAAATACGATTCGTAATAAATGTTATTATAATATGTCACTGTGTTATATAATCAGTTATAATTCTTTGCTTTTTCCTAGAACTCCACAACTTTCTTTCTAAAAATCATCTTCTATTTTATACAAATTATTTAAGTTTGTACGTTTCAAAATTTATCGCATTCGGTTTGATACCCTGCCTACTCATGTTAACAGTCCGATTGCGTTGTTGTAAATGATTTATCTGAGGGCTGTCTTTAAGTGTGCTGTCGCTGCCTACATTTGCACTTTTAACAAGAAAGTTTTATACACATTATTAACGGTACCCACCCTTCATGTATTAGTTTTGGAAGTTTAGTAATTTCAAATGTGATTAAGTCCGAAACAAATATATAAAGCGTACAATACATATACGCTTAAAAGTACATATTTCATTAAGTACAAAAATTACCTAGGTACTGTATACCTAGGTACATCCCAACACTGTTAATAACCATAAATACACATTACACAAATACAACATAACGCATGATAATACAATCAATTCGAGTAAACTCAACAGATGTTGAACGGGAATGAAATTCGACGCTAACTCCCCTTACAGGAAGCTTCCGCTGATAAGTTGAAGTCTCAACGATAATAAATGTGGAGGATTGCTCGCTTGCTCGACTTATTCTACCGAGGTCATGTGACAAGCTGACGTCACGCGTAGACCTCGCTCTCTATACTTCTATTACAATTGGTATTGCGGATGCACGTTAAAAGATTTCTAATAGTTATTTAACGAACAATTAAGGTTGTTAATGATAGCTGATAGCGATTAATAATCGAGACATTTTAACGCCGTGAGCCAGTGTAGCCAGGTATTTATGCATCATATAAGTTCCACCTGCATCATCAAGCGGGGAATACGGCACTACCTCGACCCTCATCTAGTCACGCGCCTAGTAGAAAAATTTGTTTCTGTAATATTACAGCAGCGATTTTCAGAATTGAAAAAAAGTTTCAGAATCGTTTCAATTTTGTTACAATTTTGCCAAATGTCCCTCCTTTGTAACGTTTTTACAAATCATTAGCATGAATTGATTTAAAAATGTATTTCAATGATGTCCATCAGTTTGATTCAGAAAGTTAGTTTCGGAACACTCTTGGATCATTTGTAAAATTAAACATATGTAGTAATACAAAAAATGTTTCATAAAATCGTTTCTGAAACGATTTCAAACATTCCTATAATTAAATTTTTTGAATCGTTTCTATATAAGCTTTCGTTACACCATAAATGATTTCTCAAAATCATTTCAAATTGTTTTTGAAGAATAAGAATGATCATTTGTGTGTACGTTGCACATTCAATTAAAAATTGTAAGAGAGATAATGTTTTGAATCGTTTTTGTAACGATTGCAAATAATACTTTATTGCACATACCGAATCATCTTTAATATATTTCGTAAATATTCTAAAAATTGTTTTTATAATCAAATCAAAGTGATTTAACTTTTGCTTTCATAAATGATATTTAAAGGTTCGGAAATTTCCACACTATTTATTCCACAGCCGTAGCATGTACTAAAACACGAATTCTTATAATTTCATGAATCATTTATTTTCGAAGAATAGTACCTATATAAAATAATACACTATTATATACTTATTGATTATATTACATATTATCATAGAAAACTTTACATTAAGGTTGTTTTATATATTTCCTAAAGATTACATATTTTAACTTGTCATTGTCATTAACAGAAATGAGTTATAAATGAATTAAAATAAAAAATAAATTATTTAATAAAATACATAAATATACACAGCTAAGTAATTTTTTGGACATCCCAGTTTAGTTAAAATCGACCGAGATCACAGTTGAAGCCTGTTTTAGATCAGAACGTTTCACTCTTGTTGTTGCAGAACGGAGCGACAACTATAAAAAATTAATTTACTTTTAGAACTAAATAATACTACTAATATAAGTACTAATAATTGCTAATAATATACAGAATAATCAAAACCGTTCATATAGAAATTAACCGAGTGTTTTGTAAAATTGTTTGAAATTTCAAGATTTAATAAATTCTATTTAATGTTATTTATAGTCCTCGCAATTTTACTTTCGATGCACGTCATTAACGTCAGTGACGTAGTTATTCAACCATGTTGTCGGTATTATCATGTAAACTTACTGTTTTCGTACATTCTTAATATTACATTGCGTATAACGTTTTCGTTAAATGTTTCTACATTCGTAACAGTTGTACTACGCTTACGTTTTGAAGAGATCTAAGAACCTCGTTGTTAGCAACCGTTGTACATACAGAAATAACTGTAGAATATATGTATGTATTACCACAATTTAAATATTAAGTAAAAGGGTACTTCTCGCACAGCATTTACTGATATCAATGGACCACCATTATCTCGTTCAAGCTCAAAATAGTACAGTTTTGTATCAAAAATAATTATAAAAAACAATGAGCACTTTGACATAAAAAACACAAATTTAATTTGACAGATGTCAACAACGCTGCAGCTGTAGTAAGCACACCAACAACGTGATAAAAAAAATTCCATAAGACAATTATTCGGTATTTATTTAATTTTTCCTATAAATAGGGTGGTATGAATTTTACGTCATTAATGACGTGCATCGAAAGTTAAATTGCGAGGACTTTATATGTACGCAATAAGAGAGAAACAAGTAACACAACAAATAAATATTACCTGCTTTTAAAAAAATCGAACCTTAGAAACAGAGTTATTTATACAATAGAAATACATTCATGGGAAAATAATGCATATTTTTTATGTATAATCCCTTTTTTTGTCGGTAGAACGAATTAGATAGCTTGAAAATTTGGAAATTTTAGTATGTACGTGACAGAAAAATGAATGTACTGGCCTAAAGATAGGTAGGTTTGCACTGGAAAATTAAGCTTCGAACAAAAGCCATTTGCGTATGACAAATGAGAAGTTTGATAGATTACCTAATTTAATAAATTAGAAGCAATGCTTTTTTTTACATTGTACAGCGATGCAGTTGCGAAATTAACGGCCCTGTAAATCCCCCAATCTAAGGGTCTCGAACCGTAAAAGGCCCCCAGAACTCCAAACGATATGGTGTGAATGTTAAGATAGTCGTCGATGTAAAATTGTTTAAAAAACAAAATAAAGATGCTAGGTGATGATGATGAATTTTCTCCTAATACCAGTGTTGTAAATTATCTATATAAATTCATGTAGATAAATTAATCTAGATTCATATTTTTTATCTATGTCCCGTAAAATTCCAGTTGCAATATGTATGTTTTTCTTCAGTAATTTCCCGAATTCCATAGTAATTCTTCAAATGAACTACATCTATCGTTGTTACTACCTAAATTATTTCATCTATTATCTGTTATCTATATGAAGTTTAAATAGTTTATCTATTATCTAATACTAGAAAATTTTTGAAAGAAAAAAATTTATCTATATCTATATAATTTAAAAATTATCTATTTACAACACTGCCTAATACTGTTAATAAAATATATTACAACATAGCTGAAAATAATGAAAATTTGTTACTCTAAAGTTTCTAAATAAGGTTGATAACGTACAATCCTGTTCAATTAAACTAAAATGATGATAAATAAAACATTTTGGACAGCCTTTTTGTGCTTTACACTACGAGGCTTTATGGCTAAACACATTACATCGATAGCATCTTCTGATTTTAATAGCATCTATCCCAACCTACGTTTATCTTTTCTTCTTTTATTATAGCCCGATACGTGTATGCATTTACTTCCGCATAAGCTATGCAACTTTTCCGATTTCTACCTTCTTTTGTGTGTACAATTTTTAAAGACGATTTCTCTAAATTTAGATGACTGTTTGCATTTTGATTTTTTGCTCGATTATTTCCGGTGACAAATTTTTAGACAATCCAACTATTTTTATTCTTGGTACTTAACTTTTTCTTTGGTAATTGTATTTTGTAAGATTCTTCCATTTTTAAATTTTATAAGTATACCATATCATTACCTACCGGTCGTATTCTGGTTATATTTATATCCGCAGGGCTAATACATTTCTTAATGTTATTCTTGGTATTCTACGTCTTTAGGTTTTATTAAATTTGAATTTATCCGCATATGTTGGTTTATCTGGGCCCATAAACACCATCCTTCAGTTTATTTAATGCTTTCATACTATCCAAAATAATGGCCATGTAACTTTTTCTACACAGGGTTCACAAAACCAACCAAAATTAGGTTTAGTCATCAATAGACCGTATTCGTCGGCAGTACTGTTACCACATTAGTAGTGATACATCCTATCACAAACCCCTGCACAACAAACAATTTTATCACTTTTAACTAGGTCAGCATTACATTTTGCACAACTTGCTGCTTTAGACATTTTTATAGTTAATTCTAGTAATGCCCTTTAGGGCAGCGGTTTTCAACCAGCGGCCCACAGGTCGCTTGCGGTCCGCTTTTCATAATTTTACGGCCCGCAACTATTACGAACAAACTACATAAAAAGTTTAAATTCGGCATTCGTTTGATACTCAATTTTATTTATTTTGTATTATTATTATAGGTACATTGTGTATTTTTTATGGATCTTATATTCTTTCTCTCTGACAGAAAAATGAAGTGAAATCAAAGTTTATTATAATAAAAGAAATACAACTTAAAACAAATAAATGCGCGAGTACAACTGGCATGCGACTTATCCGCGCTTAACGCTCTTTATTACTACTCGCTGTATTCACGCATGTATTAACAACGCACACATATATACATTTTTAACGGCGGGCACGTTTCGATTAACTTATTTCCAACACTCCTCCTATCGATATGTGCCCTACATATTAATTACATGATCTATTTAAGTTTAACATCTCTACACATTTATCGTGTTTACATTTAGTTAAAGATTTCGTTAAAATGTCAGCAAGCATATAATTCGTTTCTACATAGTTAATGATGATATATTTATTTTCTACTAATTCACGAGTAAAGTGAAAACGTATATCTATATGCTTACTTCGTTTGTGAAACACAGCATTTTTTGACAATTCAATTGCGCTTTGATTGTCGCAAAAGACGTTCACTGGTGGTTTTGCATATTTATAAAAACCCATATGAGTTAACAGTCTACTAACATAAACAACTTCACGAGAAATTTCAGAAAGCGCCGCGTATTCCGCTTCCATTGTTGATAATGCCACTGAAGATTGCTTTTTAGATTTCCAACTAATTGGACCTCCAGCCAGGATTAGGACATTACCCGTACATGATTTTCGATCATCGATGTCTCCAGCCCAATCCGAGTCTGAGTATGCCATGAGGTTTTCTTCATTTTTAACATACGTAATGCCATAATGAGATGTAGCTTTTAAATATCTCAATACACGTTTCGCAGTAACCCAATGACTTTTTCCTGGATCGGAACAAAAACGACTTAATGTACTGGCTGCAAACGCTATATCTGGACGAGTTGCATTAGCTAAATAAATCAGACCTCCAATTAATTCTCTGTACGGTCTGTTCTTTATCTCGTCCCTTTCTTCTTCTGTTCTTGGACATTCTTCTTTTGAAATTTTCAAGTTAGGTTCGATCGGAGTCGACACTGTCTTTGTAGTTTCCATATTGAACTTTTCAACTAATTCCTCAACATACCTTTTCTGTGAAAGATGAATACTTCCTGTAGCTCCTTCTCGTTGTACAGTGATTCCAAGGATGTTGCTAACTTGACCAAGGTCTACCATCTTGAATGATGACTCCAATTTCAATTTTATTGATTCGAGATTTTGAATCTTTTTCGCAGCCAAAATTAAATCGTCAACGTAAACTAACACAATAACCAATTCATCTTCTTCGCCAAATACGTAAACACACGGATCTGCTGGGGTACGTTTACCTCCAATTTTGGTCAAATAACCATCCAGTTTATTGTACCATTCCCGACCTGATTGCTTCAGTCCAAATAGTGGTTTCAATAACTTGCAGACTTTTTCTTCGTTGCCGTGTTCAACAAACATATCCGGTTGTTCCATATATACTTCGTCGTGTAAGTCACTTTGCACATAAGCAGAAACTACATCCATTTGATGTACGTGCAATTTTTCATTTACACAAGCTGCCAATAACGTACGGATTGTTTCGTATCTTGTTACTGGTGCAAAAACTTCTTCATAATCGATCCCATATTTTTGAGTGTTTCCGCGGGCTACTAGCCTTGTTTTGTGTTTCTTAATTTTTCCATCTTCGTCAAATTTCGTTTTGAACATCCATCTGTTTGTTAGAACTTTTTTATGTAATGGCCTTGGTACAAGAATCCATGTCTTGTTTTGTTGTAATGTGTCGTACTCGTTTTTCATGGCGGTTAGTCATGCTTCTTTGTTTTCATGTTTCAAAGCATCTGTTGCTGATTGGGGATCTACACATTCTTTGATCTTGGTTTTGTAAATCTTTGACGGTCTACCTCGGCGACCATCTGTTAAGAGTTTTGGACGACCTGGTCCTCGTCGAGTACTATGACTTGCTTCTTCTTCATCAGTTTGATAGCTCTCTTCCTGAACATCTGCTTCAACTTTTATTTTTAAGTTATGTTCTGTATTATCTTCGTAGGTTTCATCATCCTCTTCGTGCGTCATGTCAACTGTTTGATCTGGCAGCATAAAAATTTCTTTTGATGCTGTTTCATTAGGTTCAATGTTCTCGATAAATTTTACGTCTCGAGCTTTGATGACTAGCTTTGTTCCTCGTTTCCACAAACGATAAGCTTTGGATTCATCTGAATAACCTACCAGCACATATTCATCACCTTTCGGTTGAAATTTTCCTCTTATTTGATTTTTATTTAATGCAATAGCTTTACTGCCTATAATTCTCAGAAAACTAACGTGCGGCTTTCTTCCTGACCATGCCTCAAAGGGAGTGGTCCCATTTAAACACTTAGTAGCACACCTGTTTCTCAAAAAGGTTGCTGTATTCACTGCTTCGGCCCACAAGGAATATGGAAGCTTAGCTTGTAACATCATGCAACGTGCCATTTCGACCAACGTTCGATTAGCTCGCTCTGCAACGCCGTTTTGCTGAGGTGTATACTCAACACTTAGTTGATGTACTATTCCATCATCTTCAAGGAAACTCTTGAACTGACTTGATAAATATTCTCTTCCATTATCCGTTCGAAGCTTTTTTATGCGGTGGCCAGTTTGTTTTTCTGCTCTTGTTTTGTAATTTTTGAAAGCTTGGAAAATATCGGACTTATTTCGGAGCATAACAACTTCCGTATAACGTGAGTAATCGTCAATAAACGTTACAAAATATTTCGCGCCACCTAATGATTCAGTTTTCATTGGTCCACATATGTCTGAGTGCACTAAACCTAAAGTTTCTTTCTCACGATTTGTCGATTGTTTAAACGGTTGCACATGAATTTTACTTTTTGCGCACACTTCACAATTTAATTCTTTTATTTTCGAATGCAAATTCATACCAGACACCATATTTTCGTTTTCCATTCTTTTCAAATCGTTAACGTTTAAATGTCCGTACCTTTGATGCCATCTAACTAAATTTTCAACATCGTTGTCACGTACAAATGCAACACTTTCTTCTTTTTCGTTCACTACATAAAGTTGATCACGTTTTGATGCTGTAAGAACTACCGAACCATCCTTTCGATTAATAATTGCTTTATCTTTCATAAAGGTAACCGTATAACCATTGTCGGTAACACTTGAAACAGAAAGTAAATTGTTTCGAAGTTCGGGAACGTATAATGCGTTCTTTAATTTTACTTTATTGGTGAAACGATTGTTTATTTTCGCATTTAAATTTACGTCTCCATTTCCGGTGGATTCTATAAAATGTTCTGCGGCCGTATAAACTTTTAATTGTTCACTTTTATTTAAAGTTACAAAATTTTGTTTATTGTTACACATATGCTTGGTTGCGCCACTATCAAGGTACCACGAATTTGATTTATCAATTCCCGTATTACATGCAATAACTGTCATCGCGTCATTCACTTTATTTGCTTCGTTAGATTTAAATTTTAATTTACAATCTCGACTTTTATGACCGTATTTATTACACTTAAAACATTTGCCTTTAAAGTGGGTATCGGGTTTCGTGTGTTTATACTTCCCAGAAACATTATTTTGTTTCGTTTGGTATGAATGACCTTTTGTAATCATAGCAGTGCTTACATTTTCTATATCGCTTGTTCTTGAAGATCGATCATTCTGTCTCGCCTCCTCTTCAATAAGTTTAATTTTTAAATTTTCAAGTGTCGGTATTTCATCACGCGTTTCAATTGCAATGGTAAAACTATCATAATCTGTAGGTAACGAACTTAACAGCATAATTGATAATAATTCATTTTGAATTTGAATTCCTGCTTCTTCCAGGTATTCTGCATTACGTGTGAAATCTGCTAAATATTGTGTCATGCGAACATTCGACTTCTTTTCTATACGTAACAATTGCTTATACAAAGCTGCTTTTCTTACCGGGCCGCGCGATTCAAATATCGCTTGAAGTGCATCCCATGCTTCCTTCGATGAGCATGCCTTTTTTACATGATTTAACTGCCCGTGCGAAATGGAAAGATTTATTAATGCCAACGCCTTCGAGTCTTTGTTTATCCAATTAATAAAATTTTCTGTTGGTTTCACTTCCGTACCATTGACGTATTGCCAC
The DNA here is from genome assembly GCA_035610365.1 of Aquatica leii. NCBI lineage: Eukaryota > Metazoa > Arthropoda > Insecta > Coleoptera > Lampyridae > Aquatica > Aquatica leii. Next base: position 47,165,290 of record CM069435.1, on the reverse strand, counting down.
AAATCATTGAAAACTAGTACACTTTTCATTAGCACTTTCCACAATTCATAATTGCTTTCTGTTAATTTTTCAATGTTCGCGAAACCCGTTGCCGTAGCCATTTTTTAATGTAATCCTTCGCGCCACGCGTTTTCGTTATTATCGTTATGATTCACTTACACTTTACACACTATTATTTTTTAAAATAGCACTTTGGGCGTTTCTGGGCCCATAACCTGACAGAAAAATGAAGTGAAATCAAAGTTTATTATAATAAAAGAAATACAACTTAAAACAAATAAATGCGCGAGTACAACTGGCATGCGACTTATCCGCGCTTAACGCTCTTTATTACTACTCGCTGTATTCACGCATGTATTAACAACGCACACATATATACATTTTTAACGGCGGGCACGTTTCGATTAACTTATTTCCAACACTCTCGTTTATCCTTATGAATACACGTGTTTTATTTTCATTAATATTGATTTTATAAAACGTAAATTTCTATTTTATGTAATTTAAAATCTGTCGATATAAACAAAACGCATTGCAATTGGAATATGCTTGTTTACTGATCCGAGCACGTCGTGTAGGATCATTTGGCGTTGGCGGTTAACATTACGTAATCAGTGCTTTGTACCGAATTAACTACCGAGAATATAAAACTATACTCTCATGGTTGAAACTATGAACGTATTTAGATCACTTCTTTAGAATGCAACAATTATGACTAATATACAGAGCTCACGCGGTCGTCGTCGACAGTTGCATTTGAATTATTCCGGAGTGAATACGAAAAGTTTTATAGGGTGATTATTATAAATTTTTGAATCTACGGAATTCGCAGGTAACAATATTTTTTCGCATATTATTTGGACTGCAATATAGTGACTATAAATATGAGTCGAAAACGCAAAATTGCTGATGAATCGCGAGGTTTTCAAGAAATTGGACAAACTTGTATTTATTTCTAAATATTCGAAAAAAGCCCGTGTGTTTGATATATCGTGAGCCAATTGCTGTTATGAAAGAAAACAATTTAAAAAGACATTATGAGACAAAGCACGCTGCCAAATTTGACGGAATTGAGGGTCAGATGCGGGTTGATGAAGTGGAAGTCTTGAAGAAACAACTACAGTTGCAGCAATATACATTTCCGAGAACCAATATAGAGACCGAACCTTGTGTAAAGGTAACCCATTTTATCACATGAATGGGTGGTACTATAACTTCAGTTTAAGCTCTGTTTAAAGTTAACTTATATTTTGTTATTGCAAAAATAAAGCCGCTAATAATTTTTTTAGGTAAGCTGTATTGTATCGGAAAAAATTGCTTTTAAGTCAAAACATGCAGATGCAGAAGTTTTATGTTCATCGCAAAAACACCTTTTTTCTAAAATTAGTTTATCAGAAGTAAGTAACCGTTAGAAGAATTGAAGAGTTACCAAAATACATAGAAAATTCCCTTATAAATCGGATATCTAAATCTGTTTTTTACTCTATTGCGATTGATGAAAGTACTGATATGACCGATACAGCCTAGTTGGAAATTTTCATCGGTAGTATCGATGATAATTTTCAAATTACAGAAGAACTGGCTGCGTTTTATTCTATGAAAGGAACTACGAAGGGAACATACATTTTTAAATGTGTCATGAAGGTATTCAATCGATACAATATTGATCTTACAAAACTATCAGGCATCATAACAGACGCGACATCACCCATGGTTAGTAAAAATGAAGGACTTGCAGCTTTAATAAAAAAAAAGCCAAACCTACTTAAATTCAACGAAATTTATGTACCAAAAAACTAAAATTTGACCATTTATTATTATAAGCGACTTTCAGCTTAGACCGCGTCGTAGTAAAACACCTAGACTTAGGCTTGGTCCTAGTCTCTTGTTGAGAGCCAAAACAAAAAGTAGAACTTGACCTTTGCCGTATTGTCGTTCGTGACCAAGCTTAAGTCTGGGTGTTTTACTACGACGCGGTCTAAGCCGAAAGTCGCTTATAATCATAAACGTAAGAACCGCGAAAGCCTAAGATTTTAAATTTGATCATGTTATGAAAAAAATTATAAAAGTGGTAGATTTTATTAGATCTTGAGGACTTCACCACCGAGAATTCCAAAAGTTCTTGTCGGATATTGATGCAGAGTATGGGGATGTTGTTTACTTCAGAGATGTTCGTTGGCTTAGTTGAGGATAAATGTTAAAGCGGGTGTTCAACCTGAAAGAAGCAATTAAAACGTTTCTGGCTAGCAAGCAAAAACCTACTGCCCTCTTCAATGATCAAGAATGACTAAACGATTTTGGTTTCCTAACTGATCTGACTATGCATTTGAATGGGCAGCTACAAGGCAAAGAAAACTTTATAGACAACTTATATAACAATATAAAATCTTTTAAAACTAAACTCAATTTTTGAAAAATGCAACTTCAGAATTCAGATTTGACGAACTTCTCGAACTTGTTGTAATTGTAGTGAGGTACACAAATATATATCCACAATAACTGGTTTACAGAAAGAATTTACTTTGAGATTTCAGGACTTTAGAGAAAATAAGAATTTAGTCAACTTATTCGCAATACTTTTCAGTGTATCTATTAAAGATGTTCCAGGAAATTTGCAGATGGAACTCATAGATCTGGGGTGCGTTCCAAAACTACGCACGGGTGTCGTCTGGGTGTATATTTTACACTCTACAGCGTTTCAAATTCGTAGGCGTTTCGTGTAGGGAAAACGTCTTGGGCGTTCCACAATAACATCCGAGCTACAACTTTTCGTCGCAGTTTTGAAAGTACTGAAAAACGTCGGGCATGCGCAAATACTTGTTTTAAGGCTTGTAAACAATAATAATTAGACATAACCTCCGATTTCATTTATAAAGATACATTTATGTGTAATAATTAACTTAGATACCTATACCTACATACATTTTAAAAATGAGCGATTGTGGTAATGAAAGTCAGGTTTTGAGTGAAATTATACCCAATAATTACACCCTTGTTACTGATGTGGAAGGACAATTAATTCAAGACAATAACAATCTACTCCTTCAACAAAGATCTGGTAATCAAATAACAATAGTTAATGTCAATAGCATACTTAAAAAATTCATTATTGTTGTAGATGGAACTTTGATATATGTCGCAAGTGATGTCGTTATGACAAATTTCAATATAGCAATACCAGGAACCAGCTCACAAGGATTGGACAATAAGTTAGACGATGTAACGTTACGCACTGCTTGGGTTCGAATGATATTTTAAAATTAATAAATTTGTTCAAAAAGTACGAACCAGAATTTAAAAGTACTTCAGTAAAAAATGATAAAGTATGGAAGCAGATTAGTAACGAACTACTTACACATACTGCAGAACAATGTAAAAACAAATTTAAATATCTTAAGCAAAAGTATATTGAAAAAAAGACAACATGAAACCTACCAGTAGTGGTGCACGAGCAATTTCATTTGAATATTTTGAGTTGTTTGATGAAATGTTTGGCAAAGATCCAAATGTTACACCAAAATATATCGCCTCATCTACCAGAGGTAGGAATAATATGCATCTGCACAATACAGGTGAGGATGACAATGAAAAAGAAAACGATGAGAAGGGTACCTCTATGCAAGACAAAAAATCGGCAAAAATAAAACAAAAACCATTACTACAGCAATTAACAACATTTAATGAAAATAGTAAAAGTAAAGAAGAGTCTAAAGAAAGACGACATCAAGAACGTATAGCGGTACAAAGTGAATTTATAAATGTCCTTAAAGGCATACACCAATCACTTCTTGATAAAAAACTATAATAAGTATAATGTATGCTTATAAATTTATTTAACTTTAAATTGCATGTAGAATTGGCTTATACACAATAGGAAATTCAATGAAAATTTATTGTTGAAGTTTTAGTACATTACAAAAATTGTTTATGAAAAGTTTGTCATGATGTGATAAAGTAACATGGGAAAAAATAAAAGAGAATTAAGAGACTTGCATTGAATTTTCTATCGTGTGTAATCCAATTCTACACCCTGTATAAATTTATTATGTTGTATAATGTATTTAAGTAAAAATATTAGTTTCTTCAATACAAAGTTTACAAATTAGCAGCTAAATTATTTCTACGGATAGTTGCTTCATGTATATTAACATTTCTTGGTACCACTTCACGTTCAGCGTTGTCATGATTTAGAATAGGTAAACCTTCATTGATATATTCATTTACAATCTCCTCGGGATTCATTAAGCATAAATTATGTCAAACACATGAGGCAATTATCGTTGGTGGAACTAAATCTGACCGATTCATATCTAAATACCGTAGTCTTCGAAACCTGCCAAACAAAAGAGCAAATGCTCTTTCAATAACTTGCCGTGTTCTTGCATGAACTGTATTGAACCTTCGTTGGGCAGGAGTCAATTCCCCTCTTTCAATATAAGGCGGTATACACCATCGCAGTAATGGATATGCTTTGTCGCCAATTATGTATTCATCATCGTCAAAGTATATATTTGTATGCTCTGTGAAACCACTGTAGATATCAGAATTTCTAAAAATTCTAATATCAGACACCGAACTTGGGTATCCCGTAAAACAGTCAATAAACGCTAAGGACGGTTTGCAAATAGCCTGAAGAGTGATTCCGTAGAAACACTTTCTATTTATATAAATTTCAGGGTTTTCTTGAGGTGCTTTAATAGGAACATATGTTCCATCGATTGCACCAACAACTCCTATTAAGTTTCCCAATTGTCGAAATGTATCTTTTATATTCTGCCGTTCAGCTCTTTCAGGCCATTTAATTATCTGCGGTGCAATGTGGTTCAAAGCTTGAACAACACGGGTGAAAGAACGAAATAAGGGCGATTTACTTAAATCAAATCTATCGCCAACAGATCTGTAAAAAATAAATACATACAACTACTACATACTATAAGCAATTAATCCCTATAACTATCGGGAGTAGCTAATAGCCACAGAGTTGATAATACTTGTTTTTCAATCGGAATAGGATTTCTCCCACTAATACCTTCTTGTTTCTCCAGTAAGGGGCTAATTGTACAATAATACTTTGAAAAGTTTGTCTTCTTACACGGAAATGATTTTGAAATTCTTTGTCTGTACAATTTGGTATTGTAACTTCGAGGAAATTTTTATTCTTGATGGTTCTCCTCTATTTTGAAGTTGATTATGAATATATCGCAATGGCAGTTCAATTTCATCCTCTTCTTCACTTGAACTTGAGCTAGTATAAAGTAAATCACCAAAATTCATGATATTAAGTGGCTGACAACTTTACAAAGTACATTTATTTCTATTTATCAAATGTAAACAGAAAATCGATAAAATGAGGTTAGGTTATTTACTCGCGGATCGTCCTATGTCGTTCCAATAGAAAGGACAAAATATGATGACGTAGAACGATCCAGATATGAACTTCGTCTTGACGACGCACCCGAAATCGGAACGCAGCCCTGCAGTGCAACAGTGAATTAAAAGAAAAATATAACTTGGGTCTTTTTAATTTTTACTCCAAATATATTGACAAAAATAAATTCCCAAGTGGTCAACTTCATGCTCAGAAAATGATGTCTCTGTTTGGAAGCACCTGTGTATGTGAGCAGTTGTTTCCTCGAATGAAACATGTCAAATCAAAAAATAAGACTAGAATAACGGACTCGCACCTTGAAAATAGTCTTCGTATTGCTACATCAAACATAGTACCAGACATTGAGAAACTTGTTAAAAATAAACAATACCGTAAATATCATTAAAAAGTGTGTTTTTTTAAATAAACGTCTTTAAAAAAGTGTCTTACGACTTATTTGCTACCTAACCTAAACCTAACCTAAATTCTTAAGCTACATTAAATTTTATATGACATACATAATGTATATACTTTATCTTGCGGCCCGTCCGTTGACAGAGACACACATATCTGGCCCTTGGATAACGAAAAGGTTGAAGACCGCTGCTTTAAGGCATTACCATCAGTTTTAATTAATTTTTCAACTTAATTTAATCACTACTTTCAGAGCACACATAAACACGTCCGCGATCGCTTCACGTACGCTAAAATAGTATACATAAGTTTGATTTTCAAATTAAACCAGGATAATTAGAATTATTTATAAACAACTTGTAGGCACGTGTTATTACGAGTTAAACACCAACAAATGTGATAATTGTTATAAATAATTCGTGAAACTGTCGTATGTTGTATATGCAAAGGTGTATTGCGTAGTCTACGGCTGACGTCACGCATCAAAATTTACTATTCTTGACCAAGTGTAACGAAACTTTCTTTGCATAGGAATGGTGTTGATGTTTGGGTGACGATTGAGCGTACGTGTGATCGTGAATTGGGAATTGGGAAAAGATCGTTGTTAGTTAGAAATGACTGTTTAAAGCGATCCACTGAAACAGTTTGATCTTTCTTATTTATTCTGAGGTTAAATACCTTATCATTTATGCTGATAACAAGATACGCGCCGTTGTATGTTGGTTGCAAAAGCGCACGTACAGCATCACGGCGTCAAAAACATGGGATGCTGTGGATAGCTCTTTAAAAACAAAAAAAAATAGTTTGATTGCGGTTTTGTCGCTCGTTGCCCGATTGTTTGGAAATGCTTTTGCAATCTGGAAATAAAATCATTGCAAATCACACTACTTACTTTGTGAAATCATGTATTTTTATTTTAATAATGCCGTAAAAAAATTAACAATTAATTATCAAACGAAACTTAAAACTAAATATTAATAAATCCGTATAATGTTAATGAGGCCCATATGTGCATGTTTTATGGAAACTAGTCTTTCAAATCTAAAAGTTGTGTATTTGAGACACACACAATTATATCGTTTTTAAGTATGAGACCATTTCTCACTTTTGTTTTGAAGGCAGTCATCGACTATGAAACTTAATTCACATAAATATGATATTAGAAATGGAACCAAACATTTTACAGCTTCAGTCGCCAACTGAGGGTATTTCTGCATCCTTTTCGTTCAAAATTCGTCCGGGTTATGGGAAAAAAATCGAGTTTCTATCACTTGATATTTCAATAAGTTTTTCTTTTTATGTTTATTGGCATTTCATTTTAGGAGTTAATTCAAGCTTTTGACACAAGAGCTTCTCTATTAGGTCATTTGGTCAATGACCCTCCAAAAAAAAATAAATAAGAAAGGTATTTTATTTACATTAAAATTGCAGAAAATTTGCGTTTAAATCAAATTATCACCGTTTAAATTTTGTGAGTTTAATTAATTGTCGATTTAAACGCAACAGATACGAAAGCTTACGAGATTACCCGAGGCTGACACGTACGTGTGCCCCAACAATGCCCGCATGTATGCTACTGAAGCCGAATAGTAAATTATAGTTACTGTAGTCAACAGTGAGACACAGAATACAATTTTATGTGAGTTAAAAAAGAAGATAAGTAAATCTTTAAATGCTTTCGTGCGGTTTACAGCCGGGCCGCCTACTCAATGCAATGCTTACGTGACTTATCATTATCTTCGCGGTACGTGTGTGTGTTTGCTCCATAAAAATCCACGGATGACGCGCGTAGATCCAGCAGGTACTCTCTTAACGACGAAAATTTCCATTATTGAGGGCCACCATACGTTGTTGATACATGTCAATGAAAATTGAAAGTGCTTGTAAACGTTTGGTCTAGATTGTTAATTAATTTACGTGCGGTGTCAGGCGTCTTTTTGCCAGGACGAAGCCATATTGACTGGAATGGAAATACTTTGTGACGGCATGCCGCTTTTTTAAGAAGTATTTGTTCGAAGAGTTCTAATAACGGTACGAGTTGGGGTTTACGAGATACTTTTTTTCCAGTTTGAGAATAGTGATTACGTTACCAGCTTTCCAGCTGCTATGAAAATAACCACATTTAACGCACGAGTTGAACAAATCAACGGTTGTTGAAGACAGGAAATGTTGTACGATAGTACGTAAAACATTACAATGTATTCCGTCAGGTCCGGAAGACTTGTTTTTAGGAATTTTACTAGCCGACAAACAGGAAACATTCGTCAAACTATGTCATTACAAATTTTATGGTGTGAGTGCAAAAGAATGAGTTGGTAATAGTTATACTTTTCAGCAATTTAAAAATCGATCAAAAAACAAAAGAATTATAATTAAAAATTAATATGTTTTTGTTTAAAATTGTTGTTAAACTATACTTAGAAAGCAAATCTTTATACCTTAAAGCACCAAATACGTTTGCTAAATAAAATATAATATATAAAAAACTTAATTTGTTCTAATTCTTTTAGGTTCAGTGCGCAATTACAAAAACTAAATCATTTGATTAAACTTAATATACATTTATAACTAGTGCCGTTCTTTACAACTGCATATAAACTGTATATTTGTGTCACCATTACATCGATTGGGCCATAAAGAAACATTAAAGTATCTGTGATGTTTTTATCGTGAGTAACTTTTTCTGTCATATCACCAGACAAAACCAAAGGGTAAACATTGCTGATTGTAATATTCAGTTTCTTTCTTGCAATACCTGTAACTAAAACATCGTCTATCCAAAAGTATTTTGATTTTTGCAATTCTTGGTATAAACTAAATACGACATCTGGCGAGTACATTATAACAATACCAAGACAATAAGGTGGGTAGTAAGGTTCTGCGTATTCCGAAACCGATACCACCCATTTCGAATTTGATCTCATCACTGGGCTGTATTCTTGTTTTGGACATAACAGAAAGTTTTTAGCGCCATGTGGAGATAATTCTAAAGTTAAAAAATTCAACATTGTAGGCATATTAACAAAAACATCATCGTCAGTCTTAAGTATATATTTGGCTTGTGGGCAATGGTATATCGCATATTTAAGCACCATCACGTGTTTGTACGTAAGATTCCTATAATTATCGATAAAAGCACCTTGTACAATATCCTGATATTTTTTATTTTCTTCTTCCAGTTCACGTTGTACTTTAGAATCCGTTACACTACCTAACATAAATAAAACTTCTATTTGTGCTTGCTTATTACCCCAAGTTTCTCTAATACTTTTGCGGCGATTATAATTTTCAGGAGCACTGTGTACAAGGATTAACAGAAGAGGTGCAGAAGTGCAATTATGTAATAGGTTAAATTTGAAAAAATTTAAGTTCATTAGTGTCGTGTAATCTGACTTTGGTAATGTTTCCGTTGGATAATTGTACGAAAGACCATTGTTGTTTAAAGTAAATGGAAATCTTAATGTATTATTTAACTTGCAAACGACTTGATTTAACTTAATCGTATTAATAATAATTGTGTGCCATAATAGTAACAAAATAATTATCGTTAATAAAAACACGAATTTAATCAAAAATTGTTTTTTTATCATGTACATTGTTTATCCAGTTTCTCATATATTTGGTACCGTTTATATGATTACCTGAAACAAGAAGAGATATTATTTATACAATCGAAAAATAGTATTTACTATTTCGACATAAGAATTAGCGATTCTTACACTAAAATCCGTGTAAGAATAAGCAAATTCTTACACGAATTTTGGTAATGTTAGTTTATTCAAAGTTGGTATCTCTGCATCGTAAGTTGACGTTACATGAAAAAGAAATCAAAATTATTGGAACTTAACAATTAAAATTCCAATTATGATGCCAAAATAAAATGAAAACGTCCTATTAATACAAATTTATTTACTTATAAAGGTATAAAGAGATAAATTTTGTATGAGATTTTAGGTTAACACATAAACTTCAATATGTCAAAGTGTAAGTGTTGCCAATTTAATAAAATATAAGTTCCCAATGTTGTTTTAAAATTAAAATTATACGAAAAGTATTAAATATGGTATCGAAATAGAAAAAATAGTTTAAAGCACACGTCATAGAATACGTTTCAATGACTCGACCGGTTCATAAACTCGCCGCTGCGCGGCTTATGTATGAAACCCGGTCTCGTGCTTGAAGCGCGTCCATTCTGCAACTTGTGTTTTAATATACTATTCTCTATTTCAACATGAGAATTAGCGATTCTTACACTAAAATTCGTGTAAGAATAAGCAAAATCTTACACGAATTTTAGTAATTCTAGTTTTTTCAAAGTTGGTATCTCTGCATCGTAATTTGACGTTACATGAAAAAGAAATCGAAATTATTGAAACTTAACATTTGAAGTTCAAATTTTGATGCCAAGATAAAATAAAAACGTCCTATTAATTCAAAGTTATTTACTTATAAAGGTATAAAGAGATAATTTTGTATGATATTTTAGGTTAACACATAAATTTCAATATGTCAAAGTGTAAGTGTGCCAATTCAATAAAATATAAGTTTCCCAATGTTGTTTTAAAATTAAAATTATACGAAGAATATTAAATATTGTATCGAAATAGAGGAAATAGTATAAAGCACGCGTCATAGAATACGTTTCAATCACTCGACCGCTTTATAAACTCGCCGCTGCGCGGCTCGTGTATGAATCCCGGTCTCGTGATTGAAGCGCATTCATTCTGTAACTTGTGTTTTAATATACTATTACTTAAAAATTGCAACATTTTAAGTTTTTGTAAAAAAAGTCGTAAGGGCTTAAACAAATTAATATTGCACAAATTCCAAGAAAAGAAAACTATCTAAAACAAACCTAAAAAACTAGTAATACCACAGATAAAAACGTATAAAGAGAAGATTCTTGAAAAAACAGCATCTGATGGTTGCACGTTAGATTTAGTATTAGTAAGAGTACGTCGGAGTATTGTTAAAATCATACTATATTGACTGTTTAGATTGTAAACTTATTTTAATTAAAACTTTATTGTTACGCTACTGATAGTGGCAGGGATTTCAACCAACATCCCTCTTTGTAAAATCAGTCATCATGTAGCCACATGATGAAACGAATGTTCTTTCGATAAATTTTATTCGTTCTTATTACTTTGTGTTTTATTCATATCGTTCTATGTACTTAACAAAATAAAGAACTACAGTCCACTAAAATTAACATTTTGGTGCTTCGAGCCACATTATTACAAGAAACAGTGAATTTTCAAGATTTCGCAAGAATTTATATTGTTTGACGAAATATGCAATTTCGTGCCTATGAGTTAGAGAGAGACAGCCAAAGACTTCTTTCGCCAACAACTTGAAGGGTTGATACCCACAAACGATAGCAGGTTTGCCTTCTCTTTCCTTTACATTTGTTTTGCTTGCTTACTTTGTTAAGCCAGTGCATTTATTCCAACGTGTTCTATTCATATTGAATTACGTTCGAAATTTATTTTGATTGAATAACGTGTCATTCGCTGCATTCGGCAGCAAGGCGCGGCGTTGTTTGGATTGAGAATACTATTTTTTTGTAGATTCATTTTGCATTTGTATTAATTAATTAATTACAATTCTTGTTTTTGTAAATAACGATATTGTTACCGTTATTTTTGCATTTAATTCTTAACTTGCCGTTGCTTAGTTAAAACGAAAACATTAAAATAAATCTATTCATTATGGAAGCTTTAATTAGAAATCGTGGTTTAGTTGAATCCAAACTTACAGGATTTCATAAGTTCTTAAGCAATTTTGAATTAATGCATACCGATAAACCAGAAGACGAACATGTTTTTGAAATTGAAACGAGATTAGAATCGGCTAATTCATTATTATCTGACTTTGAACAAATTCAAATACAAATTATCGAAGTGACTACTGACGTCACCGCGGAATACAAACATCAAGAACAATTCGAAAACTCATATTTTTCGGCGCTCTCTCGAGCAAAAAACTTTATAAATAAATGGGGTCACAGCCTCAAAGCTGCTTCTAACAGCAGCTCCTGCAGGAATAGTGTCCATCGCAGTAACGACTTGTGTAGTACGGGTCATCATGGCCACCAAAAAGCATTATTTAATCTGCCAAAAATTTCTATACCCAAATTTTCTGGGGATTTAGAGGCATGGCTAGAATTTCGCGAAATATTTACTAGCTTAATTCACAACAACAAAGATCTTGACGATGTTCAACGTCTTCATTACTTGAAATCCAGTTTGATCGGAGATGCAGCCCAAGTTATTAAATCGCTACAATTTTCAGCCGACAATTATCAAGTTGCTTGGAAAACTATTTGCACTAGGTACGATCAACCCCGTTTGCTCATACACAACCATTTCAAATCTATTTTAGACATGGAGTCATTAAATAAGGAATCCGCTTTCAAGTTAAGAAAAATTTCTGATTCCTTATTTAAACACGTGACAGCGCTCAGATCGCTTTCCGCAGATGAACAGTTATTCGAGGCTTTGATCATCCATATTGTTTCAAACAAACTTGATCCCATTACTTTTCGCCAGTGGGAAACTCTGAGAAACAGGTCAGGTTCTGATTTACCTTCGCTGGAGAAATTCAAAACTTTTCTCACAAACACTGCCAATTTACTAGATTGTTTAGGGCCCAATCAGGCCAAACCGCATTCGGAAAGGTTCAAACCTTCTTCTGAGGGACCAAAATCGTACTCCAAATCTTTTGTTGCAAATACGCTTGCATGCGTACTTTGCAAAGGTTCTCATTCAGTAACTAAATGCGATGAATTTATAAAGCTTTCTCCGCGTGCAAGATTAACTAAATCGAAAGAATTAAGACTTTGTCTGAATTGTTTGTATAAAGGTCATTTTGTGTCTCAATGTTCTTCACAGCATACTTGCCGAACGTGCAAGTCCAAGCACAATTCACTACTGCACATTGGAGATGCTCCTACGGCCATGTCGTTGATGCAGTCAGAACATTTGTCAAGCGCAGATCTCTCTGTTGAACCAACTCAAATAGTTTCGGCTTTTACTTCAAACACAATTCAAGTTCTTTTACCTACGGCTTCCGCTCAGATTCTAGATTCTGAAGGAAACTCCCACTGTATTCGAATGTTACTTGATTCAGGTTCACAATCGAATTTTATTCGTTCGAGCTTATGCAATAAATTAAAGCTGCGCACATCTGATGCAAATATTATCGTTTCGGGGTTAAGTAAATTGGCTTCCCACATTCGTTTAAAGTGTGATGTGACTATTCGTGCTCATCACTCTCGTTTCAAATTGGATCTCACGTGTCTCGTTCTTGACGAGATCACTGGAACAACTCCAAGCTTCCACGTAAGCCGAAACAATTTCAAGATACCAGATAACATCAGATTATCTGACAGTTCGTACGACACTCCAGGCGACATTGATCTTTTGATAGGTTCTCCAATTTTTTTCCAATTGTTGTGTATTGGTCAAATACAATTAGGTCCTAATCTTCCTATTGTTCAAAATACTCGTTTCGGTTGGGTTTTAGCTGGACCGATAAACTCAGTTATTGCTACTAATTCGTCTTGTCATCTTAGCACTTTGGACGATCTTTCAAATCAGCTTTCGCGGTTCTGGGAGTTGGAAAGTTATCCAAGCGAAAAGGTGTTATCGCAGGAGGAAAATGCCTGCGAAGCTCATTTTGTTAAAAATTTCAGAAGAGACAATGACGGTAGATTCGTTGTTTCAATTCCATTCAAACAGCCAATAGAGTTGCTAGGCAACTCGTTCGATAATGCTCAAGGTAGATTGTTGTCTCAGGAGCGGCGCTTTCGAATCAACCCAGAGCTATATAAACTTTATTCTGATTTTATGCAAGAATATCAGGAACTGGGGCACATGTCAGTTGTCAACCCCACTTGCAATGAAACATCAGTTTATCTTCCTCACCACGGTGTGCTCAAGGAGGAACGTGTGACGACCAGGTTACGTGTCGTTTTCAACGGTTCATCAGCAACCACAACAGGGCATTCGCTCAATAGCATTCAAATGGTCGGCCCTACCATGCAGCAAGATCTGTTTTCCATTTTGGTTCGCTTTCGCAAACATTATTACGCCATATCGGCAGATATCGAGAAGATGTATAGGCAGGTTCTGCTCAACCCTAGCCAAAGATCCCTTCAGCGTATTTTGTGGAGATCGGATCCCACAAAACCCATTCTATCGTTTGATCTAAACACTGTCACTTATGGAACGGCATCTGCTTCGTTTCTTGCCATTCGTTGTCTTTACCAGTTCGGTATCGAATGTGAGACTACTATGCCTGAAGTCTCGCAAATCATCAAAAATGATTTTTATGTTGACGACCTGTTGACAGGCGCCAACGATTTAGAACAAGCTCGCAAATTATGTTCCGACCTCTCAACTACACTTAGTTCAGGGTGTTTCAAACTTCGTAAATGGATCTGCAACGATCCGTGTGTTCTTTCTGGCTTTTCGGATACAGAAATTCATCCCAATGTTCTTGAAATCGGTGATCATGCAAACACTAGTACTCTAGGTCTTATTTGGTCTTTCCAAAACGACAATTTTATGTTTTCTATTTCAAAGCCTTCGATAGGCAAGGTCACAAAGCGGTCAATGCTTTCTGAAATATTTCGGATTTTTGATCCTCTAGGGGTGCTTTCACCTTGCACGATTTCTGCAAAAATAATGCTCCAACAGCTCTGGATGGAAAAGCTGTCCTGGGACGACCCTGTTCCCAACAATGTATGTTCAAAATGGCGTTCATATGCTTTTGAACTCGTCAGTTTGCGGGATTTACAAATTCCTCGGCATGTTTTGTGCAAGAATCCCATAGATATCCAAGTACATGGATTTTGTGACGCTTCCACAAGCGCATATGGTGCGTGTTTGTACCTTCGTTCTGTTGACGAGGACAACCGGGTTCATTCTCATCTTTTATGTGCTAAGTCAAAGGTAGCACCTCTTAAGCCCACTACAATCCCTAGGCTTGAGCTTTGCGGAGCTTTGCTACTTGCTAAACTTTTAGCCCATGTTTTGAAAATCATAGGATTAACTATATCGTCTTGTAACTTATGGTCGGACTCTACTATAATCTTGGGCTGGCTAAAAACACGCCCTACTCTTCTCAAACCATTTGTGTGCAATAGGGTTGCTGACATCCAGCAACTCACTTCGGCTTCAGTTTGGCGACATGTTCCTACTAAATCAAATCCAGCCGATATGCTGTCCAGAGGCATACCTCCTCAAAATTTAAAAGGGCTTACTCTTTGGTGGAATGGTCCATCTTGGTTATTGGATGACAAATCTTCGTGGCCTAGTTCTGCTCATGTTAGTTCCGAACTTCCAGATCTGAAAACGGAAGTTCAAACTTTAATTTCGCATCGTCCAAATGATTTTCCCATAGAGAATTTCTCTAGTATGACTCGTTTAGAAAGAGTCGTCGCTTATAGTCTTCGTTTCTACAAAATTCTTCAAACTCGCCAAACAATCGGTTTTGCGGACCTATTACTGTTCAAGAAATCCGATCAGCTTTACTGTGCCTGATCAAAATGTCCCAAGCTGACTCCTTTTCTGATGAGCTTAAATCGCTTCAGCGCTCTGAACAACTGAAAAGTTCCTCGCCATTAGTGGGTTTTGCTCCATTCCTTGATGACATGGGCATCATTCGTGTCGGAGGTAGACTCCGAAATGCTCCATTTTCGTTCGACAAAAAACATCCGTTTCTTTTGTCGGGAAAACACTTGTTAGCCAAATTGATAGTAACACGGGAACATCTTAGACTGCTCCACGCAGGCCCTCAATTAATATTGGCTTCGCTTCGAGATCAATTTTGGATCTTATCAGCTAGGCATCTTGTTAGACAAATTGTGCATAAATGTGTAAAATGCTTTCGGTTTTCGCCAAAAACAACAGCCCCGATTATGGGCAATCTTCCTGCTTCACGAGTGCAACCTTCTCCGCCTTTCCACATTACTGGCATTGATTATGGAGGCCCCATAATGATTAAAGACCGCAAGGGTCGCGGGTGTAAGTCTATGAAGGCTTATGTCTGCTTATTTATTTGTTTTTCGACTAAAGCAGTTTACCTGGAACTGGTGACTGGCCTAACCACCGAACTATTTGTTATGACATTTCGACGTTTTGTTGCCCGTAGAGGCAAACCATTCCGTGTTTTTTCCGATAACGGTACTAATTTCGTCGGGGCTAATTCAGAACTGCAAGAATTAGCTGAATTTTTTAGGAAGCAACAGACTTCTATTGTCGAAGCCGTTGCTGCCATGGGCAGCGAATGGCATTTTATTCCTCCCCAAAGCCCTCATTTTGGAGGTTTATGGGAGGCTGGCATAAAGTCCGTGAAAAAACACATCAAACGAATATTAGGAAATTCTATTTTGACTTATGAGGAGTTTTGCACTGCGCTTGTTCAAATCGAAGCAACCCTGAACTCTCGTCCCTTGTATCCTCTGACGTCCGATCCTAATGACCTTCAAGCCCTCACGCCTGCACATTTCTTAATTGGTAGACCGTTGATAGCGCTCCCGGATCCAGACGTTACGAACATTGCTCAGCATCGTTTATCTTTATTTCAAATGTTTCAGAAACTTCATCAACATGTATGGAGAAGATGGAGTCACGAGTATCTCGTCGGGTTGCAGCAGCGCCCAAAATGGCGATCAAACATTTCCGATCTTCAAAGGGACACAATGGTCCTTATTAAAGAAGATAACCACCCCCCCCATGTATTAGAAAATTGGTAGAGTTGTAGAGCTGCATCCAGGCAGCGATGGCGTAAATCGAGTTGCTACCATAAGAACAGCAAATGGTGTAGTGCGACGTTCATTCGCTAAAGTTTGCCCTCTCCCTGTAGAGACCAGTGAAACTGCGTGAAAGTGTAGTGAAAAAATAGCTTTTGGAATATTTTATTTTTTTGTTTATGTTTGCTAACAGAATTTAAGATTTTAGAGACCCCTCAAATTATTGTCGTTTCTTTGAAAGTTGTGCTTTCAAGGCCGGGGGTATGTTTAGATTGTAAACTTATTTTAATTAAAACTTTATTGTTACGCTACTGATAGTGGCAGGGATTTCAACCAACATCCCTCTTTGTAAAATCAGTCATCATGTAGCCACATGATGAAACGAATGTTCTTTCGATAAATTTTATTCGTTCTTATTACTTTGTGTTTTATTCATATCGTTCTATGTACTTAACAAAATAAAGAACTACAGTCCACTAAAATTAACAGTGACAAAAAATTGACAATTTTTGTTTTTTTAAGTGTTCATTCTAGAATATCGTTGTAATTTTTTGTTAAGCTCGCCAGACCCATAGTTCACGATATGCATATAAAACATGAATCCTGATATTTTAATCATTCATTAATAAATAATCTCAGAGAACAGTGTCTTAATGGTAAACAACTGTTGACGATGCTTTAGGTAATTTACGTATAGATATAAAAGTTTTTAGAATCCTACATCTAGAATACTATCTTGATGACACTTTAAGGTAAATGGTGAAAAGTGGTTCATTGACTAAATATCACAAAAAATCAAATGTTTCATGTTCAACAGTGCAAAAACATTAAAAATTTACAGACAATACAACAATAAACAACAAACAAAAAAATTGGAAATCTTTGCTGACAAAGTAAAATATATTTTTTTACATTGTATTGTAATGTGGATCAAAACATTGATTGTGAACAATAACACAAAGTAAAAATACACAATTGTTTTATCTTAAACAAAGTTACATTTTTGAATCGACAAACCAAGACACTTTTGAAAAGGTTTGATGGAACATGTCTAGATGCTATAATTCATTACTATGTAATAAAACTCGAGCAAATTTTTACAGTAACGTCTGTATGTATGTGTGTATGCCGTGGTCGTGAATCAAAGGGAGGGAGAATTGCTTCCATAGTCTCCCACTTGTATCCGTGCTTGGTGTGACCACTGGGGTGACAAAAGAGATAGATTTCCTATTTTTCAGAACATAAACGTTAAAGCGTTACATAAAATGGTTTGTCACAAATACTACAACAAGAGCTAATTACTGAACTAAAACTTTTGTTAACAAAGTACTAATTGTCTACATTATATAAAAACAACAAGATCAGAGTCAAAAATTAACAGCTTTGGAATGTTGAGATCAGATTGCATTTCCTAATATTTACAAATTAATTAAAATGCCATGTATCTATTTTGCATCGGCTGCAAGTACTACCTATCTTTTCTGTGTTGAAAAATGTTACTAATGTATCATATAATATTTTTGTTTGTCATCAATCGATATAAGGAAAACTGTAAGTAGCATAAATCTGAAAGTTTGGCAGTATACTAATGTTGATGAGGGTTAAAATCATTGGCGGTTTCTCTATTAGGTCATTTGGTCAATGACCCTCCAAAAATGAAAAAGAAAGTTATTTTATTTGCTTTAAAATTACAGAAAATCTGCGTTTAAATCAAATTATCAACGTTTAAATTTCACGGGTTTAAATAATTGTCCATTTAAACGCAACAGATACGAAAGCTTGCGAATTTACCCGAGGCTGACACGTACTGGTGTCCGCATTTACATTATATTACGATGATAGTTATTGTAATCAAGAGTGAGACACACATCATACAATTTTATGCGAGTTAGAAAAGAAGATAAGTAAATGTTTAAATGCTTTCGCAAGGTCTTCAGCCGGGCCGCCTACGCCAAAGTTAATACTTAGTGCAATTATCTTTGAGTGCAATGCTTACATTGCTTACGTGACTTACGTCATCTATCGTTATCTTCGCAGCACGTATGTGTTAAATACAGATTTCTTATCACATATGACAAACTTTACAGTCGATTTTTTTAGTTGATCGATAATATTTATTTGTAAGGAATGAATTATGGTTTTTGTTTCATAATAACTGTGGTACAAAACGTTAAAAAATTAATAGTTAATAACTGTTTACACATCTAGAATTTAAATTTAATGCTCGTCCTCAGCCTTTACTTCAAATTCGACCAACCAGTAAACATGAAAATAAAAAAGTTTACAGTAATTTTTATGAATTTGTGTATGATTCGTTAGATTGGATTTGTGAATTTAAAATAAATAATAGATTTTAGTGTTTTACCTTTACTGTTTTCAGATGATGCATTTATCATTATGTTGTAAAAATAATATTACGGATTTATAGCATTTAAAAGAAAAAATAAAAACCAATTGTGAGGTCAATTAAAGACTATAATGAAAAAGTTTGTAAAAACTAAAAATAGATACATATATTAAATAAAACAATTGATTGACTTTACATATGACTAGTAGATAGAGAGCGATATTTCTCTGTGTTAAAAAGAACTTGTTATTGATTATTTTGGTAATTGTAATTATAGACGAATATCTTCAGTCTTAAACATAATTGATCTTAAATATAACTCACGTTACTGTAAGAATGTTTTTTAGCCTTTTTGCGATCATTGCGTTTTTTTTAAATGACCCTCTTGTATGATTGACCACCAGCCGCCACTGCTTTTAAGTTTATTGAGAACGAAATTAAAAATAAATCTAAATTAATGTTATTGCGTTAATTAATGTTGTTGTAAAAACTGAATATTTTTTCTAAGTATTTTAGTGACGCGCGAAAAATAAAGCCACATCGAAAATAACATATTTGCTGGTGCATAGATAACACTGCAAAAATAACACCTAGTGTTGTTTAAACTATTATTGTATTTAGCAATTGTAAAATATAAGCAAATTTATTATATTTCTTTAAAATTATATGTTAATAAATCTGACAAATGACAGACCGGTAAAGTAAAATTTCCGACCAATTATGCTGCATGCAAAATACATCAAAACGGACGGAAACACAAACAATTGTGTTCTGAAAACCGTTCTTTTTGGAACATTTTTTGAAAAATATGTAATTGAACATTGGGGGGTTATCGCAAGCATAGTTCTAACACTAATACCGGTAGCTAAACGTTGATTACCGATTATTATCAAACGCAAAACTTTTATGTTTCATAAAATCAGTGTTTTCTGTGTATAACACAATCTACAAGACTACTTACTAAAGTTCTTGTTAAATTAATACAATACAAACATTTAGTATCATAACGTAGTAAATAATTAAAATTAAAATATTGTAGAATAAACCAAAAGTAGTATGTAAGTAGTATTAAAAATTTTGGAATCCAAGAAAGTTTTTTATAATAATGACAAAATTATTCGTATACGCAAAAATTTTAAGTAAACGTGTTTTTTCTAATATATAATGTGTTATTAAACCATTACACCAAACGTACTTACTGCTAATGACTCCGGCAAATTGTAAAGAGACCAGACTTAAGTTTATAATACTACCTGCCGCATATTTTTTTACTAACAGTAAAAATTATAATAATTGATTTATAAATTACTTGTAAATGCATAAGCTGATTTTGTTACATTCTACTTTAAGAGTTTTAAATTTATGCTATGTAGTTTAGGGTCGCATTTTATTTTTCGGTTCTACGTATGAGGGTTTCCGCTCTAATAGGATAAAGTATAGATACAGAGTGAATTGTATTGAAATTAGTAGTGTTAAGAACAAAAACTTTTTTTTATAATTTTTTAGTATTTTACTACCAACGGTTGTATTGTATAACTAATAAATTTAAAGTTTAACAAAACCAGTAAACGGTATTTAAAAAAATATTTTGTGATGAGCACGCTATGCAATAAAAAAGAATTCTTAATTGCCGATGTCGCGTTAAAATCTTCATATACTTTGAGAATAACCGAAAATTCTCTACAGAGTTTCTAGAATAAAATTAGGACATTTTTAACACGTTTATATTAGCTTAATCTGCATGTATCTACTAACAGAATCTTTGAACTTAATTTTTACCAATTTCCAAAAGTATAATTCACTTGAAAATTTGCACACTTGTCAAAGACTGATGACAATACAATTATTTCATAACTTTGATCTGTTATGTTTGGGGTTATCAGGATAAAAAGAAAATGTATGTATGTATCTATGTAACGGAATCTTTGAACGTAATTTTCACCAATTTCCAAAAGTCTGATTAACTTGAAAATTTGCACACGTGTCAAGGACTGATGACAATACAATTATTTCATAACTTTGTTCCAATGTTATGTCTAGGATTATCAGGATAAAACGAAAAATATTTAGATAAGTTTGCAGGTATTGCAATTTGCAAATTGCAGGTATTTTCAGGTAAATGTATTGTATCCACGAAACAACGGTAAATGTCATTCTTCTTTATCGATTTAAATGGTAACGAGTGTGGTACTGCAGATGTCACTACGGTATTTTTCTACGTACATTTGAAAATTATTTGAATTATTGAGTAATAGTACCTAATGCGTTAGATGAAATGGAAAGGTTACGTAAACATGAATGAAATAAACTTAAATTTATTGCCACACAAAAGATATTTTAAAATCAAAGCTCTTGATTATAAATACTCTTGATATCATTTTGAGACTAAAAACTTAAAAATAAATTATAGTTTTAAAAAACTAAAATAAAAGAACGCTTTGATAGCAAACCGAACTAAAAAGTTCAATTCAGAGGAAAAAAACGTGGGGTGCAATTTTTCTATATTTTCATAATTCTTTTTTTTATAAATAGTTAGCAATGGAATAATTGTAACATTTAATATCAAACACCCCACGCTTTTTTACTCTGAATTAAATTATTTTGTTATTAACTTATTTTTTTGCTATAATTTTATCTTGAGGTTATTAATAATGATTGATTATTAGACTTTCTATTGCTGTATCATAAGCTCTTCATAAATAAAGATTATTTTCTACTTTTTAGTTCGGTTTGCTATCAAAGCGTGCTTTTATTTTAGTTTTTTAAAAGTATAATTTTTTTTCTCTTGAAATTATACGATCTCAAAGTTGAATTTGAAATAAAGAAAAAGCACTTTACTTCTAAGTCTGAAATTATTTTATATAGTCGACCTATCTTATATAAGTTAAAATTTGATAATTTTTTTTTAAAAATCGCACTACTAGCACTACCCGTTCAACAGTGACGCCAACTTTCAACACTGCAAAATAAAGTAAAATTGTTCTGATTTATTTTAGTAATGCATTTTAAAATAAAGTAGTTTTGTATCTTAAATTTCCTTCTAAAATAACTTCTTGAGAAAATTTGAAAAGTGATTATTCTGCAACTTATTCATTTAGTAGTAGACAGCATTTTCAAAGCAAAACAAAATAGTCAATTCTCAAAAGTTCTTATCTACTCGAGTAAACCGTGTTGGTGTTTATTGTTTTGTGAATGTTATTTGTTATGGAACGTTACTCGAACTCAGAATTAACTGAATAACAGGTAATGTGTACAAGAGAAATCTTTTGAAAACAGAAACGACAAGGCGACTACCACAATTTAGTTTAAGAGATGTGACTTAGAAACAAGGATAAGCATTTTAATTATTTTTTGATGAACTTTTAGGTATTGTATATGCCATAAACTTTATGGTATTGTTTCACTATACATTACAAAACTGCCCTGGAACTGTTTCCAACTGGAATTCATTTCCTTCTACGTCCCATATTAGTTATAAAATTTTATTTAAAAAAGAAAACATTAAGATCACTATAACTTCATTTTGACAAACAAGCCATTAAAATTTTGCAAATTCGGGCGTATGGAGACATTTTTATACTGGTAATTATTGCAGTCGTAATGTGAATTAGATGTTTGGACTATAAATCATACTTATGATTACAACTCTTAGGTAAAACTTCGCGTTTTTAATTGTATGGGAAATGAAGGTAAGACGACGAGGCGTATCTATAAGCTGACAAATCCTCAATTACGGGTGTTTTTAAGCAGATGCTTTGCTACTCTTTAGATTTGTTTAAGTGGCGACAGTCTCTCTTGCATGGTAAAACATAAACGGACAAAATCAGCCAT
Organism: Aquatica leii; assembly: GCA_035610365.1. Classification (NCBI taxonomy): domain Eukaryota; kingdom Metazoa; phylum Arthropoda; class Insecta; order Coleoptera; family Lampyridae; genus Aquatica; species Aquatica leii. The sequence goes on along the minus strand of CM069435.1, from coordinate 47,142,571 downwards.
TTCTTAGTAGTTTCACATCTTTACCAAAAATGGCACATAGAAACCAATAGAGACTGTTACAAAATTAAATAGATTGCAATGGGAATCAATGGGACACATTCCATTTAAAGGGTTTCGTAGTAAAGTGTTTATAGGTTTCTATAAGGAATTCTTAATAAACGGTATTTTTTCTAAGATCTATAGAGTTTGATGTGTTTTACTGTTAAGAAATATTTAATTGGTAATTATTCATCAAGGTTGAACAGTATTAAATGGTTTTTTTATAAGAAAATATTGTAGCAAATTTATTTATTAAAAACTAATTTATTTAAACGACAAAAACGATGTTTTACTTATACTAGAAATATGTACACTTTTAAACTAACCGAACTAATTAATTTAAATATCTAAGGATAAAAACTTACAATAATTTATATAAAACAATAATATGCTATCACTTACGCGATGATAAGATAGAGCCACTAACTTGTTTGTTTACACTATAAGTCACGTTCACTCGATTCGGTGTACACTGTTATTTATTTAAAACTTCGCACGTGCTAATCACTTATTTATCTTCACTTGAATAATCTTCTTAATACTGCTGCATTCGCGTTACGCCAATAACTGACCTACGAATTGTTCCGTCGGTATATATACACATAAGGAAATCCTTCTGGAATGTTCCCAATTTTTTGGGATATCTTCTAGAAGATGGATAACAGCTTCTAGAAGGCTCTTGCCTTTGCAAATAACTTCTCGAACGTTTCAATATTTAATAAATATTGCACATTAAATTTTATTTGGCAGTTACTGATTAAAATAGTAAAATTGTCTTTAACATACAATTATATACATATTAAATGCTGGCGGATGAATACGCACTAAAGCGCATAGGTCGTAGCGACCAGTTACGACCAACGATATAACTTACGATCATTACTTTTACCATTTTATTTTGTTTAAGCGATCAACCCGAATATGTGTTATAAAACTTTCTCGATTCTGTTTTGTAACCTCATAATTTGCTTGGCTAAAAAAACAAGTAGAAAGTTGGCGAGTCTGATTTTTTTAATTGTTTTTTTATAGAAAAGTACGCTTATATAGTTAATTGCGCAAATCGACTGTAGTGGCCCCCTCTTAAGTTGCTCTAACGTTCAATAGTAAACTTAAACTGGATGAAAGTTTGATCTTATACAAAGAAGCATGAAGGAAGTACAGAAGTACAAATTATGCAAATGATAATGACAGTAAAATACCAAATGAAATTTGTATTAAATGTATACATGTTGTATCGTGTAATACAAAAGTAACCTTTGGTAATTTAACGATTTTTGTAAATACCAAGAAAAACATGAAAGAAACAATAGCTAGAAAGCGAATAATAATAATATAGATAGAGAAATGGAATTGCACCGCACTTATTACTATACCTAAATTTTATTATATATAAATTTTAATGATCAATCAAAACATTGAAAATGCACCGATAAAAGATCGAATTAATTGAAGTTTTTTTAAATATAAGTATGACATTTTAGTAACAATCAATTAATTTTAGTGGTGCATCTTGTTAAGGGAGTTCGGCTGTCTATCTAATGTTTTTAGAGTGCCATATTCAAAAGAGAAAGTACAATTTTCATTATATAATTTGCACTGTTTGACGAAGACACACTAATGAATTCGTCAGTTACTGGAATCACCTAAAAATTATCCTAATTGAAAAATTGCTAATTGGATTATTTTTCTGTCATCGATTTATAACCTTATCACTTATAGCTTCCGTGCCACCACTGGTAAGTAAATATTATTTATATCAACGTCTTTTACTTCAATTTCCCATTTTTAGCGCGTATTAGCACGAGAAAATTTGAATATTAACGACCTATTTGTTAGGTTTAATAAGATTTCCGATAGAAAATGAAGAAAAATGTTTTAATTTGAAATTCAGAATAAAAATATTATTTGATATTAAGTTTTTTAATTACTTACTAGAAAATATTAGTTTTTATTGGTTTTAATAAGTCTATCTGCATTAAAGGGTATTTATCTATAAAAAAATTAATAGTTTTTTATTGGTTTCTAACGGAATAGTAAAATAATTCTATAAGTATTTTTTATTGAATGATGGTAAACTTATCAGCTTACCTTAATTGTTTATAAATTATTTCTGTTCAGTTTAATTATTCAATTTGTAGTAAGATGTCTAGAACATTACCAGTAAAAAACAAACAGGCAAGAGTGGTCCCGTGAATCAATGACCGAAGCTGTTAAGAAAGCGAAGAAGAGTGTTACGACGAATTGCGACGTTACATCAAGAAATACTGTGAAGCGATGCTATCGGCAAGCACTGGATGGTTCAAATGTGTTTCCACTGAGGAACGTTCTCTAAACCTCAACCAACATGCTCAGGACTTGGATAAAAAAAAATTTGAGATAACAAAAAAATATTTTTTAAGAATCGTTTTTTATTATGCTGAAACGCTGAAAATTCAATGTAGTATCTGCCAAAGGGCACAAACGTCAATATAGGGTGTTGTTCAAGTGTTAGTACATTCCACAATTATTTATTCCAAGGTTCAGATGCAGAAGAATTTTTGAACTATATACGACCGGGTTCTTCAAGCGTGTGCAATAAATCAGAATGGATGAATAAAAAAACTTTTTTCATTCCACTAAAAAACGTTTTAGAAAATAAAGAAACTTAAAAGGAAGTTAAAAAAAACAAAAAAAATTGAAAACCAGAAACCGAAATTACAAAAAAGGCAAGAAAATAAAAAAAACGGATAAAGAAAAAACAAAAGAAATGTTGCAGCCCAATGGAAGTTACCGCATTTCATTCTGATTTTTCCACTTGAATCCAATGACTGAAGATGTTGACGTCTGGTGGAAAACGAATGCCGATTTTGCATCAATGTTTAACAAAGTCAAAAACCTATGCTAGGAAAATATAATGCAGTCCAAGTAATGTCACAATTAACCGCTTACTTTTTCGACCGTAAACAGTCAACGATGAAAACTGTCTCAGAATTCCTCTTGAGAAAACAAAAAATAAGATGGCGAACACATTCCAATGTTCAAAATGCTAAACTCTATTTACAAAACCATCAACCTTTATAAAGCGAAGTTGCATTAAAAAATATAACAACCTACGAGAAGATCGAAGCAAAAACTACGATGTCAGAAAACAAAACGTTTTACAACGTCTACCACAATGTCACTACCGCCCAGGGAAACATTTTTACCGAGACATGAACGTGAACGTCCGAGCTTTGACCGAGAAACGCCCGAGAGGTCGAAGAACCACCACATTCTCGGCCGCGATGAACAATCTTGCCATTTGCGCTTACTTGATCACCATTTGGATGAAAGTGAACGGTCAAGAATCTACAGCCTTGATAGATACTGATTCAAGACATAATTTTTTTCGCTAAGAGTTACAGATCATAGGTCAAACCAAAGCCCGATGCTGCATATCGATAGTACCCGCAATTTTCGGTCAAAAGTGGCTACAAGAACAACGTGCCGTGTGTAGTCTATTGAAATCTACTGCAACCGGTCGACAACAATGAACGTATAAAAATGTCCGACATTAACCAAGTCCTTAACGATGTCTCCTACACATGCAAGATAACCGTTTATCACTATCACCACTAAACACGTTGTTCGGTTAAAAGATAACATCCTTTTTCCGGACGCCGCCGTGCAGATACTCAAACCAAAAAAAATCATCATCGCGTGTCAAGTAGAAGCCATGCTAGCCGACGGTTTTGCATAGATTACCGACGCCTAAATCAACAGACGCACGATGAAAGCTCTAACCTGCGAGGAATCTAAAAAACCCTTCACGACTTCGGCTCAGCTAAAGTCTTTTCCACGTTAGACCTAAAGTATGAATATTGGCGAGTACCTCTAGACAAAGCATCGAAACCACTCACAGCTTTTTTACATCTGATGGGACAGGGTACCAGTTCCGCGTGATGCCGTTTGTGTTAAAAACTGTTCCTTCGAGCTTCCAAAAGTTGATGACGCAAAAAATATTCTTTGAGTCTCTACCCGACTTTGTTCTGGTATATTTTGACGACTTCATCATATACTCAAACTCTTGGGAAGAACACCTGTGCCACCTGCACATAGTCTTGGAAGGTTTGCAACAAACCCAGCTTCGATTATCACAAGATAAATGCAAGTTTGGAGTGCGAAAAATTATTTATCAGGGGCACGTAGTGACAGCCGACGGAAACAAATAAACTTAAGTCTAAATTCGTCTAAACGTCAAAGACGCTTTCCAAATAGTGGAAACGGCTATCACGACTAATCGACGGTGATGACAAGCAACTCCACCATCAATATACTGTGCAATATAAGGTCGTCTCAAACTTTGTTCAATCGGCAATCTTGTTTGTTTACCACGACGTTTTTACGACTGGTCACCCAGGTACGGAGGAAACAACTAAAGTGGTCACCCGCAGATACTTTTGGTCCAACATAAAAAACGACATCAAGAGATACGTTAAATCGAGTTGGGCATGCGTTGCCTGCAAACGTTGTCCTCTTCATGATCAGGCAACAATACGACCCAGATAACCAAACCTGCCTTGGAAATTTGTCACTGTTGACCTTATGAACCACTACGCAATAACAGCTGAAAAGGAAAGGTGGATTTTGGGCATTACAAACTTGTTCAATAGATAGGTGGAAGCTTATTCAATGACCCCTATTACTACGCCACCGGTGATTAGTATTTAGTCGGTTTGGATATCCAGGCAATTATCACGGATAATGAACCACAGTTTACGTCTGCACTATAATACGACGCTTTTTGAAGCGGTTGTTACTTCTAGATCACATCAGTATTCCACCCGCAAGTCGATCTGGTAAAGAAGGGAAATCAAGAAAAGGGTTTCCAAATTCACATCCAAGGGAAGGGTTCAAAACGATGTAATTTGTAGTGATATTTTGTATATATATACAAGGCTATTACTGTTATAGTCTGTTGGATTATTAATGATTATTCGTGTAGTTGTTAATTATTGATATTTCTATAAATACAATAGGCAACTAGATTCATCAAAACTTTTATTTAAAAAAACATCAAATGGTACAAAAAAACGATTATTTGGCGTATTGTTTAAAAACATTCGATAGGTAATTAAAAAGTACATTTCCTGGTTAATTAAAACATATCGCGTTCTATTTAAATTAATTAAGTTATAACCACTTAAATTTCATTCAAATTTTCTTGTGGCATTGAATAAGAATCCTGATTTATTGGTCTAAAGTGATACTTGCAATTGAAGTTTTCAGGCTAGTTCTGTCTATTTAAATAAGTAAACTTGACTTTTGATTTTAACTATGTGGTAAATGCTGTGAAATCTGTATTTTAAAACGCCTTTATGTATTGCATTAATTATGATTTTCTTTAATTATCCGTCATCTACAAAGTAATTGTTAGTAAAATAATTACTTTAAATGCCAATCTTCATTTATTCGTATCTACACTGACCTAACTTAACAAAATGTACTTTGTATACTGGATTATGCTTATCTGCGGTTGTAACCAAAACAAGAGTTCAGTTAAATAAACAAACGTTGCAATGTAAGAAGTACAAATTATCAATTTAGTTTCCCAGTTCAACAACTTGCTTAATTTCTGTTTTGATATATGCAGTTGACGCTGTGATTTGTGTAAATTGCTGTCGATAAACTTTATTTTGGGGTATAAATTTTACATCAAGATAATATTATTTTCAAGAACTTTAAAGTTTAGTGAAAGCTTAACATGTAAAAGTTTGGCTTGGCTAATATTGAACTTGGTTTGATTATTTAAAAAGCCAAGCCTGTGAATCTCTATTTTGAACACTCTGTATAAGATGTAAAGTTTATTATAATTGGAATATCTAATATGATCAACTGTTACACTTTACTGTAAATTTTACTCACATAACTATGATACTTCTTAAGTATATATCAAACATGAAAATTAGGTTATATTTTGACAAAATTCTAATTATTTAAAAAACGTTAATGTTTAAGCCTCATAGACGTTATTAAAACACACACTTTTTGTGATCGAAAAATCCAAAAATGCAATAATATACAAAGGGCTTTATTTCAATTGAAGCAACTTTGTTTCTTTTAGTGCTTTTACGACACCCTGTATAATATGAAACTAATTTTAAAAAGTAATCATAAGAAACTTTTATACATTCCAAAAGTGAATTGCGTATAGGGTGAATAATCCTGTATATTTTTGTAGTTTAAATAGTGTTAATGTTAAGAAATTTATTTCATCACCAGCATCATTGCGACTCGTAGTTCCCACTTGGTTCCCACCGCCGCGCCGTCCCTACACCAACGTCGAGTGTAACATCTCTCTTCATGGAAAAAGCCAAGATCGTTTCAAACACGAACCAGCAAAATATTTTTAACATTGAAAGAAAATATTAATTAAAAAACGAGTCGTTTATGTAAGCATAGTCAACAAAGGAAAGTGCGAATTCAACAAAACTACAACAAACGAATGTTTTAACAACGCAAAACAATAAATTAATTGAAAACAAAAATTACTTAAAATTTGAAATTACGATTATTACTTGACTTTAAATGCAAACGTCAATTTGAAACGATCGTAAATACAGGGTCTATAAGAAAGTAAGTACAAAAATCAAACGACGTCTTACATCATATATTAATCGTAGATAAAGTTTATTGTTTTATATTTATCATATTATGTATTTAGATGTTTTTTAAAACCTGGAATTTACCGATTATGTAGAAGATTTTATAGTACTATCATATATGTATATAACTGCGTAAAAAGTAAATTAGATTTGATGTACTTAGATACAGTGACCAGAACAATCATTTTAAGTAAGATCGCGATTGCAATCATCGATCAAATAAGGATCGCGCGATCGTTTGTAAAATAATTATCGCGACCATGAAAACAAAACTTCTGAAAAAGTAATCGCAAAAAGATCGTCATGAAACGTTCGAGAAATTAGTTCCAGAACGTTCACCAAAAGATATAGAAAATTCTCGAACGTTTGGCCAAAATATATGAAAGCGATACAAATGAATCATAGGTCAGTGATTCCAGTAATTAGAAAACGGCAGTGTTCAGAAGATTATTCAAGTCTAAATAAATATAAAAAATAAATAAATTAGTTAATAATAATTGTTACAGTAATTTAAGTGAAATAATAGCGATCGCGATTATGGATCGTGAAAAATTATCGAGATCTTTCCGATAACTAAAATAGTTATTTTTGTACCTGGTTTTGCTGTGACGTATTTGATTGAGTATAGACGATCAGAAAAATTACTTTTCTGACTAGGCCGGTAAGCAAAACTTCGGAATGCTGATGGTAACACATTATACACAGGATTTTAATTGGCGCTTAGCACCTTAAATTAAAAAATAACGTTATAAGATTATGTTTAAAGATAAGTACTATATAAATAATGTGTTTTGTAAAAGTAGAAATTTTTTAATCAGACCAAACAAACAAAGTTAAATTTACTAAACGAATTTAAATTCGTCACGAGTTACGTTTTGAAATGAAAAAATTAAATCACTATTTATGTTTATGGTATTTTAAGTAGGAGTTTGGATATTGACATAATATAACAAACTCAAAACTTAAATTTTTTTAGTCGACTAAAATTGTTACGTTAACAAGGTTACGACTTCTCCAGCAGTTACATAATGAAATTTAATTTTTTGAAAAGTTTGGTTTTCAATTTAACGGAACACAAGATAAAAATAAAAGAATAAGAACATTTTTTTCTTAATTGAAATAGTAAAACTATGCCTAATAATTAATTTTCTAAATAATTTTTTAGTTATTATACTTACAGATTTACACAAAACGTCGATTTTTTTTTTAAATTATTAATAGTACCTATACCAATGAGCATTCAACATTACCACAGTTGAACTGTGTTCTAAGCTGCAGTTTGGTGGGGTTGGTAGAGGCAGGGTTTGCGGTGTTAGGATTGGCTGTCGCTATAGAGGTTACAGAATTGTCCATCTGTTAGATGAAAAAAAAAAGGTTTTTTATCAATGTATTTTTAATGATAAAAAATAAACCTCTAAAGATGTGTGACAGCAACGATGTTAAATTCTTCTGGTAGAAGAGGGCGATGGAAAAACACTACTTAGTGTGTTTTTTAGGTTTGTATTAATTATGTTGTGTTTTTTATTAAATACCGTCCTGCATTTTTTAAGTAAAAATTACTGGGCGACATACAAGATTTTTCGGTGATTTGACTATGCGACTAATTTTCGCAAGTGGGGCGACATTTGTATCGCCCAGTGCACTAGTAAAAAAAATGTACGGATGCTTATCTTTTCATAGTTCTGTATTACAATTTTGGTAACACTGCACAGCGCAATTTAGTAGCTGAATAACAACATACCGTTTGCTGGTTTTTACTTCACGGTGCTGAATTGTGTTTAGCAAATTATGCTTAAACGCTAACAGTCAGCGCAGCTACTTTTACTAAACGCGTCTAGTGAGTATGTTCTATAACATATCTCTATTTAGCATTGGTGGGAACAAACCAGTTTTTAAAATGATTTTTCTTCTAAAAAACCACCTGTAAGTGTAAGTACCTAATCTAACAATAAACCTGAAAATGTGGGTTGTTATAAAAATAAGTTTTTTTGCTTAAAAAACTATTTTTTGAGTTTCTGTTATCAAACGTCAGTATTTGTTTATTAGTGTAGTTAAGTAAGTAATGATAAAAAAACTCTAGAGCTTGCAAAATAAAAATTAAAAATCTACATAAATCTATGTCTTCAAAGTCACTCTAAAACTGTGTGTTTGATGTAAAAACCATTTAAAAGTTTCTGAAATTTAACCAAATGAAACAAAAAACCTTATAAAATATAAATTTATTTTAAAACTTTTTTTTGCGACCAAATAATGTCAATGAATGACGCAAGGTACCAATAATACATTTGGTATAGATTGTTTTAAGTACGCCAGAAAGTGTCGGTGTCGCCTTACCGTTGCTGCAGCACCGTCAGTAGCAAGGGAGATGATATTAGTCAAGGGTATAGCTTTTACACCAAATCTTTTTAATTCAGTAAATAACGTTTCACCTTTTGTATCAGTTACCAAACATTTAGCAAATAACAATTCTTGGGAAAATTTTTCTTCATTTACAAATCTCACAAGAACTAAAAGTAAAGTTTCGTTTCTTGGTAGCGTTGACTCGTCAAGCTGTATAGAAACTTCAGATGTTTTTAAGTAGTCACATAAAGAATTTTCTACACACTAAGCCATTTTGTCGATTCTTCTTTGTACAGTATTATTACTCACAATCAGTAGAATATCGATAGCTGGTTTGTGCAACACAGTGCGTATTACCTCACTTACAGCTGGTAGAATAAGTTTTTTACCAATAGTGTGCGACTTTCCGAACTTTGCAATAATTAAAAAAATATTATAAGAAGCACGCAGTTCATCGTAATCTCTCTTAGATGTTGTCCCTATGAGTTCTTAAAATGTCGGCGTTTTCAAATATTTTTGTTTGACATCGTTTTATTGCATAGAAAACACATAGGTAAAATTCTATTTTCTGGTGACGGAATAAAGCAATATTTTATATATTTAACATTGTATTGTTTACATTTTTCTTCGGCTCACTCATACTGTTATCTGAAAGAAAGGGACCCAAAAATATACAAAGTGGGGCGCCGTATACGCCACGGTTATTATACCAGAACGTGTTTGAATTTCAAAATATTTTTTTCTACAGGTACATACAGAATATTTGATAGCACAATTTAAAAATATTTTCGATAACAATGGATGTTCATAAAAAGAGATCCATATCAAAGTTATGTTTATTTAAATAAAAATATTTTAACTATTTTTTGGATTCCAGGGATAAAATAAAGTTACAATAGGATTCCATATGCCTAAAATCGTTTTTTAGAGATTTTTAAAACTGCAGGTCTAAATTAAAAAAAAAAGAAGATTTTCATCATGTATAATGGCTTTCATATCCTCATTATTATTTATTTGTTCATCACAGTCAGGGCCAAAAGTGTTTTCAAGTGACATTTAAATTTAAATTATTTTGATGGTGTAAATTTAATTTAATTATGAAAAGAAAGAATTATGAAGAAGAAATTTGCGTGAGATTTTTCTTGGCATGTATAAACAAATCTTAGTAAAGACATCTATGTTGATATTTAGATATTTTTAGATAACTTTGATAATCGATTTTAAAGTGAATAGTGTGATTATAACATTACTCTTAAAATCTATTTTAATAAAGCTTTAATTCCAAAGCAATCTATTAACAATATAAATAAATTAGAAATAATTATTATATGCCAAACAGCAGCAACAAAAAATTATCAAAACATAATAAAATAAATAACTTATTAAATGTTGATAACAGTGGCGGTTGGTTCATAAGAGTGCGAGCCCCACAGACGTTTATTAAAACAAAGAAAAAACGCTACAAATTATTATGAATTAAAATATTTAAACATATTTATAGGATATAACTATCATATATTTTTTATTACTCTAAAGCATTAATTTAATATAGTCGTCATTCAAAACGACGTATATTAAATAAGTATTTCTTTAGGTACGGGCAATAATTATTTGAGGCCATGGCTGCATATAGTAGTTTATCTTTATTTGTTCACATATATGTTATAAACTGTTTGCCCTATTTACAATTATACCTACATTTTACATTTACATTCTTTTTACATTTATTTACACTTCTTTCTATTTTTATTTTTCCTCCTCTTCTCATCTTAGCTGTTTTCTCTTTCTCCATACTTCTTCCATCCACTCCGCTCTTTTTCCGTTTTCCTCTAAGATTTACTATACTTATTTGAGGCCATAGCTGTATATGGAGTAGAGCATTCTAACGTGACGTCGAGACTCCCACTACGAGACTTTATATGCAGCAGAGAGAAGATATACTTAGAGGGGAATCTCCTGTATATAAACTTGGAACACAGTTTATGGCGCCCTACAACGGTTGTGGGGAAAACAAATAGCGCGAATTTTAAACTTAATGTGTGGGTAGCACCCATTATTATTACAATGGTTTATTTTGAATGTTTTCTTGTTTTTGAAAGAATAGTTATGAAAATTGTCACTTTTTTATAATTATGCATTAAAAAAAGCGACTTATTTTATATAACATTTTTTATTTGCACAAATACTATATAAATAACTTCCAGTTTCATTCGAATCAACACCGTGTGAATATTGTAACAACTTTTCTTTAAAACGAATATGAAAACCTTCAGTTTTTAAATAGTAATAAACGTTAGAATCAAACACGTGTAAAAATAACTTGCATTATTTAGTCGATTTTATTCGAGAAATGCAATTCAGCGTTTTTAGCCTTCAAGGTCCGAAAAAGAGGGAAATAAAATTTGCTGTGTTTGTATTTTTTACCGATAATTATTACATAGTGGCTTCTAACGGTTGTGGGGAAAAGTTAAAACGTTATTCCTGTTCTCTCAATTGAAGTTACTCGTCTACAAATACTTAGTTTATGATATGCAGTTTTAAGATGCCAAAGAGCTCGCGCGGTTGGAGCTTTTTATGGTTTCAATTCAGCAGTGTCGAGATTGCTATTACGATTGTAATAAATCTATTACAATTGCATCGTTTTTAGTACGCTATTATTACAATTGAAAAATTTTCAATAATCTATTACATTTTAGGTATTCAACAAATTTCATGTTTTTTAAATAAAAATAATAAATAGCAAGCTCTAGAGTTTTTTTATCATTACTTACTTAACTACACTAATAAACAAATACTGACGTATGATAACAGAAACTCAAAAAATAGTTTTTTAAGCAAAAAAAAACTTATTTTTATAACAACCCACATTTTCAGGTTTATTGTTAGATTAACTTATACTTACAGGTAGTTTTTTAAAGGAAAAATGATTTTAAAAACTGGTTGGTTCACACCAATGCTAAATAGAGATATATTATAGAACATACTCACTAGACGCGTTTAGCAAAAGTAGCTGCTGACTGTTAGCGTTTAAGCATAATTTGCTAAACACAATTCAGTACCATGAAGTAAAAATTATCAAACGGTATGTTATTATGTTATTATTCAGCTACTAAATTGCGCTGTGCAGTGTTACCAAAATTGTAATACAGAACTATGAAAAGATAAGCATCCGTGCATTTTTTTACTAGTACACTGGGCGATACAAATGTCGCCCCACTTGTGAAAATTAGTCGCATAGTCATTGAATGTTGGATGTACTGGGCGACAAAGATTTTGCGGAATACATTCCATTATATCTCTAAAAATCACCGAAAAATCTTGTATGTCGTTAATTTCCAATAATCCATTACATTTTAGGTATTCAACAAATTTCATGTTTTTTATTTAAAAAATTTTTTTGACGATTAATAACTTAAATGAAATATCTACATAAGCCGTCGATGAACTTTGTTAAAAGTCGCAATCTAAGATTTGTAAGAAAAAACAATACTTTTTTCCATCTATAATTTTTTAATCATAATTTTTTCTCTGAATTCTAACAATCAATTAAAATTAATTGAACAAGAGCACAAAAAGTTCGAATATATTTTATCTACTTTTTTTCAATGAAACAAAAAAAACTCTAAAGCATGTAAAATTGTAATTATGAAACCTACAAGCGTCTGAGTATATTCTACAATAGCAAAATGCGTATTTATCAGAAGTGTAATATATGCAAAATCTTATTTACTACCAGTCAAAGAAAAAACAAACTATCTTGAGTGTATATAGAATAATTTGACCAATATTAAAACCCGTGTTCACGATTTAAATTTTTACTTACATTATTCTGTTAGTGTTTTAATAACTGCCACTTTACAAAAATAAATGATAAATTAAAGCAACAATTTGAGAATATTCTCTTATGTATTAGGTATGCTAAACTTTTGTCGTACCTTCTAAAATAAATATTTGTATACCTATACATTTTTAAAATTCGCGCTTATAAAATCTATTACATTCTATTAGAATCAGCAACAAGTTCAGTAATTATGAGGCGGTAGGAGTTGCATGACGTGTTCTAAGTGAAACGGTATATTTGTCGTACGTAATTTTTAAAAAATGCAAAAAAGTAGGTGCTGCACAATTTTTTTAAAAATAAATTTGTAAGGTTGTTGATCGTAACATATGTGTTGAATCATACTAAATGATACTAGTATTTTTGAACATCTACACATAATCAAATAATGTTATTTTACTTTTATTGCTAATCAGCAATGAGTGTCCGAAAAAATCGTTTCTTTAGTAGCTTTATTAATATCAAATCTCAATTCACACAAAACAAAAATCCATGGTTTCTGATGGAAAGTAGTAAAGTAAAGAAAAATGCAATTATTATTGCTTTATTGGCAAAATGGAAAATTTTTCAATTATTCAAACAAAATGCATATTTCCGTTCTTTAATAGGGCTGCCATTTGTAAAATCCTGAAACAAGAATAAATAGTTTTAAAGCCCCGAATTTTTAAACCGCAAACCTATACAATTTTTTAAATTATTATAATGTAAATTCAATCATGGCAAATTTAAATTATTTAGGACAATTACACTTATGTCAAAAAAAAGTGTATGTATTTATTGTTTATGTATTTAAGTAACTTAAAGATAGTTTTAAAGTAAGAAATTTAATCTAATAAAAACAAATATTAAATTCTAAACCACAAACCTTTCTAGAATAGTATATTAAAACACAAGTTACAGATTGAAACGTATTCTACGACGTGTATTTTATACTAATTTCTCTATTTTGATTCAATTTTAATATCTTCTGTACAATTTTAATTTTAAAACAACATTGGGAAACTTGTATTTTATTGAATTGGCAACACTTACACTTTGACATATTGAAATTTATGTGTTAACCTAAAATCTCATACAAAATTATCGCTTTATACCTTTATAAGTAAATAACTTTGAATTAATAAGACATTTTTATCTTGGCATCAAAATTTGAATTTCAATTGTTAAGGTCCAATAATTTTGATTTCTTTTTCATCTAACGTCAACTTACGATGCAGAGATACCAACTTTGAAAAAACTAACATTACTAAAATTCGTGTAAGAATTTACTTATTCTTACACGGATTTACTTACTAATTTTCATGTCAAAATAGAGAATAGTATGTTAAAACACAAGTTATAGAAAGATCGCGCTTCAATCATGAGACCGGGTTTCATACACGAGCCGCGCAGCGGCGAGTTTATGAAGCGGTAGAGTGATTGAAACGTATTCTATGACGTGTGTTTTATACTATTTTCTCTATTTTGATAAAATAATTAATATTTTTCGTATAATTTAAATTTTAAAACAATAATTGGGAAACTTTATTATTTTATTGAATTGGCAACACTTACACTTTGACATATTGAAATTTATGTGTTAACCTAAAATCATACGAAATTATCTCTTTATACCTTTATAAATAAAGAAGTTTAAATTAATAAAACGTGTTTCTATATTAAATGTAAAAGTAAACACATAATTATTATAATTCTTTAATTACAACGAAATTATCCTATTATTATCTTTTTATTATTTTAATTATTTTATTATTGACACGACTAAAGTCCTTGTATTAAACACAATAATTAGTATTAGTATTCTCTCGATAAATCACTAAAGACTAAGCCGAGAAATGGTTGAAAAAAAATCTCTCGGAAGGCAAACTCCAAATTTAAAACTAAATCAAGCAGATAAAACTGCAAAATGTAATTTTTTACACGGCATTTTTATAGTGCAGTTTATAATAAGAATAAGTGGGCATTTGAATGTGATTTTATAAATGCCTTGTTTTGTTTCCCATGTTTATTGTTTTATTCCGATGGAGCCGATAAAACGGACGAGGTTAGGATGTAGGTACAAACTTGAAACATTTAAATGAGAAAATTAAAAAAACATAAAGTTTCTGCACATACATTGTTTAACAGAATTTATTTGTTAATTCCAAAACATTTAGGTAGTTACCTACATAATGCTTTAATGATATTTAAAAACGTTCACATTACCTACAAGCATCTTAAAAAATGTAGCCCATCCTAAGCCCGATCTCAGTGTACGAAGAGTGTCTGCACCAACTAGCCTGTTAAAAAAATACTTTTGGAGTTATGTATTCTAAAAACGATTGCCTCATATCTGCAACTCCTCAAAACCTGGAAGGTACACAAGCAACAGTTTTCGGAGAACATCCGCTACATTACTTGCCGACAGCGGAATAAAATTTCAACATTACTACTACGCGTGCAAGACAAAGCGATGGACAAAGCTGGGTCATCAACAGACGTCTCAAGTTTAAATACTAAAAAAATTGTCAAATTGTACGATATATATTAATAAATTGACACAACAACGCTGTAATTAATTAAGGTGATAGATCTTGATGCTGGTTTTTGAACGTTTTTACAGGCTCACGAGAATCTCAAGAACTGGCAAGTGAAATGTCATATTTTCGGTAACCAAGGTGTAAAGAAACTATTTTGATACAGCTGTACGTAACATCTATTTATGCATTAAAGGCGTAATCATCCAGCCAGTCAGTGGTGCATACAAGATTTTATTTTTCACTTTATAAAAAGTAAAAAAAAAGCTCGTCAAATATGTTAAAAAACAAATGCACAAAAAGAAGTAGACAACTTGTTACCATCTAAAGCTTATTTTAGACGATACAATTTTCTTGTACAAGAACGTAGCATACAAATTGTAGAAATTAGAACAGCTTCTATGTTTTAATATTTACTTGTATTAGATTTTAAAAATAGTAATTTACACGATACTATAAAATTGTGTACAATCTTCTTGTACAAGAAAATTGTATCATTTAAAATAGGCTTAAATCTATGTTATTAAAAGAAATATCATTGAGTACGTAATAAGAGGGCGTTGTCCCGGTTGTTATGTACCATAAAACGGGCGAATAGAATCAATTTTTAGGCATTTTTCATGTTCTTGCTGTTACTGAGCAATTATTATCCATTGCACTAAATTAATAAATAGCCTAAAAGTTAGGTGTGTCCTTTGGTAACAACATTAACGGCAAAAATTTTCAAAAAAAATTTCTAATTCTTTAAAAAAAGATATTTTAGTTAGTGATCCGATTCCCCCCTTAGTGGGGTCAATAGAATAACTTAGCTTTTCTAAAGGATGATTCTATTATATCAAACACCGGGTGTATAGGATCAAAGAAAATGTTTTTAAAAGTTAAAATGTACAATTTTTGTTGTTAAAATTTGTTTATAATTATACCCACACAGCACAAGCATATCCAGTGGATATGAAATGTACACACCAACCATGGATACCGGAGGTGCATCGAACATCCATATTTAATATTATGGAGCAAGGATGGAGGTCCACTGGATATATCATTCCGTCACGGAAAAATCTTCATAGTATGTCCATAGGACCTCCAGGTGGATAAACATTTTACATCCATATGGAGATATATTGAACAGTCATATAGACGTACAAAATACATACATATGGAGTTTCAATGAACATTTAATAAAAGTATAATAAACATTCATTTTTTTATAGAACCTTTATATGTAGGTAAAATATATGTGTATATCTATGTATTACCAAAAAATATAGCCACACGTCAAATCAAGTCAATACAAAATGCCAATATAGTGATATTTTCCAGATGCAATGGGAGATGTAGCTGCACAATGACGAGGAGTTCGTAACAGGGTACGAGCATCAGCTGGAACATCTAAATTTTGTTTTTTTAATAACACTAGTAATTTTGAAAGGGACCCCAAGGTTATTTTTTCATTAATTGGCCAATTTTGCAATTGTGCTAAAAAAGAATCTGTTTTATGAAAAGGTTCAGTATTTTTGAAGTTATCATCATCACTTTTTATATTGTCTATAATAATTGTTGACTCATTTAAATTATCATGTTCGTATTCAAATTATTTATATTATTTATTCCACAGAAAACGTGTTTTTTCTATTCTCGTCATTATTTAATGACCACTTGTTCATTTTCACTCAAACACAATCGAACTTTTTTGTTTACACATTCTCTCATTTTTCTAGACCTTCTATCCATTATTTATATTATAGGAATCCAAATACTTACTAGATTAATGTACAGCAAAAGTAAATTCAAATATGCAAAAATACCTTGTCTTTACCCAATAAACACAAATCAATGGGTCTGTACTGGCAATGTACTCCTTAGCCGGCACTCAGAATGCTGGCAATGTACTAAAATGAAGTACACTGCCGGTAACCAAGTGACACACCGGCCGATATATTGCCGGATGAATCTTGCCAATGCAGAAATTGCATCGAACCAATATCGGTAAGTTACGTATATTAATACAAGTTAAATGCAGAATGCCAGTGAAATCTGTGCAATATAATATGTACTTTGCCATCACACACAAAAGCATTGGCAATGTTAGCAACTTAACACAAATTAAATGCATACAATGGTATTATCATTTTTAATTTAATTAATAAAACAATTTGGAAACTTAACATACAATGTCCATATATGAACTGAAAAAAATTAAAAAAATATAAAAAACCTATTTACATTCATTCTGTGCTTATGTTTATTGGCGTCTTTCGTACCCACTACTCCTGGTGTTTCTTGCGTGTTGTAAAGCTGCACCACAATTTCAATTTTTTCTTATGGATACTGTAAAATAAAAATTACATTGTAATGCTACTCAAATAACTTATGCACTTTTTTAGCAATTTCTAAACTAAATTTTGAAGTTTTTGAAGTAATTATAAAGAATTGATTTGTAAATAGTCGTGAAATAAAATACAACACGAAAGTCAAGTTTGGCAGTAATGCACTTGAAATCACATTACGTTAATATACATATAAAGTTAATGTTTTAAGTTTTAACCTATAAACTATAAAATACTCTAAAGCCTCTTACCATAAATTAAATTTAAAATATTTTTACAAATTTGTTTTGCTTGATCCAGACCAATTACTTGGTTAAAACATGTCTCGTTTGCTGTATCTTTTCATCCAACAAAGTAGATTGAATCGATCTAAAAAAAAATTTCAATTAAATAAAACTCAGCAATAAGAATAATGAATTGGAAAATTGTAGATAATTCACAAACTGGCTCTTAGATTACAAATTCCAAAGTCATTATATTGTTACGTATCTATTTATTAAAAACTAATTTATTTATAACGACTAAAACTACGTTTACTTTTATAGAAATATGTATACTTTTAAATTTAACGGAACTAATTAAATCTAATAATAAAAACACTTACACTATAATTTATGTATAACCGTTGTATAACACTTAAGATAACTAACACGAGATAAGATAACGTCCTCGGATTTGTTTACACTATAAGTCACGTTCACTCGATTCGATGTACACTGTTATTTATTTAAAACGTCGCGCGTGCTAACGATACGTATTTATTTCAACTTGATAATCTTCTTAACACATTCGCATTCCAGCAATAACTGACCTACGATTTCCATCTTCGGCTTTTATAGACATCAGCGAATTCTTCTCGATCGTTCCTCACTTTTCGCTATATTTTCTAGAAACTAGATAACAGTTCTAGAAGGCTCTTGCATTTGCAAGTAATTTCTCGGACGTTTCAATATATTTGCTCCAAAACGTGTTAGTTTTTAGGTTATATATTTATTATTAAGAAATAATTTATATTTGAATTTAATACTTACTTATTTTGTTAATCCATGCTAAATGATGAAAAACAAACACATTTTTTCGAAATGTTAAAGCACAAAATGGTTTGCATACGATAAATACAAGCTAAACAAAAAACCAAAAAGTTTGCGTGTGCAATAATTCCAATAATTCCTTAAATAATTCAGTGGCGATAATATACGCGAAAACCTTGGCGAAAACAAACGAACAACGAAGAAAGTTTAAATTAAACCGCGCCAAGTATTTTTTTTTACTTTTTCAATTTTTCATTAAATTTGTTGTTGCATGTTAAATATTTACTACAAATGTTAAATTTTAGAGAATATAATTATTTCTAAATAATTTTGATAAAAAATAGCAACTCACAAAATTATGTAACATGATACATAAAAAAAAAATGTTTCTGAACATAACACTTAAGATAATCCTATTTCACAGCTATCCATGAATGTATATAAGGTGCATATACAATGGATATTAAACTACGGATGTGCATCAATGGATATTATATGGATAAATATGTATATCCATTGCATCTCGCGTGCTGTGTGGGTACCTATTACGATTTATATTTTATTGATTTTTTAAACATAGAACAGTATAAAATGTCATTTATTGATACAAACTTTATTCCTAAACTGAGATAGATTTATATTGAAACGAAGAAAACCTTGTCCAAACTTGCTTGGACCTTCTAGCTTCCCAATAACTTTGTTATAACAAAATTCGTATCTGTCTTCTACAGTTGGAAATGTTTAGATGTTACCGGAAAAATCTCTGGTGCGTTTTTCCCTCAAAAAATTTCTTGTAAACGATTCTAGATCAACTGCCAACACTTGGGCAATAAAAAATCGTACAAATTTTGCGGAAGTTTTGGCTCTTGATGTGCTAGGTTTATCAATTTCGTCGTTGAACCTTACAAGCAACCAGTCATTAAGCTGTATATCTTTTTGGTTAATAGGTAAAACATTATTAAGATTGTCACAATCATCATTTTCATTTATTTTTCTAACGCATCCGATAATAATTATTATCGGATGCGTTAGAAACAGCTTTACATTTATTGGATACTGAAACAGTCTCATTTTCCATTAAATCCTCATTGTCATATTCAAATTCAGACATGGGATCCATATCTGTGTCAGTGTCGTGGGTGCTAAAATAATCATCAATGTCTTCCTCAGAAGATTCAAGATCATCAATCGCAACACTTTTGCCAGCAGGAACTTGTATCTTTTTCCTTCTCTGTTTCACTGGGGCACAATCATATCGCATAGATTTTAATAAATTCACAACCGTATTTTCAATGCCTTTGCTTGTATTCTTATCTCCGCCATTCTTTGAAAGTCCATCTTCTGGTGGTAGCATATCTAAAACTCGATTGGAGTTTAAAGGTATAATCCTACAATTATTAAATCCTGCAAGTATATTGGCTTCCTTGTTGAGTTCAATAACAAGAAGTAATTTCTTCAAAAGGGTTGGAAAAATGTCCTTTGGGATACTGCTAATATTTCTTCCAGGTCTTTTTTTATAATCTTCGACAATTTTTTGCCACGCCATTTTTAAAGGCCTGAAAAAGGCTACATCTAGCGGTTGAGTGATGTGTGTCGAATTGCTGGGCTTAATTGATTCAATGGAAAGGTGAGATGTTAGATTGTCGCCAATTAAAATTTTTTTCCAGGTAATTTTTTTAGATCAGGAATTGCTATTGACAAAATCCAGTCATCAAAACAAAAACTATCAAATATTCTGGTTTTGACGCCCTCTGCCAATCCTTTTGGGTATTGACAGGTTGCGGATTCATTTTGAAGCTGTCAACTGCGTGAGACGGTCTGTGTCGTAAATTTGACCTAATTCTTAAGATTCTAAGTGCATCCACTGTGATGAGTACGAAATTATAAGTCAATTACGAATTTATTGTAATCTATTCGGCACAGGCCGTTTCGCCACGCTTCGATCACATGTTCGATTCAATAAAAGAACAATGAAGAATAATTCCTATTGATTAATACCGTTACCGAACGCTTAAGATTTTGGAAGGCATATTATCCACAACGAAAACGAAGTCTCGACAAGCATTTACTTTGGAGATGTTATTTCTTATACACCAGTCGATTGCGTTACCACCCACCTGTTCGTAATTACAAATAACAGCATTCGATACAACGGGTTTTTATATCTCATTTAATTTATTATTATTAACGATTTTGTAGCTTCCTATCTTCGTGAGTTATTGTGTGACACGATTTGCTATTCAATATCTATTCTAGGCTACTACCGGGAAAAACGTTTTCTTCGCTCAAGTAGGTACTGGATTTTGGGTAAGTCTGTTTGATTATTTTTCTTCGCTGTCATAAAAGTCACTCACGGAACTTTGGCTAATGTTAATTTCCGTAATTACGTTTACTGTTACAATACCATTAAGATAATTTCAATTATCATTTTGTGTGTATCGCATGCTGGGTACGAACAATATTTATTACGAAATTTTTTTCGCTATTTCGCTTCAACTTAACCTTTGTATTGTGTGTTGTCGATATTTCTGGCATTTATGAATTGCAAAATTAAACATACTCCTGTTAATCTTCTACGTTACTACATTAAAGTTTTTATACCTGTTAATCTTTCTAGCATTTATGAATTGAGAAATCAAATATACTCTTGTTAATCTTCTACGTTGCTACATTAAAGTTTTTATACCTGTTAATCTTTCTTTTATGGTAACATACCTTTCTCTTTAAATTGTCGTTACCCGAACACCAGAGTAACAAGTATTACGAACCTAAAAATTCGTTACAAGTTTGGACTGTCTGTCGTGATCGAGGCAGAAGTGTTAATTAGAATTGATCTGGCGCCCTTAATTATAATTCACTTGAACCTACCCTATCTCCGACTGTGTGAGTTGGCCGTGCAAGGTTCGTAAGACCTAAAGCTTGTAACAATTGTATTAAATAAATATATCATGTATCCGAAAAAAAATCTTTAATATGTTTTATGCTGAAACTTTTGTCTAAAAAAAAGTTATTAGATTATTAGTAGTATACAAATGTGCATTTAACATTACTTGAGCAGCAACGTGCCCCGGCTATCGCTTTTTGTTATACACATACCTTTTTCAGGTTTTGGTTTAATTTAATCAGGATAACAAATATTTTAATGCAATTATTCCGAGAGTGCATATAATGAATATAATGAATCAATTCTACGAGTGAAAAATGAAGTGATGTAATTCGTGCTTGATATGCTAATTAAAAGGTGGTTTGGTTTAATAACGTGCGATTATTGCTAACAGATCTTACTTATATCTGTAAGTAATGTTAATGTTACGTTTAAGTCTAAATACTATTACTAAATGCTTTTTCCTATAACTATTTATTAGCGGTTAGGCAACGTTATGCATTCCTTACAACCAATCTTATGACCGTACAGATCAAAGTCATTTCAGTATAGGTGAATATCATTACTGTACAGAATAATAAATTATGAAAGCATAATTTAGAAGGCTTCTGCAAATATTCCTTGTACCGCAATTATAAAATTTAAAAAATATTATTTAGCGACGTGTGTATTTTTATTACAAAATTTTACAAAAACAATCATTGGTAGTTAGGTAACTGCATATTCAGAAAATAATCGTAAACAGTTTATACTTACGTTATAATAAATAATACAAAATTAATATTCCATAAACAATCAATTCTTCTGGTGCCAACGTGTGTTACAAGACAAGTGCAAATCAAACGTTTATACGATTTAAAAACAAATAACATATTTAAAATTATAAGCAAACGCACGTAATTATAGATATCTTTATCTCAGTAATTGACTTCTTGTTTCGCCTTACAGCATCATTATTTTAAATTATAAGATTACTAGGTTACAATACATTTGTTCGGTTTTTATTGCATATTAATCCATTTGGGTAATTTATTTTATCTTGTATTTTCTAAACGCAAATGTTTGTTACAAAAAGAATAAAATAGTTTTTAGTCCAAAACAATGGTACTAAAACTACCACTTCTTCTAGTAACATTTTCATATTACCTTCTTATTTCGTAAACATTTACATGTTGTTTTGTTGCAGCTTCTAAGGAAAGTTCACATACAAACATCGTATTTGTTGAAAAAACTTAACGACGTTGTTAATGATTCAGGCTTTGGCATGAATAGATTTCTTTAATTTACTGACTGCAAAAGCAAAATGTTGTAAATAATTGATATTTTTCCAACTGATCTGACTCATTTATATTAACCTTTACTTGAAATTAATGTATTAAAAAAAATTAAAGGAGTAAATGATTTGATGTTAACTCACATTGGATGTATTTAAAACACGTAAATTATACTCACCGTTTTCTAAATAAATAACTAAAAGTCAACAATTAAATAATAGCAACATTTATAACTTGTAACATGGACGGAAACAAACTGATATTAAACAGATACAAAGTTTTGGCATACCATTTTTTAATTATAATTGGAGAAATTAGTAGTATGAATTTTTGCTGAAAAGTTAAACAAGAATGGTTGTTACACTTAAAAAAAAAGAATTCTGTATATAGGTTTTATTGTAAAATCTTTAACCCAATATCACCCATTGTCCTCATATGGGGACAACAAATAAAACAGCAGTGTGGCAACATTCCTTACATAGTAGAAATTGACCACTCCCACACAGCACGCGAGATGCAATGGATATACATATTTATCCATATAATATCCATTGATGTACATCCGTAGTTTAATATCCACTGTATATGCACCGTATATACATTCATGGATATCTGTGAAATAGGATTATCTTAAGTGTTATAAGTGTTATGTTCGGAAACATTTTTTTTTATGTATCATGTTACATAATTTTGTGAGTTGCTATTTTTTATCAAAATTATTTAGAAATAATTATATTCTCTAAAATTTAACATTTGTAGTAAATATTTAATATGCAACAACAAATTTAATGAAAAATTGAAAAAGTAAAAAAAAATACTTGGCGCGGTTTAATTTAAACTTTCTTCGTTGTTCGTTTGTTTTCGCCAAGGTTTTCGCGTATATTATATTATCGCCACTTGAATGATTGCACACGCAAACGCAAACGTTTTGGCTTTTTGTTTAGCTTGTATTTATCGTATGCAAACCATTTTGTGCTTTAAAATTTCGAAAAAATGTGTTTGTTTTTCATCATTTAGGATGGATGGGTAAACAAAATAAGTAAGTATTAAATTCAAATATAAATTATTTCTTAATAATAAATATATAACCTAAAAACTAACACGTTTTCGAGAAAATATATAATGACTTTGGAATTTGTAATCTAAGAGCCAGTTTGTGAGTTTATCTACAATTTCCCAATTCATTATTCTTATTGCTGAGTTTTATTTAATTGAAATTTTTTTTTAGATCGATTCAATCTACTTTGTTGGATGAAAAGATACAGCAAACGAGACATGTTTTAACCAAGTAATTGGTCTGGATCAAGCAAAACAAAATTGTAAAAATATTTTAAATTTAATTTATGGTAAGAGGCTTCAGAGTATTTTATAGTTTATAGGTTAAAACTTAAAACATTAACTTTATATGTATATTAACGTAATGTGATTTCAAGTGCATTACTGCCAAACTTGACTTTCGTGTTGTATTTTATTTCACGACTATTTACAAAGCAATTCTTTATAATTACTTCAAAAACTTCAAAATTTAGTTTAGAAATTGCTAAAAAAGTGCATAAGTTATTTGAGTAGCATTACAATGTAATTTTTATTTTACAGTATCCATAAGAAAAAATTCAAATTGTGGTGCAGCTTTACAACACGCAATAAACACCAGGAGTAGTGGGTACGAAAGACGTCAATAAACATAAGCACAGAATGAATGTAAATACGTTTTTTTAATTTTTTAAATTTTTTCCAGTACATATATGGACATTTTGTATGTTAAGTTTCCAAATTGTTTTATTAATTAAATTAAAAATGATAATACCATTGTATGCATTTAATTTGTGTTAAGTTGCTAACATTGCCAATGCTTTTAAAATTGCGCACTATTTATGTGATGGCAAAGTACATATTATATTGCACAGATTTCACTGGCATTCTGCATTTAACTTGTATTAATATACATAACTTGCCGATATTGGTTCGATGCAATTTCTGCATTGGCAAGATTCATCCGGCAATATATCGGCCGGTGCGTGTCACCTGGTTACCGGCAGTGTACTTCATTTTAATACATTGCCAGCATTCTGAGTGCCGGCTAAGGAGTACATTGCCAGTACAAACCCATTGATTTGTGTTTATTGGGTAAAGACAAGGTATTTTTGCATATTTGAATTTACTTTTGCTGTACATTAATCTAGTAAGTATTTGGATTCCTATAATATAAATAATGGATAAAAGCTCTAGAAAAATGAGAGAATGTGTAAATAAAAAAGTTCGATTGTGTTTGAGTGAAAATGAACAAGTGGTCATATTTTCTGTGGACCAACCGGAGTTGTTGCATCTGGAAAATATCACTATTGGCATTTTGTATTGACTTTATTTGACGTGTGGCCATATTTTTTGTTAATATATAGATATGCACATATATTTTACCTACATATGAAGGTTCTATAAAAAAATGAATGTTTATTATACTTTAATTAAATGTTCATTGAACCTCCATATGTATGTATTTTGTACGTTCATATGACTGTTCAATATATCTCCATATGGATGTAAAATGTTTATCCACCTGGAGGTCCTATGGACATACTATGAAGATCTTTCCGTGACGGAATGATATATCCAATGGACCTCCATCCTTGCTCCATAATATTAAATATGGATGTTCGATGCACCTCCGGTATCCATGGTTGGTGTGTACATTTCATATCCACTGGATATGCTTGTGCTGTGTGGGCTGTGATATGTTATTTTATGGTATGCCTATTTGCGAGATTGCAAAATGTAAACAAAATTACACAATTAGTTTTTACAGCAGTGAGGTTAGTGATGTAAACACCTCACGATATTATGATTCAATTTTTAATAGTGTTTTAGAACTTATCATTTTTTACAAACTTTTACTTTGTCTCTTTGCACGACCTCCTTCTCGATCTGGTGCATTTCTGAATGATGTCTTGATGACATTTTTAATGTTTGTTAATGTTGCAGTACTTGAATTATAATTGTTTCTCACAGCTACTGTTAAAAGATAAATATACAGTAATGTGTTCTTCAAAAATACATAAATTACCATGTATTAAATTAACTTTATTGAAATGTGAAATTGCTGAATGTTTTATCATTCCGATCAGTCTTATGCAATATTGTTTAATCCTTTCTACTCACATTTTGAAATGATGCCACCTACAACAACAAACAATTTTGCAAAATATACTCATTATTTGCTACAAATTTTACTACTTATGAAAAGTTACCTTACCTGCTAATTACTTGTTAAATTTTAATAAATCTTCAATCAAATCTATGAACTGCCAGTTATTACGAAAATCTTGCTCTGTATATTGTTAATTGAAAAAAAAAATTATACATGTAGACACGAGTTCTCGAACGAGTCTTATAAAAAAGTTTTATTAATGAATGAATGTAATTTTTATTATTATATAGTACTATTTACCTTGATTGGCTGTGCATCCTTTACATCTGAATCTACCAACGATTGTACTTGTTAGGGTTAATACTAATATAGAATTTTAGAGCCTAATGTTGAAGGTCTGGTAAATGAATTTCTAGATATACATAAGTATAATTTCATCCTTTCTTGCAAAGTATTGGTCAGTATTGGTGGTGTAAGCACCTTCACTGAAAAAGTTTTCTTCATAGTCTGTAAATGATTCTTTTGTTTCTTGATTGATTTATTTATTCATTTTTTATTGATTCTCATAACTACCTACAAGGGCAAAAATTAACAATAAAACAAATATCACTTTATTAAAGTATACGAAAGTATACATACGTAACTTATAGAAATCTGCCTTACCGGTAAACTGAACTGTGTAATGTACTGATGTTTTTAAATATATTCCTATAATACAACAAAATAATTAAATCCGATTTCTTATACCACCGTTTGACAAAATAAGTAAAAAGTAGCATTAAAATATTTTACTGTAAAAGTTTTTAGACTCAAGTAAACAGTTATAAATCAACAACATATAAACAAGGTATAATACCGCTAAGGACCCATTAACTCCAAACGTTGAATTACTTTTTCAATTCTTTTCTTACCAACTCTAGTAACGGGCATTTACTGGCAACTTGATGTACTGCCAACGCCATCATTTCTCCGATGTTTTCGGCAATCGGCCGTTAATCTACCGTCAGTTTGTGTTTGCTGCGTTAGCAATATTATCTCGCGTATAATTCAAATACATTTTTTAAAATTTACGGTTGTAATATTTACTGTCTAACTAACATTTTCATAGTTTCCTACATGTGGATTAACTCGTACGTAGCTCCGTTTCTACGAAATAGCGTTTAGCCTCAGATTTATTAATGAATTTAACACCCGAATGGGATAACACTATGGCAATTCGTTTTATATGGTTGTGGAACTGCGTTAGAGTATTCCAATGCTGAAGAGTCCAAATAGGACGAAACAGCTGTCCACTGGTCTCTAATGATGGTTTCTGCAATTAAATAAATAAATTTTTGCACTTGCGTAGTACAGTTAGGAGTATCCCAGGCAGCACATTACATCTTATTAACGTCAAAATCACGTAAGAGACGTGATTAAGACGTGTCAATGTCGTCATTGTGCTGCCTGGGATTATCCTGTGTACTTCATAGTTTCCACATGTGAATTAACTTCGCGATGAAATTTAGCTTCAGATTTATTAACACAGTTTAACATTGTGCAAGCGGGTCTAGTTCAAATGAAGGCAAAGTAACAAAAGAATTTAGTTACAAAAGTGACGATGAATGTAATATTTCGGAATTTAGTAGTGTCAGCATTTCGCCGTTAATACACACAATATTATTATTATTTTATTAAAGAACACATATGGTGCAGTGGATTATTACTAAATATATGGCTTACATTAAATCGTCTCTAATGCCCGCCTCGTGAGTACTACTCCGCGTCCCTCTTCTGCAACTTCATAGCGCTTATTCCAACATCACTTACTCCGTTAGTGGCGTATCTATTGACACCTTACAGTAGGCACTCTAAATCAGAGCAGCTAAAGTTTTGTATAAAACTCCAGAGTATATTAAGTGACAAAAATCGAAATGCATTTGATATAAATTGCGAGAATTATAGATTTTACAGAATTTTGTGAAAAAGGTCAGTTATTCGTCAATTAGCTAAGTTACATTGCAACTATTGATATTATTCTTATCCAAACACTTTTGCGGCGTTAAGAATTTTTTGACTAATTCCAGTTTCCATAGCCACAGCAGTAAGACCTTTTTTTCAAACATTCTACTAGGGTTCAAAAACTATTTTAAATCGTGCTAACAATTTAATAAAGCGCGTAATATTTTTTTATTAAAATATGTTCTGATAATTTCGTTTTTCGCATTTACGAATAAAATTTAAAATTACCGTATAATATTATTTTCAAAGTAATTTTATCGAATATCTATTTCTGTTACAGTTTTGATTATTTCGGTAAGTTCAGATTCATACAAAATTATTAATATTCTATGGTTTTAACTTGAAGAATTCTAAGCTAAATAAATGTGTGAAAGTAGAAGTTATAACAAAATAATCTATTATTTTATAAGAATCTGTTAATTTTTTTATAAGAATGTACAGACGCACTTTTCCTGACTGTATGTCACGTAAGTACACAATTAAATTAGAATAAAGTAAGCTTTCTAAATTAAAAAAAAAAAATTTAATTCTAGAATAACAATTAATGCTAAGAACTAAAAATATGGATAGTTAGTACTTATTACCATAGTATACCTATTAAAGTAACGCGATTTAATGGCATTTTGGTTCAAATTCATCTTATTATTCGCCGTTTCATCTTATTGTGTCAGTAATTTTGTTCAATTTGGTAAGTTACACTTTTCTGATTATTTTTGAAAATATAACCTATATACCGAGGGTTGTTTGAAGGCGTTCATATCTGACAAACCTTTCGCGAAGGGTTGTATAACCAGCTCAGTGTATAACTAAAAAGCTGTACAGCCTACTTAGCGACCCTCAGGGCAGTACAGTCGTTACATGCACCCTAAAATAAGCAGTAACGTGTAAACATATTTTAGTAAATCAATTACCGGTTCGCGAAATTCATTATTGTACTAAATTAATCGATCATCTCGCCATTCAATAGCGTATTTCGTATTAAAGCACACGACTTTGGCGCAAGTGTTAATTACGTCCTGTGATTCGATTTCTCCACCGATTTTCGTCGACGCAATCAAAAGTTGGTGCCTGAGAACTTTATTATCAGATTCCAAAAACACCGTATCGTTATCGCTAACTGTTCTCCGTTAAAATAATTAAAAGTCTGGCAAAGTACGCCTTCCGTTAACTCATTTTAACTATACTCACCTTCAATTACTCCTGGGTAACCCTTTACCGTTTCTGTCCCTAATTGCCGAGTCTACAACCCGAAATTGCACTTGTAAACTTAAAATAATTCACACGTTGACGTAGTAAGCATCGCCATTTTATACTAACGTTCACTTGTAGATTAATTCCGGAACCTTGCTGACAAGACGGAGACCTCGAGCCTAAAGGTTTGAAACCTGATCTAACAAAATTTATTGTTTTAGTGTTGAAAACAGGATGCTTGATTTGAAGGTTCGTTAACAAAACGATGAAACGCTTAGATGAAACAAATCTGGAAATTGCAGTGGTGCCCAATTTCACTTAATTTTTTGTATTTTTCGGATGCAGTGTTTATCATTATTAAACAAGATATTCCTTATGATTCGTTTTATGTTTTAAAAACATAATGTCTTAATTTCACTCAGCAGTGATGAAAAATAATTATAGTAATTGCAAAATTAGACCCGCGCGAGGTTCCGCTTTATACGATGCAAAAATGGTACAATATAGATGAAAATTGCACATAAACAATTTATTGAGCACCAAATTTACTACAAAAGAGTCCGCGGGAGTGTATAATTATATCTAATAGTTTAAGAGTTACAGAATTTTAATGTAATGTGATGACATTTTCGTGCAACTTTGCACATTTGTATCTTCTAAACTATTGAAGGTAATTGTACCCTTCCGCCGACTTTTTTATAGTAAATCTTGTCCTCCATAAAAATGTTTATGTGCTACTTTCTTCTATCTTGCACCGTTTTAGGGTAATAGTTTATTGGTTATTTTAAGTTATTAAGCAAATCATTTCAATACAAAAATTGTGTCGGTTTCGATACTGGTGTAATATTACGACACCGACAAAGCTACCCTTAGCCACAGAAAAGCCGCGGTGGTCACCAAAAGCAACTCGACTAAAACACACATGTTCTACTAAACGGATAATTTATGTTCAAATTTTAAAATGCGTAAACGAAATAATTTAATAAACCTGATTTATAAAGTTTTATGATAAAAACAACAGTAATTACTAGTTTAAATCATAAATGATTTTACTGTAAAGTTATCAACATAGAACGAAAGTATGTAAAATAAAATTTGAGTAAATTTTGAATGTTGAAATTGTATCAACAGTCAAGCAATTGTAAAGATTATTAGCGTTATAAATTTGTTAAGACTAGAGAAAGGATTCAATGTTAAAGTAAATTTCGTCTCTTTAATGCTTTTTTATAGTCAGTACCCAAACAGCGATGTAAGCTTGTATCAAGATTGCAGCAAACTTGTCGTGACAACTATAAAACTTGCAGCAATATTGTCGTGACAAGTTTGGAGACTTGCAGCATGTTTGCTGCAAGTTGGCTAAGGAAGCAATAACAAGCTTGTGACAACCTTGTCGCAACAAACTTGCAGCAATATTGTCATGACAAGTTTGGAGACTTGCAGCAAGTTTCGACAAACTTCCAGCAATATTGTTAAATCTTGCCATGACAAGATTTGAATTTGCAAAAATGTTACAGTCCCCTGTTATCGCAAAGTTTAAAATTTGTAAAAATTCTATTGAAACATGTAATCGCAAGACTTGCTTACTTACAGACATATTAAAGTTACTTGTCATGGAAATTCGTCAAACTTTCAGTAATATCGTTGTACTTTGAAGCAAGGTACAAAGAAAAACAAAAAAATATTTTGCTTACTGATATTGTAATTAAATAAAGACTTGTTTCTACAAACTAGTTACAACTTCATTAGGTATTGTCTATTTGTTTTAATTCTGTTCCATTTCCACCTGTTCTATTCATCGCTAAGTTTGTTGACCTGAAACATAAAATTAAGAATAACCTTAATTGCTCATTTGATGGTAATGTTAAATAAGCTAAACGCATGCAAAACTTTAATAATTTAAAATCATATTATTACACAATACACAGCATACAACAATGGTCTCAAACTTGGTTACTAGTGTTTGCAAAATTATTTAAAATTTTTAATCGAATAAGTATACAAACCTAAGATGCAAACCAATAAGTGCACTAAAATGCAATAATACTCACCTAAAAAGTCTACGATGAGTAAACACAGAACTAAATAATAATGTGTTAGAATACAAACACCGTGTAAATAACCTTAGTAAATAACAGACATGACTTTTATTAACATAAAAATGGCGAGACATGCGCCGGTATTTATGCGTGTACGCCTGCGTACTGTAAACTTGAAAAAGAAAGTTTTCTGCAAGCTTGCAGCAAGCTACTCAAATTTCTTAAGCGTGTATCGTCAAAGTTGCCAATA
This sequence comes from Aquatica leii, assembly GCA_035610365.1. Lineage (NCBI taxonomy): Eukaryota > Metazoa > Arthropoda > Insecta > Coleoptera > Lampyridae > Aquatica > Aquatica leii. The sequence goes on along the minus strand of CM069435.1, from coordinate 47,111,073 downwards.
TTACCAATATTGCTGCAAACTTGCAGCAAGATTTGTAAACTTGGCAAGGAAAAAGCAAGCTGAAAGCAAACTTGCGGTAATAAAAAAAGAATTTAATAAAAAGACATGTCGGTTATTTCGTGTCGCGAAATGTCTTTATTGCCAGTCCAATCTGCTGTAAGTCCTCTTTAGATATGACTAGGAATCGCGAACGCGACAAATTGTTGAATAAAATTCAATTTTTAAACTTTGGATGCACATTTCCAAAGATGAAATCTCCACTTTGCAACTTTTACAGCTGAAAAGATGTGGCAACGTAGCTCGAATCGTGTCATAATCTTAGAAGCTGTAGAACTGTGAACCGCCATGAAACTCGGGTAAAATCCAGTAATCATTTAGTTTTGTTGTTTTTTGCGCATGAATTAGTTAGAGTGTGGTGAAGCAATTGTCAGGAATCACGCGATATAAATTGTTTATTTAATCATTGAATGATTTATTTAATCCAAGCGTATTCAATCAACGTCTGGCTAAATTTCTGAAAGTTCAACTTTGGTTCTAAAATTGATTGTGTCTACAGAAAATTTTACATTTATCCGAATGCTCTCAAACGTATCTAAGCCAGCAAAAAATTACAGTCAGTGGACGTGAATCTCAATTTTTCGACCTTTCCTCGCATAACATGCTTGTGAGCGCAATATTATTATTTGAGCTTTGCGAAGGTGACTTTTTCCCTTGAAAATATTTTGTGTCAAATAAAGTTCGATGTTTTGAGATTTTGTTGCTTGCTTTGTGTTTCTTACCGTACATCACTTGGAAAAGAGAACCTAAGCGGTACCAACACAGCCCAAATACCTACCCATTTTTGTGCTTCTCTAGAAAAAAATTCTATAAAAGATGTACCCTCCAGTTTGTAATCATTTTGCACTATACTATTACATACTACTAAAGCTACAAATGGGAAACAATAGCCGGAACTTTTTGGATTTAGAGTTTTTAATACTAATTCAATGCCGAGCACAAATTCCGTTCCTCTTGGAGAGATAAAGGGCAAACAAACTGAACCAAGATGCGGAATAATACCAGACATTCCTATATTTGTTTAAATGTTTATATATTTTTTTAATGTTATTTTAGTTTCTAATAAATATGTATTTAGTTTCTTAATACCTTATCATTAACCTAAGGTTTTCAGTTAGAGAATTTTCTTAAGCGACCGATATTCCTCCACTTTACCATAAACATACACAACCATGATTAACGGGTTTAACTGTTATTAATTTAATTGTTATTAGGTAGGCACCGTAGGCGGATTGTTTTCGACTAATGACCACAAACGACGATAACTCTCATTTACACTACCATTCGTGTCGTATACTATTGTATTCATAAGGACAACAATTCTCCATGATCTTCGGGCAACAACAAACGATTTTTAGTATTTTTTTGAAGGGTCATCGACTAAATGACTTGATGGAAAAGTCGCCACTGCTATACAGTATACTAACTGTGATAAGAAAAGTGTCAAATTTTTTTACCAAAAACACAAAATAACGAGTTTTAAAAAATAATAGAAAATCGGTCCTAAAGGTAATATTTATTTTAATGGTTTGCAGTTACGGTTACAGAACGTGTAAAAAAAGTGCCAAAAGAAAGCCTAAACTTGATCTATATTTTTTATTCTTTCTGGTTTCAGTCATATCGAGAAACCTGAACTATTTTCTCGCCGAATTAGAAATCATTGAATTATTCAGTTCCAGTTCAATAAATTTATTTTTAGGAATCTTCGGTTTCAGTTTCAGTCTAAGTAAAAATAACAGTATTGGTTCTGTCTACTTCTCTGGTAAAAAGCAGAACCAACTCAATCGTCCAATGTTACTGCAACAGTTGACAGGCGAATTTTCTACATTCTCTATGCATTTTGTATCTATTTTTCACGTACACGTGTAATAATTTATTTTATACGTGTAAATGCCCAAATGATAACGTTTAGATAAGAAAAAATTACTAGTATCTATAAACCACTAATTGGACGTAAAAATGGTAATGTAAAAAGAAAGATGAAGAGTGAATTCCTTGTATATAACCGATATAATTAATAATAATCATTATTACGCCCGCGCCGTGTGTTTGCTCAGAACAATTTATTACAAATAATTATATTTTGGTTAAAACGTGCTTGATTGTATGATTCGCGTAATATGTCTTCTGTTTTATCAGCCTGCAGACTAGTTGCAGATAAAACTAAAATATATTGTAAACGTAATTTCTAAATGCTTTTTTTACATTTCTTTAAATTTTAGAAACTTTACTTCGATATCGTTATATATATAAATTAGTGTATCTGGCTTAAAACACGAGTAAGAAAATCAACTGTACGTTTAAAATTTTCAACGTTAATAAAATAGTCGTAGTCGTATTGATGGTATATTTGACCCTCATTGTTTGTTCTAAACCGTGAACTAATATCTGGTTTGCTTCCGTAACCAGAACCTCAGTACCTACTGGTATAGCCGTTGGTGCACGATTTTACATGTGTTAGGCTTTATTAAATTGATATATTTATTCAGTTAGATAATCTTAAAGGTTTATTTACTACAAAACCATATTTGAGTAACGATATTTAGATACATTGTATTTAATATTTAATAAAGAACACTCGTATAAAGTTTTAATCATAGTTTTATTGTAATTTTATTACAACTAGTGTTTTAATTGTTCTGTATATGCGCGTGCGATAACTTACATTTTACAGCCCGAAATTAATTTGAAGCACGATAAACAGCGGAGTGCTTTAAGAGTGCGTTTTAAGTATAGTGGGTTGCCTAAAATATATAATTTTTATGCAGTTACCGTTTTATAGCTTTTTCAAAATTGAAAACGAATATTTATGTTTTTATTAATGAAAACTCTAAAAAACATTTTAGGCCATCGCGTAAGCTAATTTATTTCTTAAAATAAGGTAAGACTTAAAAGTTATTGATACTCAAAGTTAGTCAAGAAATGACAGTGTTATAATGTGGTTTTATAATATTTATAAAACGATCATCGTAATTATAATAGCTCAGCACGATGAAGTAATACATCAAATAATAGTACATACTTTTAATTTTCGAAAATGTTGTCTATTTTTCGAAAAAGCTATAAAACGGATTTCACTCCATATACCTAATGTAAATCGCATCTAAATTACAGGAAATGATAATTTTTTAGTTCATCATTTATCCAATAGGTGGTCGACCTTTAACATGCGAGCATTACGTCATTACTACTTATTATCTTTATTGTTTTACGAAACACAAGCTTGCAACAACAAAACAAAGATAATTAATTCATACAAGATTTAAACGAAACATTATCACGCTAACGCAACGGTTTGAAAAAAAGACCTATTTCGTCTTTTCGTTTTTACATAGTTATCTTCTTTGCCGTGTAATAATAATAAGTAAATTGTGCGTTTTTTCGAGTGAGGAAATTTTTGAATTGCTTACAATGAAATCAGTATTTCCCTGAAAATAATGCTAACCTACGCTTTGCATTTTTTTAATTGAATTAGGAGTAAAATTTCTAAAATTCAGTGGAGTTCTAAAACTGGACAGTGGAGAAGCAAAATTTGTTAATCTTACTTCTTTAATATTTATATTAATGTCTTCCACACTCCAGTGCTAATGTTGAAAAATTTTTTTCTCAAATAAATTTAAAAAAAATAGGAACTGCCTAGAATAATTTCTTCTAATAAAACTTTGGTGGTTCCAAAAGTGGCAATTGTTACAATGTTAAAATTATCCTAGATTTATTTAAAAAAATTACAATTCAAATGTACAATTTGGACGATTAAGGAGGTGTCAAGATATAAAATAATTGTAATAAATTGTAATAAAAGTTAGGTTTTTTTAAAAATTTATTTAGTTTCAGTAACAGCCAAAAAAATATTTCAGCTGCATTGCAGTCGGAATTTGACTATAAATAACCAAAAAAAAGCATAAAATTTAAATTTTATTTGCTCCAATTTCTAATGTCTCACGATTTTTTGTGGTGACTTAAAGAATTTTTACAATCGATTTTTCATTATACATTAATTTTTTCTAATCGATTAATAAATTTAAAGAAATCGACCGAGAATCGTGAACACTACAAATATGTAGCATAATATTAAAGAACATAAATTAATTGTAAAAGAATTCGTTAGTACACATATAAATATTCTTTTTTGTACTTCCGTCCGTTTTGATGTATTTTGCAGGCATCATAATCGTCCGGAAATTTTACTTTTCCGGCCTAGGCCGGTAAGGTGTAGTAGAATTTTATAACTAGATCGAAGTTGGCAGTAACAATCTTTAATTAATTAAACGTCATCTGTCAGATTTATTAACATACACCATAATCTATGTTCTCATTTGGAATAACACTAACAAGACTTTTTTAAACACATATAACAAATTTGCTTACATCTTACCATTGCTAAAAACAACAATAGTTTTATTTCCTTTCAGTCGGTCTGCAAACGAAGTCTTCGTGCGGCAAAAAGTCTCATTGTGACATTTGTTATTCAATATACTATTTTCGCTTTCATAATCCGTTTTGACAGTTTTTGCGCAGTTGTCAACATAAACGTTAAACTGTTTTTGTGAGATTTTGAGAATTTAGGGGCTTCGTAGTTCCTGTTCGAGCAATAAAATATTATATTCAATTCGTTCTTGTGTAAGTTGGGCTTTTTTTCCTCGTGGACTTTTAAAACCCCCGTTTCACTCGGGTTTAAAAATGCCTACTCGTGAAAAAAAAAACGTTCAATTTAGACAGGAACACGTTAAATAAATAACCATTTCCATTTCTCATTCAAACTTTGTAGATTCATTTTGACTAAATGATTATTTCTAAGTTTAGTATATATAAGTTTCAGAAAAAATCAATTTAAAAAAATCCAACCCAAAAATATTTAATAAAAGTTTGACTGCTTATGAGGGTCAATTATACTTCCAGTCTACAAACATGAGTCATCTCTTTTCGTAAAATGTTCTTTTCGGACTTTATACAAAAGGTCTTTGTAAATGGTTTATTATTATTACTTTTCTCAACATTTAGAACAAAACATTCAGTTCTAAATACGCCACTGTCAACATGAGTAACATAATAAAAAAGTGGATACGTGTTGTTGTTACTGTGCAAGAAAAAAACTGCAATTAAACGGTTTCATAAAGGAAAATCCTTGAAAAGTGTTGCCAAGGATTATGGTGTAGGTATAAGCACGGTTTCCAAATAGAAAAAAAATTGACAGAAAATGGAACAATGGTGTAGTGTACTAGCATCCTCAACATCAAAGCCAGAATTCTATGAAACAGGGCGAATACAATAAAAGTGACGAGACATTGTGTTTATGGTTTACTCAACAACGCGACCGTGGTATTTCAATCTCAGGCCTTATATTACAGCAAAAAGCCATTGAAATCGGTGAAAATCTTCTTGTAACCGAAGCTTCTGATGATACATTTATAGCAAGCGACGGCTGGTTATCGAGATAGAAAAAACCGCCACGACGTACGTTAACTAAATATTAGCAGTAAAAAATTGTGTGCTAATCAAACCGAAGTTGAAAATTGTAAACAAAAGTTTTAGCAACTCATAGAAGTACAGGAATATACGCCAGATAAAATTTATAATAGTGACGAAACTGGTCTCTATTACAAAATGTTACCAAAGAAAACTTTAGCTGGAAGAAATGAACGCGTTGCGGCCGGTTACAAAAAAATAAGGACCGGGCAACAATTCTTGCCTGTTTAATGTGCATTAGCAAATCCGCAAAGCTAAGAGCAGAAGAGTAGACATTGGTAAAAGACTCATGGATTGTTTAAAAATAATAAATATAAAGAGGTAATTATTTGCATGGAATAAAGTGAAAAGTACAACGTTACAAAAACTTTAGGCAAACATAATACACCAAGAAGAACTTCCTGTAGACAATGATGATGAAGAAGAAGCTCCGTTTCATGAAACGATTAGAAATTTAGATGGTTGGGAAGATATTGGCCCAGAAAAAATTAAGGAGTGGATAACATTTGACAAAAAAGAACAAGAAGAACTAACTGACTGAAAGCGATCGTGAAAATACTAGTGATAATGAATCAGAAGATAATGAAGAAAGAGAGAAGAAAATTTTGCACTTTTAAGCTTTTGATGCATTAAACTGGTTAAACACAGCATTTTTATATGTAGAGCAACAGCTTAATACAACACCAAGTGACATCTTTACTTTTAGCAAGGTGAAAACACATTCCTTCAAAAAAAAAACGCTTGGATGCAAAATTTAAACATATTGATTTTTTTTCACACCACCAAAATAATATACCAATGTACGTATATTGTAGTACATTTTTTAAATAGAAACTACTATGTAATTTATTTCAAATATATTTTTTTGTTCTCCATATTAACCAAAATTTCAGTTATCCGAAAAGGCTTCGGTCCCGACTTTCGGATAATCGGGAAACTACTGTAGTTCTGTTTATCAGTTGAAATTCGTAATAAAGAATTTTTAAATGACACAATGAGAAATAATATGGAATAAACCTCCCTATATGCTTGTAATTTTATTTATTTTATTTTCATACATAATTATATCATCCGTGTTCATTCAAATTACAACTATTGCTGTTGAAATTCAAATCAGCAATTTGACTGCTATTTTTAAATTTGCTTACATTGGCACATTCAAAGATAAAAATAAAACCTTGAATGAAATTTGATGAAATTGAACCAACTTTTAGTGTAGAGTTGGGTGTAGTCACTATACGTCTTATTACTCGTATTAACTCATTTTGTAATATATTTAAAACAATTCGTTCTTAAAACGAAATTTAATGTATGCATTAATTTTTTAATTCCTTTATTATTTCTTGGAAGCAACTACGGAGAAGATTCTAATAACAACTTCTACCCTTCTCTAATTTTCTTTATGCGTCATACGAACAGTTTTCTACTTTATAACTAAGCTGACATCTGTTTTAAATATTTTATATTATTACTTCTATTAACGCTCACTACGTATTTGGAATGTCGCATTCGAACGCGCCCTTAATAATTAAGCGATGTAAAATGGTTAACGCACAAGAATTGTATTAAACTTTTTGACCGACGAATTTATTTAAAGATTCATATCGATTCATCACATCATGTTACATATGACAGTAATCTCAAAATAGTAGTCAGCGGTACTATAAAATCTGTAATTTGTCGAACACGAGATGACGCCAGTAAAAAATATTGGAAAAACTCATATTTGTTATCATTCGACAAATAAAAATATGTGTAAATAATTGTAATAGATATATTTTCGTTGTATAAAGAAATTATTATTAAAGTTATTGGTAAAAAAACTGAATATATTTTTTGTGCACTCAATAATTAAAACACTCCGCTATGCACGTGCTTTAAATTAATTTCGCGCGCTTAACTTTGACCTTTCCGTGGTTTCGGATTTAGTAACTAAGACGCAACCTCAATACAACTTACTGTACTGTTATAAATATTGTAAATTTACTGCATTCCATCTATCAATCAAATAATAATTATATAAAACTGCAATTTGGGTTTTCAGGAAGTCACGTTATTGGATTAAACGTGCGTTTACAATTTTTGCGTTGTGCTTAAGGTCGTTATTATTCCGATAAAATAAACCCTTTCTCTCTTGTTTTGCAATGATTAAAAGTAAACGCCTTTTGTTTTGTTGTTGGCTCTGTGAGTCCTAGTTCAAGTTTTTTTCTGCTCATGCAGTGTAGATGTAGAAACCACTAAATTTCGTCTCAATATTTGGAGCATTATAATGTCGTTTTCTCTCGAGTTGTACCTTCTTATAATATGGGTATTTTAGTACAGTTCCAACAAAATATTGTCGGTACATCTAAACTAACGGGATCCCCAGCTTATATGTTATAACCTAATAACAATTAGAAATTGTATGCATTGGCAGCAAAAGAGTGCCAATGAAGATGTACAACACAACCAAGTGCTCGAACAATAAATATTAAAACCCTTTATTTAAAAAAATTATAGAAACATACCTACATCTACTAATAATTCCACTTATATAATTTATTCGAACTATGACGAGTGTTAAAACTTAATTCCAAAAAATGTTGCAGGGGCACAAGCCGGCAACTGACACGTTTTCTCTTCCATTTCAGTATCTGCATCGCACTTAGAACGGCAATGCCTCCACCGTATCTTTCTACCTTTCCCACAACTAACACTACACGTTGACCAATTTGTCCAAGCCCCCCATTTGACCTCCTCATCAGATTCTTGCCGTTTCTTAAATTTGAACAAAAAATCTTGTGCATCTTAAAATACATTTTTTTTAAATATACCTGCACGAACACTATAATTTACCTGTGGAGGTTGACGGTGAAATAGTTGTCTTTAAGAGTTTTGTATACCTTGTCGTATCCAACGCGTTTAATTTATTTAAGAATTGTTGTAAAACTTCTTTTAATCGAGTTAATTGATTGGTGTCGTCGTCGTTCGTTTTGTCATCAATTAAACCATATAATTGATCTTCGTTATACATAGCACTAGTTCCTTTATTTATTGCTTCTCTTTTTACAATGTTTCTTAATTTGGTTATAAATATGTTACTTCTAGATGGACCGGTAACAGCTTTATATTGATGGTTTTCGATCACATTTACATCTACTACTAATATTACTATAAAAGTACAAAAACTTAAAAACATCACATAGACAATACAGATTTTTAAGAAAATTTAAATTTTGACATTTTTATCACTTCAAATGTGCCTCTGATTACTTTTTGACAGCAGGAACTAGCAAGTATGATTTGTAGTAACAATTGCACATTTAATTAGTTAATCATGTTCTTAAAAATATTACTTACAACATAGATGCATACATACATTCGTTATTTCAAAATTTGATTGTTCGGCTATAAATATTTTGGCTATATGATGTGATTTTTTTTAAACTTCAATTTACACTTATCACAATTGCGTTATTTTAGTTTTAGTCTCCGATTTGATTAAGTGGAAGTGCCTTTTACGTGGTACTATAAGTGACGGTAAGTTCAAAATTTGATTTATTTATTGACACATGACTAATTGACGAATTTGATTTTATTAGTAAAGATACCTATTTTTGAAAATTCGCATTAAAATCGTGTTTTTAAATATTTTTAATCATAGATTGTGCCCACCCCAAAAATATTTTGCCGTTTTGTACCCACGCATCTTAGAAAACCTCGCGTCACCGCTGGTGACAAATGTGTTTTAGTATTAAAGTTGTCGATGTTAAAAAATTGCTAAGTACTGCGAGCAGCAACTAATGAAATCCATCCAGTTCGAACTTGCACTCTTCCCGATTCCTTATTTTTCGAAAAAATGCAAAATGTACTAGTACTGAACGGAAGGTTTATTTTGTACAAAATCGTCTGGAAGCGAAATAATCTAATTATAGTAATACTCAAGAGCTTGTTGAAAATTGCGATAGCGACAATGTTTCAATTGTATTTGATGAACACCCCAATGACACAACAGTCTTGAATAGCATCGTTTACTTAAAAGACATTACTACATAAATAATTTAGTTTTATAGTCAGGCAATAGCCCTGGAAAGATAACCTAGGTGGAAAAACAATATTTTATACATTGATTATGTGGACACCCAAACGCTTGAGAATTTAAGTTACCATAACTTTGTAATGTAAGCGACGAAAAAGTTGCCATCAGTTAAGAATGTTGCACGATACCATCAAATCGAGTGACTTGAGACAAAACATAAATTACATAAAATAACTGGCAATACTGTTTCAACCGGCACGAAGCCGTCGCTGCGTATTGGTGACGACTATCGATCTATTCTAGCGACTTGTTCAGTGCAGTTTGAACAGCCGGAAGATGTGTTGCTTTCCGCTAGATAAATATTTAGATTGAGGGCCACCCGGAGCACGATACAACATGAGTAAGTCCGGTTGGTTTAATAAAACATTTTTTGAAGATTGGTTCTTAAAAGGCCCTCATTGGAGATAATCTTGCTAGCCACCTAAGCATAAATGTTATTCAGATCTGTCTACAATACAATATAAAATTTATTTTGCTTGCGGAGTCAAAATTTCCAAAAATCCCAAAACAAAAGCTGAATGTCAGCGCGGATGCCAGCGTAACAAACATGGAAGAAACATAAGAAGTTCAAGGCCAAGAAAATCAAGAAGAACTGACAGCATCATGGTCAAAAGGTCTACAATCCAAAAAGAAACGAAATATAAGTCTTTCAAAGTCCGATACTTACTCTACTCAAGAAAACTCAGATACACCAGAAGACTTCAGCGAGAACCATGAGCAAGAAGAATCTCTCCATTTAAATAATCTTCAAATAGGAGAATTCATCCTCGCGAAGTTTTCCTACAACGCTCAAGCAAATAAAACCGTGAAAAAAATTCATTGGTCAAATCCTGGAAGTCAACGAAGTTTGTAAATTTTTAAGAAAAAGTTCAGGTCTTAAAAATATTTGTTTTTCCAGAAGTGCCTTATATAGAGAAAATATCGAAAAGAGAAATAACACGACTAAATCCACTCGCAATCAAACCATGCAGGCATACATACATACATACGTAACCTAAATTATTGCACAATTAGTTAAATTGAACCGAAGGTGGTTTGGTATATTGAACCTGTCCAATTAATCTACCTATGTAATTTGTATTATCTAAGTTTTATCAGAAAAAAAGCTTTGTCTTAACGCCGCGTCCGGTCAATATGAAGTGCCAAAAAGCTACCATTAAAAAGGATGTCAATGGAAAAGAACAAAGGATCAAATACAAAGCTCTGGAAAGAATACCTTTGTTCTCTGATGATATGGAAATGGAACTTGCTGATCATATTCTTCAGTTCTAAGAGAGGATGTTTGGCCTAAGCATTAAAGATGTTAGATTAGCTTTTGATGTAGCCGAAAAACACACATAATTTTAACATAGATAAGAAACTAATAGGAAAAGCTTGGTATTATGGATTTATGGCGCGACAAAAAAGCTGACACTACGCCAACCCGAAGCTACCGCCATGCAAAGAGGAACGAATGGCCAAGTTTTAGACTGTTTTGGAAGGATTGGCGGATGAGAAAAGAATAACCGGGAGTAAAATCTATAACGTTGACGAGTCAGGGTTCACAAAGATTCGAAAAAAAGCCTTCCAAAGTTATTGAGCTAAAAGGAAAACGTCAAGTTGGTGCCGTCACCAGAAAAAAGGAGCGTAAACATTACAATTGTTTGCTGCACCAACGCTTCCAAAAACTAGATTCAGCCGATGATAATTTTTAAAAGAAAAAGACAACCGCAAGAACTCGAACTCGGTGCACCTACAGACAGTATTGTTACAATTTCCGACAGATCCGATAGGGTCAGTTGGGGTAAATGTAAACAGGAATAAATAAGAACGTCCATAAAAAGATGAAAATTCAAGCTTTATAATTCAAACGATGACGCGAAATCGACATGACTCGTCCCGCGTTCAGATTCGTTTGAGTCGCGACGGCAAGTAAACGTTTTCCTGAGCTTTTAACGCCTTTTTTGAGACACTGCAGTTGTCGATGCTTGTCGTTTTGGTATTGTAATGATTTTCATATTCCTCTGAAGCAGATATTTTGAGGTAAATTCTTCATGATTTGCGATACTATTTAGGTTTAGTTGAAATGTTATTAAGAGCAAATACATTAAATAAAAGATTAATCTAAATTTTTACATAAGTGTTTACATTTACCCCAATGTTTAGGTTTCATGGGAGAAACGTAAACATGCTTTCGGGGTCATTGTAAACAATATAGAGGAGTTCGTTTCAAATTAACTCAAAAATTAACTTATATTACCTTGATTGTATAATATATTTTTTTATTGCAGCAGTAACTATGCCACCAAATTACATAAAAAAAGAGAGAAGGGCCCACATATACCGCCGAAGATCTCGCACAGAATTGCGACAATTAGTTGGACAATATGTCAACGCAAAAGTATAGAAGACTCCACCTTCAAAAGTTAAGAAAGGATGCGAAAAGATCAAACGTTATTTACCGGTTTTATCAGAATCTTGAAAATGTTATAAATGAATATGATCTGGCTGATCACAAAGACAGTTTCATATTTAATTGTGACAAGTCAGGGTTCAATGTGCCCCAAGTAGAATTAGGGCCATTGGAAGTAATGGAAAGGCCGAGTATCAGGTGGTTCTGGCTGGGAGTCTATATAGGTACTAGCATGCGTTTCTGCAGATGGCAAAGCTTTGTCACCACTGATCGTATTTAAAGGTGCTGGGGTCCAAGCTCGCTGGACATCAGAAAATGCTTACCCTGGAACCTTATATGAAACTTCAACTAAAGGATGGATGGACAAGCCAGTTTTACAACTAGTTCACTGGCGGATTCATACCTCATGTTAAGAAATTGTAAATCTCCAAAAATTTACCCGAGCAAGCAGCTTTATTATTTTATAGGTGGTCACTGCAGTCACATGAGCGTAAGGCTGATTGAAGATGCACTAACACTAACATCATCCTTACGAAATTTCCAAGTCATCTGACTGATAAGTTGCAGCCACTAGACAAATGTGCGTTTGGCCCAGTGAAAATGAATTGGAATACAGTAATATGGTAAGCAACACATAAGTCGTGGTTCAGGAAGACTAACAAAGAATATCTTTTCTGAACTTCTCGGCTTGACATGGGCAAAATCTATGCTTGCTAAGAATATAATATCCGACAAACCTGTTAATGAACCAAAGAAACTGGCGATTCCTAGATTGAAGCAACAAACATATGGAGAGGTTTTGACTACAAGCGAGGTGCTGCTACGACTAACAGAACCAGAAGAGAAAAAAAATCCAAAACCGAAGCGTAACCAAGAAACAACCATAAAAAATAATCCAATGAAATCATACAAAGCCGAAGAAAACAAGAAAAGAAAAAGAAGAACCGACAGATGATGAAAGTCAGATAAATCTACACGAGAGTCACGAAGATCCTTGGAACGAAACGTTTAATGAAGATATAGGACATTGAAAAAATAGAGACTATTTCACAACTATTAAAAGGAAATTTTGTTCTAGTTCGATTCCAAGGAGGTAAAAGAAATACCACCTTCTTCAAATATGTTTGTGTGATTGAAGATATCAGAAGAAATAAAAATAATCGATCTTAAGTCCTGGGACTCATGTAAAACCTTATCAGAATCCATGAAACTGATCTTAGCTACATTACCATCGATCAGATTTTAGGGCTGATTCTGGAACCTGGGATTCAAATCAAAATCAATTAGTTTATTTTTACTCCTTAAATATCGGGCTGCTTTTGTATTAGTTACTTTAACCATATTGATTTTCATTTATTTTTATGTGTTGTAAAAGTTAAGAAAACTCGTTTATTTTGTATTCGCTAATTTTGAAATAAAGTTATCAAAAAACGATAATATTGTTGGTTCACTTGGCATATGGGGTAAATGTAAATATGGCTTTAAATCATATAGGTTTAGCACAAAGACACTTTGTTCATATTTGCCCCACTATTTTAAGTTGTACAATGATTGGTTAAAAAGTTGTTAGTTTACATTTACCCCGACCGGTAGTATAGAAGTATAGTAGAAAGTATAACTTATGTGCATTTAAATTTGTGTCTCAAAAGTACTTCATTAAAATCAAAAAACTAAACTGGAATTTCAAAACTGTTAAAATAGTCTCCATTTCCCCCGAATGAGCCTACATAAACTCTTTGTTGATTGGTTAAAGCATTTCCATAGTCATGTTTTGTCATCTAAAGATGATCCTGTCTTACTACTTCTAGATGGACACAGCAAAAATCTCCGCGCTATCATCTACGCAAGAGACCACGGCATCATTCTCCTACAGCTGCCTAGTCTGTATGGCTACAACACTTACATGTGGCATTCTTTTGACCACTGCGCCAGTACTATGATGACGCACAGAAAAATGGTTGAGACAGAATCCAGGAAAAATAATATCATAATTTCAAGTTTCTGGGTTGCTGGCTGAAGCATATGGAAACGCGGCTTCTGTGCGTACGGCTGGAAAAGCATTCAAAGCCAGCGGTATTCGGTCAGTTGATCGTCTTATCACCAATGAATCAATATTTTCTACTGCATATGCGTTAAAACCAAGCTTTCATTTATAATCTACAAAAACTCCTTCCAAGCATATCAAAGAAGTACTAGCTGCTATTGTTAACTATCAGTTGTGGTCCAATTTAAGAGACCAAGTAGTCCAATTTATCAGACTAGTCTTTGAAATCGGACTGTTTGCAGAGTTTAGAGGAAAAGAGTGTGGCAAAACCCAACATACCATAAAAACATGAAATTTTTATGGAACTTGCTCAAGATGATGAGGTTTAATAAACTCCCCTATAGAGATAGCAGAAGCCTACATATTGATCGGACATCAAGCAAAGATAAATTGGATTGCGTCTTCTAAACACATCCTAAGAAACAAAAAAGTGCCAAACTAAATGCAAAAAAATATTTGACCTCTGTATATTGCCAGAAACTATGGATACTAACAGAAAAAAGTAGCGCAGCGCGCTATAGAGAAAACCATGGCATGAGCTGTAGAGATAGGATTAGTAACATAGAAGTCGAAAGCAACACTAAGATAACCGACTTGCAGGAGCTTAGAAGCAGTGGACAATTCAAGGCCGAAGAAGAAGAGTTTAATTGTTTGCAATAAACTATAGACGCACTTCATTAGTGTTGCTTAGATCATTTTCATCCAGTACCAGACATAAAACCCAGTAAAATGCTCAGAATTGGATTAATGTATAGGATTTCTGAGCACCTCAATAAACTACGAAATATCTACTAAAATCAACACCCTATTGAAATTTTTTTTAAACTGTTAACGAATCAACATTAATTTAGAACGATTTTGAAATTGTTAATTATTACTTACGTTTTGTAAATACCACCCCTTTTTGAAATAGTCTACAATCATATCACAGTGTGAAGCGAGTTCCGGTTCGGTAAAATTCTCATGATATAACTTCTCCTACACCACACTCCTTTCACGTCACCACTCTCTCTGGTAAACAATCTACGTATAAAATTTCACACCAATATTCGATCGAGTACTTAGGATCTTAAAATATTCGACTCGTATAAAACTGTTTTTTTTTTCAAGCAAATCAGAAAGGCTTCGTTCGCTTGGTGATAAAAAAAAGGTTAATTTAAGCAGCGCACACATAAATAGTAATGCTTCGATTCTCACAATAATCGAAAACCATTTGTGGATGAAATATATTTATATATTTGCGCTTTAGTTATGTAATCTTAAATTAGTCCTACATACGCAAATATGTGAACAGTATACGATAACTAAAATAGTTCCAACTAAGTGTACGTTCACACCGCACGCTGATCGGTGCGAGAAAGACTTGTGTGGAAAATCCATATCCAAACACAATTACAAGCGGACTCAAAAAAATATATACTTTGAGGCATGCAAGCAATGTTTATATATAATGCGAACTATCATTATCTATAAAATATTTTATATGTAATATATTTCCTGAGTAAGTCTATCGCATCCAACATTCGGCTTCAAACAGCAAACCAATCCGTCTTCTCTTCTGTTGTGTCAACACTTGCTATCTCAATTCTAGTTTGTGCTTACTCGCTGAACTCGCACCGCCTGCGGTGTGAACGCATCCTAAAGCTCTTGGGCTTTAATCAGATTATCAATGCTAAAACACTATTCATATTTAGACAAAATAAAAATTTGTTATAAAACATGACAAAAAGGTTCTAGAGTGCTCGCGCCGTTACTCCTAGATAAGCGTATGAGGAAAATTATCCTTTTCAGTTCCCCCGACTATAATTTACTGATTGCATTTTAAGATCGAGTTTTACTACTCAGGAAAAGTTGAGAAACGACTAAACGATTCACTATTGGTATTAAAAATGCCATCATCGGAGTATTCTAACTAGTATTTTAAATCATGAAACTCTTAAAACTTTTCCATGTGATCAATCAGAAATGAGTCTTTGAGCGTTTGGGTCAGTTTAAAGTTTGATATGACAAGTGAGTTTTAAGGAATTGATTTGACCATAAAGTGATATGCTGAATCAATAACCAGTAACATTTAAAATAAATCCTAGTTCCGCATTTCACTAGTTTTGCATTTTTTCGATAAATCTTAACAGACACCTGTTTTGAATAACCCAAAATTAGGCTCGATCACCGGGCCTTCAATTCAATCGCATTGCTTAATTAGGCGATCAAACTTTAGGACTCGCATTATTCCACCGAAGTAAACCAGTGGAAAATGTTTTAACGGATTTGTTGTATAATCCTAGTCTTCATAACTGTTATGTAGCTACGTTATTTTCAAAAACATACCCAAGTGATTTTCATTCCCCATTGGAACGTCACGTTTTTTCTAAAATTATACAAAAATATATTTGAGCTACGATTTTGTATTATGCAGAATATAGTAAATGAAAATGTATTTGGGCCACGAGTTTAAAAAATGAACTTACCTACAGCATGGTGATTTTTGTGATTAAAAAAAAGGCGATATTAGGTGTTTTTGTAAAATTCTTTAATGCTATAGTTTTTTGAATATATTTACACAATATCAAATTGCTAAGAGAATTTACTAATTTCATTGTAATCTAATTAGTGAAGAAAAACACTTCCACTTAAACCCCTTTCTAACATTGGTAATATAACTGTTATCAACGATTCGCCATTTAAAAAAAAAAAAATCACAGCGTAATTAAATTAACGGCATTAGCAAAATTTGCTGATTTTTTTGAGGTATAGTTATATCACTATTTTAAAAATTCGTAAAATTAAACGACGAAATTTGAAATGTTAGTTGATGCAATATTTTGTAGTAAAATTGTCATCAGCTTACATTTTTAGATCGTAAAAAAAAACAAAAATACAATTCAATACATGTATTGAAGTAACATACCGATTTTTTGATTGACTAGCACCTCGTCAATTAAAATGTCAGACCGTAGAACTTATCTTCGACTAATCTAAATGTGTCATACTCCCAGTTCTTCCAAAAAAACTTCAAGTGTCAGTCACGACGAGCAGTTTTAGGCCTGTAATAAAAAACTGGCATATATAAACAATTGAATATATATTAAACATGTTTATTAAAGTTTATAAAAATTTCTGAGAAAATATTAAAAATAATCACAATGAAATCGGCAGAACGTTATTTTAAACCTAGAAACCGATTGTCACAGCTATTTGAATAAACAATTATTGTAACTTACATAAAATGAAAGAAATAAGTAGATATTGTCAATTTAATTTTTAATACTTTCTTTTCTCAAACAGGCACTTAAATTTTAACTAGGAATGTAAAAAAATCTCGAGTTCGTTTCTTTATCAAAAAATGTGGTTTGTATTGCCTAATAGTTCCGAAGGAAGTGGGCGCTACACTGTTGTTGACATCACCCTGTGTATACAAACAAAAATGGTTCACCAAAACAATCTAATACTTAAAAAACCCGACTCGCGTGCCAACGTCAAATAAATTAAAATGTCGAGTAGGCTTTTGAATTGATGCAATCACAGCCAGTTTAGATTCCGAAACAAAAACGACCGTTTCAATATTACAGCACTTTGTTAAACCATTCTTGTAAAATCGCAATACAAAAAAAGTAGATTCATTTATAGTCGATCTAATGCCTAATATGAAAATTGTAAATAGTACATCCTGACTTTTAAGTCTTATATAAGTGTTCACAGCTATTACATACAATGCTTATTACGCCACCCTTTATAATAATCCAATGCAACAAATAGATTACCACCTTTAATAAATGACAAAACACATTTTTATCAGTTACTCAAAAATCACATAGATAAAAATCGTGCACAACGCAATTAAAGGTAGTAAATCTTTTCAGTCTTTTTTATCTAACCATCACCTCCAGTTCTACAAGTATTGAAAAGTGAAAGATTGCGACAACACATAATTGCAAAAAAAAAACAATAAAAAACATACAATGAAGATTACGTTGATATGTTTTTTTTAAATCAATTACTCCGTCTGACACAATTATTGATTTTGTAAAAATTACAAAAAAAAGGAAAAGGAATCAGAATTGATTAATACATAAATAGCTGCATATAACATTTTTTAAGACCTAAAATACAATATACTAACTAAAAATATATAAATTTTTTTCATTTTCAAATCATAAATACAAAATAAATCATTTGTCCGACTTCACTCAACTCTTAAAGTAAATATAAGCTAAGATGCCCCCGCCTAATGCGAGGGCACCAGCAATAGCTAAAGGTTTGAATAGTGACCTCTTGAGTTGCGTCCACTGCTCGTTAGCCATTTGTCGTCGTTTCATGTCACGCACTCGTTCCGCTAAATGTTCTTTGCGTTCTATGCGTTTCCTCTGCCTCAGCTCTGCTTGTGGCGATAAACTAAAACAAATAAATTAAATAGAATTATTGCTCAGACTAGCATAGCTATAGTTAAAACTAAAAAAGCTACATCATACTGAAATTCCAAAAAAAAAACGCCGGGCAAAATAAAAAAAATCAGAAATAGTAAAAAGATTCAAAAATATACTTAAGGGAAAAAACAACAACCATGGTTTAAAAACGCCTGGTGTTGTTATACTAAAAAATTTTCAGATATAATTGAAATTAATGTGACGCTGTTATTAATTTATTAAGAAACAAAAAAGCTAGTCTGAATATATTTGATCTACTATCTTTTAATACAAGTTATTTAATTAAAAAAAGTTAATAAGAACCATATGAAAAAATTCGTGAAGTGAAATAAGTCTATTTATTACTACAAGTACCTGGAAGCGCGTTTTGTAACCAGGCAAGTACAATAACGTACGTTTATACAGGGTGTTAATACTAAGTTGTAACACCCGAAAATGGCAATTACATTTCATTGAAACTTTTTTTTAGCTCAAACGATTAATTTGGAGCCCTAGTGCTTGTCCCAGTTATTGAGTTTTTTTAAAAAAATCGTCATTACTCTCTTATTTTAAGAAATAAATAAAACATTCATAAAACTCTTAAACTATCTACTATATTTGTCTGAAATATTTTTTTTGATCTGTACAAAAAAAGTTTTTATTTAAATTGAATTACAAGCTAAAATTTAACAACTACAACACATTTAAAACAAAGTAGGCTTGCTGCCATTAAAGAAGTAAAACGAAAAACAAGCAAACAAACAAAAAAAATAAAGCAATAAACAGTAAAATAACAAGGGAGGGAATAAATTTGATTTTCAAGTTGGTCACCATTCGCAGCAACGCAAACGTTTTTTAATATTAGACGAGACACTTGCTACTATTTTAGCCAGCCGTTCTAATTCGGTGTTTACTGGTGTCTCATATACATAGGTGTTTATCTGACCTTCAGAAAAAGATATTTAGACCTCCTCTCCCAATCCACTTATTGGGATATTTTCTATGTAGTAGTGCTATTACTTCTCGGGTTGTGTGAGTCGGTGCTCCATCATGTTGAAACCCAAGTCTTCGTCTAATGTTTGTAAGTCATCAAAAATCTCTGGGAGAACGTTATTTAAGAAATTAAAATAATTTTCACCATTCAATCGGTTTGGGAAAATGTAAGGTCCAATAACGTACTCCCCTACGATTCCAGCTCATACATTTATTGAAAAACGTCGTTGATATGCATGAATCGTCACGTCTTGGATTTTTGCTAGGTGACTCGTCCATTTCCACTGCAGAATTGAAATTTTTTCGATGACTCTAATCTTCGTCAGACTTCAGCATTTGTTAAATGTTCTGCTCCGTACGTTTGCACTGGTACGAGATACTAATTACAAACCTTTCTTTTGAAACCCATTGAAACATTGCGCCTTAAAATTTAACTCAGCTTACGAAAACAAACAAAACTAAGCCACCTTCCACAAATTTATTCGGCGTTTTACTGTGAAGCCGGATTTACATACAACAAGTTTAAAAACTTGTGGTGCTCACTCTTATCAAGCGTGAAATACAAACCACGGTATCTTTTTAACAAAATTTCCAATTCTAAACTTATTTTTTAATTGCACAAATTAAATAATACAGTTAAGGAACCTTTGTATTGGTATAACGACCCGTACAAGTATAAAAATGGTAATAAAAACAAAAAAAAATCAATGATAATGCATTTGTTCCATTGCGTATAGTACGTATAATGACAGCAGAAAAAACCAAAAAAGAACGAAAAATGAATTAAAAAGATCGAATCGACTATGACATGATGAAAATGAAAACAGAATAGATCAAGAAAGATATAAAGACGCTCGGACAAGATTCACTTAAAACGAAAAGAGAAATGAGAAAAAAGGTTGCTAAATTTAGATGTGAAAACTAGAACATTGCTAGAATTCAACATCTTTCAAAACACTGCCTAGTAAATAAACCTGAAATGAACCATACAACAAGTGCCGAACTAAAGAAAGAGATTGTTATGACTAACCCACAAAACAGATTCATTCCAAACAAAGTAGTGAAATGCTTATTGATGTGCGTATATATTAGCAAAGTGATACAGCTAGCGCCGTACATCTATTTCCTTTACCTCTGTAGTAACAGGTGTCTTTTTCGAAATCTCTCCACATGCATCGTTTCTTGGCCACTTAGAACGATATTAATTGTTGTTTCTGCACCTTGTCGATATATTGGTTGATTTTTATTATACAAGTAGCGTCGCACGTTAATGAGGCGGAACGTCATCCTGTTGTAACCAAGTCATCTTATTTGATTGTCTGTATTGGGAAATAATACAGCTAATGCAGGCATCAAGTCTAACTGTAAAAATTGCAGGTATCTTCTCAAGTCAAATTGTTGTTAGAAAAAAAGATTGAACTTAAAATTATGTCTCTAATGAGTCCTGTCCATACATTCAGAGGTGCTGTGTATGAATCTAATATATCCAATAAAGGTTTTTCCTTGCACAATATCTACAATCTTGTCTGTTGACGGTTCTTTGGATGACGGTTTCATTTAGACAAAATGTCATCAGAAAATAGAACACGCTGAAAAAACATTAGATTGCTAAAGTAATTTTCTATCCTTTGATCATAAAATTCTTGTCTACGATCAAAGTCATCTTCTGCTAGCTCATGAACCAACTTCACCTTATATTGGTGACATTTTTGAATCTTCAAAATTATTAGTGTGGCTAGTTGAATGTGGATTTTTTTCAAATTCTAATTATCAAGTTGTGTTCTTCATCTACGGTTGACGTCCAGGTTTTTGGAAGACTTATGGGTTTATCCTCGTATTTTTCTGTAACAGTTGACACATTTCGAAATGTATTCTAGCTCGGTATCCATAAGCAATCATCATTAACACCTCAATTCTTTATTTCTCGCTCAGTAACATTTTTATTAAGTATTTTAAAAAATTAAGAAAAATCAAATTAGACTTGTCTGACTCTTTGTTTCTGGTCGATCTTCCTAGTTAGTTCAGCACCTCGACAACAGCTCTTGCACGCCCGATTGAGAGGTAGTCAGTGTTGCTAGCAATTCAAAAATTAAGGTTAAAATTAATCAAAGACGAAAACGTACTGAATTATAAAAACAACGTACTGAATCTAGAAAATTTGTGAAAACCATATACCGACATTTCATGGCGTATTTTGTAACTAATATATGCGCCACATTTGAAATTATAGACATGTTTAAATAAACATAAAACACTATTATTGTTCAGATAATACATTTATTGCACTATCAGGTTTGACTACATCATAATAAAAGAAAAACAAATCCTAAACACAAAATCAAAAATTAATAAAAAATAATTATATCCTTTAATAGGTATTAATAAAATCGTATTCGCATTTATCGGTTCATGATAACGATGAATAGCATTTTTAACACAGGTCGATGGCGACATGGTGGTGATAGTGATCAAAGATCTCAAAGATAATGTAAGGAACAAAGAAATGCTTCTTTCTTGTGCTTATATTGTATATGAAAGTAGATGAAAGCGATATGAAAGTTTTCACAAAAAACTACACTGTGCCAAACCTGTAACGCTAAATTCGCTAAGAAACGTCAGCATCGCCAACCTAAATTTGAGAATCCTTTAATCTCTTTCAAATTTATAAAATGAAACAAAAAATAGTAATTGTCTGAAGAGTGAAAACCAAGAACGTACTGAAATTATGAAAGAGGTGTTTGCGTATTATTTTAACCACAAAAGTACTGATTTCAGTACGAATGTACTGGCAACACTGGAGGTAGTAGTGCCTACCGAAGTAAGGATCGAGTGGCTGAGCAACCCCCCTCTTATTAAAAGATTTTAATGTCGCTCGACGGAATAAGTCGACGTCCCGGTGGGGATACTCGTGTTGCTGACGAACCAAATTTGACTAGTCACCAGTGTTGCCGAGGTGCGGATAATTATCCGATTTAATGGATAATTTTCTAACCCTGTCATAAAACGGGATATTTTTATTAAGAAAATATAGTGTCAAAATGTAAAAACAAATAAACAAGAATAGCGATTGTAGAACCGGTTATCTCGTTGTAGATAGGTCAATGGGAACGCCATTTATTTTTTACAACGCAAAATTCATCTATGCCCAACACACTTGAACGCAAACGAATTTGCAACTGAACACCTAGCCACATTGTATAAATTATTTAAAAATAAAAGTACGAATAAGTTAAATTTCATTATTATTATTACAGAACGTAAACTCCAGAAGAATAAATGGTTTAGTGACAATAATATAAGCGTACGCATATACTTATTCGTTTTATTGACTAACTTACAAAGTTATCGTGAACTATAACAGATGGCTCTCTTAGCGAATAATCGCGGATATTTTCAAAGTATTGTGTGGATATTTTTAATTTCCGAGATCGGCATCACTGCTAGTCGCCGTCGCGGTCTTCTTCATGCTACAAAATAGATTTTTCTGCTACCTCGCAACGTTCGTGCAGGCAACGCTGAGCGTATCAACGGAGTTAATTTATCCGTTAGTTTATTGCCGCACTGCATATATGTATCTAATTTGGCTTGGCTTTTCGAAAAAAAAATAGTATATTCACACAAATTTTTTTATTACAAAAATAATATACCTGAGAAAACGTATTGAAGATATGATGAATTTGTTCAAAAACCATAACTTCACAGTATCAAATTCTAATTTGATAATGAAGTATTGTTCGTGAGACGAAGAATTATGCAGCGTTCAAGAACTCTCGAGATCCTCAAATTATGGCAGATTAAATTCGATCCTTTATACCGATTTTGATTGTAACTAAATACAATCAAAATTGAAAACACGTATGTAACAAACTTTTATACGCGCCGATACAATAGACTTCGACGAATCGATACTATAGAAAACACAGATGCAAACAGTTTATCAAAGGAAAATTGCAAAAATCTCCGAATTCTAACGAATAGTATGATCTTGTTAATAAGGGTCCTCATATGGAATATTCTTACCAATTTTATTTCGAAAATATATTTACTGGGATCAGGAAACTCGGAGAACTGCTTCTTGCTGCTCATAACCAAATGGACAGATAATAGTTTATTTAACGAGTTCTTGTGTGAATTTGACGCTTTTTTACCCAAGTGGGCATTTTTTAACCCGAGTGAAACGAGGGTTGAAAATGTCCTCGAGGGAAAAAAACGTCTAATTTAGACAGGAACGAGTTGAATACAACATTTTATTGCTCGAACAGAGACTAGCAGACCCACAAAGTCTCAAAATCTTTAAAAAATAATTTAACGTTTATGTTAACAAGTGTGCCAAAACTGTCAAAAACGGTTTACAATAGCGAAAAATTAAAATTTATGATAGTTAAGAACAATAAAAATCGTTACCTTAATCGGAAGTAGAGTAAAATAGAGAAAAAGTTACAAGTACGACTATAATAATATGGAAGGAACAAATTTGATTCATGAATTACCGCATGGAAGTCCGATCAAAGAAATGGTTGTGGTATATTCACTTACTTGCTTTCGGATTAATTTATAAGAAGACTACCAGTTCCAAAACTTCGCGACAAACTATTACTCAGCACATCTTAAAAGGTTTGAGAATCCCCTAAACATACAAGAAAAATGTTCCACCTGATGATGCGATGGCAGTAATCACCTTTAGATAGACCGTAATACAGCACACCTAGGTGCATGCAAGCGCTCGGATATGACTGTGCGATCAAGTACTAATCATTTTGTAAGTTCTTTTTCTATTTTGGTCTTCAACGAATATTGCCTTTAATTCTTCAGCTTTAAACCTTTTCAGCTGACCTAGGCGTTCTTTGTCTACCGTGTTGAAATCACCGCTTCAATGCAGTGTAATCGTTATAGGTTTCCGGCAGCAATCAATTACTTTCAGCATCGTTTTTCTTGGAATTGAACCGGAAAAGTAACGTTTCCCTTAAATACTGTTTTGTTGACACGTAATTGTTTACACTTCAATGAAAAGACACGGTTTCATTGTGCAAGTGTTGTAAAACTCCAAGTAACCTATATCTAAACCGGTCTTTATATTTAAAACCAATCGGTCTTCTTCAGGAATACAACCTCATCAGTTAACTAATGAATAATTGACGTTTTCTAATTCATACGTGCGACAGTATCAGGTGATAGTTGTTCTGTGCTACATAACCCGAAAATAACCCACATTAGAATACAAATTTTAGTATACTTCCTCCAAATGCCTTAACAATCATAGAGTCAAGAAATATTAGGCAAGCTTTCTACGACTACCTTACTAATTCTGTTGCATCTATTTACAAGATCATAAAGTAAATTTGAATATTGTTTTAATAACGTTTAAAAGTACTATTTACATGGAATGATAATCCGACCGTATTCTCTAAAATTTTCACAAACAGTAGTATGAAAAAATGTAGGTAGTATAAAATTCAAACGTTATTCTAAATATATTGAGACATATTAAAACTTCAATTGTTATTTTACTCATTCAGTGTTGTTAATGTAATTTCGAATAACAAATAGAAAACTAATAATACGATTATTTTAAAAAAGTATTTAAATAGAAAAACAAGGACCGTCGGACCTAAGAATTTTTCTCATGCAATATTAAATAAACAAGTGAGAAACTGTTTGTTTAAAAAATACTAATAATGAAACAATAAGTTTGAATCCACAAGAAATAAATTCCACTGTTCTGGTTAAAAGTTTGTCATAAAGTTTGTTATTTAAATGACTAAATTTTTAATCATCAGTCAAAACTATAAAAATAAGGGTAGAACCTTCATAATTATAATAAAAATAAATAAAGTAGCAATCGTAAAAATATAAGATACTGATCGAGAAATCTTACCTTTCATGATGACCATTAACTGTATCAGATTTATCGGACACTGGACTGCTTGTTCTAACAGATTCGTCCTCGAGTTCGTCAGTACTACTTTCTTCGTCTTCGCCCGGAAGTACTGGTAGTGGACCACTGGGAGGACTTTGTAACTAAGAAAATCGATATTATTAATACAAACAAATCAATTAAAAAAATCATTTACTTCTTCTATGCTATCAATGTCTTCGTAATTAAAATCGCTAATAGAAGCACTGTTAGGAATGGTTGGTAGAGGTCTATTTACAGGCGGACCATCATATAATGTACGATTAAGGCTATCCAGTCTTGGCGGGGGTAATGGCGGAGGTTCATCTTCGTCAGAACTATGATTACTATTCTCCGATACGTTATTAGCTTCTATAATCTCCGATATCACCGAATTACAATTCTGTAAAAAATTAATGCCAGTTTAAGTGGTCGATTACTACTACTGTTACCTTTTGCTGAGAAGGAATCGGGATTAAAATAAGGAATTTTCAATTTACCTTTGAACATGTTTCTAAAACAGAAAGGTTTCGGAGAATCTTATAATTAACGCGCAAAGTACCAGAAGACCCAACATGAGTAAATACAGACGCTGTTACAAGAATTCGTTTATTTAGAAAAAAAGTTCATAAGCGTAGTTGTGTTAGACTATTAAACGGGATCTTTACCTCTGTAAAATAAAAAAAAATTATTAAGTTAAATTTTCGTCAGCTTTTTAATGATTTCGTGAAACCTAATGGTTAATAATTATTCAATTTAAATGATTTGGTTAAAAAATGATGGGTTCAAGAAGTTTAACCAATATTGAAGCGATTCATTGTAAAAAAGTAATAAAGTAGACGCAAAACCGTTAGATAATAGACGAAATAAGAATATCGTTTAGATTAGTCCGCGTTAGATTAGTATCCAAAGTCACGTTTCGCAAGATTAAAAGAAACGCTCACATTGCTCATTAATTTATATTCATAAACAAAGATCTGACGATCAATCAAATGCATCGAATAACAGATATTGAATGGCGTAAAAATAGAAGAAAGTACGTTACCATATTTTTAGATTTGTGCCGAAGTCTGGCAAACGACGAATGGAGAAACTTAAGAAATAGCGGTAAGAACAACTGTATTATACCTTGGCAGTAAGGCTGACAGTGTCCTAATTCAAATATTGTAATGATTACTACAGAACTTTGTCTTTATTGATCTCCTGCTATTACTCCTGTTAAACCACGCCCCTTCCCAAACGCAACTTAGAATCGAGTTTCTTCGATTATATATACAGGAATTTTCATTACATTATTACTTGTAGAATATGTTTTAGTTTTCTTAGTAGACCTATGTCTGTGAAGTCAGACCTGATGAAGCCTCTTATAAGTGTAAGCGACGTCGTTTAATATCGGAAGATATTCGTATTTCGATTGTCATTCTTCTTCTTCAATCATTTCGAGATTTACCTATAGTAACCATAATCATCGATGTTATCAATCCTAAAGTATGAAAAATCAATGTAAAAGATGAAAAGTAAATGAAGTATTTTGTTGTGATGGTACCACCAAGATCAATATAATCTTTTTCAGACTTATTATGTCCTTATTCACTTTATTTTCGAATGTGCTTTTCCATCTGTGTTTGTCTTGAGCTTAATTTGTCCAAGTAAACCATTTTCGAAACGAAACTTCTTTACAATGAACAAGATGAATGAAAACATAATGAAAAAAGCAGTGCTGCAGAGCGAGACACTCGATGTCATTAGGCGGCAGCGGGGAAGGGTCTTCTTCTCAAACAAGCGTTAGCAAAGTGCTGCAGTTATGCGCTTGGCATTGATCAAACTCAAACTTAATGTCAATGCATCGCATTTTTAGTTTTCGTTAAAAGAATACATAATCCAATATCGGTTGTATTCCACCTTGCATCTGTTTTTTTTTACGTCGTGAAACGTAAATTGCGATTTGATATCTTAGATAAATAACTTTAGTTTTTTCCCGAATCCCCGCTTCGTCCACCAGTGCTACGCAACTGCAATTCAGTTATATTGCAACTCTAATAACAGCGAAGGTTTCCACGACCGGAGTCTATACTAAGATGAGAAGCTCTTCCGGGTCATTGTTGTAACCGAAGTTGCCAACGTATCGTCCACTTCCGTAAGAAGCTTCATCAGGGCGTGAGAGAAATCAAATAACCGAAATCTAACTATGAACCTTTCAGAAGTTCGGTAATCAACTTGTGAACCAAGCCAGATTCCAACTCCGTAAAAGTGACTTAAGAAGTAGACTCCGAATATAAAGAAGTATCGTCATGGCTGGTTAAGCTCGACTCTGATTGGATTACGACCGAAAAGGTGTTTTCGATAAAAGAGTAATGGCCAAGAACCAAAGAGGGGATAGAGCGAAACCATGATCACGATCAAAGTTATTGGAGTGTTTGATGATTTCTATGCTTTATCGGATTTTCCTATTGAAGAAGAATGGAGATTTTGCAATCACCAAAATGTCATCAAAATCTATATTGTAACCTGTAGTAAAATTATGTTCAGCAACCACAGACTTAGAAAATGCCTTTTCCTTATACAACGATCATATTCGGAAATGCGTGTAATGGCAGAACGACCGATACGATAATTAATAACTGTTTGAATACCTCGCTTCATGTAACCATTATTCACCAAGGTTTTAGTAAGATGACGAAGTTCCGAGTCTAGATTCTCAGGTTGGCAAATAGAAGCGCGATGAACCAAAGATTCAATAACAATACGTTTCTGCGCAGGATCATGATGAGACGAAGTATAAAGGTATATGTCCGTATGAGTGGGGTTTCGATAAACAGAATGACCAAAAAGTCCATCGAGCGTACGAGTCACAAGAACGTCGATAAATGGGAGAGAACCATTGATTGTTGTTGATTGTTTAGATGATCAAGAAACTTAGAGATGATCATGACACCAAATAATAAACGTGCCGTCAACATACCTAAACCATATTTTAGTTTTTAATATTGATGATTCCAAAGCAACTGTTTCAAAAGATTCCATAAAAATGTTAGCTACAACCGGTGATAGAGAAAAACCCATAGCAGCACCAGAAACCTGTTTGGAAAACATGCTCTCAAATTGGAAGAAAGTGGACGATAAAACACTTAGCAATAAGAGGAACCAAATTCAAGTCCTTGCTATGTCGAGACAGAATTATTCCTTAATAAGAACTTTGGTAAACAGCGAAGTGACATCAAAACTCACAAGATCTTGGGGTTCAAGTTTTATAGTTTCTAAACGTTGAATAAAATGCTGAGAGTTGAGGATGTGAGAAGTTTTACCTGCAAATTTGCAAAGAATGCTGTACAAGAACTTGGCTAGCTTGTCGGTACTAGATTGGATGGTACCAACAATAGGTCAAAAGGGAATACCTTGTTTGTGAACTAAACTAAACGTCGACTTACCTCTTCAGATTCCAAACCACCTCGTCTATACGGACTTTATAAAGTTCACAAACAAAGCATTCCCTTGCGGCCTATAGTCAGTACCATCCAATCTTCCCAATTAGGCGAAACGTTGGCAATTTCGGTTACAACAATAACACAGTTCAAACTCAGAAGACGTTCTCATCTTAGTCTAATAAAAGTTGCTCAGTTTTGATATTCGTTCACCGCAGAATGTAGTTATATTACAACTGTCGCAGTTCTATTCTGATATTAGTTGCAGTAAAGATGTCAAGCAAATCGATGAAAAAGCAATAATTACCTATTGGTATTTAAAAAGAAGAAAAACTGGTAAACGTAAATGGTGGATCCATCCATATATACAAAAAATTCGAGAAAGAAATGCTTTTATAATGACAAAAGCATTACAAATGGATGATCATAAGTTTGAAAACTTTTTTACAGAATGTCTAAATTTTTTTTTGAATTAGTACAGAAAGTTCGTCCGTATGTTAAAAAAAAGAACAGAAATTACCAATGTTTACTGCGCAACGGTCGCACTACAACTGACATGATCAGTTGCATCCGCAACCGAGCGCAACTTAATTGCGTTTTAGTACTTTCATTATCAAACGCGTGCTCAACTCCAATGTAACCTTTAAGCAATGCAAATGTGATATAAATTCAACTTGGATTTCAGTTGCGTTGCACCGGTGAACGAAAGGCCTTAGTGTTAAGCAATTGCCTCTTCATCGTTTGTTATGATGTTCTAGTTTGTTCATTATTGTGAACCTTGTGATATTATAGGAAAAACTCAGACGTTGAAAATTGTTAAGTTTTAAGAAGCTTGACTATTCTAAAAATTTTCCTCATTGATATTATGCTCTGTGTTTATTCTGTTTTATGTATTTATTATTTTTGTTTTTCCTTTATGGAAGAAGTTTTTATCTATGCCTGGAATACCTTCAAGTGGTTTCTATTCTAATTTATATATCTGAGTACCATATTTGCTCTGTTGAAAATGTTCAGCATTGTATTATTATTCTTCTACTGTAAAGTTTTAGTAAGCAGTTTGAGTTCGAAACAATCGACTGTTCGTCGTGTTATTTTTCCCATTAGCATCTATTGCATGGTTTATAACGGTAATGTGCAGCAAACGTTTGGGATGGTTGTTAATGCACTATTGGATTGTTTGGCATAAGACGCTCCTTGTTTCAGAAACTTGTATCACGTTCCGCTTCCTTCGTTTCTTATATTTAACCCAAATTTCTCTATTTGTTTTTCTCTTATTTATTTTCGAGCTCGGCATTAAGATCTCTAATAATTATTTCAATAGGATTCAAAACGTCAAAATATGTTCACAAATACTTCCTCAACTGGATGTTAAAGAGTACAATGTATTGGTTAGTTTGGATGTCATTTTGGTACACTATAAGCTACTCTGTTGGAGAATAAGCGAAATTAACGCAGAAGTGCCACAAGGCAGTGTACTAGGTCCACTACTCTACCATTTATACACTAGTGACATCCTGAATCGCCAAAAGTAGACAATCGCAACGTTTGCAAATGACACAGAAACAATAAAAAAAATAGACTGTAGAAAAAGTACAATCCTCCACTGGTAAAATAAAGACCTGGCGTATCAAGCTTAATGAAACCAAGTTTCTAGATGTAGATTTCACCACTATACTACATCGGTACATACTCATCAGATTTTATAGTCACGGCAAAATACTTGAGCACGGTCCTAAACACAAGGCTAACTTGATGAGTCCATGTAAAAACAGAAAGACTGGTAGAATATAGAAAAAATTATTGGTTGCTAGAAACACACTACGAGTTATCAATTTACACTCAATTGCTTCTTTATGAGAAAGTCTTAATACCGGTTTAAACATTGATCTTCAACTCTAAGGATGTACTAGCAAAAGTGTAATCCAAATTACCCAATTTCAAAACAAAGCACCGAGAAACAATGTTAGCGCACCTTGACAAACTCATAGCAACCTTAAAGTTGAGATAGTTATTCAAACCATTTCCAAAATCGCGACACGTGACTATTGAGGCCTTTATATCAACATTATAAAGTAAACCATAAGATGTTTTCTTTTTTCTCTTCTCATCCCGACCAAGAGTTCTTGTATTAATTCAAATAGCATAACTTCTGTTTAGTTTCCGATTTCTCTTATTGAATGTTTCACTAGTCAGTGAATTCTGGTCGACCTCAGAATCCACAAGGATTAGCATTCTAGTAGTGCGGTGCTCAAAATGTTTTTATCAAGGATTAATACGGACGAACTGAATTAGCGTTTAGTGATAAAACTCGCGTTAATTGTTCATTCGAGTCATTAACCAAGTAGGTAAACTAAATAAGTTGTAAATGTTAACTATATACCACGGTCTCTGATAGGTCGAATATTTCTAGATTCATTAGTACGTCAAAAACAACCAGTTCAAGCCCTAAAAACCCTACAAGAATAATCAAAAACTGTTCCCTATAGATATCACAATGTGTTTCATAGAGTGAGTCAATTAAATCAAAAACGATAAAGCTGAAGATCACAATTGAGCATACCTGAACGTACGTCAACTCTGATGATAGTCACGACACAAATTTGTTTAAAAGACAATTTAATGTTATTCAGTAATTCAGAAGGTACTGGACCTATATGAAAAGTAAAATAAAGCGCAAGAATTTATAGTCTTCATTGGAGAATAAATTAGTGTCGTCTTATTGTTGAAGACAGATTAACTTTGTATACAAACAAGGTGAATTATTCTTCCCTTAAATATAACAAAAGATGTTTTTTTTCTCTCTTTTAGAGACACTATTTCTACTTTGATTTAGTTGACACTGTGATATCTAATTTTCAGGCTGTCACTCCCGATCCAAATGCGAGTGTGGATCTTTTGTGTGATAGTAGTATCTACATTGTTAAGTATAATCTGTAAAAAATGCATTTTGTTTTGGTTGTACATAAAATTTTTTTTAAAGTTTTCTTTAACCCAATCATTACAATAAGTCATCATTTCTTCAATGAATATCAGATAGTCGTTTTACATTCCATCACAAGCATTTTCGCCATGAAAGCAAAGATTCAAAACCTTAAATTTATATTTATATTGTGATTTCGCCCCATCTAATCTTTGTTTCAAGAAATCCATCATTGCTCTTTGAAATAGGTGTTGCAGTTACTTTATCCTGTGACACACAATCTGAGGCAATCACGATCAAGAGTGTGCTATTTGATCTAATAACAACGCAGTGCTTTGAACAAGGTTCATACAATTTCCAAAATTCTATTGTACATTGTATGTCGTCCTTTAAAGTAAACATAAATCTTTCTTTCTAATGTCCAACTCTAGACAGGATTCAGTAGGTTTTTTAGTTTTCTTCAGGATACAACAATACAGTATTTTTTAGTAGTTTTTGTGCTTCCTACAGTTGAAACTTTCTTTAATTTCAAATCATTCTAATTAATTTAATTACCTAAATTTGTACTGTTTCTAATTGTGATAAATTTTTCCTCTTTGCTTAAAAAACTTTTTTGAAAAGTATGAAACCCATTTTAATTATCATCCCTTTTTGAAATTTTCAATCTAAAAATAATTAACAGATTTTCAAAATTTAAAAAAATTGTGCTATATATATAAGATAAAACCCATAACACATTAAAAAAAAAAAGAAGCCAATACAACTTGTTAATGTCTGAAATTTAAAAAATTGATCAGTTTATCATTAGAATTAAGAAAATAGTGAGGTTGAAAGTCTAAACTTGACCAACTAGATTTTCTATCAATGTAATTTATAAAATTCCGTTACAACTGGTACATTTTGTGCGAATGAGTTAGTATTACTTTTAAAGGACAAGGTAAAAAAAAAGTAAAAAAACAAGACAAATGTACCTCGCTATCAAACGACGTTTTTGATAATTGCTTGGCCCCTTCAATTATAGCTTGATATGAAAATTTGAGCTGTTCCGGAGTTTGAATAAGCCCCATTCGATACCGTCTCATTTCCAATAAAACTTCTTTAACAATTACCGAATTTAGTCCAAATTTTTCGATCTAAACATAAAATGATATAAAACGAAATATGGAAAGAAAATACTTACAAGAATAAGACACGAATCAACAAGGCAAAACGTACCAGAACGGCCAATACCCGCTGAACAATGTACTATTGCTGGACCTACTGTGCTTTCTAAAACTCCCGCTGCTTGGACTTTACGAAGAAACTCCAAAAACGCAGTGGGAGAATTGGGTACACCAAAATCTGGCCATGTCGTATAATGAAATTGTAATATATCGCGGCTTTCGCCAGATTTAACGTCAGTTAATCTTAATACTCTTGTTAAATAATACGAATGATCTTGTTGTTCTAGATATTCTAAAGTAAGACCTACGTCATCCAGTTTCATAATATAATCTGTACCTATTTTTATAGGCCAGTATTGACAACACTTCTCTTGTTGTTTTTCTACCAATTTATTTAGCATAAGCACCGCTTTGGTGTTTTGTTCCCAGACCATTAACCAAAAATGGGCGATCGTATTTGGCAGGGGTCCTTGTGTGAGAATATATTGTCTATTCGCGTTTTCGATTTTGATTAAATTAGCATTAATGTAATCCGTGGAACCTCTTTGAAGAATGATTCTGCTGTGATCAAACGGGCTGACATCACGGTACCTGTTTAGAGTCTTATTCTGTGGCTTTATAGCTTCTAGGCATGTATTACTATATTTTGCACTTTCTGTTCGAATTTGCTGTAATAAAAAAAATCAAAAGTCAATGACATCAATAGTGACGTTATGAATCATAAAAATATCTCAATATTAATCAATATATGACCTAGTTAAATTGGGATCATTTAATACGGTCGCAATTAAGTTCGTAGAATTACTAATGATTAGTAATCTATATTTACCTGATAAAGAAGTTCCCACCCGTTTTTGGAACTGAGGCTCAAATATTCCGATTCAATATTGTTTCCAGATGACATTTTTAATTTTATTATTCGCTTTTCGCAAAATTCTTAAACATCAAAATCAATAGGAACTTCACTCATAAAATTTACACTTAAGAAAGAATAAGAAACTGCCAACGATCTCAACTTTCGTACAAAACTTTTTACACACCAACTGTAAACGTTGACGCCATTATTAAAAGGAATCCGCATTACTTTGCTCATACCTAAATTCCTGTGCGTCAAACAAAGAGAGATAACGGAAACAATGCCATTGTCAAAACTTGGTAGCACCAACGTGACAAAAAACGTTTCCACTAAAAAATTTGACAAACTTTAAATATTTCAGTCAGGGCCGTAACGCATATAAAGTGCAAAATGTATATATAATTATACCACAGTATAATCACAGTATTATGCTATACCCCAATCAACAAGAAAATATTTTTGAAATGCTTTTTTTAACGTTTTACGACATATTTACATTTTTAAAAACATTGCAAAAAACGTCTTAATGGCCAAAATTACGTTGTAAAGTCAATATTAGACAAATATTCTATAAATGTTTAAAAAATATTATTTATAACAATATTTATATATATGTATTTATAATATTTTGGAAATGTTACATTAATGTATAAAAAAATGTATAATCGCAACGTTTGTTTTTTAATATTGCAATATGCTTAAGGACAGTTCTACAATCATGGTATAAATGTAAGTTCGGTTATATTTGCTTTAATTTTAAAATACTGACATATTTGGCTGTTAGTTTTATTTATGCTAACCAATAACACAGCCAATATACCCAGCTAGAAGAGTGCCGTAGTGATTTGGTTATTTTTGAACGTAATTGACCAAACTGATGACGTCTAGACGTCGTTTCAGGTACGTTAAAATGTCACAGTTACAAGACGTCACAATTCTGACGTCTTAAAGACGTTGAAAATTAGTAATTTTTCATAGTCTAGTACGTCTCTAGAACGTCACCCATTTTCTCTTTCTTGTGCGGGAAACCAGATTTTGTATTTTAGAAATGAATCAAATATTGATACGTACTACAAAATATATTCAACAATACAAAAAAAAAATTATCTGTCATCTTTAAATCAGAATCATTACAGATGATAGATATACATATAAAATATTTTAATACATATTTATTGTTTCACTTTGTTTAAAAAAAATGAAATAAATTGAATTCTAATTAATAACAAAACTTACTCTAGAGTAGTGCAAATATCTTAGTGCTGCTTTATAGTTTCTCACCAGTTTTCTTGAGACAACCCGCAGCATGTTTAAGCCAAACTTTGATGTAATCTTCTACGTCTTTTTTTGTTGCACTTACAATAGCGGTTTGCACAGCTTCTATAACAGACATTAGTGGTTGTATAGTAAAATGTAGAACCTACTTTTGCAATTATAAGCAATAACAATGAATCAAAAACACATTGCAGAATAAAATAAACATTTCTTTTAACACAGCAAAAACTAAACAAAAAAAATGTAATGTAAATGTATAACAAAAATATAAAATATGGAGTAAAAAGTTATTACATATGGATCAAAATGAGATTTTCGAGAATGTATTATTTGAATTAAAAAACACAAGCTTTAACCACAAGATGATACAGACATAGTTCACATTTCTAGTTTCTGATTTGTTAACCAAAAATTGAAATTTTAAATGTCACTTAAAAAGTACTCTATTTTCTCTAAATCCTCATGATATTTTAAAGGACTTTGAACAGGCAAGTTAATGTGAACTTGCAGTCCAGCATAAAACTTTTCATTAAGTATTTGTAAATTTGTTTTATTCTGCTTCTCGAAAATAATTAATTTTCCTAAAACTTTTTTTTGAAATCCTAATAAATATTGCAATTACATAAATTATGTTTAGCAGATTGGTCTCTTATCTTTTAAATTTAGAGCATTGGTTTGTGACTCCGACACTATACCCTATTCATTCCACTGATTGTAGGTTGATTTATCACAGTTGCTAAAATTTTATATTTTCAGTAGTTAGTAGTTATATAAATATGATTAATGATCTTCCTTTTTTGTAAAAGACTGCAAACCTTATTCGGAGTATCCTCAACAAAAAACTATTTGAAACTGAAAAGAAACAGCAGTTATAGGTTTACTATGTATTATGCGACATGAATATCAATTGTTTTGAAGTAATGAAGATATTGTTGTATAGAAAATTATTATAAAAAAATAGCAGTATACATACATTCTTCGTTAATTCGGGGGAGTCGCTTTTGGCTAATAGGTGTACGTGACTATATCTTATCATCACTAGATGAAAAACGAGCACGTCTTTTCCTATTTCTTTTAAGAAGAATGTCTTCATCATCAGCATCTGAAGTTAAATCAGACTTATATTCTACTGCTTTAAGTTTCTGTTGCAATTTGTAAAAGTCATATATAAAAGAATATATGTCAATAAATTTGACGTTATAAACGATTGGAATTGTTAAAATCTTTCACCAGTTTCATAGAATTGTCTTTTGATCTTGTACGAAGGCCAGTTTTCTGTATCTGCCTCTATTAAATCTTTAACATATCTTTCATAATGTGTTTGTTGTTTGACTGGCGGCCAAAAAACCTCTTTTTTTTTCGGAAGGTTAGCCACGAGTTGGATACAAATAGCTACGCCACCATCCTCAAATTCTACGATAACCTATGACATTATTTAAAAATCCTTGTTTATATTTAATAAAATGCAAACGTTTGTTTGATCTGACCATTGACAAACTAGTTCGGCGGCAGCACACTAGCACAGCCTTTCCTTGGGCAAAATACACGTGCAGTCTGTTAATGTGATGCGAAACATAAACATAACCAGAAACCACAAACCGCTTTATAGTCACCACATCAAATATTAGGGTAAAAGATTAAGGAGTTTACCTAAGGAGTTCACATTGACAACATAACCAAGATAACACGTTTTTATCATTTTTATGAGCGCAATTGATGAGACCGCATGCGTATGACAACTAAACTTTATATCGAAGTCCAGCGCGAATTTTAAATAATCTTTTTTTTTAAACTAAAGTACATTATTTGATTATAAGTTTATATTATCATATCCTCCAAATAGTATTCCAATAGAAATTGGTATAATTACAGTTTTTGTAAAACACAGATACTATTAGAAAGTGTTTCATTGGTCTCACATGACGACTTATAGACGACTTTTCAAAACGTTCTACGGTCGTACAAAAATTGACGTCTTAGAGACGTTTTTATTGGGTCCGAAGACCTTAGTAACCAAGAAAGACCTAATTAACACCGCCAAATGACGGCACCCTTCTAGCTGGTTAACGTCAGCATTTTACAATCAAACTAAGTATAACTTAACTGACATTTATACCATTATTATAGAACCAGCCCTAAAATACTTACAAAAGATAGATAATACAATCTTTGTGTACTCAAAGTACTTCAATCTCATGTGGCTGCTAACGCATTTGGTGCCTATAACAAAAATTCATACATTAACATAAAAGTAAAACAAACATTATTTATGTAATTGCTTTATATTAATTGAAATAATTATAATAATCCTCACAAAAGTTTCTAATTAATCAAAAGTTTTTCTATTTTATGGATAAGATCCTTCGGACTGGAGGAACGGCAACATTATAAACAACATTTATCTGTTGTTAAGACCTGAACAATAAAGGTTGCTTCTATTGTTATTGCCGTTACTCCACACCAAAGGATCCTATATCCATAAAATAAAAAAAAAACTTTTAAGTAATTATGCATGTACCTCTTTGTGTAAAAACGAAAACCAGAACAACTAAAAATCCAAGATTTTGAAACTTTGTACACATAAAATAATGCTGCATCAATATCAAAAAAATTACATATCAAGATTAATTAGTTATTGTGCACGTTCACATCTCCCATTTGGTCAACATTATATCAATTTGATAAACTTAAAACATCACAAAGAATGGAAATCATGAAGTACATAAAATGAACGTTTTAGTGTACCACTGCTGTAACCTTGGGTGTAACAAATAATATTACACTTCAGCAAAATTTCTTGCAACGAAAAACGTACCATCATAATAAATGCTGACATATACTAAAAGTATCTATTTGAGTTTCACCAGAACGCAAATTAGAAGACGATTAAACTGATACACTAACAATATATTAGACAGCATAGCGAGTAATACCATGGAAATTGTTGTAAGTAACAAACAGCAGTGCAACTCTTGGGCGGTACCTTTGAAGTGGGAGACTTAAATTTGTTGACCTTGAAGACGCCATTCCGGTATAACAACAGGGACGTAATGTGTACAGAGCCGACTTAAACTTACCAAAACTTAACTTAATTATTTTTTATTACATTTTTATGTTGGTTTATTCTATTTTTTAGATATTGTTTAGTTTGACCTATATAAACACAATTGCAGTTTAAGCAATTCAATTGATATACAACATTAGACTCATAAAAATGTTAGTTTTGTCCTTTATGTTTTTAAATAACAGTTTTCCAAGAGTAGAATGATTTTTGAAGGCAATAATAAAATTGTATCTTTTTAATTCTTTTTCTACAGTATAAGATAAATTAGGTATAAAAGGTAATGATATAAATTTGTTTTTTTCTTCAGTATTATTATAATTTTTTTCTACATTTATATTTAGATTAATAGTTGGCGATGAATTTGTTGAAATAATATTTGTATTGTTTTTATTTTTATGTTTTAAAATTTCTAGTCTTTTTTTAATATTAGTTTCTGTCATATGTTGAGGAAAACTATTTTGGATTAAAATATTTTTAATTATATTTATATTTTCAGCATGAAATTTAAGTGAAGATAAAATGATACCTCTGTCAATTAAATTATTAATTATACTTTTCTTATATTTAATGGAAGTAAAAGAATTAAAATTTATGTATCTACTAGTTTTTATATTTTTTCTATACCAATTTGTGTCAATTTTACTGTTTAAAAAATTTATTGACTTGTAATTATTTTCTTTTTCTATAGTGAATTTTAGTCTTGGATGAATACTATTGAAATTATCAAAGATTAAATTTATATTATTTTCATTAGTTGCAATTAGAATGTCGTCTATATATCTTTGATAAAATGTGATGTCATCAAATTTTTGTAATAGTTCTTTTTCTAAATTTTGTAAAACTAAATTAGCTATTGTACTAGATAAAGGTTGTCCCATTGCGATTCCAAATTTTTGTTTATAAATTTTATTGTTAAATGTGAAGAAAGTTGAATTAAGGATGAATTGTACTGCTTCGATAAATTCATTTAAAGGCAAATTTGTGAAAAGTTTGATTTCGTTCCAGTAAATTTTAATAGTGTTTATTGCTAAATCTGTAGATATGTTAGTATAAAGTGAAACAATATCTAAAGAAAATAAAACATGATTGTGAGGAATAGTGACACTATCAATAATTTTTTTAAAAGACCAAGAATCTTTTACGCTGTATTTATTAGTTTGTGTAATGTTAATTAAAATATTAAATAAATATTTTAAAAGTTTATAAATTGGACTCATATATGATGCAATAATAAATACCAATATTTCTTATAACTCTGTTGCCCGGTTTGTATCTGTCTCCGTACGTTGTCGTGTTCTTCGTTTGGTAAAACCCAATTATTGCTATGAATTGTTTTTTATATATCTCTCGTTTCTATTATCAGATTGTATTTCATAAATACTTCAAACAAAGATTTTCTTATAGTTTTATTTACTGACAAATTGATTTTCTCTAACTTTTGATCCTAATAAGTTTCTGTACTCATTTCCGGTTGAATGACTGGAACAATCACTCGGTTTTCCCTCTCCACCATACCACACCATTTGCTTGAGCATGACGTGGAAAATTTTTAACGTGACGTATACCATTATCTCGACAAAATTTCTCGAAAGCTTTGGAACCAATGTCTGCATAACGCGAAATCTCCAAAATAACATTGTCTTTCAAACATGTAATCACTGCTGTTGTTTTGGTAGTTTTTGTTGCAAACAATTTCGCAAAACGTGAAAATGAGTCTACTCTCACTAACACGTAGCAAAATCTTCTTGAGCTTTTACGAATGACCCCAAATGATCATGTACACGCTGAAATGGTTTCGTCGTAGGTGGTGTTGCATGTAATTCGCTAGCTTTGCGTCCCCCTGGTAGTTTGTTGAATAAACATTCTACACTCGTAGATATATGTTGCCTCGTATACCGTAGAACACCTCGAATCCAATAACTAACATAAGTACCTATAGTTATTCGCATCGAGTCCGGCACCACGAAAAGTTTTTCTCGACGTCGTTTATTCTTTGATTAACCAGCAGTCTATTATCTTCTAACATATAATCTTCACTAAACTTCTTCTCTTCATTTCTAAGTTGTTCTCTACAACAAACATAGAATCCGTATGGTTTTAGTTAACTTTTTATCTTGGCGCTAAATTAAATATACCTCATTCGTTATCTCACTTTATCTGTGTTCAATCTCATAATCGTATTCTTGTAACGTGGCAAACTCTCGCACTATCTGTGGTTTCAAAGTCTTTTTTGCATTTAGGTACCTATAAATGATGAGCAATCTGTGACAATTTTAAACTTAATATTGTAAAAAAATTTATTATTAAAACTAATTTATTTAAACTACTAAAAATGTATAGGTACACGTTTAAACTAACCGAACTAATTAATTCTAAGGCTATTTAATAAAAACACTTAAAGTATAATTTATATAAAGCGCTATCACTGACACAAAGATAAGATAAAGTCACACACTTGTTTAATACTTGTTTACGTTAAAGTCACGTACTTCGTAGATTTATTTATAACACGCGTTAATCACTTATTCATTTCCACTTGAGTAATCTTCTTAACACTGCCGTCTTTGCATTACGGAAATAACTGACCTACGATTTGTTGGTTCCGTATTTATACACATTTTGGAAATCCTTCTGGAGTGTTCCATATCTTTCGGTATACGTTCTAGAAGATGGATAACCACTCCTGCTTTTGACTTTTTGTTTCGTGCTTGTTTTTTCAGGTCTTTTATCCAATACTATCTTTAAATTTTAATTAGTTTGTTGTTGATTGTTTATACGAGAAAAGTCTAAAAAAATAATAAAAAAGCAAAAAAATCGTTGTAAAATTTAACATCGTATAGTAAATTTATATTACAATAATAAGTACCATTTTTTATAATCTACAATAAAGGATGACATAATGGATAAGTAAGGTGTGTAATTTATAAAAATTGCTAAATGTATCAATTAAAGCACATGTGTGAATCATATGAATTTAATTTAAAACATCAAAAATTAAAGAATATCGACTGTTTGTAAATGGTTACAGTGCTGTCCCAGAGTTAAACCACTAGCAGAAATGTGTACACAAGATTTCCTTTCTTTTTAATTTCCTGTTAATGCTAACTGATTTTCTGTAATTGCATTTGATTTCTTGTGATTACTTATTGATTTCCTGTGACTAGCTCTTGATTTCTCGTAATTACTTATTGATTTCCTGTACTTATCTCTCGATTGTCTCATGATTGTCTGTTGATTTCTGGTGATTTTCTTTAATTGTGTACGCATTTTAACCATTGATTTAACTAATTTTTTTTGCACTTAGTAAATTTTAGCTCAGAAATGAACACAAATATAAAACAGAAATTGATTTTTAAGAAAAGTATAACATTAAAATACAAACAAAAATTAAATGTGTACAAACATAGAGTTATTAAAAAGTATGGAGGCGGCGACTTATTGCCGTTAATATTCATTTTAAGAAAAATTGTTCAATACAAAAGTTATTTATGTAGTTTTTATCTACAATTGGGAACACTTGAATTTTTGTTATCTGCAATTGTTTCCGAGTTACGCCGTTCCGCGTAATTTTTTTAAATGGAAACATATTACCGTTATTACAATCAACAATATTACTTTTACCTCATCATTTGATAGAGCATTTTCTTTAAAGCAGCACTAAAGAAATTTTATTTAAATTTATTTTAATAACATTTTTTTTCAAGAAAACGCCGATTCAAGTATTTACATCAAGTAGGTATATCTGAGAGAAAAAAAAATTATTAATCAAAATCTTATCACTAAAAACAAATTAATAACTAAGTAATTTAAAGTAAGTGTTCAAATTCTCTTCCATTTGTCATTTGACAATAACTCAGTCGGTTTATATGTATGGTTCTAGTAATTCGGATTTTTAAATCTTAACGTTTAAAGCATAATGTGCTAGGACGCCATCTTGCTGCAACCAGATGCTGTCATTGGGAAGGTCTTCGTTGTTTTCATGTCGATATATAGAGCCAAAGTTAAATTTCTATCGGTGAAAAAGGAACCAATATTATGACCCCCCTAGAATGCCAACCCAAACGTTACTCATCTAATGGGGATACTGCGTATGGTGCTCCAA
This sequence comes from Aquatica leii, assembly GCA_035610365.1. Lineage (NCBI taxonomy): Eukaryota > Metazoa > Arthropoda > Insecta > Coleoptera > Lampyridae > Aquatica > Aquatica leii. Next base: position 47,068,945 of record CM069435.1, on the reverse strand, counting down.
CAACCAATGAGGATTTTCCGATGACCAGTATCTACAGTTATGTCTGTTTACTTCACCGTTAAGGCAAAACGTAGCTTCTTCATAAAAAAGAATATTGTTAACAAATATTTAACATTTCTTCACAAAATCGTAATCTTCTATCTAAACCATCTTCCGTCAACTCGTGTACTAAATGGTTTATATTTTTCACTTTTCAAAATTAAAACTGACTGACTGGCTGTGAAATATTGAAATTGGCCGCTAAATGAACATCTTTAGATATAGCCAATAACACTTCCAGTTTCTTATCATCACTTGCCGCATTTCTAGGTCGACTACTTTTTGGAAAATCTTTAACGCTACCAGTTTGTTGAAAGCCTTTTAATGTTTTAGCACAACTGATTTTGACGTAAACAATAACCACCGATAAAATTACTTCGCTCGAGTTTGTTTATCGTTTTTGTCTTCGATGTACTTATCTCATGTAAACTCTTGAATCGGCGTTTTCTTGAAAAAATGTTGCCATTTAAAAAAATTACGCAAAACGGCGTTAACTCAGAAATAATTGCAGATAACAAAAATTCAAGTATTTCCAAGTGTAGATAAAAATTACATAAACAACTTTTGTATTGAACAATTTTTCTTAAAATGAATATTAACGACAATAAATCGCCGTCTCCAAACTTTTTAATAACTTTGTATATACATATACAGTGAACTCGTAAAGTATGGAATAAATTCATTATTTCTTAAATTATATAGTTTGAGAAAATGATCTAGAACACGTTGATTTTTTTTTATTTTAACGTAACTTTTTTCTACCAGTGGCATTTTATGCTCGTGTTTTGTTTCCAAGCTATGAAGTCATCATCATATTTTTTAAAATGGCAACCTAGATTTATTCTTCGGGGGTTTTCCATAGAGTTTATTTTTCTGGGACAGCGCTGTAACCATTTACAAACAGTCAATATTCTTTAATTTTTGATGTTTTAAATTAAATTCATATGATTCACACATGTGCTTTAATTGATATATTTAGCAATTTTTATAAATTACACACCTTACTTATATCTAATATGTCATCCTTTATTGTAGATTATAAAAAATGGTACTTATTATTGTAATATAAATTTACTATACAATGTTAAATTTTACAACAACAATTTGTTTGCTTTTTTATTATTTTTTTAGACTTTCCTCGTATAAACAATCAACAACAAACCAATTAAAATTTAAAGATAGTATTGGATAAAAGACCTTAAAAAATAAGCTCGAAACAAAAAGTCAAAAGCAGGAGTAACATAAATAGATTGAAAAGATATATTTGTTAAAGCATAAAAATAGAAAAAGTATAATGTACGAAGGCAAATTTTAGTTATATTTGCAAGGAGAGGAAAAAATAAAAAATATCTTTATTTGCTTAAATTATCGGTATTTATTAGTTGAGGAATAACGTTGCTCCAATGGTCCCAAGACTGTATTTCTTTAAACAACGTTCTGCCAGGACTTTCGGTTGGAAAACATTGACAGTGTCCGACTAATACATAATTTTTATCAATTTCTCCTATTTCAACCCCATATTGAATTAAAGTTTTGGCTTGATTTAACGCAGCTTCATTAGGCACGGTTTTGATAAAACAACCAATGAACGAAATTCCTAATCCTATTTGATTGTATCCTCTAGTGTGAGAACCAACAATACCCCATCCTCTACCTTGGTAAACTCGACCATCGCATCCAACAAGAAAGTTGTAAGAAATATCACTCCACTCTTTAATTTCAATATGATATGCTTGAAATGAGCGAACAAGACGTTCGTTTTCACTTTGTGTCAATGCACTTTCAGATGCAGTATGACCTATAGTGTATTATAGTAAAATAAAATATTTTACATGTAAATCGACTACGTACATATAATTACGAGTTTAAACGGACTATGGGTACGTTCAATAGGTCCAACAGGATTTCGAGCTAACCAATTTAATCGATTAACAACATTTAATTCATTTGCGATTTCGGATTCTTCAAACATACAAATAAATAAAGCATTTATTTTATTTATTAGTTACTTACTTTCAGTTCCTTTTAAAATAATGTTGGTAAATATTGAATTTTGAATGTTGACCACTTTTTGGTTAATCTGTGTAGGTTTATGAATCTTGACAAGGTTTTCTATTCGAATTTTTTTGCATCTTTTCAAGTTTATTTTGATTATAATATTTTGTAAACCGTCCACTGTTTGCTAAAAATACATAAATCGTGTAATCGACAACGTAATTTTAATATAAACAAATTAAAAATAAAAATTATTTGTTATATACTTAACGCAATTGTTATTAGGTAAAAAAAATTAAATTTTCAAATAAAAATAAGATATTGTCGTAGAAAATAAGAATAACTACTAACTGCAGTCAAGTTTAAAACATAAATAAACAGAAAAATAATAATGTCAATCTTTCCTTGCGTAGACATTATTTCAAATCGTTAGAGTAAATACTGTAAATAGTTAAATATTATGGTAGTATATAACAATCCACAATTAAGTTGAATACATAAATAACGGTTTATACAAAACAACTTTATTCAAGTGTTTTAGTGAGATTATACTATAAAAACATTGTCTACGTCTTTGTTATGATCAATAATCGCGTTTCATTGAACTACAAGACTAAAATTAACGTGGGTAGGTACTTACACCATTTAAACCGATTATTCCATTTTGGCTAATTGCATCACTAGCCTCACTTTCAGTATCATCTGTAATATCTGAAATGCTTAACGAATCGAATTCTGATGTTTCTGTCGGTGAGTTGTTTTCAGATGTCACACTTTCGTTCAACCACTTAGTGCATTTATAATTTACTGAATCTTTATCTTTGTTGCATTCATCTTTAACTTGTAAGCACTTTTCGCATGTATTGTTCATCGATTTCATTTCACTCATATCAATATTTTTGCCGAATTTATGAGTAAGCGTTTAAAAGAAATTATCAAAAATTTTTCTTCAAGATAAGATAAATAAGTGAGCTTTATTAAGGCTATTAAGTGCATCATAAAAAACATATGACTTCTTCCACTTATAACATCTTATTCTTACTTATTTACAAATAACATGCTTTGCATATATGTATGCACGTTTTATTCAATTAAATAAATTCAAATAAATTTATTTATCTAGAATTGTTTATTTATAAATAATAATCATTAGCTTTATCGATAACATATTCAAACACTATCTGTGTTAGTATAGTTGAACAAATATGTTATAATATACAGTGTGTATAAATTGATAAAAAAGCTACAAGCTGCGACATTCTTCGTTTGTCTTCAGGTACCACTTAAAAGAAACATACATTTGGCAACACTGTAAACTAGCATACGACAATCTCCAAAAATCGTTTAGTCGTCATTGGTAGCACGCAGTGGCGGTTGGTGGTCTAGCATACAAGAGGGTCATTTAAAAAAAAACGCAATTATCGCAAGAAGTATAGAAAAACATTCTTATAGTAACGCGATTAATATTTAAGATCAATTATATTTAAGATATTCGTCTATATTTACAATTGCCAAAATGATCAATAACAAGCTCATTAAAATTTGTTTTCAATGCAAGATTTTTCAATGCTTAGCATAAAAATGCGCACAATCTTTCTTGTCCCATAGTATTGCCGATTTCGTAGAAATATTTATTTCTTTTTAATGTAGAGAAACGTCGCCCACTTTCTACGGTAGTCATAGGTAAAGTCAATCAATTGTTTTTTTTAAAGATGTATCTATTTTGACAAACATTTTTAAGCGCTGTCCAATTGTAAGCGAATATTGACGCTACTAAGAGTAGAATAATTCATACAATTTTTCATGTGATTTGCCGATAACGGGTGCTTTTTACATTTTTTTAATGCAATAAATTCGTAACGTTATTTTTACACCATAATGATTAATGAATCATGTGAAAACAGTAAACATACAAAACAGTAAAATCTATTCTTTATTTCAAATCCACAAATGAAATCTAACGGATCATTCATAGATTCTTTAAAATTACTATTCTTAATTTTTATATTTACTGGTCGAATTTGAAGTAAAGACTGAAGATGAGCATTAAATTTAAATTTTATGATTTTTTTAATGTCTTGTACCACCGTCATTATAAAACAAAAACTATAAGTTGTCCCTTACAAATGAATATTATCCATCAACTAAGAAAATGTATTGTAATGTTTGTCAATGTGATAAGAAATGTGTATTCCAGCATCTGTTTTACGCAAACGTGCTGCGAAAATAATGGTAAATGACGTAAGTCACGTAAGCATTGCACTGCACATTGCAACTGAGTAGGCGGCCTCAGCTGGAGACCGCACGAAAGCATTTAAACATGTACTTATCTTCTTTTTTAACTCGCATAAAATTGTATTATGTGTGTCTCACTCTTTACTACAATAACAATCATTTACGATTCGGTTTCAAGATAGTATACATACGGGCACCTCTCTGGGACACATGTACGTGTCAGCCTTGGGTAAATTCACAAGCTTTCGTATTTGTTGCGTTTAAATTGACAATTATTTAAACGCATGAAATTCAAATGATGATAATTTGATTTAAACGCAAATTTTCTGTAATTTCAAAGTTAATGAAATAACTTTTTTGGAGGGTCATTGACCCAATGACCTAATAGAGAAGCTGCCGCTGGTAGCATGTTCTAAATTCTACACATTACGCAAGATATGATTTGCTCTTCAATTTATTTATTATCAGAGTAACCTCACTAAGCATTGTAATTTAAAAGTATGTTTTTTTTTATTTTTAGAAGTTATGAAATGTAACTAATTGGAAGTGTACTGTAAGATAATGTAACAATTATTAAAACTAATTTATTTATACTAAAATATGGACACGTTTATAACTAACCGAACTAATTAAATCTAAGAATATTTAATAAAAATATTTACATTAATTTATATAGCACTATCACTAACTCGAAAGATAATGTCCGCGGATAACTTCTATTTTATATTTCATTTGTGTCGCTTTTATATAATTTGGCCACCCGTCGAGAATCTTCTATATTCTTTCGTGAACGTTCTAGACGTGGATAGTAGCATCGTGAATGCTCTCGAAGGGTGGTTTTCGGATGCGATATATAACATTATTAATACGCTGCACGAGTTCATAAGGGCTCTCCCATTGTCTCTGCAGCTTCGGCGATAAACCACGTCTCTTTTGGGGATTATACAACCATACCATGTCGCCAGGTTGAAACCATTTTTGCCTTGACCTCATATCTAGTATTTATTCTGTCGCCGGTAATTTGTGTGGCCTATTTTTCCGCAGTACGACAGTTCTCTTCTTCGAGCTACTCGTTCCCAAAATACACGTCGTACTATTTCTTCAATGCTTTCTTCTGTGTGCGAGGGTATCTCTGCAGCACAACGGTGTTGTAAACGTGGCAACACGGCATTGTGTGTGTGCCACATAAAATGTACATGTCATGCGACTCATAGTTGATATAAAATATAAAGTTTATTGCAATCTCTGTCTTTTATTTAAATCTTATAAATAAGAGATATGACATGGCGCAGTCGAGGTAATAGAATCTTCGCAAGGAAACAAAAAATAAACTGCAAGTATTGAAAAATATAGCCATTGAGGTTACGTTTTTACTTCATTGGGTGTGGTTCATAACTAACGAACTTTCTGTTGTAATAAGTTTACATTACAATAAATACAATGGAGGATGCAAGAAAACCAGGAATTTTAAATTTAACAGGAAATATTGCAGAAAATTGGCGTAAATTTAAACAAAATTATAATATTTATATGAATGCTACTGAACGCAACAAGAAATCTACGGAAATCAAAGCGAACATATTGTTATGTTTAGCTGGTGAAGAAGCAGTTGAATTGTACAACACTTTTGATATGAAAGAAGAAGATAGACAAAATGAAGATGCTGTATTAAAAGCATTCGAGGAATTCTGTAATCCAAGAAAAATGTGGTATATGAAAGATTTAAATTTTATAAAAGAGATCAAGTTGAAGGTGAGACCTTTGAACAATTTTTAACGGCAGTCAAGAAATTAGCACAATCATGCGAATTTGGAGATAAAAATGAAGAAATGGTTCGAGATAGAATAGTAATTGGACTATTTGATTCAAGTTTACAAGAAAAATTATTACGTGTGGATAAGCTGGACCTCAAGAAAACAATTGATTATTGTCAAGCTGCTGAAGTATCGAAAATGCAAGCAAGAAACTTGAGGGGAAAAGAAACAGAAATAGACATAGTGAAAACAAACTCAAAAAAAGGACAACATAAGTGTGAAAATATTAAATTTATGTGTCGTAGGTGCAAAACTACTCATGGTCCTAAGGAATGTCCAGCATATGGAAAAAATGTAACCCGAATGTGGAATAGTCAACCACTTGAAAAATGCTGCAGAGTCAAAAATATTACGGTAGTACAAAGTAATGATGATCATGAAAATGTTAGTGATGAGATTCTAATAAATGTAGTAAAGGTAAGGAATGTAAACAGTTTAAATGCATGGTTTGAAAAAAATTAAATTAAATAATACGGAAGTAAATTTCAAATTAGATACAGGGCAGATGTAAATATTTTACCTCTAGATATCTATAATAAAATTAAAAACACAAATGCTATTAAAGTGTCAAATATAAAGTTGGAGTCATTTGGAGGTACAATTATAAATCCTGTAGGTGAAGTAAATCTCAAATGCTCTTATAAAAATATTGTACTCACGGAGAATTTTATTATTGTTAAGACAAAGTTCCATTGCTTGGAGTATCAACATGTGTTAAACTAAATCTAGTAAAAAGCGTTGATAATGTAAAGAATTTTATTGAGAAAAATATGGTTCTTAATAATAACGCTGAAATTTTTTAATGGGTTAGGTAGGTTTTCAGAAAAATGTACAATTGAAATCATGAATAATTGTAAACCAATTGCTAATCCCCCCAGAAGAATACCAATTGCCATTCGTGATAAGCTGAAACAGACTTTGAAGGATTTGGAAAGTAAAAATATAATAGAAAAAGTTGAAAAGCCAGTTGGGTGGGTTAGTAATTTGGTAATTATAGAAAAACCAGACAAATCGTTAAGAGTATGCTTAGACCCAAAAAATTTAAATATGTGTATTAAAAGACCAACAAATGTATTAATACCAACAGTAGAGGATCTAACTTATGATCTATGCCAAAAAAATGGTTTACGGTTTTAGATTTAAAACAAGGATTTTGGCAAATTGAATTAGATTCAAAGTCGTCTGATCTGTGTACATTTTCGACTCCATTTGGATGCTGGAAATTTTTAAGACTTCCATTTGGATTGAATATGGCACCGGAATATTTTCAGTATATTAATACAAAAAATTTTGCTAACATTAAAGGAGTTTCTGTTTATTTTGACGACATTCTCATAGCTGCTGAGAATGAGGCAGAACATGATAAAATATTATTAGAAGTTATAAATAGGGCGAAAGAGTTAGGCATAAAGTTTAATAAAGATAAAATACAATTTAAAGTGAAATGTGTCAAATATTTAGGACATATATTTTCTGAGAAAGGTGTGGAGATTGATCCAGATCGTGTCAGAGCTTTATTGGCAATCAATAATCCAACCAATAAAAAAGAATTACAAAGCATTTTGGGTATGATCAATTTCTTAAGAAAATTTATTGATAATTTAGCTGAACTAATATCACCTTTAAGAGAGTTGCTAAAAAACAATGTAGAATTTCAGTGGTTGCCTAATCATACAAAGGCATTAGAAGCAATTAAACAAAAAATTTGTGAGGCACCTGTGTTGGCAAATTTTGAGGGTAAAAAAGAAATAACAATACAAGCCGACGCTAAAGCAGGTTTAGGATGCTGCTTGATGCAAGAGGGCAAGCCGGTGTACTTTGCTTCGCGTTGTATGACACCCACTGAACAAAATTTTGCGCAGATTGAGAAAGAATTGTTAGCGATAGTATTTGCTACGAAAAAATTTCACAATTTTATATACGGTAGATGCATTAATGTCATAACTGATCATAAACCATTATTAGGGTTATTGAATAAAAATGTGTGTGACATAGCGTCATCACGTTTGCAGAGAATGAAAGTTAAATTGTTTAAATATGAATTAAAGGTCAAATACTTACCTGGTAAATATATGTATGTTTCAGACCTATTATCAAGAGCGTTTCTAAATTATTGTAGTGATGACGAGGATAGTTGGATATGTGAAACGGTTCATTCAATTAGTTCTAATTTAAGCATAACAGACAAAAAACGAGAAGAATTTAAAATTGCTACTAAAAATGATTCAACTTTAGAATCATTAAAAGTGTATTATTATCAGGGGTGGCCAAAAAGTATCAAGAAAGTACCTGATAATGTAAAGGTATATTTTAAACTTCAAAAGGAAATTACAGTTGAAGATGAATTAGTATTTTTAAATAAACGTGTCATAGTACCTCTCAATTTAAGAGATTACATTTTATATATGTTGCACGAGCCACATTTTGGAATAAGTAAAACCAAGGAAAGGGCTCGAGAAATAGTTTATTGGCCGGGTTTAATGAAGGACATAGAAAACTTAATATCAAAATGTTTAGTTTGTGAAAGGTTTAGTAATGCAAATAGCAAAGAAACACTAATACCACAAACCATTCCGGAACTTCCATTTAACAAAATAGCTTGTGACTTTCTAGATTTTGCGGGTAAAAGTTATCTAATAATTCAAGACTATTTTTCAAAATGGCTTGAAATAATACTCACAAAAATAAATCGGCTGAAGAAGTAATCATACATCTGAAAAAAAGTATTTTCAAATTTTGGAATACCTAAAACAGTAATTAGTGATAATGTACCATTCAGCTCGTATTTATGCAAGAAATTTGCAGAGAATTGGAATTTTGAATTTATAACCAGTTCACCTCATTATCCACGAAGCAACGGTCAAGCTGAAAGAGCTGTCCAAATTGCTAAAAACATATTAAAAAAAGTAATTATACAGGAAGTAGTGTTGAACTACTATTATTAGAGTATAGAAACACACCTATTTTAGGCGTAAGGTTTGTCCCTTTCTGAGATGTTATTTAATCGTAGGTTGAGAACGAAATTACCAATTCATACAGATAAATTAAAACCAATAATTAATGAAAATGTACATAAAAAACTAGTTGACAGACAAACAAAATATAAATCATATTATGATCAAACAACAAAATCAAAACCTAATTTAAATGTTGGTGATAATGTTTTAATGAGAGAGGAAAAATTATGGGAACCTGCAAAAGTTCTAGCTAAACATGATTCTCCTAGATCTTATGTTGTTAAAAATGGAAGGGGTTCAATCGTTCGTAGAAATTCTTATCATTTGAAACCATCCAGAAATGAGTTTAAAGTGAACACAGAACAAGACGACCTATCAGAAATTGACAGTAATAATAATGAAGATATTGATAGGAATGTGCAAAACCAAAATTGTAAAACCTCGACCAGAAGTGGTAGAATAATTAAAGAACCTGTTAAGTTAAGAGATTATGAATTGTATTAATTAATTAAAAAAAAAAAAAAAAAAAAAAAAAAAAAAGAGGAAGATGTTGTAAACGTGGCAACACGGCATTGTGTGTGTGCCACATAAAATGTACATGTCATGCGACTCATAGTTGATATAAAATATAAAGTTTATTGCAATCTCTGTCTTTTATTTAAATCTTATAAATAAGAGATATGACAAACGGAGCTTATAGCTGCCTCGGTGCGACGCTTGTTTCGCCGCCCGAACTTCAAAGCATGGGTTAATGCGTCATCCAACGTTTTCGGTCGAGCTGAAAAATCTGTTGCGTTTTGTTGTCTCAGAAGCCGTCTACGAAAGTTTGAATAGCTAACTGCTCCAAGAAGGTATCTGGCGCTGTAGGATATGCAAGCCCTGTTAATCAAACTCTTGAAGACTTTCGGGCAGCTTTCTGAACCCTACTTTTAATTTGAGCTTGATACACTTGTTGAAGATGAGTATTTCCATATTTCTTTTCTAAACGTGAAATTAAAAGTTCGTAATTTTCTTGTAGGTGGTCAGGAACAGTTTGCATGGTTCTAAAAGCTTTTTCACGTAAGAACACTATTAAAGACGTCGCTTTCTGCTTGTTGGTCCATCCGTTGGCTGTAGTTGCGGCTTTATACTGCTTGTAGTAGGTTGACCATGAAACTTTACCATCAAAATTTTGAGGTACAACTTTAAACCTGTAAGTGGTTTCTTCCCATTATTAAATCTTCATTCGATTAATTTTTTTTCGAGCAGTTTCATTCTGTCTTCTAATTTGTCCTCTATTACTTCTATTTCTCATTCATAGACTGTTTTCCGTTTTCCAGAACTTGGCATATTTCTTCTTTTAAATTTAACATGTCTGCTTGAGTTTCCTCTTAAACAATTTTGATTTGATTTTCTATGCTCGTTCCTATTTCTTCGTTTAAACTTTTAGAATTTTCCTCCATTTTCTGGAAATGTTCGGACAGTTTTTCTTCCATTTTTCTAGAATTTTTGTGAAACTTTTCATCCATTTTTCTGGAATTTTCTGCCATTTTACCACAACTTTCTTCCATTTTTCTATTCATCGATTTTTGACCATTTTTTATTGATTCGAGAAATTCAAATAACTTCGCATGTACTTTAGTTTGATAACGAGTTACCGGCATATGTTATATATAACACGAATAAAAAGTTTAAATACACTACTTTAACGAACTGAAACAGCTAGAATTACACGCTATAAACAAACTCGCGATGCGCGAACTAAAGTTTTATTTATTTACGCAATCAATGTGTTTATTACGAGATCGATATTAATTTACTTAATGGTATTCACACTAAAAATCGTGAACTAAACAGTTTTTTATCTGAGATGTGGCGATAAAGATGTCTAATAGAAGACTCAGCAGCACATAAAATATTTTCTTTATGAATACGTTTAGGAACAACAGCAAAATTCAAAACCTTAGATAGCACCAACTCCTGCTCTGAAGTGAGAACCAAACTAGATAAAATGACAACCGTTTTTAAGAAGCTAGTAGTGGATAAAACTTTACGATCCTTGAATTCCAATAACTTTTTAAGATGACCTTCAGTGGTTAGTCGTAGAGTGGTATTAGACTGCTGGTAAGTAATGTTGTCAATGTTCCAATCATCCGGGGATAGAGTGTCAACTCAAGATGAATATAAAAGAGTTGTTTCGAAATGGTGTCTCTCTCTCTCGCCTAGTTTGCTTAATCCGTTCGCGTATCAACGCTAAACTAGCACGGTGTAGAATGTTTTTAGAAGAACGTGTCTGAAGGTGGAACTTCATTTGAGGAATGCAGGAATGATGTTGTGGTCACGGCAACGTCTAAGAAAGGTTAAGGTGCACAAAAGCTTGACGAGTTTGTGGCGAAATTTGGAAAATACGGAGGTTTAAAAGAAATATTCTCCCTGTAGAGGTTGTTAATGTAATACCGAAAGGCTTCTACGGTCGGATATTACATCGTTTTTTTAATTTTGAATTTTTTTCATAAAAAAAGTAAATACACCGGGGTACGTAAAACTGCGGGGTAAGTAGAACATTTGGTTTTTTATCTTGAATAATCCACGTAAATAAATATATAGCAATTATTGTTGTTTTCAATTAACCATATACGTATGCCGCCAATCATACCAACAATTATGTAGTGCCGGCACCGGCACAAATTTTTCCGCGTTTTTTAAAAAAATTTGATTTTCGGGTGCGATTGTGTAAGTTCGGGAAAGATCGGGCGAGATTATATTTTCTTCAGCAGTGTTCGGATTCGGGTAAGATCAGGAGAGATCGGGTTTTAATTTTCCCGTAGTTTTTGAAAATTTGAATTTCGTGTAAATTCGGCTAAATTCGAAATCGGAATTTCGGGAAGGGGTGTACGTGTACGTTCGGGTGCTTTAAATTTAAATTTTAGGTAAGATATCCGTTCTGGCTCAAAATTTCTATTGTTTGAAAATGATGCATTTAAAATTAATACATAATTAAATTAAAGTAACTGGAATAGGTAGAATAAAACTCTCATCAACAATAAAGTAGGTTGGCTAACCCCTACATCTCAAAATACTAGAGATGCTTCATACCAATTCTTTTAGGATACATAATTAAATTAAAGTGAGTTGAATAGGTAAAAATAAAACTATCATTAACAATAAAGTAGTTTGGCTAACCTGTTTATCTCAAAACATGGGGAATGGTTTCTATCAAAATTTTTTAGGACCACTTTAAAATCACACATCAGATTACAAAAGATTATATATTCAATTGTGTATTTAGTAAGATAAAACAATTAATTTTTTGAATGTAAATTTATAATAATAATAATAATAATAATAATAATAATAATAATAATAATAATAATAATAATAATAATAAATAATGTTGCCTGCACTGCCACCAAAATTTATTATTTATTATTATATATATTAAACATTTTGATAGCTCTTATAATGTGTAGACTATTTTATTATTTGTTTAATAAAAATCATGCATTTTAAATTAATACATCATTAAATTAAAGTAACTTAGGATTATATATCCAATTACATATTTATTTACTATTACAGGTTGAGAGCTTTTAATGATTAAATTGTCATTTACTATTAAATACGCTGCAACAACTTAAGATAACAAAATTTATTAGGTTTATAAGGCTCGCCCTGTAAATTTTTCCCCGCGTATAGTATTATATTTCATAGGTATCATAATTTTGTTGAGTTGCATTATTCAGCTTTGTTTATAAATATATTAGACTACAGGCCCGTGTCAAAAATTGATAGGTCATTTGAACCACCAGAAAACCTATGTAGAAAGATAGAAGGGCATAAAATAATAAGATATAATGTGTAAACTATTTATTTGTTTAACAAAAATCCTGCATTTTAAATTAATACATAATTGGATTAAAGTAACTTGAATAGATATATTTATGTAATTTCTTCAGTAATATTTAGCATTCTCGCATTAGTTCTTCAATAAACTCCGTTTGTCGTTCGAAATTATTAACACTAATTTTATTTTTAATTCATTAAACAAATATACTGGCTTCCAGAAAAATTGCAACACCTAGAACTTGTTAAACGATTTTATTGAAATTTTAAGGAAACGTCTATTTTTACGAAACAAAGTGATGATTAAAATTTGAATAAAATCGATCCACTAGCTTTTTGTTTTTTTTCCTGTTGTTTCCATAGTGACATAGTAACAATAAATTTGAAGTAGTAGACAATTTAGTAATTCTCAAGTTTGCAAATTGTTGTTTGTTCACAATTTCGTTCTGAACTTGATAACAATGCCGAAAGTACGTCAACATTAACATTTTGTTCAATTAAGTGATTTTGAACGTGGCCGTATTATTGGTATGAGAGAGGCCGGACTTGCGCTAAGAGAAATGGCTCGTCGTGTAAACCGAAATGTTTCATCGGTATTGAGATGTTGGTCCAAATGGTCCGAGGAAAGGGTTCAACATCGTCGCCGTGGATCTGGACATCCTCGGAGGACTACAGATCGCGAAGAACGTCGCTTAAGAGTTTTGGCCACAAGAGATAGATTTTCAACAACTCGATCAATTGCAAATGATTGGATAAGAGGTATAAGACTCAGAATGTCAATGTCATCTGTTTATCGCCGGATAAGATCTTATGGGTTGCGTTCATATCGTCCATTTTTATGCGTCTACGCAGACTAGAGTGGACCAACGAAAGGGTTAATTGGGCGCAAGAATGGCATCACCCTCCAGATAACTTACACGATGTCCAGCTACGGATTTAAGAAGCTTGGAACGATAAACCACAAGCAGCTATAGATCACTTGATTGATAGCATGCCAAGACGTCTAAATGAGTGCATTACAAATCGTGGCGGAGCAACTCATTATTGAAAAAACTTTTTAAGGTTTTGTTCTTTTCTTTTTAAATTTTAATCATCACTTTGTTTCATGAAATAGACGTTTCCTGAACATTTCAATAAAATCGTTCAACAACTTCTAGGTGTTGGAATTTTTCTGGAAGTCAGTAGGTATATATATAAAAATAAACATAATAATTTTACACAAAAAAAACAAATAATATCGGGTATGATCGAGTTGCAATTTTATTTTAAATTCATTAAACAAATATATACAAAAACAAACAAAATAAATTTACACTATAACAAATAATATCGGGTATGATCGGGTTACGTTCGGTTACGTAGTTTGAAGTTAACCGATAACGGTCGGGGAAATTCGTATTTACTAATATCATTGAGTAATAATTTAAGAAGAGGCGCAACTAGTGTGTTAAAAATCGTACTGTAGTTTTATCTCTCTTGTTTCTCTTTTTTTTTACCCGTCTGTACCCCCTCTTTTCATAAACTAATAGACTAAGACCTGCTGCCATCTGCAAAATCGTGGTTTCTATTTTGCGAACTTACTTATTTCTTATGAAGTACCAGTTAGAACCTTTTGTTATATTTGTGTTTACTTTACCGTTTACCTGTTCAAAACAGGTTAATATCATAAACAATAGCTTGTATTGTTATGACACAACTCAATGTCAAATAAACTTAAACAATATCATGCTTTATATTTAAGAAAACAAAAAAATATGTATATTCAAATATTTATTTATTTTTGTAAAATATAAATCGAAACTAAAACAATGGAAATTAAATTAAAAGAAAATTGTTATGGGGATTTATTGTTATTATTCGTCAATTTTTAAAATTATTCAAATTACCAGTCCACCAATAATAAATTATAAAACTTATAAAAAGTTAAGATTACAAAAGTTTTTAACTTACATTTTTCGAACAATCTCAAATCTAAAAATTTGTAACTAGATAATTAAAAATGTAAGTTTTACAAAATGTTAAATGTTAATTATTTTAAAAAGGAAGATGGTGCAATTTAGAAACAAATATAAAAAATTTAAGTTTAAAATCGTAATTGAAATTGGTTTGCTAGTTCAACAAAAACTGATTTGATATTTTAATATAAATGAACTGTAGTAATTGAAGAATTTCCCAGTGAGCAAATTGCAGCTAAAACCGGCTTTTTTATAACTACTTTAGCTTTTAAAGTTACTCTTTAGAACACTTTTAAGTGGTTTGTGAAAAAACTAAAACCTCCATGAAGCGTTTAAGTAGCTAAAAATTCCTCAGTTATGTTGCTGTTAGGTAGCTCCTTTAATGCATTAAAATCGGGCTTATACAGCTCTTTGTGGTACTAGCAAAGTTTTAAAGAAGCTCTAAAGGAACTGTAAACCACCTTTCAGAAACAACTATACAGCTTAAATAGCTTTATTTTTACTACCTTTAAGTAGCTTAAAAATTAAATAAATATTTCATTAGAAAAAGAAATCTTGAAATCGTTACCTTTACTTAATTTCTTAAAAAATTGAGAAAAGTGATAAAGGAGAACCCATTGAAAAACCTAGATTTTGTTTAAAAATTGATTATCAAATTTATCACTTATTTTTACTGAAATCTTCTTAAACAATTTAGAAAGTAAATATATTTCTGAACACCAAATTTTCTTACAAAAATAATATTTTGGAAAAGATATGTTGATAACATTTTTGTATTTAAAAAGTTGTAAACATTTTTGTAGATTTTCTGAAGATGAGCATCATTATTTTAAAGCTCGAAACATATGTAAACGAATTTGTTATTAGTGGACTCGTAATTTAAATAATTTTAAATTAAAATTAATGTTAAATTTCTCAAAGAATAATTGACCAATTAATCCTTTAAAAGGATTTTTGACGGAGAATCCATTTGTATCACTATGTTGCGTAGTTTAGTCAAAACTTAACGGCTTGACGAATTTGAGAACACACTGTGGTCGTTCCGATATCTTCAAAATATTATAGGACGTATCTTCAACTATAAAACATATATTAAAAAAGTTACGTATTATTGCTTGTCTACTTATACCTTCGTTTAGTGAACTGGAGCTGTAGAAAGAATAAATTTATTCGTCTTCACGATCGTCATCAATAAATAACAATCGACGTTTTCTTCCATATGTTTGAGAAACTACTACATTTGAGTATCTTAGGTTGATGTTCATATCAACAATTACAGCTTCTGTAAAAAATTATACTAAATAAGCCCAAAAAGTAAAAAAAAAAATTAAGTTGTTAGTATTTTAAAAATAAAGTTTTGAAAATGCAATTAGTATTAGTATTTTCAAAATTTTTGCGATTTTTTTTTAAACAATTGTAAAAATATTTTATGTATTGTTGGATTTGTATTGAAGTGCTTTCAGCATGCTAAAATAAACATAAAAGAATTTTGTTTATAATTTTTTTTATTTTTAAAAACTAAGTATTTATTAGACAAGGTGCTACAGAAATGCTGCCCTAACATTTACAAAAACGATATTTTTCTTCGACATGCCAACATCAACAAAAACATTTAAAGCAATGGCCAGAGCGATTATGCAATTACGATGAATCGATCATTATGCAAAATAATGATCGCGATATCGAGCGTCTGTACAATAACGATCGCAATCATTGATTGCTTATAAAATAACAATTGCGGTTGTGGAAAAGAAATTAATACTTTTAATTGTCGCATAAACAAATAAGACTAATATAACACTATAATATTTACTTTAATAAATGTATAATAAACTTTAAGTATGCAGGTAGTTCACGGAAAATCGTAAAATTTTGTAGGTAAATAACCCCTTTGCTCTTTTCCTCGTAAGAATTTTAAACCACATACAGATTTTTAATAAAAAGTAACATGAATTTAAACATTGAATTATATTTTTTTTGTTTACAGAAATTTAACAATGCATTCTTTTCAAAGAGAATTAGAAAACTCTTCTAGGAAAGAACGTTTGTAAAATTTGTGTCACACATTCAGCATTTAGGGAAAAACCTAGCTTTATATAAACACCAAGGTAAATCATAAAAACACAGGAAGTTAAAAACAATAAGTATTAACTACAAATGACAATACGTATTTGAAAAGAATTGCAAATTTATTTTTAATTCATAAATCTTATGTTTGAGACAAATATCAACACGAGTTATGACTAATTACTCAACAATCTTTTCAGGGTCAATTTCAAATAGAAACATTTAATTTACGAAAGAACGACACTTATTTTTTAATATGTTGTTTATTAATGCTTTAAACTATTTGTTCGTAAGTTTGCATCAGAATTCAAATAGCACGTCATGTCGAAAAAAACCATCACAGTAGTATCTATTTTCTGTGAATTTTTGTAAATATGTATTTTTAATCTAAATATGAATACATTTTAATTAATTTATTGTTTAGAAACAATATTAAAAATACTTAGATATGTTGATTTTCAATACTCCAAACGTTATTGTATCCCGGAAAACGAAAATCGAATGTTTATGGCTAGATTTATGACTAACTTTACACGAGCGACTTTTTAGCAACAGTCGATTACTAATTAATTCTAAATACCATGATTGCGATCATTGATCGTAGAAAATAATAGCGATCTCAGCTACTGATTTACAGTAATTATTTTAAGTTATTGTACAATTAAGTGCAACAAGAAGAAGAAGAATCCGGACAAGGAGATTCTCCGATGCTAATTTAAACCATTTTTAAACGTTTGGTAGAAAAAATTTAAAAATATTTACCTGATTGAAGGTGTAGAACAAGAACTGCAGTGTGTTTAAAATTTCCTTTTGTTGTTATACATTATCTACGAAGATGCTTCTCACAAATCTTCTTTTGTTTTAAATCTTCCAAGTCCATTGTGGCAATGTTTATATTTCCACAGTTTTTCTAACATTCTTTAGCACGCACTTTATCACTAATAAAAAACTTAAGAAAACTAGTACCTTTGTTTTCGGTATTATTATTTTAACAATTAATATAAACACAACCGTGATCTGTAACTTTTCCCATTTTAAAAATAAATCAATAATATATTTACACTTAAACTAAACAAAAGTTCAAACAAACATTACTACTACCAGAATTTCAAAAATCGTATCGCAATGTTAACCCAAGAAAAACTTTCAATTCAATTCCGAAGTTTACAAGTCGACAGACACGCAAGAACTGAAAAATCTCGATCCAATACGAACGTAGCGACCTCTATATCTCGATCCAAGCAGTCGATACGATATCGCCCCTTAAGTTGCATTTCTTCTTACATTTATTATTCAATGCTAATATTTATATACAAAAATGCTTATTATCACACTTAATTATTACGTCTTCACTTACATTTCGTCGCAATAATAAACATTGCAAATAAAGTAATTATGTTACGTTATTAGGAATACGAAAAAACACCTTTTTGTCTAATAAGATTAAATTTATTAGGATCTAAAAAATATTTTCTTACATGAATGAATTAGTCAGGGTTTAAATTTTGAGTAAGTTTATCAACGATGAAGCCATAGATCTAAATAAATCTAAAAATGTTAATCGAAAAGTAGGTATTTTTCCAAGCTTGATTAATTATTGTTTTACTAAAAATGATATATTTTTCTTTATTCTAATCAATAACGTTAATGTTTATACTATCACAAGCTAATTCTTTGATAAACAAATGTGTATTATAATTACTCAAATATGACGACAGTAAGCATTTTCAAATCCAAATTTTTGTTCATTAGTTAGATCATTCATACGTTTTAGTGTAACAAAGTATTCTGAATAAATTTTCTCACAATCGTTAATGTTTTTATAAAAATGTGTGCGCAATCTGAACCTCTATATGTATAAAACTTAGATAAGCTAACATCGAATGAACATTTTAGAAAATAAACAAAAACTCGTAAATGATTCTTGCGGATTTGGTTCGCTAAAGCTAATTGGTTGTAGAATCCACTAAAAATCAGCATACCGAACAAAGAGTACCTTAATTTTTACCCATAATTGTCGAATTTAAATATATATTCTGCACTATGGTTACCAGTTTTATCTTCGATTAAATTAGTTGTGGGTAATTTATTATAAATATGGTTGCAATCACGTTGCTGGTGTTTTTCTAAACTACACTAACTGAATGTATACCTAACAACTATTACAAAAGTATTTTGTATAACCGTTTTATATTTAATTGACTATTAAGCAGAGTACTCATATTCCGAATTAAACAGTAATGTTTTTGATCAAAATGATTAGAAATTAATAGGTTTGCGTGATATTTCGTTTTTGACTTGTGTGATGAAGCGGTTCAACCACCTCGCACACATTTTTTCTAGATTTCTTTGAAACTGTCTCACGCGCATACAAGTTAATCAAAATATTGCTTAAGTTTTTAAAATTTAATCTCTTTTAACGAAATAGAAAAAGTCAGATTACCAAACAACAGTTTATCAACCAAAGGAATATAGTGTTGGAGACGGTCATGGTGATTTTCTCCGATACACTAAATAAAGATAAACCCACTATGCAAAATATCCTCTCATTACCATTTGTGCAACGTTACCAAAGTAACTTGTGACATTGCGTTTTAACAATCCTTACTGTTACAGCAACCTAATCATTAGCTCTTATGTCAGGGTAAATAACATTGTGGTATTAACGTTACAGTCAACTACAGTAATATCATGTTATTTTATAACGTTGACGCACTGTAGTTTTATAATGTTGACGAATTGTTGTTTGATAACGTTGGCGTACTCTTGTTTTATAACCATGATATTCTGTTGTTTTATAAGGTTGATTTTCTGTTGCTATATAGCATTTATACACTATTGTTTCATAACGATGTGATGACAACTGTCACATAACATAATTCTGTAGATGTACTACTTCAGTATGTCAAGTTCACATCACTGATCGAGATATCTCAGTAATTTAACGTAATTAAATAAACGTACTGGCAACGTATTCTTTAGCTGGCACTCAGATTGCTAGCAGTGAACTCATTTGAAGTGCACCATCGGTAATCAGGTGTCACACCGGCCGATATATTGCCAGATGCCGAAATCGCATTGAACCAACAATAATTACGCATTATGCTGTCACTGGATACTAAATGCAGAGTAAACGCATCGGCAAGTTACGTATTTTATCACAGGTTAAATGTAGAATGGCAGTGAAATCTGTGCAATATAATGTGTACTACCATCTATCATCTATTTTACTAAAGACTTACGTTTACAATGTTTTGCAAATTTCAAAGGTAAACTGATTCTCACACACTCATTTTTCGCATAATTATTTGAACTTGAAATGCTACAATAAACTAAATAAGAACAGATGTGGTGTTTGCAAAATGTGCAATATGTAGAATGTCTATTTTATTTTTTTTAATAAACAGTTGTATCAAACCCACATAGATACATAGGTTAAAAACGTAAAATTAACATATAATATGGTATGTTGCATAATGTGTTGTTCTACATTTAAAAATTTAATTGTGTTGCATTAAGATTTTAGCTTACTGTATATGTATAAAGGCAACATTTTGTAAACAATTAGAAGTTGTGATATGCATAATTTTTAATCAATTACTACCTTTCACTAGTTAAACAATTCTGCCAAATTTGAAATTTATGTCGCAGAGTATATGTATGTAGTAGACAGTGGCGTACTGACATAATTTGTCACCCAAAGCCCAACACAACACTTGATTCTCAACACACAATATTGCTAGTGCTTTCAATTTTAAATTCGATAGCATAGATTTGCAGTAATCTTTTACTCTTTTCAATACAAGAAACAATCTTTTGCCTGTATTTACAAGCAAACATTCTCAAAAATATTAGAAAAAACGTCATCAATATTTTTCAACTTCAGTTGCTTGACAAAGTTCAGAAGTCCATTTGAAGAAATGCCTAGGTCTTTAACTTGAAGTATTTCCTCTATCAAGTTTTGACCAACATCATTTTTGTAATTTCTATCAACTCGGGGCACTTTTCTTTGATATCCTTCGTGGACATTACTGATAAGTTCTTCAAAAATCCGAATTTTTATTTATTTGTAAATACGACTTTCGCTTTTTGGCAAGCTTAGTTTTTATCTTGTCAGTGAAAGGCAGGAATACCTGGGTGCAAAAATAATCTCTTCTGTTAAATTAAACGTTTCCTTCTGTTTCATCAAAACGAACGTTTCTCTTCCTTTATCTTCTGGCGTCAAACTGATAGCTTTCATTTTTACAGCGTTTAATCGCTTCAGCCTCGAATGTGCCAAAATCATCTCTTAAAGTTTCAACGAGTTCCATAAAGAATCAAACAGATCACAGCCCCCAGATCAATATTTACGGCTTAAAGTTTTTTGTTTACTTCGTTAAATTTCTCTAGCATTCGAAAAAAAAAAGAAATGGAAGAAAGAAAAAGGGAACTGGTGGAGAGAATAGAAAAACTGAAGAAAAAAGTGGAAGATGAGGAAAGATGGAAAAGGAAGAATAATATTGTGATAAAGAGGTGGAGAAGTGAAAAACCACAAAAAGATTTAGCATTGATGCTGGAAGAAAAATTAAAGGTAAAAGTAGAAGTGAAAAAGGTGATAGTAATTATCAAAGAGAAGAAAAATGATCTAGTTGTGGCGGAAATAAGAGAATGAGAGGAAAAGCAGAAGGCGATGGCGGAGAAGAAGAAATTAAGAAATACAAAAATATATATGTCACGATTTGACATGGGAAGAAAGAAGAGTGCAAAGAGAAATAATGAACATAGCGGTGGAAAAAAGAGCGGAAGGGAAAAGAGTATGGGTAGGATACAAAACAATGGAGATAGACGGAGACAGATACATATGGAACGACAGGGATAGGGGCTTGAGCAGAGAAAGGGGAGAGAAAATAAGTAACGAAAAAGCAAAAAAATAAAAGGCGAAAGGGGGGGGGGTGATAAAGGAAAGAAAGTTGACGAAATGGCAAAGAAAAAGAATAATGAGTGATAGAAAAGGAAAAGAAAAAGGAAGAAAAAAAAGTAAGGAAGAGGCATAGGGAGAGGTAAGTAAACAGAGAGTATTGTTTTGGAACGTAACGGGAATAAAAAACAAGGAACAGGATTTTTGGAAGTACATAAAGGAACAGGATGCAGTGGGATTACAGGAGACATAGATGGAAGAAAATGGAAGAATGGGAATGGTGGGAAAAAGAGTTGCCGGAGGAATTTGAGTGGGTGGTGCAACATGCAGAAAGAGCAAAGCGGGGGTATAATAACGGGAATAAGAAAAAAATAATTGAGTCAGGAAAAGAAAGAGAAAGTGCAACAGAGAAAAGGAGTTGTAGAAAGGAACATACAGTGAGAAAAAACAAAAATAAAAGTAGTGGACGGTTTATAGCAGTATAATGAAAGAGACAAGGAAAAACATAGAAGAGATGATAGAAGAGGGAGAAGGGATTGATAATAGTAGGAGAGGACTTCAACGCAAGAATAGGGGAAGAGGGGGGAATACAAGAAAGAAAAGGGACGGGAAAGAGACAAACAAAGGACAAAGTGATAAATAAAGAGGAAGAAGAACTTCTGGAAATGTGCAACGAAAAAAGGTGGGAAATAAAGAATGGAACTAGAAACGAAGAAGGAATGGGGGAATATACGTACATAGGAGAAAGGGGAGAATCAATAATAGATTTTGTAATGATAAATGAAGAAACTGGAGAAAAGGTGAAGACATTTAAAGTTGGAGAAAGGGTAGTGTCAGACCATCAACCACTGGAATTGACAATGAAATGAAGAGAAAGAGAAGACGAGGAGTACATAACAAAAAAAGGTGAACAGAAGAGGGTATAAAAAGATATAAGAGAGAATAGGGAAAACGGTATGGGTAGGGAAGGGATTACAAGAGAGTGTGGAGGAAATGAGAGAGATGATGCAGAAAGCAACAGAGAGAGTCTGATTTAGAAAGTGAAAAGGGGAGAAAACAGGATGGAAGAAATGGCGGGATAGAAAATGCAAGGAAGCAAAGAAAAATGCAAGAGGAGCAGATCAAGGAAATAAAAACGGAAGATGTATGGAAGTACCTAAAGAAAGAAAGGAAAAAAAACATGACGACAAAGGGAATACAAATTAAAGAATGGGAGATATATTTTAGGAACCTACTGGGAGAGAAAAAACAAAATCAGAAAAAAGAAAAGACGCAGTAGTAAGACGGGAAGAAGGAGATAGGGATAGAATAAATGAAGAAGTAATAGAGGCAATAAAGAATATAAAAAAAGGAAATGCGGCAGGAGAAGATGGGATACAAGACAAAGAGTGAGTATACGGGGAAGAAAATGTAGCAAAAAGGATGACGGAAATACTAAACAAAATATGGAAAGGGGAAGGATTCCCGGAGAGATGGAGAGAGGGAATAATATGCCCAATCCATAAAAAAGGAGAAAGAAATAAAGTCAAGAATTACAGATGGGTAACATTATTAAGCACGGCATACAAATTATATGCGACAGTACTACAAGGAAGATTACAGAAGGAAATAGAGGAAAGAAGTTTGGTACCAGACGGACAAGCGGGATTCAGAAAAGGAAGAAGAGTGATAGACAACATATATATACTGAAACACTTGGCGAATAGAGCTAGAAAAAAAAAGAAGGAAAATGGTGGCACTATTCGTAGATCTAATAGCCGCTTTTGACAAAGTGAACAGGGAAAAACTGTGGGAATACATGAAAAGAAAAAAAAATCAATGAAAGATTAATAGAAAGAATAGAGGAAATCTACGAAGAAACGAGGAGCAGGGTCAAAGTGAATGAGGAAAAGAGCGAGAAATTCATTACAAAGAGAGGGTTGAGACAGGGATGCCCACTGAGCCCAAGCCTGTTCGCAGTATATACGGGGGATCTGGAGGAGACAATAAGAGGACAACAGACAGGAGGGATAGTGGTAGATAAATGGAAGGTATGAGGAAGTGCAACAAGTGAAGGAATTTACATACCTCGGCTACACGATGAAGCAGGATAATAAGGAGGGAGAACACATAAAGGAAAGAGTGAGGAAAGGAAACAGGTTAATAGGACAAGTGTGGGGTGTAGGGGAAAGAGTATTCGAGATGGATATAGAAAAAAGAAAGTTGTTGTTTGAAAAGTTAATCAAGGGGTGGTGATGTATGGGACGGAAATATGGGGCTGGAAGGAGTGGAGGGAGGTAGAGGGGCTACAGGAAAAATACTGGAGATGGGTTTTGGGACTGGACAGAGATACACCGGGGTATATTGTGAGAGAGGAAGTACAGGTAGCAAAAATAAGAGTAGAGACAGGAAAAAGAGCCATAAAATACGAGGAAGAACTGAGGGAAAGAACAGAATGCAAAATATTGCAAGAATGTTGGAAAGAGATAAAGGGAGGAAAAGTGAAGTACGGGCAGGAGGGCAGAGAAGAGTATTACAAAAGAAACGGATACGCGAGAGAAGAAGTGGAGAGATTAAGAGAAGAGTGAGTAGGGGTAAGCGAAGAAATAATAGTGAATAAAAGCAACAAAAAGAATAAAATGATAGCACGGTTCAGATGTGGGAACGAGGAGTTAGGTAAGAAAAACTGGAAAAAAGAAGAAGAACAGATGTGCAGACTATGTGGAGAAAAGACGGAGGACCAGTGAATTAAGAGAAGAGGTTATGAAAATAGAGGAAATCTTAGACGAAAACGGAAATGGAGCGGAGTGGATGGAAGAAGTATGGAGAAGGAGGAAAAAGTCAAGAGGAGAGGAGGGATAATGAAATGTATTTAAAAAAAAAGTAAATAGAATGTAAATTAGTAATTGTAAAGCACGAACCAATTTGTAAGCTTAGGCAACAAATAAAGTTCAACTTATAGTTATATAAAAAAAAATATTACAAAAAATTAAATTAAAGTAGTCAATTTATAATTAAATAGCGTAAACATTTTTTTTACGTTAACAAATGTCTTTCGTTAATACAAAAACAACAAATATTAAAAAAAATACTTTTTCCACTACTAGTTGTATAGGCTTTCATTATTACATATAATAGTAGGTTGTGAAGTTGTACTTTTTTAAGCGCAAGTAATAGTAGTTTATTTATCGAGTTCCTGTGTAAATTGGACGCTTTTTTTCCCAAGAAGGCATTTTTAAACCCGAGTGAAACGAGGGTTTAAAAAGTCCTCGAGGGAAAAAAAGCGTTCAATTTAGACAGGAACGAGTTAAATACAACATTTTATTGCTCGAACAGAGACTAGGAGGCCTACAAAGTCTCAAAATCTTACAAAAATAATTTGACGTTTATGTTGACAAGTGTGTCAAAACTGTCAAAGACGGTTTACAATAGCGAAAAATTAAAATTTATGACAGTTAAGAACAATAAATAATATTTCATTATCAACTAGTAGTAAATAATGAACATATTTACATTTTCTGATACTATCAGTTATAAAGAAAAAAAAGGTTTACGAAACTGTCTACCAAGAACAAGAGATTTTATTTAATGCTAACTTAAATTTTAAAATCGTTCAATTATTAGATTATTTGGTTTTAAAAAGTGAGTTATTTGAAGTTCGCGCTTAATTAAATGTGAATATTATTGAATTAAATATATTTTAGATATAATCAATGCTTAAAATAATGTTTTTAAATAATTTAAACAACTTTAGCAATAAAAACTTACGTTATTTGCTTATTTTTGTGTTTTAAATCACAATTTAGAATTACGTCAAAATTAATTCTATTAAACTAATGACAACTGTCAGAATCACTGACTTGATTTTTAATTTAAAATTAATATATTATATTTTAAATTTGATTTAGAAACAGGTAGAAAGGTCTTAATAATTCTAGTAGTGAAAAAAATTCTATATATAGCACGGTTGAAGAAGTTCATTATAACCTGCGCGATTTATATACCTCGACGCTTCGCGTCTCGCGATATAATCTATCGCTTAGATTATAATGATACACTTCCCAACCTTGATATAGTCCTCGCAATTTTACTTTCGATGCACGTCATTAACGTCAGTGACGTAGTTATTCAACCATGTTGTCGGTATTATCATGTAAACTTACTGTTTTCGTACATTCTTAATATTACATTGCATATTACGTTTTCATTAAATGTTTCTACATTCGTAACAGTTGTACTACGCTTACGTTTTGAAGATATCTAAGAACCTCGTTGTTAGCAACCGTTGTACATACAGAAATAACTGTAGAATATATGTATGTATTACCACAATTTAAATATTAAGTAAAAGGGTACTTCTCGCACAGCATTTACTGATATTAATGGACCACCATTATCTCGTTCAAGCTCAAAATAGTACAGTTTTGTATCAAAAATAATTATAAAAAACAATGAGCACTTTGACATAAAAAACACAAATTTAATTTGACAGATGTCAACAACGCTGCAACTGTAGTAAGCACACCAACAACGTGATAAAAAAAATTCAATAAGACAATTCGGTAATTATTTAATTTTTGCTATAAATAGGGTGGTATGAATTTTACGTCATTAATGACGTGCATCGAAAGTTAAATTGCGAGGACTTTATATAATATACTATTATGTGACGTACTCGCTTCAGAGGCCTACTTTAAGCGTTCATTTAAAATTATTAGCAATGTAGATAAAGTTTAAGGAATTAGGACCTTTTTATAGGAAATTTTGGCCTCCTATTATTTTTTCAGATTTCGATTATTGCTTATATTTTCGAAGTTATTCGTTATTCTAAATGCCTTTTTTTCATCTTAATTTGTTTATAACTTTACCTGCTACACGTTATTCCATTCCGAATCCAATGGGCTACCGACCATAGTTTTAGGAGCTATTTCAAGAAGTAACACGTTTTTGAACTTGTCGACTAGACTGGTAGAGTAATTTTAGAAGTTAAAACGCCATAAACTGATTCGAAGTAAGTGATCAATAAACAAAAAGCTTGTTAATAAATACCTACAAACTCAAATTTTTGCCCCAAAATAATAAAAAAATCAGATATATATATTTCTGTGGCGTCATCTTTGGTATCATTTGATGACCTAGTTAATAGTCAAGAGTCGAATTAGTATAAAATATTTTATTTATTAAGTACGTATAAAGCGGTATGATATTTTTAAGGCAAGTTAAAGAAGTTTGTTTTAAAAAGAATAGTGTCATTATTTACATAAATGTAAAATACTTATTCATGTAGGAACAACACTGCTCCAATGGTCCCAAGTCTTAATTTCATTAAACAACATCATACCAGGACTTTCTGTTGGGCAACATTGGCAATGCCCGACTAACACATAGTCTTTATCAATTTCTCCGATCTCAACTCCATGCTCAATTAAAGCTTTTGCTTGATACAAAGCCGCTTCGTTGGGTAAAACATTCATAAAACAACCAACAAACGAAATTCCAATGGCTACGTTATTGTAACCAAAAGTGTGGGCACCAACGGCACCCCATCCTCTACCTTCATAAACTATTCCATCGCACCCCACAAGAAAATTGTAACCAATATCATACCACTTTTTGCTTTCAATGTGGAATGTTTGCACTAGCCGAACAAGGTGTACATTTTCAGCTTGTGTTAACGCACTTTGAGTTGCAGTGTGAGCTATAATAATATATGTTCTTAAAACAAGACGACAGAAGTATAATACATACAAATAATCACAAGCTTAACGGGTCCATCTAAACGATCAATTTCGCCAACAGGATCTTGAGCTAACCAATTTAATCGATTGATAATATGTAATTTGTTCGCTGTTCTGGTTGCTACAAAATAATAATAAACATAGCAAATAGTTTTAACAATAACTTACCTGCAGCGCCGTTTAAAAATACTTCTGGAGATACTACGTTTTTAACAGCATTGTGTATAGTTTGGTTAATTTGTACAGGTCCGTATATTTTGGCAACAGTTCCTAAGTGAACGTTGTTGCATTGAGTCAAGTTTATATTCCTATACGATTTTTGATTGATTTTGAGATTTCCTAAAACGTCCACTACTTCCTAAAACCAAAACGAACAAATTAACGATTAAAAACTCAAATAAATGCGTTTAACTTTAGAAGGTAAGAATTAATTACTTTATGTTAAAATCCATTATTTAATAGTAATTTACGTAACAAGGGTCGAAAGTAAGGCATAGCATATAACCAACGTTAATGCGGCGCGAGACTGCGTGTTCGAGCGCTGCATGTGAGTGAGTTCGCTAAGATGCTTTCGACGAGTAACGTACATTATTTTTTGTGTTGCCTTTTGTAAAATTACATTCTTTTTGAAAAAAACTGGTGTGGTCACCACACGACTTTCCTATAAGAAATGATGAAGGAATGTCTACATATTTTTTTAAGGTTGTGTTGTCATGTTTGTATTGATTTCCTAGCATGCTATAATTTTTTTGAAAATTTTCGCCTCGATTTTATTAAAATCATAGCGACTAACCCTTATATTTGTGAGCCTCGATGTTACTTGCCCCTTTAGTAAATCAGAGAAAAAAATCGTCGCAGACAGGATTCAATTTATTTTAAATTACAAATGAAATATCTTATAAACTGTTAATGTTAGAATTTTTTTTATTTGAATAAATTGTTAGGAAGAATTGTCTCTATAAGAAACTGTATAAATAATTCGAATAATTTACATACGTAGAAAATTATATAAGAAAAACTGTTAAAAATAGCGGATACACCCACTTCTGGTTTCTTTATCAAACCCATTTTTTAATAAAACCGAGAGAATATGAAAAGTCAGTTCCATACCACATTTCAAGTTACTAGGACTTTTGGTTCGAGACTTATCGTGGGTACATCCAAAGATAATTTAAATAAGATGTAACACTCCGTATATAAACAAGTCAAAAGAATATAGAGAAGTATTGTTATTTTTTAACGTATCGTGCTTTCCCTTCAAGATATGAATTTTTTTTCTAAAAAAAAATTGTAGACAGGATTCGAACCTAGGATTATATATGGATTCACCTTAAATCATAAAACAAATATCTTATAAACTGTTAATGTTAGAATTTTTTTTATTTGAATAAATTGTTAGGAAGAATTGTCTCTATAAGAAACTGTATAAATAATTCGAATAATTTACATACGTACAAAATTTATAAGAAAAATTGTTAAAAATGGCGGATACAACCACTTCCGGTTTGTTTATCAGACCCATTTTTTAATAAAACCGAGAGAACCAGCTCTATACCAAATTTCAAGTTACTTGGAGTTTTGGTTTGAGAATTATCGTGGATACAACGTTACACACAGACACACACACACAAACACACAGACACCCAAAATTTTTTGTCAAAAATACATTTTCCTGATTCATGAGACCTTAAAACGTAAAATTATGCAATAAAATTTTTTTGAAAAAAAATTGCGACCGCGATAGTAAAAACAAAAAAAAATCACCAGAAATGTGTTGGTACTACATTTATTATTAAATCTGTCAAATTTGACATTAATTTTATAGCGCTTTCATTAAGTCGTGAACTGTGACCTTGGGTCGAAATTGGGAATTAATAAACTAAAAATTAAAAGTTTGACAAGTCTATGTGAATCTCAAAAACGTTAGTCTATTTAAAAAACACTTGCCATAATAAAATTTAAAAACAATCACCTATTTATGTATTAAATAAAAATAAGTTTACTTACAATAATACATAAAGACTTATTAATAACAAATACAACGACAAGAGCAAAGATAGGTCAGTAAAAATGTACCAGGGAATGTTTGCAAGACGCACAGTAGCAAGGTTTTGACATATACGGACTACAGCGCCACAGTTCACGAGATCCTGAAAGACGTCTAACATCGTTTTTTTTCAATTTATCTGAATTTCAAGATTTTTTAAACTACTTTTTCGCCTGTCGCATACTCGTTTTAATATAATTGACCTTGAACACTTAGTTTTATGTTGACTTTTAGTTTTCATTTTGCCACCCCTAGAGCTTTTTCGGCCAGCATGTAACTACACTAACGAACGAATATTGACCTTTGCGATGTTGGCAGCGCAAAAGAATCTTTTTAAAAAAAATTGCAAACGACACAAAAAGATCAAATTTATTAAATACTTTAAAAGTGCCATCTCCTTTGAAACAAGTAGAACGTAACAATTATAGAGAGATTCTTGTTAATACTAAACAAAATAAAAAATGGTAGAATTGGTATGATATATTTTGTATCTAAGAATTCTGACAACATTTATCTAATCATAACATTATCATTATATTTCTTTATATTACTCAAGGAGCCTCTTTCTGTGTGATGCTTCATCATGGGCTCTAATCCGGTGATGTCATCTCATTGTTGTCGCTGCAAGGATGTTCGTGCATTTGATGTTCCTTTTTGAACAAAGATGACCAACTAGTCCAATGACTTGCGTGGTTATCAGTTATTAATCAAATCGGATCCTTTTTTTATGACTTTACATCACAAAAATCCAAATTTTATAAATGACTGTTAGTTTATCCACCAATTTTCTAAACAACGGTAGAGTGCAGCTGGTGGTCCATTTTTCTTTAATTTTGGCTTCTTTCTTATACGCGTATAAATACGTAGAGGAGAAACATAGAATTCAAAAGCACTGATGCAGCACATAATGGTAGTAGTCTGACCTTATTCGGCGCTTATGTAATAAAACACATTTTTTCTATTGCTTTTCGGTAAGTGCTATTTTCGATGGACTTTGAACAGCAATTATACCTGTTTCGTCTGCATTAAATAGTTTACACGGTGAAAATCCAAAAGAGTGTTCAGGTTAGAGAAAAGCAGATCAACTTCATTTTTGTTGAATTCGGAAATACGATTTATATATTTATTGCTCCTGTCTTAAGCTAATATTCAACTTTCGTATAAAAACCCGGCAAGCCAATCTCTACTTTAGAGAAAGGATGTTGTAAGTTCTCACTGGGATCAAGTGTCATCGAATTAGGAAATTCCTTAAGTTGATGGCAAGTATAAGATGGGTTCAGTTCCGCTATGATATTAACAGCTTAGTACCCAGCAAACAAAACGTTACTCAATGCCAAATAATTGTAAAAATATAACAAGCATCCCGTATACGGTATATCAAATATTAATATTAAATTTTTTAATTATGTTTCTAATCTTTATGTTTGATATGCTGACGAAGTAAATATGTAAAATGATGATAAATTAATAAGACAATTTCCATTGTCATGATTATAAATCCGTTAGTTGACAGCTCAGGTTGCCCAGTAAACCCATATATATCTGATACGTATTATCTGGAGCTCATTAAAAGAACTCAGTTATAAGTTATAATACTAATTTATATAATTGATATATAGAAGCCACGTAAATAGATATTCATTATCATTGAAAAACATATCTCCCATAAAGTATCTTGTACCAAAAACGTAGACTATGCAACAATATTACTTTTCTGTAAATAATAACAAACCTAAAGGAATAATTAGCAATTTATATTGTTTTTTCCAATTATAAATCTTTAACGTTTTTAACGAAATCAAATTGAATTTTGAAATCAAGTCTTGGTATGTGAAAATTTGAAAATATTCCAAAAAATTAAAACTTTAGTTTTAGCGGAAGTTAAAGAAAAAAAATGTTTTCTGGTCTTGAGATTGTTCGGTAAGCTAAAACTGACAGACGATGAAAAAATCTCATTGAAATCTTGCTTAATTTACGAAAAATAGCAATTTTTGAATTTAGACAATTTCGAAAAACGCCATTTTCTAGCTAAGTGAAAATCACTCGGTATATCTGATAGGGGCTAAATAGGTTTTCAGACAAGCACAAATTATTGCCGTAGTTTTTTTTACATTAAAAATTTTTAAAAATCTGTTTGGTGCTGACTTTGGCGAACACTGTATGTTAACATAATACGTATCTTGTATAAATTTCTTGTGTGCGTGTGTATGTCACTGAACTCCTTCTAAACGACTGGACCGATTTTGATGAAATTTTTGTGTGTTCAAGTGGATTTGAGGATGGTTTAGATTCACAAATAAACCCGGCAGATGGCGTTGCAGTCGTTATATAGGATATTTATCTATACTGCAAGTAAACTGCTGAATCGACTTGAATGAATTTTTGTGTATGCATTTATTCATTCATTTCTTACTTTGTTTAATATCCTAATCGCTTGGTATATCATGCAGGGCAACGTCTGTCGGGTCCGCTAGTTGTAATATAAGTTTTTTATTCATTAAACACAAGCAGTACCATACTTACAAAATTAGTATTTCTCTAAATATAATGTTTATTGTTTATATGAATTATGGAATGCATAAATTCTAACATTGGGAGTCCGAGCTGTACGAAATAATTAAGAAGCATAAATTGAAAACCTGGGTATACAAGTTGGATTCGTTGCTGCACGAGTATGGGCTCCGGTTAAATATTCTGAGGAAGAAGGTAACATAGAACCAGAAACATCAGATGACAATTTCGACAGAACTCCAAAGCAATTGACGTGTTATTTCGCAAGTACTATTTTGCATTAAGCTCGGACATATAATTTGTACTAGCATATTTAATATATTTGGTATATTTCACTAATATACGATTATATTCATTAGAAATATACAATATACATTACTTTGTATACTATATGAAGCGGCGTTGAGCTAAAAATGAGCTATGCATGATACGTAACTGCAACATTTTAAGCATCCATGTTTATATAACTTACATAGTATATTTATTATGTATCTCTGTTGACTGGGGATCGGAGAAGCAAACGTGACTTGTTACTACTTACACTGTCACACATTAAAGTTATGGTTGGTCCAGGTTTTAGATGCCAACAAATCTCAAATATTACCGATTTATGAAAACATTGTTTCTTAATTACTTTTTTGTTACGATAATTTTATTACTTGCATGTAACAATTTATATTAAATAAATGAGCACATAACAAAAATTGTTAACGCGTTTTGACGCAGTTTTTGTTTTTCAAAAAATTAATTAACAATAAAAGATTCATAAGGTTCTTATACACATGCTATAAACGAAACCTTGGACTTCATACTAGTGTTCCCGTAATTTGTAAAGGACCTGTAGGTGGAGCTCTTCTACGCGACTTACTAAAGACGGCGTATCAGAACGTTATTCTACAATAAACGGTAGATGCTCGCATAGATGTGAAAGAGTACACCAATATGGTACGAGTCATGGACGACTGATCAAAGATAGTAGGTATACTTATAATTTTCCTGTACATCGAAATCGCTCGCTTCTGCTTTCGCCAATTCCAATTCGCGAAAAAATATTGCAACGATTTTTGGTGTGCTCATTGAACTATTAAAAACGGCATAGGTAGCAATAACAAAGAGTTAAAAAAAAGTGAACGATTATTTATCAATATCATAAATAAGATATAAAATTAATGTAGTCAATAACATATAATTTCAAGGAAATGTATATCTTCATGTTCTATTTGTAAATAGAACTAAATTTAATCAATATTTGTTACAGATAAGATTAAAATACTTTATGAATACGGAAAAAGTTGCATTATTCTAATACACATCTTTCAACATTTTGAGCCTCTACTCATAGAAGCTTTGTTCTGATGAAAAATTTTGCCATGCGTTGCCCAATAGACGTGCGTCGATCTTTATGATCAGCAAAACATGATTAGACGTAATCGACATAATAGACGAAACTTTTAACACATACGTCGTTGTTCAAACAAATAATCCTTGAAACTATATATAGATGTGATAATTTTATCTTTGTTGTTTCGCCGTCATTTTTGGATTAGGTTTTTATTGTTATAAACTTTAAACAAATGAATAGTGTCACTGCAAACTCAACGATTTTTTATTACTGTTGAAGTTTTAGCAAACATTAATCTCACCAAAAGTTTCCGATATAGAATTAAGTATTTAGGTGCACACCCCTATCACAATTCTTCTTTTGTTGTAATTTGCGTTTACATTTTTTTGCAAAGATAGCAAATCTTCCATTACAGCGCAAAAATAATTATTTGATCATAAATACCAGTAAATTATATAATAAAGGGTACCAGTTCTTCTGTTATTATTTTATCAACCTTGTTACAGTCGCCTAAGCATTGACGCCAATTTACTTTTTAACATTTAATTTTGTTCAGTAGGTCAGCTTTTTGCAATTTTCTATGCTTTCTTTAGGTTTTTTTAAAACTTTTTACTTATTACAATACAATACATTAAACGTTGATATTGATTTAATACGACATCTTTTATTCCAGCTTTTATATCAAAATTTTCATATCGGTAAGAAAAATTTGTTTCTTCATTTCAATTTCATTTGCCAAAATTTTGAAGATTAACGAGAAAATTTAATCGCAAAAAAAACTGAGAACAATTAATTACGGTATTTAAAAATGTTTCTTTGAGAATAAGAATTTTCGGAACAAGTTTAACAGCTACCATAGAGTTAAACCATTGATTATACTTCGATTTCATTTGCTTAGAATTCTTATGACTATATTGAGATTTATGGAAAAATGTACAGTAAAAATAAAAATCCAAAGAGGAATTCAACTTTTTATTCTGAGAACAAAGAAAAATTATCACCCAGTTGTGAAGTGTAGGTTAGGTATGTAAAAAGAACAATTTCTTGACTTCCTTGAAGTGCAAGTCTTGCATGTTTTTGTCGGTTTAAGTCTTGTCAGCAAACTCTTCTTATGTCTTGTTCTTGTTCATAATATAATAATTTACATTGACATTTTAAGAAAATATTTTGCACCAATTTTAGTTGTTTAAAATCACAATAAAAGTTAATTAGAGCTAGAGCATCCTTTCATACTCTGGTACTCGCAACTAGTACCAGTAAATATCAAGTATTGCAAGTATGTAAAAGCGACAGCGCCGGAGTTAAAACAAGACTAAAACTAATGACTAACATAATTCTTAGTAGGTAAAAATACATTTTATATTTTTAGATCCTTTCTCAAGTACAAATATAGCTGGATAATCAAATTTGGAATAAGAAGTCATTAAACTTACGCCTAACAAAGAACTCAAGGTATAATTCAGAAACGGATACCAATAGTTTTGAAAAATGTACTCCAGCATGCAGTAGTGGCTCGTGAGGTGGGGTTTAAGGTGAGCTACATTTTTTACCGGTGTTCAGTGCTAAGTGGTAGATTAGTTCAGAATGGAAATTTGTGACTATTTCGGTAATGACAAGATCTGAAGTAAAATACTCAAAATCGGTGTTGACGCCAATCAAGGACACGATGAAATTAGTTTCCGGATCCTTGATCACCTAAAAGCCCATCAGGTTGGTTACTACCCTTACGAACCTGCCTTGAAGGTTGTAACATCACAAATTTAAAATTTTAACACGTATTCAACGCGGGCGCTGTGTTATTAAATAACTTTGTTACATTAACATTCACGAATTTATTATTAAAAAATAAATAAAATAAAATGGCAATTTAAGAAAACAGGTAATTAAAATTGAACAACAATAAAAATAAACGGCAATAGAAATCAAATTTACATGAACTTAACACAAAATACAAGCGTTAAAATTTAATTAAACACAAAAAGAATATTTTGTTAATTTATTTGTGTTTCATTAAATGCATGGTTAATTAAGCAAACAAACGTAAAAAAATGCGAAGGCCGCGCGACGTCTGTGATTAACTTAATAAATGACGCAAATTTCGTTTAGCTTAAAATTAGACTAAAATATGAGAAGTAATACTCGTCGATCGGTTAAATTCATTTACCGACAGCAAATCATTCACTAAATGACGAAATTACATAATTAAACGTTAGGAATAATAACAAAAATACGTTTTGATAGGTTCAATGCACTTAAGTTACACTGAACTCGAATATTATTGCAATTAAATCTTTTGCATCAAACGTAAATTATAAACATCTAAAGTAATTTTGTATCCTGATGAAAATGCGGGTGACTAAACCGAGAAGCTAGTTGATAATCCCAGGCAGTAGCGAGCTGGAGAACTTACTCGAAAAGGCGGTGTCAAAGTGACTTGGGTGTATTAATTATTTAACTGCAAAATGCGGCAAAATGCGATTATGTTTATTATACGATGCGTAACATCACTCAACCATAAACTTTACGAAAACTCATCTTACGTGAAGAATTTAATTTTTAAAACCGTAAATTTACTAACTCGGGTCTCTTTCAACCCTAAACACAAAACTTCACGTTCCTTTAAAGGGCAAAACACCTTTCGCGTCACGCACCAACTCTTAGCTTCCGATAAACTTTGTTCTGGAATTACAGCATCATCTTTAACACAGATAAAAAATTAAAACGAAACGTAATTTCACGTAAATTTGGGTGAAGTATTTCACATCGCAAACGCGACCGTAAGCAAAGATAATAATGCATAAACAAAACTCTTAATGGTGTTAACATGAATAACTGCATAAAATATCAAATTACTCATATTTCAAAAACCCCAAAAGAATTGTCGGAAATATAAATCATGTTGCAATCTGAATTTGTGAAACCAAAAACTAGCGGAACTAATAAATTATAAAATGTACTTCAAGGGTATCACAATGAAATCGACCTAAATGATTTAAGAGTGCATACATACTAAATAAGTACTCAATAAAATGAAAATTAATAATTAAGATTAATTTAAAAACGTGAAATAACTTCAATAAATGCAAAATTACTCAAATGATCTTAAAGCAGACCAAACGGATAAAACAAACTCAAATACCGAGTTTTTCACAAAAAAATACGTCCAAGCTAATTAACTAACAGTGATTAAAACTTGACCAAAAGCAAACGATTGTGGATAAGACAGGTTCTTAA
This sequence comes from Aquatica leii, assembly GCA_035610365.1. Classification (NCBI taxonomy): domain Eukaryota; kingdom Metazoa; phylum Arthropoda; class Insecta; order Coleoptera; family Lampyridae; genus Aquatica; species Aquatica leii. The sequence continues at coordinate 47,032,313 of CM069435.1, read as the reverse complement.
TTCGACGGAATATTTATTTTATTGTATGGTATGTTTAGCAATCATTCTTTACTACGCTGACCAGTTTCGATTATACTTCATCAGAAAGAGGTCCCATTTCAATTTTGTCAAGTTCTGATGATGGGATCCATGAGAAAATAATCAAACTCTCATATTTACATCGGAATAATATTCTTTTGAACGATGTGCATTAATGGTTTTTAGTAACTATAACCACTATTGTTATCACTAAAAAGAGAAAAATAAAGTTCTTTTAACAAACAAAAAGGACAGACTTCAAAAAAATGCATCGAATAAAATTCAAGAAAAATAAAAAATAATTATTTAATTTATTTACAATTCAACGACGAAATTTATTTATTTACATGTCATTATCTCGATGCCAAACACATTTGAATTAAATATATTACAACTGCCAAAAGTGATGTTTAAAATTAAACCTAAACCTACGTCAATGTAATACATGACATCGATTTCAAAAAGTTATTTTATGTAATTAAAATCTTCGTCCTTTAATAGCAACTAAATTGAATTATTTTTTACTTTTTAGTTCATCTATTGAAGTCGGTTCTTTTTTTTGTTCAATTTTTTTTCTTATAAACTGCACTATTCCCTGTACGGCGAAAAGATAGAGTTAAGCCCCTCCTTCAATTTTGTATGATAATTTAAACCAATGTATGAAGAGACAAGTTTACACGGCTCAAATTAGTGAAAGCGCGAAAATTCAAAAATTATGTAATGTATAATCTAGGCATTAAAGATTAAAGTACATAGGAAAAAGTATAATTTTCAATTAATGTACAAAATTATAAATTTCTACTTATAACAAATAAATACGTTTACAACTTTGTTAATTTAGTTACACCATTTGTTTTTAAAATTTATCAAATAACACTTGGAGGGAACAACTAAACATTTCAAACGCGTATAAACAAGGGCGTCATTAAGTTTTTACTTATTAACAAATTTGACGAACTAAACTTATGACATTTTATGGGAGTTTAAATAACATTCTGTATAAAAAAAATAGGATGATTCGGATAAAGAAGTCATCCTCCACACGAATATACACAAATGTTTTTCAAAGTATTGAAAAATACTATTTCGTCAAATGAATGGATATTACAAAAACTTAAAACTGCGAATAAATTAACCAAAATGTCCAACGTTAAACTCAGGTCAAACTGAAGTATGCTATTTGTTTGTTGTAATACTGACTTGAAAATTTTAACCAATAAAAAAAATTTATTCAAATTTAGCGCCTATTTGATGGGAGGGACTTAACTCTATCTATTCGCCGTACAGAGAATAGCAAATTTCGCGTAAAATTAAGTTTAACAGTTTTATTTGCTTCATTTATTTCCCAATTTGAAATAAGTCTTCAGAGAGATTTTATGTCAACCTTTTCTTCTAACGACAAATATATCGTTTCACTTAGAACACGTTCTACATATTGAATCGCGGGCTTTCCGCTGCAGATGAGCCCCAAAACAGCGAAACGGTCGTCCAGTAGCTCACTCTAGTAACATTTGCACAATTGTATCATTACTTAACCCCCCAATGTCCCTTTACATTGTGGTATTATCCCGCAGTTTTATTCAAACGTTTATTGCCATTGTAGCTTACAGTTATCTTTTATACATAGTAACTTATACTATAAGATGGCTCTGCCAGCAAACGTTGCTAATGATTTTTACAAACGTGACACTAAACTTTTTAGGAAACAGAAAATCTGAAGGTTATAAAGAAATTGTCAATTGAGGTGTTAGAAGGCAGGTCGTTGATAGTGTTGAGCATAGGAAAAGACTTAATCAAAACATTTGTATAACAAAACTATTCCAGGCTGTAGTTTTAAATTATGTAGTACATATTATTTTCTTCTAAACGTAAAATGGAAAAGAAAACATACCTATATATACCTAACAAGCCTCTACACACAAACAACCCTACGGTAATTGTTAATATTCACAATTATCTGTGATACATAGTAACTTATACTACGAGATAGCTCCGCCATCAAACTTTGCTAATAGTATAGTAGGTAACCTGATGTAATAGACCTATACACACAAAAAAATCATTTAAATAATTCGAATAATTTTTTGAAAGCTTATCGCTCCGATAAAGGTTTTAATGATTTATTGATTGATGCTAAAGAAATAGCATCCAGCTTAGACATAGAACCTAAATTTAAAAAAAAAAACAAGGTCTAAGACCGCGAAAAAGTAAAAAAAAACTTTTTGATTATGAATGTGAGAATGAACCGATCCACGACGAAACTTTAAAGTTCAAAGTTGATTGTTTTTTTAATGCTCTAGATGTTATCATAACATCAGTGGATGAGAGATTCCAATTACTTTCTTCTTACTCGAATAATTTCACGTTTTTATGGAATATTGATAAATTTAAAAATTATTCTGAAAACGAACAATTAGAATTAAGTCAAAAAGTTGAAAATTTATTAAACGACAAAACTTGCAATGAACGAGATATAACTGCCGTGGATCTTGTTAACGTATTGCAATATTTACAAAATTTTGATGTAAAAGTTGTTACGTCTCCAGAAGCAACTTGAAATTATATAACAATTAACAACTTAGTTAATTCTTTTCCTAATACGAGCATAATACTTTGTATTTTATTAACAATGCCAGTTTCTGTTGCTACCGCAGAACGATCTTTTTTAAAACTCAAAATAATAAAAAACATCGAACCATGGGGCAAAACCGACTAAGTAATCTTGCTATCATTTCAATAGAAACGGACCAACTAAAAGGATTAAGACACCGAAGATTTAATTAAACAATTTGCAAACATTAAAGCACGGAAAGCTCAATTCATTTATCTAAAATATTAATAACAATCCTAATACCTGGATATTAACCTTTAAAAGGTCACATTTTGCATTATTAAAATAATATATTGTTTTGTTTTTATTTGTCGATCAGTTTCGTCCTGTGACATATAAACGAGTATTTTTAATGTTTTAAATATTTTTTTTATTTCTTGTGCTTTTGTATCATACTATCACATTTGAAACTAAAATACAAAAATTTTGAGTTGTAATTCTGTTAGAATATATTTCTGTTTTCTATAAGTTTATAATTATGTTATGTACCTCAATGAAAAAATACTTGTATGGCGTATGGCTTGTACTTGTAAAATATAAAAATGAAAATAAATTTATGAAAATACTTTTTAAAATTATTTTTCAATAGTGGATAATAATACCTAACTTAACCCGTATCTGTACACACATATGAACGTAATACAAATTTGGGGAGTTATTATAAAAGTGCACAAGAGCGCCAAAAGTGCTAGGCGCGGGCCTTGAATAAATAAATAACACTGCAAAAATTAAACTAGATATGCAAAACAAGTATTTTTAGGCTACAATGATTAAATTTGTTTTTAAACTTTTTAAGCATATTGCAATTATTCAACAAAAAAATTCCTGTAAAATACTGAGTATTTTCTAATGAAACAAAAACGGTAAAGACGTCAAAAACAAATCTAATGACCCAAAAGTCAAAAATGAAATGTTATTTACAAAATGTGCAATTGTATCTTAATACCTGTCTGTTTTATTAATTTCTAATCAATACTACAGTTTTTATATACAATTTAATTTAACAAAAGATAACAAAAAAAAATGATTTTAAAATGGTTCAAACTAAAATTGATGAGGTTTTTAATACAATTTTTAAACATTTAACAATAACAATTCATAGCATTTCCAGAGAAAGTTGAAAAAAAAATTCTTCAGTACAACATTTTTGTAATATGTTTTTTATTACTTGTATTAAGATTTTTAAAATATGAAAAACAATGCGTATACGAGTGTTACTAAATAAAACCTAGTTCAGAGATACTTACTCCATTTAAATCGACGATTCTGTTCTGGCATAAATCGCTAATTTCACTTCCTGTGTCTTCTGTGGTTTCCGAAACACTTAACGAATCTGACGTTTCGGACTCTAATATGGAGCTGTGATCTTCATGTATTGCACTTTCTGCAAACCACTTATTGCATTTATAATCTACTAACTCCTCACATTTATTTTTATTGTGCAATTCCACATCGACGTCTTGACACTTTGTGCAAACATAACTTTCCATTTCTTTGTTTTCACTCATACCACAGCTCATACTAAAGTGTTTGGTTACTTTTCCGTCTGATTAAGAGCGCGATTCGGGGAATTACAGTTATAAATAATTTCAAGGTTGTCAATCTCCGAAATTTAAACCGCAATTACGAAATCAACTGGCACTATTCGTTTACACCTAATATAAAATGATCGAGCTTGAAGTTTTTAATGTTGGAGGAAAATAAGACAGTTGTTCAAATATTTTTCTTATAGATAAGATTTCAATTTAGTAGTAGGGAGTACGTAAACACAGGACAGGGCTTGCAGAATTTATTTAGAATACTTGTTTACTTTTGATAAGTTGAAAGACCCGTTATATGACGCAAATTAGAAAACGTCAAGATTGTAGGCGTGCACAAATACCAACAAAACACGTTTACGCGCAGAAAGTAAACCACGTTTATTCAATTTTAAATTTTTGCGCACTTTCAAGTCAGTTGCGTTTCTTGCGCTTTTATTCAAATAAACTGGCAAATGCTTTCTTCGTTGAAGTAATTTGTAACTGTTTATAGCTTAGATAATTTTTTTAAATTATTTTGACAATACATACTAGTATATTTTATAAGCATTGTCTATATACAAGTGAATTACGGCTATTTCCTCGGTCTGTTGTGCCGAAATGGTAGAAGATATCAGCCTAATTTTTTAGCGAGATATGTAAAATGTTAAGGACTATCTTTTTAAATTTGTTTTAGTTATACATGGAGCTTTAGAAAATTGTAATATATAAATTTAAAGATTTTTTAAAGGCAACACCCAGTATTTTATGTCATTTTTATATTATACGTTAAAAACTAAGTCCACAGTATTCATAGGTTGTTTAAAAAAATTATTCTAATTTTATTTTTTTTCAAACATCAAAAACTATTAATTTAAATGGATCACTCTGTATTTTTCTATTTTATGTGAAAGAACCTTCTATCAAAAATTTTGGTAATGCATGTCTAAAATTAATGATTAAAATGTTATTACAATTTTCTCTCAAATCTCTAAATCTGCTTTATTTGTAGTAGGCAGGGGCGGATGGGCAACATCTTAACGGCCCGGGAAATAATATTTGTCGGCCATTTTTTAATTTCCGGATATGGCTAAAATATACATTTACAGGGTGTCATTTTTCCTTTAAAATTTAATAGCGCATAAGTTTATTACAGATTTTTGAATCAGATTACATTTACTATTCACAAAATATCATACAACATACAACAACAAAAAAACAAAATAAAAGTAAATCAAAGTTTAAAGTTTTTTTATTCCAAGTGTCGAAATTAGGTTTGTTATACACGATTAGAAAACTTACAACTTCATAAAAATTTTTTAAACACAAAAATTTAAGAAAAAATTATTATATAAAAACTATTCTTTCAACAATCTATTTAATAACTTGCTTTGCTGCATAAGCATGTCTATAATGTTATCAGAGTCAATATTATATAAAATATCATTTTCGCAAGCCATTAACATAAAAGCATGCTAATTATTATTCGACATTGAATTCCGTAATCTATTTTTTATGTATTTCAATTTGGAAAAACTTCTTTCACATTGAACTTGATTTATTGATATTGTTAATAAACATTTGTAAGCATTTCCTAGTGCAGAATATACCTCACTGTACATATTGTCCTTTTACATTTTTTATTATTAACATCAAAATCACCATCTCTTTCAAAATCATTGTTGTCTGCTTCATCAGTTTCATCTGTATCTGTAACTGTAGCATTACTCTCAAATTGTTGATTACTCTCCGCATTTGTTGTTGCCGAAACTTTAAATTTATCCCAATTTTTTGCGAAACTAACCAATTCTTCTTGCAGATTTTCTTTTGTAATATTTGGGTAATAGTTTTCTAACAGTTCACTCAACTTTTTAAAGCTATTTGATGGTACTCCTTGTTTAACTTCATCAAAATTTGTTGTAGACAATAAGGCAATATCCTTATAAAGCTCACCATTATTCTTAAATCTACATTCTATAGAATTTATAATTTTATCTAAAATTCTATTATGGGTTTCAACTTCATAGTTTTTTCGACTATCTTTTATGGGATCATCTTCCGCCAATTCTCCAGCCATTTTCTTTCGTTTTCTTATTCTGTTTTTGGGAAAGGAAATTGGTATGTTGATGTCGATTTGTTCACGGCTGTCAATTTCATCTTGAGCCCATGCAATGAACGTTTGCGTAGATGTTTCAATATCGATCATGTCGCGACTTACGGCCTTTAATAGTGATGTACAATTCATAATCATTTCGTGGCATCTTAGTAAGTGTAATCTGATAGTTTGCAAATATTTCGAGACAGGACCAATAATTGAAAATAAGTTTGTAAAAATTTGAGCCGTTGGTAGCATTTCATAATCTATCAATTGTATAAGCATGGTAGAGGCCTTCACACGGACATCTGGTGGCATGTTTTCAGACAATTTTATATCGTGTAATGCTAATAATACATCGATGTAAAGAGCATTGGCGTGATTTTTGTAATTTCCAAATATTTTTTTCAAATCTGCTTCTTTTACCCACCAACGAGTTTCTTCAATTATTTGTAATTTCTTTTTTTTTGCCTCTAAGGATGTGCTTTTCCAAATATTCGTTCTTTGGTAGGATTCTTTGAAGAAAATTCTAATGGAATTTAATAAGGTAAATAAAGACGCTGCATTTATTATTATTTTGACGGTGTCAGACACAACAAGGTTCAAGATATGGCTGTAACACCACACATGTAATTGACTAGGTGTATTTTCAGACATCCATTTAGAGAAACGGAAACCAGTCTCTCATAGATTTCACAACCCAAAACTGTGTAGTGTCCAATTACACAGAAAATATTTCTGCTTTTTGGATTTCTTCCAGAATTGATGTTTTGATCAATTCTCTTATGATTTGCAATATTGAATTTACAGTTGTTTTAAATAATAAACTTACGAATGATCCAGATCTATGTTGTTGTCCTCATTTATTTACTTACTAACAATATTAATTCCAAAAAGTTGCCATGGTCCAATGTGGGATCAGCTAAAGTATATGCAGCTTCATATATCTTTCCTCTATAACTTAATCCGCGTTTTCCAATAAGTTTTATAATGTCTATAATCACTTCTAACACTCGTCGTTTTTTCTTTATTTGCTGCTGCCTGATATTTAATGTAGATGAAAGAAGCAAATTGGAAATGCCCTTTTGATTCTTGCACATAAAGTATGCTCTAACTGAATGTTCATGTTCACTGCTTACTTCATGCTCCTGAATTCGTTGAAAAGTGTGGGAAAATTCATTCATACCAAGAACAAATCGATTTTCGTGCTTTGCGTATACCAGACATACAGTACAAAACAACTTAAAAGTTTTTTCATTGTATGTTAGCCGCAGTTCCTTACTGTGCCATTTTTCATTTTGAAGACTTTTTCGCGATTAAAAAACTCAATTAAAGCTGGTTGTCTCGGATGAAATGAAAAACAATTTTGAACGTCGTACAAATTTGGATTTTTAAAATAACTATCATAGTGACTATCAGTGATATTAATTGCGGATTGAAAGCTTGATTTTGCTTGGTTGGTTTTTGCAATGCTTTGAAAATTACAAGGAATTGTTAAAACAGTAGACGTGGATGCTTGGTTTTCACCTTCGTTTTGTATTCTTGTTTCAACTTGAGAACTTACACGTATTCAGGAAACGAAACAATTTTTTCCGATAATTCTTGAGATGGTTGCGGTTGACAAATAATAGAAGAAGGGGCTAGTTTTTCAAACATAAATTTAATGTTTTTTGACTTGTGTGCCTCAGCTTCCATTGCCTTCTTTCTCTTTTTGTCCTCCTTTCGGTTTTTCTTTGTCCATTTTTTAATGATTTATTATATACTAGCTGTACCCTGCCACGCTTTGCAGTGGCACATTGTGATTGAATGGTTGAAAAATGAGAAACAAAACAAAGAATACATTTCACTTGCTTCCACTACGTTATTCATTAATTTCTTAACTGCAAGTAGCGTGCCGTTGCAGAGTTTTGGCTGATTAATATTCCGCAAGAGGATAATTGGCACACCTACTTTCAATTTTAATTTGTGTGGTGGTATCCCTGGCAGATCAAGTGAGTTTAAAAATTCTATTGGATAATTAACTACTTTATCTGCTTCCACAACGGTGTCTATCGACTTATATGCAATTTCATCAATTTCAAAATGAATGAATAAATTATTAAAAACGAAAAATATAAGAAAATTATTAAAAATAAATAATTAAAAAAAATGCACGTCTTTATGTTTTCATTTTCTAACTGTGAACTGTTTTTCATTTAATTGTTATTTTATTTGATTTTATTATTGAAATTAATTGATGTTTACTATATTGACATTCGTATTTATATACATTAAAAGTTAGGTTAATCCAAATCTTTGATATAAAATATAACCTCTACTTACGATTTGGTGAAAGGCGCAGTTCGATCACAACACTATCTCACCAAAAATTCTTGATTTAAGTGAATATTTAATTCAGATTGTATAATAATCAGAATCAGATGCAAATTTTTTTGTAAATAAACAATGTAATTGGGAACGAAATTGTTTCTCATGTGACTGCGTCATTATTATTTCGGCTGTCAGCGAGTGTTTTCCTAGCTTACAGCAGATGGCGCGGTCACTGGTAAACAGCTGATCGTTAAAAAAAATTATTTTGTTGCGGTCGCAGATATGTGACTGATGCAAAAAATATATAAAAACAATCCTTGATGCGGATTTTATATCATGTTAAAATTTCAACTCAATCGGTGCAGAACTTTTTGAGTTTTTGAAGCGTACACAAACCAACATAACATTTTTATATATATATAGATGTATATAATTTATTAAATTATTACAATACGGCGATAATGGATAAACCTTTCCTAAACCATCTTTTTATTAAATTCTTTTTACAAATTTTGTTATTATAATTAGGTACCTAAGTCCCTTAAGTCAGATTCGAATATTCAGGGTAAATACACGCAAAACACAAAGCGAAGACTGCAAGCAGAAAATGGTATCAATTCTCGCCGCATACCTTCCAGTAAACTGTTTATTGAAATATATGCAGCGCTATCAACCAGAGGCGGAATCGACATGGTGTTAATTTAGTGGAACAGTTCGACGAACACTACGGATTTCAGTGATCGCAGGATGCTTAAATGAGTCCGGCCAAAAGCGTCCACATAAAACCATGTTACAGTAACTGTTACATTACGTGTTACATTACATGTTGTGTTAAACATCATTTTATCTTTGTCATACACGCATTCAAATTCTATGAACTGCTACGTTTCACCTGCGCGAGATTTCTAAGTTTACGATGGACGACCTGTAGGTTGGGAGATCACTTGGACGTACTTTCAGTCACCGGCCCTGCGGGCCTCTGAACAACCGGCGCACCGGGAAATTTCCCGGTTCGTCTTATGGCCCATCCGCCCCTGCTAGTAGGCTTTGCTTTTTAAATGATTGTACAGTAAGACCCCGCTTAACGCTATTTCGGTTTAGCGCTCTTTTATTTCAACCCGGTGATTCCCCGAAATTGCTCGCAGCACTACGGGGATTCCCCAAAATTGTGCGCAGCGCTAGTTTCCAAATATGTACATAACATATCCAAAACAGTGTATGTACATACAATAAACTAATACCAAAGCTAATACACTACAAAAGGTAAATAAGTGACTATGACAACACAAGAAAGAGATAACGGTAACGGCCACCGTCGATTTGGCTGATCTGACTAAACATCTCTGATGATAAAATAAACAAATGTTGAGTAGGTATACATATATTTTTATCTCTTAGTTTATTTTTGCTCATTTAACATAAAATTGTTAAAAGCTACTAACTTTAATTAAATCAGCATTACATTTTACATGTTGATTAAAACTCGAAACTAAAATTATATTGTTTTTATTTTTGTAAGAAATAAATGTTTGGTTTCATTTTTATTAAAAAAAACATAATTATTAAATTTAATACCTAACCAAATTCCTATTTTCCCCTAACGCCATTTTTTATATGTTAAGATAGCCTCTTTCAGCGCTGTGGATGTTTCGCATTACGCTCTACTTTGATGGAACGTATCTTACGCGTTAAGTGGGGTCTTACTGTATTTGATAAATAGTAAAACTGTCTACTATCACGCTATTACCATTGACTAATCATATAAGACATTCAACCAGCGTTGCCAGGTCTAAAATAATATTTTCTTCATACCTCGGTCGAAAGTACGTACTTTCGTCCCTAATAGCAGGGACGAAAGTTGAACATTTACTCCTTTTGAGAAGTACACGCGCGCCCTCTATAACGCCGGGAGGAAAGAATTTCTCATGCGTATTAATACTCGTAACTAGGGACTCGTTTCGCTCGTGCCGCAAATGTCGGGGGGCAGGCATCCAAAACATGCTTATCAACATTTAAAGTTAAAAAAGTAGAATTAATAACGTACTTTCGACCGGCTATGAAGAAAAATCGTATACACTACGCGGGCCAAAAATTGAAATCTCGGTCCTGCGCGTCATGATGCCCTCGGCTTCGCCTCGGGGCAGGGCCGAAAATTCAACGTTCGGCCCTCGTAGTGTAATATACTATTTCCCCACTGCATTCTTAAAAAAGTGCCAACCAGAAGCAAAAATCCCCAACTTTTGTATAAGTAAAAAAAAAGTAATTATAAATTTCAAGTTACTAGGACTTTTGGTTCGAGAGTTATCGTGGGTACCTCGTTACACAGACACAGACACACAGACTCCCAAAAAAATACTTTTTTCTGATTCAGGAGACCTTTAAACGTGAAATTATGCAAGAAAATATCCTTATAGGAAAGTAAAAGTTCGTTTTTACAACTTTAAAGTTAAGGTTTTCTTGAAAGTGTTATATCCTGTTACATACAAAAATGTCCCCCCTTTTTCTAAATCGCCATTTATTTTTTATGCAAGAGATGGCAAACGTGTTTTGCTTGTTTAGATCATAACCATCACGTCGTTGACAATTAGCACTGATTTTCTTTATACTGTTGTAGACGTGTGTTTGCAAATAGCTGTTCGTGCGTATCTATCGTTCAAAGCGATAAGACACGTCCTGCCTCACAATAATTTGTAAACATAAACCAATAACTAAAAATTATAAAACTGTTGATTTTTTAATATATTTCTAACTATATAAATCAAAAATGAAAAACACTTTATGTAGAATGTGAGTACTAAATTTCAAATTTCCATCATAAAGCTTACATTTTCAATCTTAAACTGAAAATCAAATTGTAGGGTTAGCACGTATGTCGTAGAGTAGATGACATGTCGATCAGTAATAATAAGTTAGCTAAAGATAGCGCTTGTAAAGTTAATGTTAATAAACCTTATTAACCTAGTTATTTACTTAAAGGATAATCATACATGGTGACAGCGGTAAAAACGAAAGAAAGGAAATAAAGAATTTGGAGATTAAAACGAAATACTAAATCGTTATAGGTGTGGTCCTGGAAAAAAAAAATGGCTACCGAGGTGAACAAAAGCAAAAAAGATGAAAATGCAAGTACAACTTCACATATAATTAATGTAAGTCCTCCAGAAAAATTTGATTTTAATTCAACCCATACCTGGGTACAATGGAAAAAAAGATTCATAAGGTATATGTCAGTATCAGGACTTGCGGTGAAAAATGATACAGAAAAAATAGACATTCTGTTGTATATTATGGGCGAGGAAAGCGAAAATATTCTGGTACAGTTCCCTACACAACCAGTAACTTATGAGGAAATGTTAAAAGCGTTTGATGATTATTTTATTCCAAGAAAAAACGTTACATTCGAGCGATTTAAATTCAATTCACGGACTCAACAAGTAGGTGAGTCTGCAGATAGTTATATTACAGCTTTACATAGTTTGGCAGAACACTGCGAATATGGACAGTTGAAAGAATCATTAATAGTGGATAAAATAATCGTAGGCATATTAGATAATAAAACACGAGAATATTTGCAGCGACAGCACAATTTAACACTTCCGGATGCAGTAACGGCAGTAAAACAAGCAGAAATGCAATCACAACAAAATCAAATTTTGCAGGGTGATCAAAAATTAGAAATTCAAGCGATAAGTAAAAAACGATGGCAAAAAAATAGCTCTTCAAAAGAAAAGGGATTTAGCCATCCGACGATGAATAAAGAGAAAAACAATCATATATGCAAGTGGTGTGGATTTCAACAACATGAACGCAGCAGTTGCCCCGCAAATAATGCTGTTTGTCATGGTTGCAAGAAAATAGGCCATTGGAGAAAGGTATGCAAATATAGATTCAATCAACCAAAAGTGGTCAGAAATGTAAATGCGCCAGAGTATGAAGAAGATGGCCAAGGTGATGAAGATGATTCAGACTATTTTGTAGGTCCAATTAGTGTTAACTTAATAACAAAAAACAATCAATGGTATGTACCTATAGAAATAGTTGAAATTCATAAGCAAGTTCACTTCTTAGTAGACACAGGGGCTGATATTGTTTGTATTCCTGATAGTTTATTAGAATCTTGTTTAAAGAAAAAATTAAAAATAGTAAAAATTAAAATATCAGGTCCTGATGGCAGAGAATTGAATGTGCTAGGAAAAATAAACCTTAAGTTAAAGTATAAGTCAAAGCAATGTGTTATTGAAGTTTATGTAATCAAAAACTTACAAAAGGCTATATTAGGTAGGCCAGGTATAAAAGAATTAGAGGTGATTAACTTTGAAAAAAATTCTTCAATGATTAATAATGTTAACAGTTGTATGTACAAAATAGACGAAGAATTTCCAGGTATATTTAAAGAAATTGGTAAATGTGAACAAGAAATTGAAATTAAAATAAGGGACAATGTTCAACCATTTGTGCAGCCAATTCCTAGAATTGTACCTCTTCCGCTTATTGATAAACTTAAAGCAGAACTGAATAGATTAGTTCGATTACAAATAATAACCCCAGTCGAGGAGTGTACAGATTGGGTAGCTCCTATAGTTGTGATTCCTAAGGGGAATTCAGTACGTATTTGTTGCGACTATACACAGTTAAACAAGTATATAGTAAGACCGTATTTTCCTATAGCAAGGTTAGAAACGAACTTCTCAAAGTTACAAGGTTCTCAATATTTCTCTAGAATTGATTGCAATTCAGGATTTTATCAAATACCATTAAAACAAAGTTGCCAAGCTTTAACAACATTTATAACTCCTTTTGGGAGATTTATGTTTTGTAGACTTCCATTCGGTATCTCTTGTGCTCCCGAATATTTTAGTTTACGTCTAGCTAGGGTATTAGAGGGAATAAATTCTATAGTTATGCATGTAGACGATGTATTAATATTTGCCAAGAATAGGGAAGATCACGAGAGGGTATTGCGACAAGTTTTAAATAGTATACATAAAGCGGGTATCACACTAAATAAAGATAAATGTGTATTTGGTGTTCAAAAAATAACATTTTTAGGCCATATTATTTCAAAAGAAGGGATAGCTATTGATCCTATTAGAATCGAAGCTATAAGAAACATGGAAGAACCAACAAATAAACGAGAGCTTATGCAATTATTAGGGATGATTAATTTCAATGCTCGCTTTATTCAGAATAAGTCTCAAATATTAGAACCCTTAAATTGTCTTCTTAGAAATGATATTGCCTTTCAGTGGGACAACGCACAAAGAACGGCGTTAGAAAAAATAAAAACAATGCTCCAAAAAGCTCCTTGTTTAGCACATTACGATAGTAGTAAACAAATAGTTGTAAGCGCGGATGCAAGTTCATTTGGGCTTGGTGCAGCCTTAATCCAAATAAATAATAACAACCGCGAAATAGTAGCTTATGCCTCGCGTACACTAAGTCAAACTGAGACTAGATACGCACAAATTGAACGTGAAGCATTAGCACTTACGTGGGCTTGTGAAAAATTCAAAGAATATATAATAGGTTTAAAAATCATTTTAGAGACTGATCATAAACCACTGATTCAGATTTTGCAATCGAAACCAATTGATGAATTAACTCCTCGGTTACAAAGATTTCGAATTCGTTTAATGCGGTATAGCTATGAAATACAATATATTCAGGGAAAATATTTAACGGTCGCGGATGCGTTATCGCGAAAACCTTTGAGAGAAAACAATACAGAAGATGAGCTGGCGGATGAAGTTGAAGCTCATGTTCGTACGTTAATAAAATCATTACCTATTAAAGACGAATACATATGTAAAATTATTAAAGAACAAGCTAATGATAAAATATGCAAACAACTAAAAGAGTATGTCCTCGGAGAATGGCCAGAAAAAGAAAACTTACCTACAGAAATGGTAGTTTACCATCAATTTAAATTGGAAATAACCTATAGTGAAAACTTGTTACTTAAAGGGACCCGTATTATTATTCCATCAAGTTTACAATTAGAATGTTTGAAATTTATTCATGTCGGGCATCAAGGTATAAAGAAGTGTAGAGAAAGGGCTAAACAATCAGTTTGGTGGATCGGTTTATCCACACAAATTGAGAAAATGATAACAAAATGTCCCAATTGTGTCGAACATAGGCAAAACAAAAAAGAACCATTTATAAAAGATTTACCACCTATAAGACCGTGGCAGAAAATTGCTGTTGATTTATTTAAACATGTCTCGTGGTATTTAATAGTTACAGATTATTGTTCTCGATTTTTTGAAATCCAATTATTACAAAATTTAACGGAAAATACAATTATCAAACACTTAAAAGAAATCTTCTCTAGATTTGGTATACCGGAGATAATTAGATCAGGCAATGATGCACAATTTAAAAGTCAATTTAAGAATTTTGCGAGGGAATACGGTATTAAACACATAACTAGTAGTCCACACTATCCACAGTCTAATGGATGTGTCGAGGCAGCAGTTAAAGTGGCAAAAAATTTAATTAAAAAAAATCAAGATATTCATTTGGCTTTACTTGCGTATAGGACAACGCCATTAGATAACGGATATAGTCCGGCAGAATTATTAATGTCGAGAAAATTACGTACTCAATTACCTTTACTACCTAGTAAACTTTTAGAAACAGTTAATGTACAAGGGGTATATGAAAAGGAATTGGAACGCAAAAATAAGCAGGCTAATAATTATAATTATAAATACCGAGTAAAAAAATTATCAGAATTAAAATGTGGTGATTCTGTTTGGATAACCGATCTAAAAAAATATGGTCAGGTCATTAGTAAAACAAATGAACCCAGGTCATATATAGTTAAATCAACAGATGGAGGTAGTTATAGGAGAAATCGTTGGCATTTAATTGAAGCTCCATATTATAAATTCAAAGATACAAGTTCGGATATCCATCCAGAAAATGTACAACCAAATGATATGACAAAGGAAATTGAAATATGTAATAATCAAGAGGTAGTGAGTGACAACGAAAATGAACCAACTGAAAACCAGCAAAGTGAACATTTAGTGTCAGATAGTGCTTCTAGTGTTAGAGTTAGCCAGCGCACAAGAAACAAACCAGCATGGATGTCTGACTATGTTGTATCTCAAAAATAAAAAGGGAAAGATGTAGGGTTAGCACGTATGTCGTAGAGTAGATGACATGTCGATCAGTAATAATAAGTTAGCTAAAGATAGCGCTTGTAAAGTTAATGTTAATAAACCTTATTAACCTAGTTATTTACTTAAAGGATAATCATACACAAATAGTTAACTAAAAACTAAGGATCTTAACAGTTTTACTTTACTTTTAAATCGTTTGACATCTTGATACTATCTGGCGATTAGTTAAAATACTTAGGTGCTAAAACGCTTACTGATTTTTGGCATTTTTAATATGAAGGAAATACATCCGCGAGAGATACAGCCTAGCTAGAATAAACATATTAAGCCAGATGTTTTAGATTGTATTAAAAGTTTACTAGTTTTAGGATATTTTTTTTCTTTACAGAATTGCAAAAAACCTAATTTCGTAATTTTATATTTTGTACGTTGGCAAAATTATTACGATACATACTAACAGGCACTCAGTGCAAATCAGAAATAATATGAGTACAAAGACTGTGATCTCTCTTCTTGCTTACTACTCTCCAAACTTTTTCACATATTCTAAAAAAACAGTGATTTAACGTCATTTAGTTACTGTGGTTATACTCGTAAAACTTTGAAACCATTTTTTTGCTTTGTTTTTTTTTCAACCAGATTTATAGAATAATGAAACGACCAATCCTAATTTTAGCAAGTATTTTAAGAAATAATAAAACAATTTTGTAGATATTTAAATAAGAAATTTACTACACAAAACCCGAACTCAATCGGTTAAGAAATACTCTCAAAAAATAAATTAGAAGTTTTATATTGTGCAAAATTATGTTGGGAATTGTGTTGCTTTAATTTAAAAAACAATTAAATGCATTTACAATCTTAAGTTATTTTTATCTGCAAACGCTGTGATTGTCATCATTCAGAGAATGGTAGTGATAAGCGCTGACCTATATAAACGAACGCGTAAATACTAGACGACCTTGAGCGTAATACTTAAGTCAAATGTCATTAATTTTTGAATTATGCGCTGCTATTAGAAGTGCCCAGTATAATAGTATATTGTACGCCACTGCAAGTACCGTTGCGACTTGTGTTGACTCCTCGCTATCTATTCCTGTTAAACCCCAACTAGTCCGGTTACAAGTCTTATATGATTAGTCAATGCTAAGTTAAGGAAAACTGGCCTTACCGATCAATGAACGGCTATACCAGTACCATTCTTTGAAAGGCATTGACGCTCTACCGATTTTGGAGGTTAACAGTGCGATACAGGTGACGGTTTTCATTATCATAATAATGAAAGTTATGTCGGTTTATCAAGAACTGCACACATTATTGCACGAAACGTTGTTATAAAAATTCTTAAGTGGTTTATTTTCCCGTCTAAAGGGTAATTTCTGCTTGCATGAGAGTATTAGTGCAAGTAGTCAGTCTAATGCGATAGATTAGCAATCTAAATTATTTGCATTTTCTTAAAAACCTAACTTCATCAGTTATTAAACAAGTAGTGAGTATATACGCGCCTAGCAAGTAAAGCTTAATGTTTAAATGCCTTAGTTTTTTTTAAATAAAATCTTCAACCGAAAAGCATTTCTTTAATTGTCTTTCGCGTACGACAACATAATAAGCTTACGCGGAAAGTGTTTTTTTTTACTGAATATAAAAGAGGAAAAAATGCTATTTTATTATCGTCTAGTTCATAAGGTCGTCGAAATGACGATAAGATAAATTCAGTTCGCATTATCTGAAGTTTGCATATAGCAGCGACGGCGCCAGAGTTGAACTTCAGTCGGCACATTATTGGAGTGCTGACTCAAATTAGAAAAAATAATCTATCTCGTTTCCAGTGTCTCATGTCACTAACTCCCCACTTTTTTCTTTCATTTCACTCCCTATGAACTTCACTTCACGAATGCTTTTTTTATTATCACTTTGCTACACCACATTCTGAATAGTTTTCAACTGATACCGAATTCTCACTTACATTTCTATGGTTAATTATAATAACTATAAAAAATATGTACATTTATTTTCATTGACCTAGAAATCTAAGGGTGTTACATTACAAAATATAGGTGTTAGTCAATATAACAACATAAGCTCAATTTGCCATATTTCGGTTACATGTTAATGAAATCGAGGAAAAAAATTTCAAAAAAATTATAGCACGCTAGAAAGTCAATACATCCGTGTACATATCACTTCAAAGTGGTTTTATGACAACATAACCTTAAAAAAATATGTAGATATTCCTTCATCATTCTTTATGGGAAAGTCGTGTGGTAACCACATCAGTTTTTTTTTAAAGTAAATTACTTTTTTTGAAAACTTTAAATCTAGTGTCATCGCTGGCATATAGCTAACGATATAAATTTTTAACACTTTGGTATAAACTGGTTTATGGTTTATAATATCATGTTATTAAATTATTAAACTTCATATTATTGTTATTTAAACTCCTGTTGCATTGTGTACATAACTTTAGAATTTAGAAGTAGCTAAATTATTCAAACAAACAAAAAGAAAGAAAATAACAACCATAAAACCTCTTAACATTAGATTTTTGAATTTGCCATGGGCTCAAATAATTGTAACCCGAACATAAAAAAATTACCTATTTAGTAATATATGTTGCTTTGAATGACGATCATATTAAATTAATGTTTTAGAGTAATAAAAAGTATATGATATTTACATCCCATAAATATGTTTAAATTTTTTAATTCATAATAATTTGTACAGTTTTTTTTTGTTTTAATAAACGTCTGGGGGGCTCGTGTTCTAGAGCATTTATAGATCAATCGCCACTGCAACACAGCATATACAGTGTGTCCCAACGATCTGGGGGTGGAAGATTACGCTTATACTGTTGATTTAAAAAAATATATTATAACAGATTCTTTTAGTCGACAACGAGGAGCATCTCGTAAAAATATTTTGGTATATACAGGGTGGCCCATTTTCGAGTACCACATCAAACTTGTGTTTTTTTAAATAGAATGCCCTATATATTTTTATATATTTGAATTTTTTGTTAAATACTGAGCAAAATGATATGAAGTACTATGGATCTACGACCAACAGTTCCTGAGTTATTGACATTGTTATGTAAAAAAATGAGTCAATTGAGTAGGCTCCTGTTCCGCCATCTTTAAATATATCGAAGTGAAATTTTGGTATTTATATTTCTAATATGTCTAGTATTGACCTCTATACTCAAATTGCAGACTCTTTTCTCTACATATACAGGGTAGTCCATTTTGCGCAATGTTATTTTTCTCAATTTTTTTAAATGGCACACCCTATATTTTATTACAGATTTGAATAGAATTTTTTACGAGCTTTCAATAGATACTCACTTTATACTACCTATTCCTAAGTGTTTTTGAATTATTCTGTCTTAAAGTTGAAAATTGCAAAATTTTGTTACTTTTCTTGAATTTGTCACAATAAGAGTCTATAAAATAAATTAGGACAATGAAACAATGGATTACAGAAGGGGAACTATTATTTACTCGTAGAACGGAACAGTATAACCATAATCTTTAAAATGGAATTAAAGGACACAATGAATTATAAATTTTATATTAAATGCTCAAAAATGTTTCCATTTTCAGCAATACACAATGCCAACCGCCTAGTGAAAGTTGTTTTGACATTTTGAAGGGTAGTTCTTTGAATTTTTCAAAAGGCCTCTCTAATTCGAACTTTCATATTGGCCGGTGTAGTAGGCAAATCCTTATACACCTCCTGTTTCACATATCCCCAAAGAAAAAAGTCTAGGGGAGTGAGATCGGGTGATCTCGCTGGCCAAGCAATGGGACCACCGCGACCTATCCACCGATCTTCGCGCCAGTGTTCTAAATACCGACGTACTCGATTATGGTAGTGCGGCGGGGCTCCATCATGTTGGTAACACATAGTTTGTCGAGTATGTAGATTTGCATTTTCAAGCAACTGTGATAAATCTTCGTGAAGAAATTGCAGATATTTTTCGCCTGTCAGGGAACCATCGAAAAAGAAAGGTCCTATTACATTCGTAGTGATAATACCACCCCACACATTCACAGTCCACTAATTCTGGTAGTCTATCTGTCGTACCCAGTGTGGATTTTCAACGAAGTAATAGTGCATATTGTGCATGTTTATTAACGACTCCTACTTTATTAAAACTTGCTTCGTCGCTGAATAGCACAAAGTCAATAAAATTGGGTTGTTGGTTAATTTTTTCTATAATAGTATTGCAAAATGCGACGCGATCTGCAAAATCTTGCGGTCGTAGGCTTTGATGCAAGCACAAATGGTATGGGTGAAATTTATGTTTGCTTATAATTCATTGTATTGAAGTTTTGCTAAGATCTACTTGCACCGCGATCTGACGAACACTTACGTGAGGATTTTCTTCTACACTTAATAAAACAGTCAACTCGTTTTTGTCGTTTATAACTGTACGTTGCTCTACATCTCTTTTTTTATATTTTACATTTCCTGTGTCTTCAAATCGTTCTCGAAGATGTTCAAACGCTTCAGATCCTGGATGTCTAGCAAAAGGGTATTTTTGTTCATAAATTCGTGACGCTAACAAGCAGTTCCTTTCAGCCTCTCCTAAAGCATAGGTCATATTAATCAGCTCTTCTTTTGAGAAATTCATCGCACAATAAGTAGAGAACCAGTTATTAACAAGGTAACTATGCAGATTACTATCAACAATGATTTCACAAACTATTGACAATAAGAGACTTTCATTTGTTAAGTTGCTAAGGAACAGAAAAAGACAAGCGGAAATCGGGCTACTATCATGTGAAGAAAATTCAAGAAAAGTAACAAAATTTTGCAATTTTCAACTTTAAGACAGAATAATTCAAAAACACTTAGGAATAGGTAGTATAAAGTGAGTATCTATTAAAAGCTCGTAAAAAATGCTATTTAAATCTGTAATAAAATATAGGGTGTGCCATTTAAAAAAATTGAGAAAAATAAAATTGCGCAAAATGGACCACCCTGTATATGTAGAGAAAAGAGTCTGCAATTTGAGTATAGAAGTCAATACTAGACATATTAGAAATACAAATACCAAAATTTTACTTCGATATATTTAAAGATGGCGGAACAGGAGCCTACTCAATTGACTCATTTTTTTACATAACAATGTCAATAACTCAGGAACCGTTGGTCGTAGATTCATAGTACTTTATATTATTTTGCTCAGTATTTAACAGAGAATTCAAATATATAAAAATATATAGGGCATTCTATTTAAAAAAACACAAGTTTGGTGTGTTACTCGAAAATGGGCCACCCTGTATATACCAAAATATTTTTACGAGATGCTCCTCGTTGTCGACTAAAAGAATCTGTTATAATATATTTTTTTAAATCAACAGTATAGGCGTAATCTTCCACCCCCAGATCGTTGGGACACACTGTATATTTATTTTATCACAAACAGTAGTTGACCTTAGACAAAGTAGAAGGATATACATAAGTATATTAATATAAATTTTCCAATCATTAGCACGTGAGTTGATATCACAGGCCAAGTATAAGTTACGCCCTCAACTGGGAAATACGTCATACGGCAAAGTAGAAGGTGTTAACTGCAGTGACGTGACATCATGAAAATTTTCCATTCACCACATGTGCTTATCAACTCCCCCAGATAACGAGCACGAGTGGAGGTATGAACACCCGCTACAGACAATTATGAAAGAATGAGATTAACCTACGATACAAAAAAACAAGTGCTTACCACAAATAAATACCTTTACTAAATTGCAACCATCTTATAAATCATGTGCACATAGGTGTGCAAAATACTTGAAATAATAAAAACCTTGTCGGACGTTTACAACGCTAGACGAAATCCTCTCCTTTTGAACTTCACCGGAAAAATGAATTCGTGTTTTAGCAGTTTTGACAGTTTTGTACTTACTTCAACAACGGAAAGTAGTCGTGTCGAGAATAAATTTCATACTAGAATGTATAAGAAATATGTACTCTTATAGAACTCACTGACAGAAAGGATAGGAAAGAAATAAGTTTAGACCACGGTCAAGGACAACGCCCGAAAATTCCATAAAACCCCAGTCCACAACTACAAATCTAACCCTAAATCTAAATCCTCAAAACTAGCTAAATTCAAGAAATTAAAAAAAAACGAGTATTTAGCAGATGTTAAATTGTGATATGCGGATTAAGAAGAAAAAAAGTCAAAAAGGAAAACTAAGTTTTGTCAAAAAAGTCGTCAACAGACGATATAAGATTCTTCCACCAAGAAAACCAAACAGACCCTAGAGATCTAAACAAAGAAAAACCAACGAAGAAATCTCAAGCAAAAACAAAGATTCTGATCAAAGTCGACACAAGTCGGACAACCTAAAAAGCGGAAAAAGAATCAGTAATCCAATACAAGAAAAATCGAAACAGCGTAACCCAAAACAAAACTGAAAGAAAGAAAAAGAAGTAACAGTAAATAAGAAAGAATAAGAAGTTTCACTTGCTAAGCGAGCATCGTAAGTTAGTGCACGTTGTGTTGGAATGTCACAATGGAACCTAAAAGCTGAAGAACGGATTAGAATATTCCAAAATCAAAACAAACCCAAAGAAAAGAAATAGTCTAACAGTGACTGACAATATCCAGAAGACCTACTAAGTGGAAGTACAGAGTACAAGAAACGACGTTGCAGTCTATCTCTAGCTTCAAACCAAGCACAACAAAACAAAAACCAACTAAACCCAATAAAGCAAGAAAAGTAACTAAAAAATAAAAGAAATAGAAAAGAAACATAGTTGCGTGAACACTAAAGAAGGAAGTTACTAAAAAAAAAGACAGAAAGTGTTCAAGCAGCTAACCAAGAAAAAAAGAAGCAATTACCCGAAAAGCCAACCTTCAGAAACAAAAGAAAAAGATAAGTATAAAAAAAATTAAAGTAAGAAAGACAAGAAAGACGGAGAAAGGTAAGACTAGATATTTTTATGTCTAACTAACCATCCAAAAAACGTACCTTAAAAAAACCAAAAAGAAAAAAAATAGTTGGCACATAGAAAGATAGATATATCCAAGAAGAAAGAATTGAAAAGTAGGAAAGATAGAGATAGGAAAAAACAAAGAAAGATAAAGCTTGATGTTAATACCTGATTCGTTCTATTCCCCGTAGAAGAATAAAAAGAGAAACCACACTACGGTGCCCAACCAACCGCCCTAATGGGTAAATCTTTAGAAAAAAAAGAAAGACAGAGATGTGACATGCAGGCGATCAACTAATCAAGAAGAAGCAAAAGAAAACATAAAAAGTAAGAAATACAAGAAAGGAAGAAAAGAGACAGACGGAGAATGATAAGACAAGATGTAAGTATCTGAGTTGTTCTTCTCTTCCTAGAAGAAACGAAAGGGAGTGACTAACCTTTCAATGCCCAACCAACCGCCCAAATATAAAAAAAATAAAAAGAAAAAGAAAAGAAAAGTTAGCCATACAACGAAAGCGTACCAATTGCTGTTCCAAATTGGAAAGTATACTTCAAGACTTTAATGCCGACAAGCGAAAGATGAAACTCAAGAAAAGAAAAAAATAAATTCAAAACAGAAAAGGAATCCTATAGATGATGTACCAATCCAAAAAGGTCGACTAAGCGGATATAAATATATATAAACGGATAGGTAGTCTGTCCTAAAGTAAGTAAATTTTTAGCAGAAAATTTAACCAAAAAGAATATCGGTGACAGCAAAATGGGTGAAAGCAAATAGATATCATCCGAACCACAACAAACAAGATACCAACGACATATTCAAAGACTGGAACCACTAAAACAAAAAAAAAACTAAAAGAATAGCAAAGGTCGAAAGTCGAAAGCCCAAAAAGTGAACTAGCATTTACGACGCTTGCGACGCCGATGAAAGAGAAAACAACGATTAGAAGAAGACAGCCAAAAATAATTAGAATCAACTGAAGGAGATGCAAAATCAATAGCAACTGTCTGGGCTCGATTTGAGACTCACGTTGGGAGCCAAATTTGTTACGCTGGTAACAAAAAAAAAGAATGCGCCAACTAACTCAGCTGTTCTCCCATAAATAATAAAAGCGCACCGTATAATATGTGACACAATAAAACGATTTTAATATTAATTGCGATTACTACCTAGCATGTACGTACGGTCGACAGACCATCACACTATTAAGAATTAAATTAAAATGTAATACTAACAGTTAGTTTCCTGCAGTTATGTACTAGCTAGTGCATGCTGTAGCGTTACCCAAAACTCAATTGAAATCTAATACAAAAAGTGTTCATACGGCGTTATCACAAGTAAATCCTTTTTTAAATCATACGAGCATTGAAAGTAAGCGAATCCTCCAATTAACGTTGTAGATTAGGTAATTGTTTTCCCCAGTACGCTGATAATTGTAATCAACCTCTCGAAAATGTAAGGAGTGTTAACTCCAGTCACGTGATGTCATCATGAAATTTTCCATTCACTACATGTGCTTGTCAACTCCCCCAGATAACGAACAAGGGTGGAGGTATGGAAACCCGCTACAGACAATTATGAAAGAATGAGATTAAACCACGATACAAAAAAAAGCTATGCTTAACCCGAATAAAGACCTTCACTAGATTGCAACAATCTTATAAATCATATGCACATATGTGTGCGAAATACCTTACAATGAAAGCCGTGTCAAGCGTTTTACAATTTGATCTTTTAAAAACTACATACGTTTAGTAATTTAAATGAAGTTTTATGTTTAAATAAAGAAAACCTAGAAGAAATTTTCATTTCTTGGCCGTTATTGATATTCGAGAGAGATGAGTATTGTAGCAGTTTATTGGTTTCTACATATATAAAGACGAACAAAGTAATGATTATCTCTTATCTTACGATTGTTATCTCTCTATTTTGTTTCTGATTAAGCTATCTGTAAAATTGTTAAGATGTTTAGGTGTGGGTACTTAATAAAATTACAACTCTTTATACATAAAAACTAGAAATTCAATCAAATGGGGTCAAATAGTATTTTACAATTTAAGCACCATCAATAAATTGCATGCATAATTCCATAAACTTGTACAAGGCATTAGCAAATAATTTCTTGTAACTATTTTTTGAAAATTTTATAGTTTGTTCTATATGGATGACGTAATTAGTATTGTGATGTAAATCTTCTTCGCCCGTTTCTAAAAACAACTGTAAGATTGGAGAAAACTATGGTTTTACATACAAACCGTAATTTCTAAAAACTGTAATCTTTTTTGTTATTTTCTTTTTGGTATCGCTTATTACGAATTTTTGATTTAAAGATATCGGTCTACTTATGTACGTGACATTTCCAACGTGCACTTGTTTGGATTGGTAGACGTTAACACTGTCATAAGTACTTTTTGAAGCCACCTAAAATTTTTATCATCCCATGCAATCGCAACAACAAATAAACCATTACATGGTTAACATTTTTATTGTCATAACTACCACTCCTTTTGTGCAAAATTTTCCACATCATGTTACCATTTTCATGTTTTCCGTCATGGTCTTCTGAATCACTAGAACTAAAATCAGAAGTTGTCGCCAAAGTACAGATACTTTCC
Source organism: Aquatica leii (assembly GCA_035610365.1). Classification (NCBI taxonomy): domain Eukaryota; kingdom Metazoa; phylum Arthropoda; class Insecta; order Coleoptera; family Lampyridae; genus Aquatica; species Aquatica leii. The sequence continues at coordinate 47,007,068 of CM069435.1, read as the reverse complement.
GAATCATTTGATGACATTGCATACAACTATGTTTTGAATCAAAATTGCGCTTGAATGATTGAATTTACTTAAAATGCATGCATGACTGGAATATTTATATATCTGCAAATACGAGTTTTACTGTAATTCGAATAAATGCTATTGGTAGTTGTAATAGTTACATAAATCTGTATGTAGAAAAAATTGTAAATAATCGATATAAATAAAATTATACTTTTAAATTGCTTTAGTATGTATATGTAAGTAAATTTTATATATAAACGATATAACACAAAAACGATTTTAGTTATGTGACCCGGTATACAGCCCTGTAGTTAAATCACAAAAGTATTATTGTAACACTTCTTGATTTATAACTGCTATAATACCAAGTTTTGTCAAAAATATAAAACTTGTTTTTACTGTTATATTTAATGTTCAAACAATTAAAAAAAAACTTCTCAAAGGGTAAAGGAGGGCGCCCGACAGTGAGACATAGCCAACAGCGAGACAAGTTAGTTTTCTTGTACCTACTTTGATTATTTTAAAATTTTGCACTGTGAGGTATCAACCTTCTTTCGACCGAACGTACTTTTATACTAGCTGCTTGTCGTTATTCAAAAAGGTGTTGATTATTTCGGTGTCTCAAGAAAGAATTCATTCTATGAAAGAATTATAAGAAAAGTTAAATATTCGCTAGGTTGGAATTTTGTGTAGTAAGTTTCTTAATCGCTTTAACCCTTCATTTGATCACATTTAGGGATTGTTTTCATGAATTGGCTAATCCAGAATGCTGTTAAACTACTTCACAGATTTTATATTGTTTTGTTCCTGTATTAAACTTTATAAAAAAGGTAATCCGGTGCATTTGTTTTTTTCTTACAGTTTGATGTCAAATCGAATTGTAATACAAGAACTAAAAATTTGTTAGATTTGAGATTGTACGTGGTACATCATACTAATCATACGTATCAATGTAAAGGCGCGTCCAGATTTGTACTACCTCGCGCAACAGTACCACGTCGCGAACTTCGTTGCAAACTTTATCTCGCAACTACGTACGCGTACGCGTACGCCGCATCGAACATCTCGAACCTCGAGTTGCAACATTGCATTTTCGATTTTAAATTTTTCCTCAGTAGTCATTTCAAATTTCAAAATGCATGTCGCTGCAGCAGTGTTAATTTATATTCATTACGCTTTATCCGCTAAAAAGCGAAAACAAAAACAAAAGCGATGGTGGCAAAAGGAAATATTTAGAAATAGACAGAAATATGGTACTAATAATTTACTAGCAGATTTAAAGATGCAAAAAATTAATGATCAATAGAAAAATTTCACTCGAATGTCACCAACAGATTTTGAATATATTCTTAATGCAATTAGGTCTAAGATAGGAAAGCAAAATACAAAGTTCCGAAAAGCAATCTCAGTGCAAGAAAGGCTAACTGTAACTCTACGCTTTCTGGTCACGGGAGATTCCTACACAAGCTTACAATATTTGTTCAGAATCTCCAAGCAGTCCATTAGCGAAATCGTTCCAGAAGTTTGTCAAGCTATAGTTGAAGAATTGAAAGTAAATATTCAGGTAAGTAAATGAACAAATTTAAAGTTTTCATGTTTTCTTTATTTTAAAAAGTTGTAAACAAAGTAAAACGATTTTATTAATCCATATTACTGAGTAAGCGCCGATTTTACAAGCTCTTCAAATGTAGCTTCTTCCGACGAAGGATATATAGGAGAACATTCTGGTGGAGAATAGACTGACGGAGATGAATTGTGATATTCTTGTGGCGATGCAGGATTGGAAAATTGAGATTGTTGGAAATTATGGGGTAGGTTCTGGGAATATGAGGGATGTTGAGATGATCTTGTGGGAACACAAGTTTGTGGTCTTGCAGGGTGATCTATTACATTTGATGTAGGATTAGGATGATATATATATTGAACATTTGATCGGGGAATATTAAATGGGTTACGGTACGGAGGTTGAAGTTGGTCATAGAACCCAGAATCTGCTTAAAATATGATATCCATTACAGTTTTCTGCACATTGATTTTCGTAACTTTCGAATATGAATCGAGTTTTTTAGCTACCAATTTTCCAAATAGATCGGATTCGTTGTCTTCTTTCTTATTTTGAGCAGCAGAGGTTTGCAGAATTTCGAAAGCTTTTTCTAATTGCTTTTCCGAAGTGTTATTTTTCCTACTTTTTTTGGAAGGTTTACCAGATGATGGACCTGAGACTGGATCAGCTGTACTAGGACGAGCAGATACCATCTGTTCCTGCTCAGTGTCAGACAGTCCGTCTGCTGCAGTTGATTGTGTCTCGGATAGTGAATCTTCATTCGGAATCTATGATAACAAGTAGAGTTTTTATATACTTACATAGGGATAAAAGCAACTATAGTAATTTGAGCATCCCCCCCTCTGTTTAGTTTTGCACCCATGCTGAAACCATCAAATTTGTTTCATTTTGTAATTGTTCAGGTCCAATGTTAAACATTGTTTTAGTAAAATATATGTACGTTTTACAGAAGAGTATGAATCAGTGTGGAACTTTCCACATTGTCTCAGAGCATTAGACGGAAAACATGTTGTTTTACAAGCACCTATAAATAGCGGAAGCGAGTATTTTAATTATAAAAGTATTTTTAGTATTGACCTTTTTGCTGTGGTGGACGCAAAATATAATTTTTATATGTAAATGCTGGTTGCCAAGGCAGAATATTTGATGGCAGAGTCTTCAAAAGCACACAACTATATAAGAAATTAGAGCAAAATGATTTACTTATTCTACCAGCTCAACCTTTAAATGGAAGGCAAAAGTGTATACCTTTCTTTTTCCATGGAGACGAAGTTTTCGCATTGACAGAGAATCTTATGAAACCTTTGCCAGGGTTACACAATAAAGGGTCAGTAAAAAGAGTTTATAACTATCGCCTCTGTAGAGGTGTGTGGTGGAAAATGTATTTGGCATTGCTTCGGCAGTTTTTCGAGTGCTTCGAAAGCCACTACTATTAGAACCAAAAAAGGCAGAGTTAATTGTAATGACAATAGTTCATTTGCACAATTTTTTAAGAAGAAGTTGTAATTCTTGTGATGTATACACACCTCCCGGCACATTCGATACGGAAGTGGAAGGTCGCTTTATTGAAGGAAGCTGAAGAAAAATAATTGAGAATGGTGAAATAATGCTCCCACTAAGAAATGTACCTCGTAGGTCATGTAAAACAAGAAATTCGAGAAGAATTGGCAGAATATTTTCAAACTCAAGATCAACTTGAATGGCAAAATTATTCGTAAAAAATTAGTTATAATTTCTATATTACAACAAATAATGTAATCTAGTAGGTATTCAATACAAAATTTCAACTTACCGTACTTAATGTTTTCCTGGGGCAATTTTTGTCAAAAAGAAACTCCATACTCTTGTACGCAAACCAGTTACTTTCATAAATTTCATCTGACCCTATTATAAAAATAAAGTTAGGTATATTGTAAAGATAAACAAGGATATTAAAACATACCTTTCCCGGTTCCTAAATTTTTCTTTACTTTAGCCCATTCACGTCGATAAGAAGAAAGCAAATTAGTAACTTTTTTTTGCATTCTTCCACTGTTGAACTCAATTCAGCAGCTATTTGAACCCATGCATAATATTTTCTTAGTTTATTATAATATAGTGAATGTTTCGGATTTCAAAGGCATTCATTTTGCCTATATAAATTAATTAACAGTTGGATAGTATCTTCGGCCCACTCCATTGTCGTTAGTAAAGTTAAACTGCACAAACAAATAACAAAATTGTACGTCTTCCCGTCCAGACTTGTTCAACGTCGTCGCGTACCAATCCTTTGATGTTCCGTCAGTTTACCGACAAGTCGTGGATTACGACGTACCTCGAGCTGCAACGCTTATCAGGTTCGCGACGGCGTTCGTTTCTACGTCCAGGTTGCGCGCGACTTAGTACGAGACGTGGTACGGTTCGCGACGTGGTACAAATCTGGATGCGGATTAATATGTATGTACGTACACTGTACAAACGTAAATTTACAAGTAGGTATTTTTGATTATAAACATTTTGATAGTAGTAGTGCCGTTTTAGTTATCTTTCTCTCTTAAAAAATTATGAGTAACTAATAAGTGGTATTTGTTAAAGCATAAAAGCTACTTGTATGACTTGTAAAGATAATAACTCGCCGTGGCATGGTTAGTAAAGCATTTGATTGCTAAATCGGCAACAAGGGTTCAAATCCCAGTCACATCAAAGTTTTTAATTTTTTGTTGTTTAAGTACATTTTACGTACAAAACAGTGCATGTACTCACAATAGGCGTACATTGTTCGTATGAGGTCGTACGCTGTACGTACATACTAAATACTAGTGCTATATGGGTTATTATATTGTAACATACAGATGTCCAACAATAAAACAAAATCAACCTTCCTACAGTGAAACATGTTATTATTGATGTGGTTTTTTTAGCGGAGAATACCCGTTTTTAATTTTTTATGATAATTCATTTTGGGTAAAAGGGTGTTATGTTAAAAACATTTTGGTATAGTTTTTGTGCTGAATGAATTTCGTCCAAGCATAATTGTCATTTACGCGCTGGAAGTTACTGATTATCATATTTCCGTTTCTAACGTTAAGAAAACAACACTTGCCTTAACGCCATCTCTAGGGGTTTTTACAATTTAACGCTGACAGTGGTTAAATAAATTGCGATTTTGGATGTGTTGGTTGTGAGAGATTCACTGGACAAAATTAGATCACCCGCATGTGTTGATTATCCTGGACAATTCTTATGACAAAGTAATAAAGGCATACATTGAATACAAGAACTACACCGAATGCCTGTTATGTTTATCTACGTTACATGGAAACTGGAAACCACCGTTGATGTACCTTAATGATTTATGGAACTCTTAGCATCTTATTTGTCGTAACTTGTATGTGTACGTATTAGCATAACTTTCAAAAATTTTAGGGATATTGTGTTGAATATGCCATTAGCTAATCTCATATTAGTAACGCTGACTAAGTAACCTGTTTTTTATATTTAAATAGGTATTTTTTTTGAGGTCGTATGCGCTCACGATTTGACATATATATTACGCTTGTTATCACGACTAACGTTGTTTCAATATTGTGCATTCACCATAAGTTTAAGATAATCGACAGTTTTTTGTTGTATTTACCAACGTTAATTTATTGAATGTCACTTTAATCTATTTGTTACTTATGTGTACGAGGTGTTAGCTAATTTAAAAGTCCTGTATTATTAGTTATACTTCAATATTTGTTGGTGATCGTTTTTATTCTCTTATGCTATCGTTGAAATAAATACATTCGTTGTTCGACTTGTGTTAGTTGATTTATCTACCTTAAGCGTTGTCAAATGTAAACGGGAATCTGTAGTAAATATTTCTCCCGCTTTGTCGCTCTTTAAATTACATTTTAATTGACACATTGAAAAGCAGACTGAATCCTATTAGTTACACATCTACGACCCGCATTTAGTTACCAGCTGTATGATAGTGCAGCAGAATACTGGATACCACCTGCAATGGTTTTCCCAAGAGTAAATATAGGAACAGAATGATGCATAGCTCTTCTCCATAGACTAAACCGATTGGATATATTTTTAAAAGTGATATAGCCTTTTATGAAGTGTAGTGGATCATCTAAAGACAACCATGAAAATCAGTTTCTATAGAAGTCCTGAACTTGACCACACAAAATGGCGTAATAATATTGACATTCCCGCTTTAATTGATGTTGATGTCTTTGGTTCGTTGTAATACTACGATTTATTTATTGATTATTGGATAATGGACCATCTAGATGAAAGATTTTCCAATTATAAAGTAGATGAATATATTGGAAAACCATATAAAAATACAATAGTATACCAGAAACAATTACAACTGCATTTACAGCTATAGACACTGTATTAACTTATTTGTAATGGTTGATCCATTACGATTATTTATCGTAACTTCCACTTTGTAATTTGTGCTATTATCAAGGGTAGAAATTTGGGAGCTATGCCGTCTCTCGGAAACTAATTAAATGTTACTTTTATTACCGGTCGTGCTGAACTTGATATCAAGGTCAACGGGCGGTATTGCGTACGTTAACGCGGTTGAGATTCGCTACGATCTACGGTAGCCGCGGACATAATTGTTTACTAGCAACGTTTTAAATTCTGTCGGCTCCCAGAGTCTATTTTTGGGACCTGCTTTAATTTTATGTGTAATTTGTATGTATATTATTACCATTTCTTGTTGGGGTTATGTAAATAATCAATAGCGGATTATACCAGTGGCGTAACCGTCGAGGGGCCTTTTCTTCCGTTCCGGAAGGGGACTATGAGTCAATAATGTCAATAAATGGTTATTGTTAATTCACCGTATGTTTCTTTTGGGAGACCTCGGGTCTAGGCTCTCCTTTCCTCCTACCTAGACTGGATATCTGCGATAAAAAACATTTCGAGAAGAGGTGGCGCATTTGGGCATTTAGCTTACCTAAAGAAAACTTGGTGTCTTACAATTTTCTTTTACCCGACGACCATCTACGGTGAGACTAGCCGAAAGGTAAGCAACAACATCTCGGTAATTACGTTTAGGTAATTTATTCTTCTTTCTTTCTTTTTCTCCACCTCCCCCATTGGATCATAACAAATATTGTAACAACACAAAAGAGTTTGATAAACATATCTTCAAAAAAAAAACGACCTTATATGCAGTTCTGTGACTGATAAACCAGCGCTCGAGGATATTAAGATACCTAATACAGTTGGAACATTTGATCTCTTAGGTAAACTTGGAAAATCTGATAATTTAAACAAAAGTTTACATATATAGTAACAACAAATAGTTTCATAAATATCACAGTTATAGCGTTGATACAAGTCCTGGAGGGTAAGCAACACTCCACACATACAGTTATCGTAGTACAGTCCAAGTGGTTTTCACTGTTTCTATCGTAGGTGTACCTCCAAGATTATTCGAACATCACATGAGATATAACAACGACTTGTGCCCAGATTATGTTTCAAAAGTGGTTTAATTAACCAATATCCTCTTTAGTATGTGCTTCTTGCGGAAGGCAATGGATTGATATGAACCACTCCAAATTAGTCAACACGTGGCGGTATCCCAAGTTGCTATCACAATTACAGAAAAATTAAAGTAAACCACAAAAATAGTACTTTCACGAAAACAGCGAAAATACTACACGCATTATTAACACGGATGAGTGTGAAAATATAGAAGTGAAAACTTTGTTGGGTACTTAGTTACTTAATTAGGGCATATGCGAAGCGTACTACAGTAACTGGAAAAATAGTTTTTTTTTAGAAAATTCTAGCTGTCAAAAAGCAACCACTTCACAGCGCATCGCTCTGAATGTAGCGAAAAATGAGCGAAACTTATACGGTACGAAAATCACACCAAGACATTTTTAACGTAACAAATTCTCCCCCAGCAACATAAAAACCTGGGAAATATACACTAACTAAAATCAAGAATAGAAATTTAAGCATACGCCAAGAACAAAATCCTAAAATCCAAAACCAACTCAACGCAAGAAGAAACGTAAGTCAAAAATTTTCCAGTTTGCTAAATATCACCAATCAAATGTGTCTAAAAGTCGTATGAGGTGAAAAGTTACTCTAAAAAAAACACAAAAAACTCCAATCAACAGAAATGAAGTATCAGAAAAGCTACTCTTTGAAAGTTGACATCAGTCGTTACGCCATAAAAGCAAGAAAGCAACACAGTCTCATAGACATCACTGAAAGACAATCCTAAGCAAACTAAGAAAAAAAGAAATAAAGGAAAGAGAGAAGTTTAAACCCCGGTCAAGGACAACGCCCTAAATTCCCATTAAAGCTCAGCCTACAGATATAGATCCCACCCTAAATATAAACTCCAGAAAACTCAAAAAGTAAAAAGAAAAACCAAGTATTATTATCTACCAGATCTTGAATGGTGATATGCGGATTTAGAAATAAAGTCAAAAGAAAAACTAAGCAGTTGATATGAGATTCTTTCACCAAAAAACCCAAACAGACCCTAAAGATCTAAGGTAAGAAAATCGACAAAAAAATCTTAAGCAAAAAAAAATTTGATTGAAGTTGATATAAGTCGGACTACCTAAAGGACAGAGAAAAAAATTAGTAATTCAAAACTCACAACTTAAAGTCACCAAAATGCCAAACAGTACATGAGTGCAGCAATCAAAGCAAAACCTAAAACCGCAACACATAAAACAAAACCGAAAGAAATAAGGAAAAGAAGTAAGAGCAAATAAAGAAGAATAAGTAGCTTCATTTGCTAATCGAACATTGTTAGTCAGTGTTTGTCGTGATGGAATGTCACAACTAAACTTAAAGGCCAAAGAACGGATTATAATATTTCAAGGACAAAAAAACCCAAAGAAGAGAAATATCTTAACAATTTCATCCTAAACCGAACAAAACAAAAATCTGCTCAACCCGATATAGCAAGAAAAGTGACCGAGAAAGAAAAGAAAAAGAAAAGAAACATAGTTGTCGTGAACACTAAAGAAAAAAATTACTAAAAAGAAAGTATTCCAGTAACAAAAGATAAGAAAAAAAGGAAAGTAAGAAAAACAAAAAAGAAAGAAAAGAGACAGCCGGAGAAAGATAAGACAAAATATAGATGTCTGTTTCGTTCTTCGCTCCATAAAAGAAACAAAAGAGGGTTACCAACTCTTCAATGCCCAACCAACCGCACACTATGTAAAAAAAAGAAAGAGAAGGGAAAATATATCGGTTAGTCATAGAACGAATGCGTATCAATTGCTGTCTCAAATTGGAAAGTTGACTGCAAAACTTAAATGCCGACAAGCAGAATAGAAAACCAAAAGAAAAAAAAACTAAAACCAAAGTAAGAGTCCTACTAGTGACTTACCAATCTCAAAATGGCCAATTAAGCGGATGCAACTATATACAAATAGAAAGGTAGTCTGTCTTGAAGTAAGATGGAGAAGAAAGAAACCAAAAGAAATTTACTAGAAACTTAAGTAACAAAAAAAATTAAGTACAGCAAAACGAAACGAACAATTGGGTAACATCCAAGCTACAACCGCCTAGACATCAACTCGAACCATCAAAAGTAAAAGACAAGAAGAATAGCAAAGGTCGAAATTCTAAAAGTGACTTAGCACTTACGACTCCGATGAAAGAAAAAAGAATAATTAACTTAGAAGATTAAGACGACAAAGCACAGTTAGAAGCAACTGAAGAAGTACATGCAAAAGCAATAGAGACTTTTACATTCGGAGAAAGCGTACAATGAAGACGTATAAAAGATTTTGTAACGACCTGAGTGTGCGGTTTTTCGCATACATATCTAAAACAATAAAACCCAAAACAAGAAACTAATCAAAGCAGTAAACCAAAGCAGAAATTCACCAACACGTATCTGACTAGAAACCCAGTAACCTAAACCAAAACAAAGTGACTTGATAATTAAAGCAAGTCAAGCCAACATACTTCTAAAAGACAGCAAAAAAAGTAAGTCAACTACGAAGCCAGGTCCTGCAACAACACCAAAAGAGGCAAAGCAAAACTTTGAACAAGTCTAACCGACTAATGACAATCAATAAAAAGGAATTAAAACCGCATACACATAATCGAGCTTTAGTCTGTATTCATTTTCAAGATAGAACAAATGTAAACAAACTAAATTGCATGCTCAATGCATGATCATCACGTGTTGTTGTAAATGCTATTGTATTCTATCGCTCATTGAAACAAGCGATGCAATTTTGCAGACTCGGATTCGACATGTTCACGTGAACACGGCATGTATTTGTTTACGCGCGCTCTATCTTGGAAATTAATAGACAGTAGACAGTTTTGTTACAAGAATTTTCTCGATACTTAATTGCTGGCGACTAACTCCGTTGAATCGGTAAGCGGATAGCAGCAGGTCTCGATGTACTAATTATAACGTAAGATTAAAAAAGCGCCAGAATTGTTAGAAACTAGTATGGAAAACACCCTTTAAATTTATCCAACACTGAAATAGAACACATGACAAAACACTGGTTATAGCGACAAATATATTTATTTTTAATGAGAGAAAATGAGGTAACAAAAAGTAAGCGTATAAGGCAGAATTACATATATAGTAACAATGAATACTTTTATAAATATCACAGTTATGGCGTTAATAAAAATCCTGAAAGCTAGACAACACTCCACAAATACAGTGATCCTAGTACAGTATAACAGAATAAGGTAATATGTAATCTCAGAGTTAAACGTCGATTTAATGCAAAACTACTGAATTTGCAGCCCGAAGAAAATCGCATTTAGCGTAAATTGAAACCATACAAACAAAAATCTGCGTGCGTTAATTGTGATAATATTTATATCTAAGTCGCACGTATTTTACGTTCGACAAATGCACAAATTAAAAAAAAATTACGCACGATTATCCAAGACATGCGAATAGCTTCAATCGTGTTCTAAAATCGCTAAGAAAAATAGAGACATAACAACGATTTGTCCCCAGATTAAGTTTTGAAAGTGGTTTAATTAACCAATAGTTCCTTTTAGTACATGTTTCTAGTTATAGTTTCTAGCGGAAGGTAATGGATTGACATGAATCAGTCTAAATTGGTCTACACGTGGCGGTATCTCAAGTCGCTATCACAATTACGAGAAAATAAAAGTAAATCAAAAAAATATAAATAAATGCTTACCCGAGGAAGGCTTTTACAAAAGCAGCAAAAATACTACACCGATTTATAACACGGATGAGTGTAAAAATTTAGAAGTAAAAACTTCGCTGGGCACTTACGTTAGAACGAAGCGTACCACAACCACCGGAAGAATAATTTCTTTTTTTCTTGGAAAATTCTAGCTGTCAAGAAGTAACCACTTCACAAAGTATCGCTCTGAATGTTGGCAAAACTTATAGGGTAAGAAAATCACACTAAGATACTTTACACATACATAACACAGGAATAAGAAAAACAAGAAACAAAGGTAAATGTATAATAGCGATCGATACACCTGAAAAGGATTACAAACTACAGTTACAAAAAAAATTTGACTACGCCAATTAAAGATAGTAAAACGAAATCTGCACATAAAAGAAAAAAGCCAAGAAACGAACAATTACAAAAAAGAAACCCATGACATTAGAAGAAAGTTCAGAGAGCGAGTGTTTGTCTGATGAATTCGTTACTGAAACTTTCATGCAAGAATTTGAAGAGTGGCAGAGGAATCTCAAGGAAGGAGAATAGGTTCTTACTCAGTTTAAAGCAAAAAGTGCAAATATTTTTTTTAAGTTGGAAGAGTTCTTAAAGAAATAAATGGCAATAATGAAATTGAAGTAAGTTTTCTGGACAAATCTTCTAATCTTGTAGTAGTCAAATATACTGTTTTTTATTGTTTGGGATAAGGTTTGGACAATTACATGTGCGCTAATTATTTAATAACCAATGTTTATACATTAGTCTCATTTGAGTGAAATAGAGATGGAAACGTTGAAAGCTGATTTTATGCCCGCGTAATTCAAATAAGTTTTGAATAAACCTCGGGCTTCAAACACAATGTATAAACATTGTAAAGTAATCAATGCAATGTGAAAATGCAATACACATCTCTATTATCTATACATAGTAAATTTATACTATGAGATGGCTCTGCCATCATATTTCACTCATGTTGATCACATCATTTGTTAATATAAAGTTATAAGACTATCAATACATCAGGGTCACCAAGCTGCAATGGATTGTTTTGAATCCGGTTAGTTACGCTCCTATTCTAGATGGCGCTGCCATTGGACAGTTTAACGATATTATTTTCGTTTTTTTCGTCGTATCTGTTACTTTGGCATCTATGGTTCACTGTCTTGAGCCAATGAACATCGTTTGTTTTATCTTCAACTTATTTATAATTTATTTATAGACGATTTAGACGCCATTTGAGTTTCGTTGTTTTATTTCCAATGTTATAAAAAGTTAATTTTCATTATATTTGATTCTTTGTTTAGTATTAGTGTTTTATTTCGGTAGTGTGAAATGTATATTACGTAAAAAACAAAGTTGAAAAACTTGTTTGTTTATTTTTTGCATCGATAATGGTTCACTTATGCTCGATTGCACTGCATTTTTTAAGTTATACTTTGTGCTAATACTTGATTACTGTGAAACATTCGTTATAAAAATACGGGACAATCGAGCATTAATACAATATATAATATGACAATATCCAATAAATTCAATTTCAAAATTTCCCGCTGCGCTTTTAACCGAGTTTAGTTACGCTCCTAAACTAGATGGCGTTAATAAGGCTTCAAACGTTAACATTGCAGCTTGGCAACCCTGCAATACATTCGTGCATAGCATTCGTGGAAGTGCAGTAGAGTGTTCTCCCACTGCTGAAGAGCCCCAAAAGAGCAAAACGACCGTTCAGTGGTTCACTATGGTGGCATTTTCACATTTGGATTAACATTGTTAATAAAATAGTTTTTGGATAAATGGTGTATATATTTATTAAAAAACTCACAAGCTTTCGAAAATGGTCTACATTCTTCTTCAGGTGACAATTAATAAAATGATGATGAACTAAGCTAACTAGAAAAAACAAATGTTTGGAAAACTATATAAATGTTTAACTTCTTTTAGTACAGCATTTATTCAAAGGTCTAAAGAAAAACCACCATTAAAAACTCTAGAAATAACTTATAGTGTGTTTGGTGGATACGGTAAAGATCAGAAAATAACAGGTAACCAGGTGTCAGATAACTTATAACCATTGTCCCTGTTAAAGTTAAAAGGTAAAACAGCAAAATTGTTGCTTATAGTTGAATCATTTGGTACCGTAGGTCTAGTTTTTGGTAGAAGATACTTTTTAATTTGTTCTTTGTTAAAACCATTTCTTATAAAAACTTTCTCAAGGCAATCTAATCCTTCTGGTAATTTATCTTGATGGCAAATTGACATCGCACGGTTGTATAATGATAATAAATTTCTGAGATGGATGATGATGAGAATTTACGTTTATATATTGATCCGTATGTGTTGGTTTTCGATAAATTGAATGTCTTAAAGTTAGCTTAGTTTTATAATTGTCATTTTATTAATTGTCACCTGAAGAAGAACGTAGATCACGTTCGAAAGCTTGTGAGTTTTTTATTAAATATATCACACCATTTACCCAAAAACTAATTTATGTTTCAAATTTTGTATCTAAAACATTGCTAACTTACAATGTTTATACGTTGATTTTAGCACGCAGTTTATTCAGAACTTATTTGAATTACGCAGGTATAAAATTAGTTTCAAGGTTTCCATCTCTACAGTCATTTATACATACTATTAGTTTCAAAGTTAGACAAGAGTTGTCTTACTGTTATTCCGACCTACCCAACAGTGAGATACATGTTCATGTTTTATAATTGGTTCTTTATTCTTTTTGTATTAATAATTATGTAGGTACTGGAGGTTTTTTTCTACTTGCTTTATAATACTACCAATCGTGCTAAGTGAGAAACAAAACTGTATTTTTTTTAAATAAATAATAAAATCGTAAAACTCTTCTGTCTCGCTGTCGGTTCTCTTATCCTAAATAGTATTGCAAGTTTACTTTTAATTCGGTTATTCTAATTTTGGTTTATTGTTATTACTAAACATTTTGTCAATAATGACGTGCGAGAATTCATGTGAAACTGATTCGAAGAGATGTGTGCGACTTACGTTAAAAACCTATAGTGCAATTTTAAGAAAACCTTATTCTGCATACATACTTCTCACGTTCAAATTAACCTGAAAAGTTCTACATATTATTGCTTGGGAGAACACGTTAATGTATCAAGGACAAGGTTTCAGTTAAATAAATAAAATGGAATTAACAGAGTTTATTGCAACAATTGCTCTTGGAATGACAGCTGTGTTACAAAAACAGTAACAACTTGTGAAAATAAAATTAATTATATAAATATTAAACTAATCTATAAGATAAAATTAATATACATAGTGGAAAATATTACAACATTTGTGTAGTCACAGTACAATATTTGTGCACTATTTACGGCGCATTTTTCTCAAGATAAGCACTATTTAACTATTTACCCTTATTCACAAACCATTTATATTTATAATTTAATTCTAAATGGCACCTAAACGAATACGCCTCAATCAACAAACGAAAGAACTTCAAAGATGCCACAATTAAAATCCAATGTTTTGGTTACTATAAATATTGATATAAAATTGTTTCAACAATATGTCTACTACACATTCACCATCACAGACATGTAATGATAAAATAATCAAATCTAAAATTGGATTAGAATATAATAATTAATAACATGTAACTATCGTGTAATTTTCTAATAATAATGCAAAGTACAAGTTAAATAAGGTCTTAAGTGTCTAACTCACTAGCATAGGAGTGATAATAACTTTCTAATAATCTCTTAACTATAATTTCTTAAAAATTTCTAATATAACAACACTGGCAGGCACCATGTGCTTCAATAATGGAAGCAATTTAGCTATTGGGCTGAAGAAGATCTTCAGTTGACTCTTCAATATCATTGGTAATATGGAATACACGAACCTGAAATGGAAAAGTACGCATTTAACGACTTGTAAATAATTTAATCTAGTAGTAAGTTAGTTGATAAATGGATCGTGTTTAAATTAGAAAAAGGGAACAAATTAAGCGTACCATATTTATAGATGTGTGACAATGATATCATCATCAATATCATCTTTTTCATCATCAGTCTCTTCAGGTTCTGGTGGTCGATTTTTGGCTTCATCCAACGCAGCCCTCCTCTCCTTCTCCTTTTGTCTTCGCACTTTACGCATATGCAAAAGTTCAACAACTACATACATAAGGATACCCGTTAGGAGGACCGAAAGCATCACGTATAGTTTCATTCGTGCGCATAGATGAGTTGAGTAAGCATAGGCAATGACAAATCCAGAACTTTCCCATAAGCGGTAATTCGAAAAAGCGGCTTCTTTGTTTCGCCTGAACAACGTTCCATAAAGACCTGTAATCAAAGGTATTCTTAATTCGATAATTAACTCGTTAAATTAATTTGACATTAACTTAATGAATAGTGCAATTATAGATACTAAAAGACAAAATTATATCCGAACGAGTGGAATATTTTTTTGTTAGATTGTTTAACTGTTTTTCTTCGATAATGTTAATTAAAGTGTAAATAATTCTTAACAATTAGCAATCAGAATGTAAACATTTACATTATCATTATTGAATTCAATCACGCTCGTTGATATATACATTAACATTAACAAATAACACTACTCAATTTTTCAAAAAATTTAATTCGTTCACCGCGACATGTACAATAATTCGGTACATATTATAGTATGTATCTAGCGCTATTAATTGTGGTTCAGAAAACATGGTACTACAAAAGATTTAAAAAACAGAATTAGATTTGGTACCTACTTAGAGTATTATAAAACTTGACAACAGATTATAAATTAACTTTTGTTGTAATAAACAAATAATAGAAGATTAAAAAGCAAAGTACACTTTACACTGTACGGAACGATACAAAGATAAAATAAAATCCTAGCAGAACTGATTCTATCTATATTTAGTTAATATGAGAAGAGCACTAGAACCTGGCTAAAAATTAATAAGAATATAGGAAAAAAAGGTATTTTGAATCTAAAGAATAGTTTCCTCGTAGTGTAAAATGAAAATTTAGTCTTTAAATATTTGGTTATATTAATATTTCAGTCCGGCCCTGACTATAATAAGAAGTTGGCTGGTAATTTTGAGTATGCAGTTAATCAGTCCCGCGCCGTACATAAGGGCAAAGTCGTGTGCTGCACGACGACGTCGAGGCGTCAAAGGTGCCGAAAAGCCTCAAAACTCAAAAGTAAAAAAAAGATAAAGCAACAAACAACATTGTCAAAACAAAATTTATAACGATAAACAAACGAGTAAGGAATTGTGTGAACTCAAACAAATCTGATTTTATTCATGTTTTGAGCTTGAAGTTTAGCTTGCAACGAGCCAACGAGCGAACAGGCGTTTTTTCCTGTCTGAGCTTGCAATGTACGAAACTTTATATATTCAAGCGCTGCATCGGTCGCGATTTCATTTGTTGCTTGATGCCCGATTGATAATTAACTTTCGAAGTGAAAATGTGCATGGGGTAAAAGATATCTGCTTTTCAAACATTATTTTTTTGTAGTTTGACAGACTTTACAGTGATGTGTTTGGTGTTGTCAATTAAAATAAGTTCATCTAAAATTAATTTTTTATTTCAGATTTATTAAAACATTAAAAGCCAAAAACATGCATCTCAAAAATCTTTTTATATTTGATTATATAAACATCATTGTTAATTGAAGTAAATTCAAACAGAATAATTGATAAGCACTAATATTACTATTTATAAGAATTTATAAACTTTGAAATAACTTCAAATAAGTAATGTTGAGAAAATACTTTCGAGTTTGAGTTTGAGACGTCGAAACATTTCCATTTTTCATGAACAATTTGTCAATTTGTTTACTTACGTATCATTTTTTTTACAGTATACAGGATGTCAGAAAAAAAAAGAAATTTTCTGGTTACCAAAATTTGCTGAATAAAAGAAAAAAAGAGGAAGAACTGGAAAACCATGTCAAAATTACGCATTTTCTATGAAAACCCGAGTCTACTTTGCCAAATATTAATAACAACAATAATACAGCTGAATGTCAATATTCTGAACTTTTACTTGAAATAAGTATCAGCAACAGACAAGAAACTGATCTTCTAGAAAGCAATTTATCAACATCTTCAAGTTCCGCTGATAATGAGAAATCAACACTTTCAAAAATTACCAGAACAGAAAATATGAGTCCACTTTCGAAAGATGCTGCACTATGGCCAAAGAAATTACGTCCTAATAATATTCCAGAACGTGGTCCTGTTCATTATTAAAACAAAAGGGATATTTATCAGAGAGTTAGTTCGGAGTCGGAGCGTAAGTTTTCCAATAGTTACTTCTTTAGAATTCTACCGAACAAAGAAAAAAAATGAGCGTTTTTGCTCGTTGTATTCCGAAAAAAAAATTCACTTTACTGCTTCTGTTGCAAAATTTTGAATGACAGCGATTTAAAATCTGTTTGCCTTAGTGATGAATCTGGTTACAATGACTGGCAGCATTTAAGTGAACATTTAAACATTCATGAAAAGAGCAAGTTACATATCGAAAATGTTCTAAAATTGCTAGATCTTTCTAACCGTTTTAATAAAAATGAAATAATTTAATCTGAAATTCAAAAGTACCCAAACAACACATTGGTACAAAAAACGTCTAAATGTCCGTCTAATAAACGTTAATAACGCGTTTAAAAACGTTTTAATGTCTAATAAACGTCTATTAGCCGGACATTTAGACGTTTTTTATACCAATGTGTTGCTTGGGTAATAAACAGAGAAACTAAACACTAGCAAGCTGTTATAGAAAGAATTTTCTACGTGATTCAGTTTTTAGGTCAGCAAAATTTAGTTTTTCGTAGAAGTAGTAATAAGTTGTTTGAGAAAAACAATGGTAACTTTTTAAAATGCATAGAAATGATTTCCAAATTCGACCCGATTATGTCAGAACATACAAAACGCTCTCAAATAAAAAATCACAAAAACTATCTCGGGGATAAAATACAAAATAAAGTAATCAACTTGATCGGTAAAAATATCAAATCCAAACTAACTAAAAAGGCAATTTAATAATTTAATTAATTTAATATTATTAGACTGCACTCCTGACTCTAGTCACCAAGAACAAATTTTAGTTTGTATAAGATTTGTTAATTTAAAGAGCACGGGAATTAGTATAGAAGAACATTTTTTATTATTTTGTCCTATAGATGATGTGTCGGGTGAAGGCTTGACAAAATTTCTTTTGTCGGCCTTAGAGAAAGAAGGCTTAAATATGAACGATTTGCGGGGTCAGGGTTCCTTGTTGGAATCATACCCTAAATTTAGTCAATTTTTCAAAAAGTGTTTGTATTTTTTTCAGCTTCTACTAAACTCTGGTCAATTCTGAAGTCTAATTTATCTAATGTAACAAATTTAACTTTAAAACCTTTATCGAATACTCGATGGTCTAGTAGAATAGATTCAATAACTCCTTTAAGGTATCAACTTGGAAAGGTTTATGATACTCTATTTGAAATAAGCGAAAGAAACTTTGTCTGCATCGTTGACCAAAAAATTGCAAAATTTTGAGTTCATTTGTATTATTAGATGGTGGTATAATATTTTAAGTAAAGCTAACATTGTTAGTAACTTCTCCATTAATTTATTATAATCCTCCTTGTGATATCTATTAGTAAATTGTTGTTGAATCCCAATAGGAGATCGTCTGGAAAGGTTACAAATTAACTTGCTTTAGAATGTTTGCTGTTGCTCAGTTTTGTAATCATTGAAATAATTTGAACAATTTTTTGAAAGCTTATCGCGCCGATAAAGGTTATAAAAATCTATTAATTGATGCTAACGAAATAGCATCCAGGTTAGACATAGAACCTAAATTTAAAACACAAAGAGATCTAAGACCGCCAAAAAAAACATTTTGATTATGAATGTGACGATAAACCGATCCACGACAAAACTTTAAAGTTCAAAGTTGATTGTTTTTTAAATGCTCTAGATGTAATCATAACATCAGTGGATGAGAGATTCCAATTACTTTTTTCTTACTCTAATAATTTCGCGTTTTTATGGAATATTGATAAATTTAAAAATTATTCTGAAAACAAACAATTACAATTATGTCAAAAAATTGAAACTTTAAATGACAAAACTTGCAATAAACAAGACGTAACTGCCCTGGAACTTGTTAAAGAATTGCAATATGTACAAAATTTTGATGAAAAAGTTATAACATCTCCAGAAGAAACTTTAAATTATATAACAAATAACAAATTCTTTTCTAATACTTCGTGTTTTATTAACAATGCCGGTTTTGGTTGCTACTGCAGAACCCTTGCTGCAGAACGTTCTTTTTCAAAACTCAAAATAATAAAAATTTAAGGTCGACCATGGGGCTAAAACGACTGAGTAATCTTGCTATCATTTCAATAGCAACGAACCAGCTAAAAGAATTAGACACCGAAGATTTAATTAAACAATTTACAAAAATTAAAGCACGGAAAGCTCAATTCACTTAGCTAAAATATTAATAACAATACCTAATACCTGGATACTAACCTTTAAAAGGTGACATTTTGCATTATTAAAATAATATATTGTTTTGTTTTTATTTGTCGATCAGTTTCGTCCTGTGACATATAAACGAGTAGTTTTAATGTTTTAAATATTTTTTTATTTCTTGTGCTTTTGTATCGTATATTACATTTGAAACTAAAATATAAAAATTTTGAATCGTAATACTGTTAGAATATATTTCTGTTTTCTATAAGTTTATAATTATGTTATTTACCTCAATGAAAAAATACTTGTATGGCTTATGGCTTGTACTTGTAAAATATAAAAATAAAAATAAATTTATAAAAATACTTTTTAAAATTATTTTTCAATAGTGGATAATAATACCTAATTTAACCCGTATCTGTACTCACATATAAACGTGATACAAATTTGGGGCGTTATTTTAAATTTACACAAAGGCGCCAAAGTGCTAGTCGCGGGCCTGCAGTATAATTATGATATTTCTGTGTTAACATGTAATGTGTTATTTTAATTACTGATGTATGTACTGTCTATCATCTACAAAACAATGCTTTAGTTTGTGTTCTGGTTAAAGAAAAACACTTCAAACACTTATAATAACTTTTTTTCGTGAGTATTTTATTCTTTATTAGGAACCCATTGCTCATATAAAAAAGCTTACGTATCAAAATTATTTTATAGCTGAAGTATGGATCGTAGTTGTTATACTGACCTAACGCAACAAATACGTTAACTTCATGTACGCGATAACGATATCTTGGTTTTTAAACAAAACAATACGTTAGCTTAACTAAAAGAAACTTGTAGTGTTTTAAATAGTTACTTGTTTCATTAGTACACAAAATGTCCGTTTTTCAAACGTTCACAAGTCCGAAAACGAATTATTAGTGAGAATTTAACATAAATTTGGTGGAACAGATTTTATGGCATTTGCTGTTTGTTTTCATAATTTTTATTGTCATAGAGAAAATACCAAAAAAGTTCAATTATTTGTAGAAAATAATTTAAAAATATAATGCCATATAAGAAAAAAAACAAAAACAGAAATGAAACTAAATATGATAAATTGTAGAAAAACATCGGTACTGACACCGGTAGCTAATCGCATTTCTATGATGCTCAATTTTGCAATAAGAGGTGCCATTTCCGTCACTTTCAAATCGTCACTATTACAAAAAACTTAAAATTACAAATAGGAATTTAGCTAATGGAACGAAGATGCTTTGATGACTAATTTGAAATAATAAGTGCATATAATGTAAATAAGCTAAGCCTAACTAAAATACTAGCAAAAAGTATAGATAAAAAAAATTAATTGAATTGAAAACTTTTGCCATGTGATCAATTTTGAATGAATTATTATTTAAAATGAACAGATGCAATAAAAGTCTTTAAAAGAAAAACCTAAATGTGTTAACAACAGTATATTCATAGGAATCCATGTTGGAATATACTGCGTGTCCGGAGAAGAGTACGGAGCGGCTGTATATCGACAATGGTAACGCTTAAAAGTTTGGAAAAAAATTCTTATAAATAAGTTAGGCAAGAAAAATAGCTGACTTTTTTTTTGAAGTTTGTAATTTCTCATAAAGATACGGAGCGGCTGTATCTCGACAATGGTAAGATCTAGAAGTTTGGGAAAAAATCCTTATAAATAAAGTATGCAAGAGAAATGGCCGAAAGTTATTACAAAGTTCGTAAATCTACCGCTAGGGAGCGTAACTTCTATGAAGAAATATAAAGTTTACGGTATCTCAGAAAGTTGAGCGATGTGCCACATTTTTGAAAACATAGCTTGAGTAATGCGGTATAATTTTGCTTTATGATATGCCAATGCATTTTTCAATATTTACATTTCATCTGCAAAACGATTTACTAATTATTTGGAAAGAACATTTTATTTTCTTTCGACAGAATTTTTTTGTAAAATTGTTTAGTTTAAAATAAATATATTAAAGGGCGTTTTCTGTAGCGATTACTCATTTTTGTGATTTTTATCGACTATTAACCGTCACAAAATTAACTAAACTTTAGTAAAAACCGCATCACAATATCTTCTTCCATTCTTAATTTATAAGAAAAAATGTTAAAAAAAAAACAATTTTTGCCACAAATAGCTCAAAAATCTTCAAAATGTCATCCATCAGTCTCGATGCATTTATTTAGTTAAATTTCAGTCCTAGATAATCTTCTAATTTCGTATTCTTTCCGTAATACTTTCCCTGATTATTGGTTTCTCTTAAAAACCAGATCATTTAGTCTACCCCATAAGCAAAAACCTAAACAAATGAAATCGAGCGAGCGCGCCGGCCAGAGAAATAGACCAATAACACGATGTAAATACTACTCGTCTAAATGTTAACGTACGTTTCGGTAGAATGAGCCGGACAACCATCAAAATGGAGCCACATGTTTCTTTTTGTTTCCAAGAAGACGTCTTCTAAAAGTAATAAAAAAAAAATCCAAAAACCTTTCTCCGTTAAGAGTTTGGTCAAAAAATGTAACCCTGTATAAAATTTTGCTTCCACTATTCGGACCTCTAGCAAATTTGATGTTTTGCTTGCTTGCATATTACGTAAATTTACACCCCCTTCGCTACTGAAAGTCGCTTCATCCGTTCATAATATTAGTAACAGAAAGATTCGATTCTCTCGAATCATATTTAACAGCCAATGATAATGATTCATTCTACTATCATAATCAGTAGCTTTTAATGCTTGATATAAAACAATCTGATAGGGATGCATATTATCTAGAAAAATCTCGTAAAAAAATTTTTTAGGGATTCGCAGATTGGAAATTTTTCAGATGCTTAAGGTGGAATCATAATGCACGTAGGCCAAAACATTCGGAACACAACATAGTTACTCGTTTTTCTACTATTTTAAATCCAAAATGGTATTCGTTGGTAAAAAAGATCGGTGACAGTGCTGAACCTTTTTGTAGCTGATTTAATTGAATAAGTAGTTAATTAACGACAAAAAACAAAACGTAATTGCGTACAAACGTAAGTTTAACTTGAATTTGATGGTTATCATTATTATGTACAACATAAAGTACACTTAAAAACAACTTAAAAAAGACAGACTTTGCTCATTAATATAGGTACGTAATAATACCATTCTCATAGTTTTACTAAAAAATTACACTAATTATTTTTAAGAAGTTTTACTGACACTCGAAAAATTCGAATGTAATTTGGCAACGAACGAAACCAGTCCTGCATTAAAAAAAATGCATTAAAGTTAGTAAAAAAATAATACAAGGTGTACTGGACACGGTATTATAAGTAAATGACAAGATTAATTTATTATATGATTATATTTACATATTTAAAAAATGCTGTGTAATTATGTCCCCGTTAAACAATGTAACGAAACAAATGATTAAACCGGTATGTTCCATAGGTTTTATTTTATTGAAACTGAAACCAAAAAAGCTTAGAGTTTGGGCAAAAACAACAGACGAAATTAAATACACAAGACGCCAATTTAAAAATTGTCGCAATTATACTTGCACTGCTTTCTTTACAGTTGAGATATAAATTAAGATACATTTTGTGTTTGATTTTTTGTATAATTTTAGTTGTGGTGAGATTGAAACAGTAACTAATGAAACACATACACGCAGCAATAAAAGTAAGTTCAGTTATGACAATATCAAAAATGACGAAAATAAATAGTTGTTTATCTTATTAAGACCTTAACTTACATTCGTCATTTTACCTGATTTGACACTTGAATTATATGTAAACCACGTCGTTGCCATATTCTGAGTTCCCCATTTTAGACTACCGATTTTCATATGTAATTAAAATCCCAACAAAGTATAGTCGTTGTCACGAAAGATGATGCCGTGCTAATTTAGAAAACACGTTCAATTATCCGTATAAAAAGAAAAAACTGTGAGTACAACAGTGATAACGATATTATTGTTTATGTTATGAATAAATTGCTGAATTGGCTCCATCATTGTTTGACATTAGTTGAGACATCAGTAGCTACTTATTTACATGCCAAAATTCCAATTCTATTGAGTATATAAAACTTAAGAACAAAGCATGCTAAAGTTCAATTTAAATCATCGCTTGTGTACTCTAACCTAATTATTTATTTTTGTTTAATTATAAGAAATAAATTAAATAACAGTGTTTCTTTAACAAACAGCATTTTTGTAGCTTAGTATTTGGATTAAAAAAATTAGCATTGCAAACACTAGATATTTAGTAAATTTGAGCAATTATATTTTAAAGAAACTCTTTTGATTAGCAAGTTTTTACGTAATTCATATGCATACGACTATGACGTAGGGATCTTCTTTACTGGCAACGACTATATGTGATTTTCTGTTTAATAGGTGCAGTTGAGTAGGGATTGGGATTACATTTTATCAAGTAGGTGTCTGTCTTAAAATATTTAAATAATTGTGACCGTTATAAATCCGAGTATCACAAACCATAATTTCTTCATCCAATTTGTGACAAATTTGTAAAAGTTTGCAATGGTTTAGATATGAATGAAGAAGCAAGGTTAACATTTTGTCAAAATGTTTTAAATCGGTATCGTCAATCAATAATTAACTTTCATTTGAATGTCGTTGTTAACAAACAGAATTTTAGACATTATCGAAAAAATCCTTGCAAATCCTTTACAAAAAAGTCCAAAACTCGTTTGGTATCATTGACTGTTTTTTTTTTTTTTTTTTTGAGAATAAAAATAATCGTTCTGTAATAGTCAATTACAAGCGCTACACAAACATGTTACAAACGTTTCTCATTTCAGAACTAATTAGATGGAGGTTACTAATTGGTACTCTGTTATTTGAACAAGATAGAGCAACTCACAGAGCGAAAAACTCTGAGGATTCTGCGAAAATTTTATAACGATCGTATAATTTTGCGATTTGGAAATTTTCTTTGACCTCCTAACCTAACGACACTTGATTTTTTCTCTGTGCAGATATTTAAAAGGAAAAGTCTTTAAAAAACCGGATTCGAGAAAAAATCACAGAAATAAATAAAGATTTGCTTCATCGAGTGATGCACAATTTTGCATTCAGAACTGCAAGTTGTAATAAAGTTGATAGAAGGCATTTCGAAGATATATTCAAACGTTGAACATGGTTCCAACACTACTAGTGTTTTTGTTCGACTTAGAAAGCTGTTATCCGAATAATAAAATGGATAATTTAATATGAGGAACCCTGTAAATTCAAGTTAATCCAAATCCAATATAATTTAGTCCACAGTATTTATAGTTCCATATAAGTATTAATTTGAAACATAGTTGGTCATGTCTTAAAATTACATCATAGTGTAAAACTTTTAATATTTGATGTTCTGCAACTACAGTTTTTAGATAATCGGATTGATCTTACAAGCATAACTCGTTTGGTTTCCATTGTAGTACTGTACTATAGACTGGTAAAATTATCACATTTTATTGAACGCGGTTTTGGTTTTTAGATCTTTACGCTTACTAGAAAAACCACATACGCATAAAACAAAGTAGAACATCTGCAATAAAATATCAACAACACGCTAGTTACAATTTTTAAAATTCCTATGGCAACACAACGAACTATTAAATTTTTTGGGATACCAATGAACTGAAATTAAATAAAAATAAAGATCTATAATATTGTTGCGGTAATAAAAAGATGAAAGTATCCAACAGCAGCTACAAATAAAAATAGTAATACAAAAACAAAAAAATAAGTAAGCAATCTTACAAAATTTGTGTCAAAGTAAGCAAAATCCGTACCGTATTTTTCCATTCGCGATACTCAAATTAAAAAAATTAATGGCTTTACCGCGCCCATTATTAATAGTGTTAATTAAAGAAACAATCAATGTTGTTCAAACTAGCAAATAGAAGAAGAATAATAAATGTTTTTAATCGTTCATTGTCTTAAGTTGAACATTGTACGATAAGGAGGGTTCTTTAACCATTAATAATAATAAAAAGCATTTGTTTGAAATACTTAATTGATTTAGCGTGTCAATGTAAAGGTGATTAAATATAAGCAAATTTTTAAAGTCGATATACTCCTTTTTAATAAGTTGCATAAGATATATAGAAATAACCTGCTTGAACCGGTTACGTCTTTGTCTTCGGGCAAGGCAAGTAAGTTACTCGACCTGCCTTGCCTCTTTTTGCATTGACAATTACTAGCGCGAACAAATCACGAAATGTTCGCAGTTTACATAAAATTGGCGAAATTACGTCGATGTCTTCACCGGCGGATTTTATTGTAATGCGCGCAAATATGGAAATCATGCAGGAAAACATTCCTTTCGTTGTCGCAATTCAATATGAAAAAGCGCTTTATTTATTTACGATACCATGTTTCTTGACCCAGACATAAATTTGTATAACATGCATAATTCTTACCGTTGATTTGAGTTTGCCATACGGCGTCACCGACTCCCCAAAGACCAGAAGCGACGAAGAACAGCAAAGGGTTTGAAGGGTGCGGCCTCCACAGTAGTAGCCATATACATAGAGCAATATGTATGCCAGAACCTAGCGCGATAATTGGCACCCTTCCAATGTACTTCATCACTGACCCAAAAAGTAAACTGCAAATTGCGTTTACCACCCCGAAACAGATCATTACGTAACCGACGGATGGGATTCCCAAAGCGCACGATACGTACGCTTGGGTAAAATCGGCACCGATAAACGCCTGTTCCATGCCAATCCATACTGTTATAGGAATTAACAACTGTTGATAAGGCTTTTTCAACTGAAAAGCAGTAGCTGACAAAAGCTGGATACCGGTTAACTCAACCACGCTGTTTCTTCGTTGCTTCTCACCGTACCTGTAAAAAAAAGAACAATTAAATTTTAAAGGTCGCATAAAAATCATTTTATTTAATGCTTGCGTCGTTATGGCGCTAATAGAGGTTGTAATTAACATAAGTCATCAATAAGTTGGTTAAATAGTAAAGTGCTTTTGAGAAGCCGTTTTGTTATTGTTTGCAATTTATTCGATCAATGACCTACTCAACCAGGATTTACGTCAGAAAACAACATTCTTAATCCACTTACCGCACCCTCATCAATCCACGTAAAATGATTGATGGTGCAATGATAATCTTTGATCGAAACGGTTTGACGTCACTCAAGTTTTCGCCGAATACCAATTAAGCGATTAACCAAAACAAATTGCGATTATATAAGAATTGAACTTGTAACTTTTTTTGGCAATAAACATAATTGTTCAGGAAAATCTCAAGGATTATTGTGTTGTTACCTCTTTAATTATAATTATCAGATGTCTCCTTGTAGTCATTACATATTTAAAAATAGATGATATGTGATATCAGTAACAATACATAGTGCGATATGTAACCCTGACATGATTCTTCCATCCGTTAAATTCAGTTTTGCTTTCACGTACGATGGCTTTTACTTTTACTTAACTAAATTATTTCAATAGTGCAAGACCAAAGAACCAATAAACGAGAAAAGAGTACCTTGAGTGCGTTCGACCTTGATGCATACGTAAATGCTACAGTTCAGTTCATCAAGAATAATGTGGAGAAAGGCTTCAAGTCGAG
The DNA here is from genome assembly GCA_035610365.1 of Aquatica leii. Classification (NCBI taxonomy): domain Eukaryota; kingdom Metazoa; phylum Arthropoda; class Insecta; order Coleoptera; family Lampyridae; genus Aquatica; species Aquatica leii. The sequence continues at coordinate 46,980,291 of CM069435.1, read as the reverse complement.
AAGACCATGTAGCAAATATACTGCATCTAATGACTATTGAAGGTTGCTACACATAAGGCGCCCTTAAAAGTATTTATGTTAGATGTTATAATCATTAACAAAATTTTTGATATGTAAACAAACAAAATAGTTATGATTAGCGTCTGCGGAGATAATTATTCTAATAAACAGTGCACTATCTACCGTAATTGTTTTAGTGAGACCGATAAAAAAATTATCGACTTACTGTTGGTATTTTGTGTTTATAATGGGTTTTCCAAAATTGGTTGTTAAAAATTTTCTCTTTAGAACAAAGAGTAGACAAAATAATAGTCTCGGTACTTATTCATCAAAATTTTATCAAGTGCGCTTACAATTAATATGAATTCATCAAAACTCCGTGATTCACTGATTTAAAGATTTTAAGATTTAACGTCAATTTGCATAATACATAAAAATTTCCCAAAGTTACGGACAATTTCAGAAAAATACTATTGACGTCACGCTGTATAAGATTAGCGTATTATTATAAACATTATCATATATGGAAATGACAGAAAGTACCGTAAAATTGCAAACGGAATTTGTTGAATAAGAAATTTAGGACGATAATCTAGCATTAACCACATTCAAATATCAATTGATTGCATGTACGAGGTTGATAGACCATTTCGATGAACAACAGCAAAAACAAATTGATAATTTTATGAGCTCATACTTTGAACGAATCTTTGTGCTTGCTTGCGGTTGCATTTTTTAAGTTGACAGAAAATTATTATGAGTACCAGGTACAAAGATTCGTTCATTTTTTGAATGTGTCTGATTTGATGGTACATTAATTAAAGACAAGGTTAAATATGCATTAAAACTGTCTGAACTCGTAAGGTAATTGTCTTGTTGCAAATCGTAGACATCAGATTTTGTAAGTAACGCTTTTCACTATTTTCCTATAGACGTAAAATTTCAATAACAAATGTCACAGTTTTTTTACAAATTTTGACTACATGATAAAATTGATGAATCTGAATTAAAATGGATCAGTATTTAATCAAATTTGCAAACGTTTTGTCTACTTTTGAGAACGATAACCGTTCAGGCAAAAAAGAAATCAATAAACTTAAAACAAGTAAGCAACGGCCTAACCAGAATTTTTGTATTAAAAAAGCAGAAAGATTTCATATGAATCTTAAGAATGAAGTGCTGGAGCTTTCTTCGTAGACAATAAAAAAACAATAGAATGTTTCTGAGGGAAATGGCCCTAAGATAAATTTTTTAGAAATCAATCAGACTAGGGAGTTTGCAAAAAACAATGAAATTTTATAGTATTTTTCTACTCTAGATAAATGTTTAAAAACTTTTTTTAATTTTTACTCCAATTTATTACCAAGTATCGATAGTTCTGTAAGAGTTCTACTTGGACTAGACATTTTGTTGTTTTTCATAGTCAAATTGACTTTAATATCATCTGTTTCAATAGTGATAACTTCTTTCATGTAATGCTTTTTTTATATCATTTTCTTTGTTTAAATAATTTTCATCAAACTCTTTTCTTAAAATATATCTTAGAATAGATTTTTATTTTCTTTTAGTACAGTTTTTCGTTTTTCATATTAAATTTGATTGATTTACAAAAATGCTACCTGTTTCAGTTTGACCTGCTTTAAGTATTTTACTTCTGTACTCGTCGTATCTAACGAGTTTTTACCTATATTAAGAGATGCCCAATGAAAATAATTCCACACTACTTTGTACCCAGTTGCAGATGGAGGCCATTGTTGCAGGAGTGTCATTTCAACGTTAAAACTTTAAAAATGCATTCTTAGATAATAAAGAATTTAGAGTTAAGATCAATTTATCTATTTTTAAAATAGACAAATCGATTTTATTATCGTTTACAATCTATTTAATATAAAGTTGTATAATTTTTGGCATTTTTTTGGAGAGTCGTTGACCAAATGATCTAACGGAGAAGCCGCCACTGCTTATACCTACTTTACTTTTATTTTTTCATCAGATTGATTTCGTCTTTGCTAAATTCCTTATTTGATTCTGGTATAAATAAAAACGTGTTTAACATAACTTCTGTGTTTAGACCTCGAAAGTTTATTTGCCCGACAAGCATAAGAAAAACGAAGAATTCCTTGAAATAGGTTTTAAAGAATTAGAGAATGCGGTAGAATAACCGCGGGAAAATATGAAGGTATTATCACATTATTAAATGATTGTCTTCTTGATTTTTAATTAAATGTTCATGACAACATTAATTGGTAAAAACGTTTCAAATAATAGTAATGGTAAACAATAGTAAATATGTTCGTAATATCATCAAATTTCGTGTATAATTGTAATTCACCAGATATTGAGCATTACTCATTTATTAACACCGTTATGTGCCGTATCACTATACGATAAAGAAACTGGTCTGTGCAATAACATTAAAATATGTTTATCACCGTTTTTCTTGTTAAAATGAAGTAATCAACGTTCACGGTTGTTGTTATTAAATAAAAAATGCACAAACAACGTGCGCAAGTTCAATATACAGGTTTGAATAGTGCGATAAAAAAAACTTAGAAATATGTAATGGTCCAAAACGTCCCTGACTCAAGTCTATTTACTATTGTATCCCACATTACGGAGTGAAGAACCGTCCTTGCTTATTATTTATTTATTATAAACGTGTATCTAAATATAGATTAACTGTAAACACAAGTCAAATTTAATTTACGCCGTCACCAAGGAGATGCGAAACCGAAATGTGCCCACGTTCAAATACTATAATAATTTTTCCAGTAGAATGTTTACGCACGCAAAACAATGCAATTCATCTTTGTTTAAGCGCAACAATAACATTAACGTTTCTTATGCATTTTCCTTAAAAACAATTTACATCAAAGTTTCGTTTGGCTTACCGTGAGAGTGGATCCACAAACAGCGCAATTGTAACCACAGCCACAATTATGCAAGCAAGATAAATGCCAGAAATTTCAAAAATTTCTTTATCGTCCGGCCTGGCCAAATTTTCGTTGTTGTTTAAGTTCATCACGCAAAAGTTCGCACCGCACGAATCGTACGTTGAGATGGTCAGGTTTGAACTTGGATCTGAGTGAGCAGCCCCATGGGGGTTACTTAAAACTGAAAAAAAAAACAAAATTATCAAAATTAACACCAAAAACTTTCTTAACTGCAATAAGAAACCAAAGCATGATTTGCTTGACACGGGAATATTCATAAATGAAAAGAATGTTAATAGAACTTGCTGTTAAATTGTTTTAAATTCACAACGCAAATTGTACAACTTTCTGTTCGTTTGTATTAGAATAACAACCAATTTTTTTCAAGTGAAATGAAAGTATTGTTATTTCTTTCTGTTATGCAACGAGTAACTTTTTCTTCATTCAGCGTATTTTTTTGAATTAATGGTTGAAACGTTGACAACAGTTCAATGAGTTTGTTAAAATATACAAAAATAGTAATGAAAGATGAAGAAATGATGTGTAACAATTTTACGTGGTGAAATGTGTGTAGTTTTTTGACACTGAGGGTTTGACATGCAGGAGCGATTAATGTGACCTGAAATGTAATTTAATGCTTATATTTGTCGGAAGTTTGTAGTTATAAATGATAAAAAAAATGGAAATTAGTTGTCAGTTATCAACTAAAAGAATAATAAATGAAATAAAAATTAAAATTTGCTGCTTTCAAGGTTTTAAATATACGGCATTCCATTGTATTTGTTCATGTGTTTAGTTTGACTGCTATCAACAAAACTACGTGAGGCGTTATTCACCTTGGTGTGTCATTTACTAGTAAAAATTAAAGAAATTACTTACCAAGCGAAGAAATTAGGTTTCCCCAAAGCTCGGCGGTCTGCCACGCTAAGAAGAAGAACCCGAAGAATCTTACGATGATTCCATCGACGCTTTGGTCGGTTAGCTTAGCGTAAACGCCGGCAACTTGCGTAAGATACGACGCTTTCGACGCCCACATAGGTGCAGCTCCAATACCCAAAAGCACGCCGGCAGGTACCAAAGTGTAAAATTTTGGATAAAACTGCGCTCCAATATAAGGAGCGTAACACAACATGGAGAGACATAAAGTCCATTTCGCCGTTAATCGTTTAATTAAAAACGTCGGTATAAAAATGCAACTGACAACAAGAGCCGCGTAAATTGCACTCAAAGACACTGTACCAAGTCCATCTTTAGCATTAATACTACTTTGTAAATTAGCAGTTCCTTGGAATGCGGTGAATTGTATCATAAACGCCGTTGAAATTACAGTCACGTTTTTAAGAATTCTCCATTTTTCTTTACGGGATAATTTGAATTTGCCTTGTTGAGACGCTTCTTCATCTGTAAGTTCTCTTGGTGGTTTCATGACGGCACCCAAACCATCGCTGTCGCCTTTGAAACCTTCATTATCGTAACCTCGCGTAACAGACACTGTGTATACTTTTCCATCTGGATTGGTGTCTGTCCCAGTGTTGTTGGTCGAACCATTTTGGTTGTTTGTGGGATCCAGGGACGCGGTCATATCGAGGCCGCGATCCACTATCTGTAACAGAACAGAAAATGTTATACTGCTTGTTTCAACATATGAATACGTGCCCCGTAACCAAAGCGAACAAATTAATAATACTTATGATGCAATCACTCACAAACGGCAAATACCAATAGCGATACACATTAATATTTCTTTGATTACATTGAGCACGTGGCGATAGCAATTTGATATTATTTATGAATAAAATTAAACAAAAAACAAAGCTTCACTCATCGACATACAATGTGATTTTAATAATTACATTCGGAAACGTAATTTACCACTACTTATTATTACTGATACGTAATAGCAAAAATTATGCATGGCAATTAAAACAAAGTCCATTTTGTTGAGTACAATTAGACAATTATTAGTAATTAAAAATATTTCGTTCGCTTGTTTCTGAATTTAATCTAAGGTCGTTTCTTTGTAATATGGTTTATTATCTTAAAGCATTTTGAAATAAAGAAAAGCTTACCAAGTAGATCGCTAATTAGAAGTATGTTCAAATATGGAACACCAAACTTTAGTCATAAGTTACTATACGTTAAAAACATTGGTTTTGTCTTCGTTATAAAACAATAAAATAATTGTTTTATTAAATCTCGGGTTTGAAACTTTCAAGTAGACAAAAAAATAGAATTACTAAATGTCAAACAAATTGTCATTTGATAAATTCTCAGATCATGTTAGTTTTAAAATAGTAACAAAACTTCGAAACTGCTTCTAACCAAATTTAGTTACAAAAATAAAGAAAAAGAATTGGTTGGATTTTAAAATACGAATACGAATGATCATTAAAAACAACAATAATTAGTACTAAAAAATCAAAAAACACAAATTGGAAATATTAATCTTTTTTAAATCAAGGATAATCATTCTTGTTTCTATTGACGTTACCATTAAACCAAACACTTAAACTGTCAAAAAACAAAATCTTATATTTATTAAATGTACTAACATTGATGTTTAGAACAATATTTTCCAAAACAAGCAACCATGTAAAAAAATAATGTTACAAAGCATATTTTTTTTACTGAAACACGATTGCAACTAATCGAGTAGCGATTTAAAATCTATAATGTCTAACAAAATAAAATTCGATAATTAATAGAGTGTGACTTGTTTACGTTCGAAAGACCGAAAATTATGTGAGAGATAATGTGTATAGGATTGAGTATTTGTAAAAACTTTGTCTATAGAAAGCAAAGTTGAAGATAAAATGATATCATTTACTTCAAAGGCAAAACCACCGTAACACTGTTAAACTGTTTTTTACAAATTCTATATTGATATTGTGTCAGGTTAAAAATCCGATACGTTATTTTTAACATACTTGAATATAAAGCTATAGGGTTGTCGATGCGATTGTGGGAATTACATTAGAGTGTTCTCTTATTGCTGATGAGCCTCAAAAGAGCGTAACGGCCGTTCAGTAGTTCACTCTGGTATAGCGTTTGCACAATTGCATTGACACTGCTTTACCCCCAATGTTTTTTACATTTTGATTTTATCCCGCAGTTTTATTCAAAACTATTTTGAAATACGCTGGTGTAAAATCAACTTACAACGTTTACTGCCGTTATAGCTTATTTACAGTTATTTTTAAATGTAAATAGCTATAAACGACGGTAAACACGTTGAATTAGTTTAAAACCCGCGAAATTCAAAATCAGCTATGTTTTGCTAAGTTTAGACACATAGTAAAATTACACTATGAGATGGCTCTGCCATCAAACACTCCTGAATTGTTATTTTTAAAATTTCTGCAATTTTCTATTGTTATAAATTTTGGTTTGGTGTTAGTTTGTAAAGTGTCAACTTAATAACTCGGTTGCACAAAAACATTTTGACAAGCACTGCAAGATGATTAGACATTTTACTCTAAATTCTTGATCGTTTAAGGAATAGAAAAATATGAATCAATTCTTATTACAATTTCGTTTAGTTTTTTTACTCTTTATCGACTCTTATGAGGATAGACGTTTATCTTCTTGCTCTTTCAAAAGTGAGTGAAACGTAGACAAATTCGGTTTTAATTGCGTATGCAGTTCAATACAAGAATATAGTTTCGTAACAATCTTCTTTTGTGAAAGTCTTCGATATGGAAACAATGTTCTTGGTATTAAGATTTCAAATCGTAAGCGTATCTTCAGTATTGTGTGGTTGCCACAAAAAAAAAAGTCAAAATTGTTGCAACAATAAATAGAATAACTTTTTTTTTACAGAAATATTAAAAAACGTTTTAAATACACTGTTTGAGTTTGAAAATTTAAATTTTTTCATAAAAAAGTAAATCGTGCTTAAAAAGCAACGTGTTTATGCTAGCTTATAATATGTGGTTTATTTTATATACTGTTGCATCAAAAGGTCTGTCAGTAAATTAGCTAAACTACAAAAGTTTTTTTACGCACAGTTAGTTTATAGTAATAAAAAAGTAAATTAAACTAAAAAGACTGTGGTAATGAGGAAAAACGACATAAATAACTAAAACGATTAATTTTATCATCAGCTACTGATACTTCTTACAATGTTTTCGCTCCGAAGAAGATTTTAAAATAATTTAAAAAACATTTAAGCAAATTGATGAATATTTTTAAACACCTATTAAATTTCTCATTTACACACTAATTGCAAAATCTATTGGGAAGTAGGTTATGCTAAGAATATAAACTAACTACACGAATCCAATGGAAATGTTTTTGAGGCGCTTAATTCTTGTAAAATCCGGACAAAACCAGTGTATACCTGTATTCTTTGGTTTATTATTTACAAAGTTTAATCCCGCTTTACAATCTTAAAGGCACGGTAAACCAGTTGGTAAAGATGTTTTATGTTTACATACTTGCAACAAGAAGCAAATAAAAATTGAACTGTCATGTCCATACGTACGAAGAAACATTTTTTTAAAACTTATCCACGTTCTTTTGAAAATACAGTTTTATTTTGCGACTGTCAGAATGTTAATTGATAATTTTTGAAAGAAACGAAACCTGTTTTTAAGCTAGCAGAGGACTCTGCGATTAATTGCAATGTAATGATGTAATCTTTTAATGCAAATTAAGTCCAAATGTGCTTTTACACAAAAAACTACTAACATTTTCTCCAGGGGCCTTTTTCCTTATTCGATCAACCGCGGAACTCAAATTCGTTCGAATAATTAGTTGGCACTTTCTATAATGGTATGTAACGTACGTTCACTTATAAATAAATAAATTTTCTCTTTTTTCTTCCCTTTTAAATCGGCAATATTTGTTTATCGATGCATTGTATGAGAAGAATAAATTTAAGAATTACGTATTCGATGCTTCAAGGACACTAAAAGGACAATTGTAAATACAAACAGCAAACCTGTCATTAAGGTTTAATGAAGTATTATTAAAAAAATAATAAAATCTAGTCGTTATACAAAAAGTTTGAAGAAACTTCCTAGCAACTTTTTCTGGCGTTTACTTTTAAATAGAAATTATGGCGTTGACGTTTGAGACATTTACTCATTATATACCTAATTTATATTTGTTGATTATTATTGGTAATTCAAGTGTCGGAAACATGCTATTATACACTTCCGTACCATTAAACGACAAGGTCGATGAAGATGAGCTCTTATTATTTTAACTTTTTTTGCGCAGAATCTATGCATATATGATAGAAGAAGTGGTTAATTTACTCGTGTAATTAAACATATTTTTTCAAATAATAATTTAATATATCACAAAAACGTGTTTAATATGAAAAAGATAGGTAGTGAACGTTTCGTGTCGCAAATTTGTCGTTTCCAAAAGAGTGTACTAAAATTGTTACGCAACAAAAAGAATGACTTTGCTATATTCTTCATCAATTCAAGGCTGCTTTGTAATCATAAATAAAAACAGTGTAGAGAAATAAATGATTATGGGAGAGAGAGAAGAAAAGTATAATTTGTTTTTTTTCAACGCCCAGTATATTTCAAAATCTTAATTATAACTTGTGCTTTTGACCTAGGAACGTGTCGAACCTTTTATCTATAGTTTCGCTTCTGTCTGACCCATGTATTTGGAAAAGATATCTAAGACTACATCGTGCTAATAGTTTTAAACACGTTGTTACTAAATAGTAGTAAATTCTTTAAATAAACAAATTCTAATTCAATTTTTAAGTTTTGCATTAATTTTTTAAGTGTATAGTCGTAATTTTGTTGTATAATTTTTTAAATAAAAATTAGCAACTACCATACAAAATTATATAATCTTAATCTAATTATTAATTTATTAAAGATCTACAGTTTTCGAGAAATCAAAACATTTTTTTAATGGAAAGGATTGGTTCGAGTGTTACAAGATCTGTTCTAAAAACCGATTGATGCAAGAAAAACATTTAATGAAAAAAACACTATGAAAACATAAGTTTAGTAATTTAACTGTAATTCAAAATATATGAAGACTTTAACTATATGTTACTGAAACAATAACACGGCGAAATTTCTAAGAAAAATTAAAGTACTTATTTTGGTTTAAAAAAATTAGGAAAAATAGTCAAAGCAATTATTCTGAAGAAACTAAAATAAATAAAACGTGAAAAAAAAATCAAATTAAAAATCTAAAATGACGCTGGTGTCAGTTAAAACACATCTTTTAGATGAAACAATAAACAAATAATGCATTAAATAATAAGATTGCAATGTTTTTCACATCACAGATTACTCTAAGTTAACAAATTTGGAAATTAACACTTGATGATCTTCATAAAACATAGGAAGAAAATGGGGTATGTCTTCATTAATTATTTTCTAACACAAAGCATAATAATTTATCGTTGTTGTACAAATTGAATTATGCAACAATCAAATCTAGTAAAAAAATCTGTTCTAACAAGATAGTGCACCAGTTTACACATTTCTCTTGTTGGTAATTTTAATAGAGCAACTAATTAACACTGTTTGGTACCGACTTATGGAAGCTTTTTGTGCCTACTGCACTTGTATAAGTCATATTAAACAGGAATAACAAAATATATCCAAAACAGAGCAAACTCAAAATAAATATGACTAAAATGAGCAAAACTTAGAAACACACAAAAAATGTTTGCTACAAGCAAAAAGAGAAGAAAAGCAACGACTGTTATTGTTTTAAGCGCAAATAACTATTACCATTAAAATAAAAACTAAGATACAAAAGTTTTTTAAAGTTTGTAAATAAAATGGCAACGATACATATTAAAATATAGTCAAATAGGATCCATCGAGGTTTGTACTAATTCTTATAACACTTACCATAACCGAAATGCTTCTTCGGTTTATATTCAAGATTGCAATTCTTGTAATAAACAAACACAAAAAACTTTATTGCCTAAAATAATCAATCCGTTGTTATTTTCACCTTGACTGCTTTTGGGATTTTTAAAACGTAATAATAATTTGCGTATAAAATTCGTTTTTAATAAAAATTAATTTTGTGTATGCCGTTTCGAACTGACCTTCAACGAAAATAGCAACGATTATTACTGGAAATTTTAATTTCTTCTTCTTAAGCATTTGCTAAAATTAATACAAACCCGTTTTGATGTAAACACTTAAATTTCTATACATAAAAAAATACCTTGTAAATGAAGTAAATTCAAGAGAATAGAGGAAGACGTGCGTTTGAAAACAAAAACGCTCATGCAAAAATCATTCAAAAGTGTAGTGCAATAGAAGAAACGGTAAAAGCATTGCATGCTTGTGTTAGGTCGAAAATTTTTGGAAACAATTAAATTTTTACAAAAAATCGTGATGGTCTTACATAATATGACACTTTTCTTTGCTGTATACGTTGGAGAACAGGAGACGCCTGAGGGTGTTCCCATGGTATATAAGTTTTGGCGTATTTGGAAAAATCGAACACCATTTCGTATTCAGATCACTATAAAACATTTCATTATGTTAACACGCTTAAACATTACAAATAAATGAAATTAATTGCTAGACGTGGGTTGTTAAGAAATCGACATAGTTAGATATTCTAAGCTCGTCATTTCTTTACTACAGATAAAAACATACTGTATTGCATTTACAAAAATCAATTGCATAACTATATGATAATTTCAGCTTGCAATTATCCTTGAACGTACTTTATATTTTAAAACGATTAAAGCTTGAATAACAATTTTTTTAATAACGATCTTAGAAGAAAACTGAAAAAAGCTTAACGCATTTACCTCAAAATTATTCTTTAATACTGTTATTAAAAACAAATTATTCGAGTTGAGTAAAACGCTCATTTCCTGTCGCTACCGAGCGTCGCGGAAGAATCAGAGGTGTTATTTGATTTTCTTACTAGTAGCCTCCTATACACTTACACGTACACACAATGTGGTTATTCCTTGTCAATTAGATAATTAAAAGATTTATTGATATAATTGTTTTTAGCATCAATGGAAACAGGTAACCAACCGTTAAAGGTTAATTAATGTAAAGGATGTTATTTACAGCTGGTTTTCCTTAACTACTAATAACATATACGGTCCATGGTTTTGGATATTTCCATTGATATGTTTAAGACTATTCACAGGTAATTATTATTTGAACAATACCGACAAATCTTTAATCTCTAACGCCAATTAGTTTTGTTTTATAACGCGTAGCACTAATTCGAACACATAAAAATTGGAAGGCGGTTAATTTAATAAATTGCTCGGTATGCGCGCATTAAAATCACCAAACTTTTCATCTCCTAGCTAACAACACGACAATTTTCTAATAACTAACATACACTAAATCAATCGAAAATTAATAGCGATTAGGTTAAGCACCTTCTACAACCGTTTCAGCCGTAATAAATTAAAATAAAAGCCGTAAAATAAATAATAAATTTCTTAATTATATTGAACGTAAGTTATTGCAGTTAAAAAAATGTTATTAAACAATACATTGGTCGTATAAACTATTAATCGTAAGCATGAATTACACGTCATGAAATGTGTGTAATATTTTATGTAAGATGACATTTTATGTTTTTAATCACGCGTTTAATCATATTTGGTATTTGTTATTGTTTAGTTTTATTTTGTCTTGTCAGCATTTTTCTAAGCGGTAGGTAATTACTAAAATTTAAGAACTGTGTCAACAAATACTCATCTTTGTTACATCGTTTCTTTTTGATAAATACGTTACCAATCTTTAACTTAGTGTGCATTAAAGCTTGAGTCAAATTGAGATCATTACAACACCACCAAGAAACCTGTCTACAGTAACTACTACAATATACATACTAGATAAACACAACATTATATATAAAATTGACTGTATAGGTTGTAATAAATGTTATGTGGGACAAACAAAACAAAAAACAATTAAAAGGATTAAAAATCAAAAACACGATTTTCCTACAATTATATGTGGAAGTAAAATATCAAAAAAAAAATAGTTTAAACTGCAAATAGCTAAAAACGTATTCTTGTTTTAGAGAATCTTCTGCGAATGTTAGTGAAAGTTTAGCCACCGGGTAAAGTACGGTCAGGAAACGATTACATCGTACTTTCTGATGTGTCATTTTTAGTTTAAATCACACACACTTATTTGTCAATCGAATTAATTAAACACAAATACTGAAAAATTTTAATTGTTTTAAAATTTGTTAAAAAAAAGAAGAAAGATTTATGAAACTGAAAAAAAAATCTCTTTAATACAGATGTTTAGAATATGTTAAAGCTTGGATATTTGCATTTGACTAAAAAACTACATGCACATTTAAAAACACGTTGCTGAATGTAATGTTTTTAATTTTCTGTTTTGATAAAAAATGACATGTAGCTTTTATATCTAATATTAAATATTTGAGTTGTTTTCTATTCAGAATGATTTTTTAATTTCTCATTTAGTCTCTTGGTGATTGCAAGCATGTGTTACTTTTGTTACTTTCTTCCTACAGTTTAGGTTCTAGAATTGAATTAAAATTTGTATAAGCAGTCCTAGCCATTTTTGCACATAATTTATACGATTAGTTAAAAGTATTTTTTCTTTGTTTTTTTTATAGAGGTTTTTACAATTTTAAAGTGAAAGTTAAGTTAAGTTGCACCGTAACGAAAAAGGAGGCAGCACAATTGCAGCAAACTGTATTTTTATATTAACATTTCTGACGTTTATATTGACATGAGCTATTCTAACCTTTAATTCTGTTGTGACAATTCTTTATAAACGAATTTTATATAAAACATAAAACAACATTAATATAATATAAAACAGTGTTCAGTTAAATTCAGAGTCCTAGGAACATTTTACTTTTTCATCAATAAATCAAAATAAAAGAAATTATATAGCAAAAAAGTTTTATTTCTTCTGTGAGCTTATGTGGGTGAAGAACACTCGTTTAATTTTTTTTAAACGCGATTTAAACTTATTTTAATTTTTTGGTGTTTTCTATTTTCATCGTTTATTAATATTATTTTTTCTCTAAAGACAATCTAGCTCTGTTTCTTGTAGACATTTCTGCTACGTCACATTTACATAAGTTTTTTAATTGTAAGCCGCAGTTAGAAGTCATCGATGTTGAAAAAACATCGATGTTAGCATCGCTGTTGACATCGATAATCGATTATTATCAAACTCAAAACATCGATGTTTGTCAAACTCGAGATTTCTACTGTATATGATTATAATAATCAATGAAACAACAAGGAACTTTTAGTTTCAAGTTTTATTTTAAAAGAAGTTACTAAAATAGAAAAAAAACAATACGGAGCTTTTTTATTAACTCACTGTAAAAACAATATTTTGGAAATACATTTCTTTTTTAGTGTATTGCGCTGTTGGGTAAGAGTAAACTCAGCTTTAGAAAGTAATCTTTAGGACGCCGATGTCGTTGGTATGCAGCTTAAATATTTAAATTAAATTTTTTTAAGCTTTGGGTAAGTAGTGCCAATAAAATTGTTCCACGCATGCAGTGGTTCCTGGTTTAAATCAATCAACGGATTTTTAAGGTGATAGAATAATTCTAGAGACATGTTACTACCACATTACCTCTGAGTATGTATATTCTATTTTTTCTTGTACCAGTTTGTAATGATCGCTCTACAAATTAATTTTTTTTGTACTGTATAATCATCTAAGCGTGTTTCATTATGAATGTAATGCGCAAATCATTGACATCTTTAATATCTGTTAAACATGCTTTAGCAACCTGGTTTTAAAAAACGCTTCTAATACTGTAAAAACAGCAAGAACGTTTACTAATTCTAAGGGCAATGCGGGCTTTTTAATTTCAGTTATTATATTTTGTTTCAGACTCTCTCTTAATTTTAGGTTGAACGGCAAAATTCGGATCAGAGAAATAACCTAACATCCTTTTCACCACATACTTTTGCAAATTTAATTGAGCGTAGAATATCACAAGCTTTAGTCAAGCCTTTGGAAGTTACTATTGGAGGTGCACTAGCATGACACTTTGTAATTTTATTAATAGGTGAACGCATCTTTAAAAATGCATGAGTCACCATTCCCAGTACTTTATTGGTTTCTATCTCCCATTCTTAACAAATCTGTAATAGCACAATGTACTCGCCGGTATCAGATTCTAAAAAAACAAGAGTCCCTGATTCCATTTTGTTACCATCTAAAAAATGAATAGTAACTCCACAAAAACTTCTGTGTCAGTGCAAATATCAGTCGTAAAAGTGAAATTATTTAGTGCTTTAATATTGCCATTAAAATACTTTTGAGTTACTTTAAAACTACTTTCAAGCATACTCTTGTGTATAATAAATATTTGTGTTTTTTTGTTGTTGAAAAAATCTTCCTTTGTGTGTTGCTTTATCAGTCATCAAATAAATTAAGTACATTTGTTCCTTAATTCAATTACTAACAGTGTACTAATGACAAAGTCAATAAAAAAACAATCCAAAAATTAGCACGCAAAACATAAAATTCCGATAAAAAGTAGACCAAAACAATTATTATTGGAAAAATTGTGTTTATACAAATTTTAACCAGTTTTGAAAAACTACCGAAAACCGGTTACAAAAAACACCTGTAATTTAAATAAGATACAATTAAGAAAAACCTTTGTTATGTCTGAGAACTTTAAACGTAGCCACGACAATGGCACGATTTAATCAGCTTTGTACTAGGTTGTAGTGATTAATATTTAAACATTAGTTGCGTAATTGCAAACTTTTATTAAAGACAGACAATTAAAAAAAAATCTTGAATATGTTAAAGAAAGAGTCATTTATTTTATATATTCATTGCAGGATTTGATTTCAACATATGCACGAAACTATAAGTAAATTAATACTTCATACATAATGCAATGAGTGTGTTTACCTACTTAGGAAGTTTAAACTTTTCTATGTGATTTTCTTGCAAGATTGATCGGTCTTATTGAATTTGTAAATAAATAGTTATCGGCATTTTGGTAGTAACATGTTATGTACACAATTTTAAAGTGGCGATTAGCACTTTGAATTAATTCTATATTTAATATAAAAATTAAGTTACAATAACACGTTTAAACATAACTACTATAAAAACAATATGTTTTCAGAAGTAAAAATTTTTTAATCAGACCAAACAAACAAAGTTAAGTACACTCAACGAATTTAAGCTTATGACTACCAAGGTCTGGCTTTACGTTTCGAAAAGGACACAAAGAAAAAATCTAGAACGAGTTGGCAAAAATAATTAATTACATTAGTTATCAAAAAAATCTGTAAAAGTACATTAGAGAAAGTTTTGCGAACTTGACAAGCAAATGTGTTATTCATTATTTATAGTCAAAGAATGTTGTTTTAGATATGATTAAAGTTTACGCCTTCTTATTATGATTGATTACATGGTATGTGTGATATAAACAAGTGTTCAAGGCATGCAGAAGCGACTGTTCCATAAACTATCGGTATCAAAAAATGTCGAAATAATTAATGCAGAAAATATTTAGTGTGGCTTTGCACACATTTCTTTTTGACTCATTTAGAAACGTTGCAGTTGTTACTATTTACCATTAAATTTGTGTCAGATTCTTATCATCTGGCACGTATAAAATTTTTTTACTGAAACTAACTGTGTCCATATTTAGATACTTTCAGATAAAGACCCATAAATTTAGAAACTTTCGCAAATGCTTTTAAGGTAAATAGTGTGATCAAAACCTTGCTCTTAAAAGCTCTTTGTTTTTAACATTGTGATATTTAATAAAATTTAATTACCAACTTAACAACTAAAAAAACTATAGAAGCAAGTGCGGAAATCATAATCATTTAGTAATCTTTGACAAATCATATAAAGAGAAACACAACTTTTTCTTACGATTATACAAAAGCTTTCATGTTTTTACTTCAAATTAATAGAATACCAAAAGAATAAAATTGATTTTTTAACAATATTTTAACCTTTTATTGTTATTATATTTTTATGTATAAAAATATTGGTTTAAAGAACTTGATTTTATAGCAAACAAAACATTCTTAATTCCTTGCGATACTTGGTTGAGACGCTAAATATGAAACATTGATGAATAAATTTGATCGATTTGCTGCTAAAATATTATTACTTCTAAAATAACTTTAATAGTTATTTATTTAACGAGTTTCTGTGTAAATTGGGGATTTTTCAAGAATGAGGATTTTTTAAATCTAGTGAAACGAGTCCACGAGGAAGAAAATTACCAGTTTAGACAGAAACAAGCTGAATATAACATTTTATTGCTCCAACAGAGACTACCAGACTCTGTTTACAAAAGCGAAAAATTAGAATTTATGACAGTTAAGAATAATAAACAAAATCGTTTTAATATATTAAACGCAAAGCAAAGTTTTGAAAGTTTTAGTTTGTTTTCAAGTTCGTATTTTAACTTCACGAAATGCTTATTTCGTTTACACGAACTCGGCATTTTCGTGTTAACATTAAATATTGAACAAACGTCTTATTGGGTTAAGAATAAAACAAAATCATCACCTCAAACGTCTTCTTCAATAGAAGAAAAATTTGAATGACTTCATTCAATTGTCGGACCTCCAATGGAAAAGATTGTAACTCAAATTTTCATTGTTTGTTAAACCTTTCCGCGTATTTTCAATTATTCCGTGTAGTTCTTCTTCTGTACGAGGTCTTACATTTAACTGTAAATAGCTATAACGGCGGAAAACATAATTTTTTTTACACCCGCGCGATTCAGAATAGTTTTGAATAAAACTGCGCGATGAAACCTCAACGTAAACTTATACTATGATCCTCAAACTATGTTCATAGTTACCTTTATTCCTATTATGAGAGCTAGATTAAACCATATAGAGGCCCCTAAGCCATCAATATCTCGACCCTCCTCGAAAATTGTCTTCTAATATAAAGTGAAATAAACATTGTGTAATCCCGAGCGCTTCACTTAAAACACATGTGATCAAGTGTTCATATAAAAAACAAACGTAAAATATTTCAAGGGCGTATATAAAGACCCAAAAATAACTTAAAAAAATGTTATTCAACATAAGTTCAAAAATCTACCGTTACTGAGATAAGACGATTTTGTTTTTATAGATAATTGTATATTTATGATTTCTAGTTCACAAAAATGCAAATACAATCTTCTTCTTTCTGCGCAAATACATCTGTGACGCCGTCGCTCAAGATACTGTCGGGTTCGGTAAAAATGCTTGGGTTGCTTCAGATTGTTTTTGTTTTATGGACGTAGCATAGACAAAAGTATACATGTAACCATAAAGAAAAAAATCGGAGAAAGTTAAATCGGGTGTTCTTGGAAGCCAAACCTTGGTAGCACAAGATGAATTTAGTTGAAAATACTTTTTTACTTCTTTAGATCCCCTATAGTATTTTACAAATGGTTTTTAACCCCAAGTAGTACGTCTCTAATACGCCAACGAAAATATTGATTGCCGTTTTTTTAAAAATAAATTTGCAGAATGTGAGAACTTCCAAATAAAAGTGTGAGTCAATAACAGATCAACTCGAGACCTGGTCAAATACGTCTATAAGTAAAACGATGGCGACCTTTCCCTAGCTAAAAATGAGGTTCTATTTATTTTTCTTAACTGGGCGGCTGCTTCAACAAAACTGAGATTTCTTAAGAACATAATATGAAAATGATATCGATTTATGCAGAAACATTATCGAAGAAGTAAAAGATTTTTAGTGCAGCCAACCAACGCTTAGATAGCGGCGTCAAGCAGGCAATACTAAAAAACGGTAAAATACGTTTACTCATTCTTTGATCTTCAGAAAGAGGAAATGTGTAGTGCTTTCTATGCGTTTTATTTAGCGAACTCATTTTTCAGGCCGATTTGCTGATTGGATAAATACCAGACAGCAAATGAAAATACATGATAACAGCCCAAAGCATCAGGCATGTGTAAAGATTAGTGTTGGTAATGAAATCACACACATTGACGAGATCGACTTTCTTTAAGACGTAGTTTTTTTCTGAAGCAGTTTGCCAATTATTGAACAGTGATTAAATCAAATTTAGTTTGCTTGGTTAGTTATAAATTTTAGGCGTTAGGAAAAAGATTTAAAAGATAATAGGATAATACCAACGTTTATGTTGTTTGATTCGTTTTTACTTATTTAATCTAGAAATGTTTTATATAAATTATACTTTATATCCTCTGTCTTTTTTTACAATTAACTTTTATAGTGTCCTCGGCGATGACAAAGTTTATCCATTACCTGACAGTCGTGGACAATGAATCTTTGAAATACAGTGTCTTTGAGTTAAGTTCCAAAATGTTCACCGGTGGCCATGCTGCGATCAAGGTGGTTACATTTTTAGGTCCAATACAAGAAATTCAAAAAAGAATTGATAAACAGATTAAATTATTAACTGTTAAACGGATATGAAGAATGTGGTGCTAAAAGATTTGAGAAAACCAGGTTTAAAAACAAAGTTCGATAAAAAATTATCTAGCCCCTACGATACTACTCTTGAAGTTTTAGCATAGCTTAATTAAACCTTAACTGGTATCATAATTTTCTCACAATTTTTTTTGCAGAATTATTTAAAATTTTGATTTTCTTCTTCTTATAATGCATGGGACCCCTATACCATGGTCAGCTTAACCTATTCACTAATCCGCCACTGCAAGCAACCAACGCTTAGATGACAATTTTTTGGTTCCAAGCAAGCAATATAAAGAAGTGTAAAATACAATTTTAGGCGTTACAAAAAAGATTTAGAGTACAATAAAAAAATTGCATACTAACGTTTATGTTGTATAATTCGTCTTTATCTATTTGATCTAGAAATTTTTTATATACATTATACTCTATCCTTTGTGTTTGCCATTAACTTTAATAGTGTGTAATCTGGCAGTCTTCTCAGTGAACACTAGATCCTTGGAGCGTAGCCTACTTGGTCTATATACCCGAAACTACTTATCATACCTTAATATAATACTATAGGGTTTGTTAAAGTAATTGTGGGAATACATTAGTGTGTCTTCTACTACTTATGATCCTCGAAAAGAGCGAAACGTCCGTACAGTTGTTTATTTTGGTGGCATTTGCACAATTGTATTGACTTTGCTTTACCCTCAATGTTTTACGTCGTGGTTTTATCCCGTAGTTTTATTCAAAACTAATTTGAATTACGCGGGTGTAAAATTAACGTTATAGCTATTTACATCTTTTACACATAGTAACTTATACCAAGATGGCTCTGCCATCAAACTTTGCTAATGGTCTTATATTTATTATGTTAATTTTTTTAACAAAAAAGCCTAATATTTTCTAATAAGTTAATATTGAAACATTTGGACGAATGAGGAGACGTTCCAATATCATTAATTCTAAACTATTGTCTAACTGTATTCGTAATGCAGACACTGCACTTATCTTGCTGTTACATTAAATTATTCTTATGATACACAAAAATAACGGTAGCATAACGAAACTTTCAGAGTTAAATTTCTTCTATCTTTGTATTTTAAGCCAATGATAACTAAACCATCTCTATCTATTAATTGAAAACCGTTTGTTTCTTTCATATTCATTAATAAACCGTTTATAAAGCTTTTTCCTAGGATCTATAAATGTAAACTAGACCATCATTGGTGTTTTCATTGTTGAATATAACTTTTACCCAAAATCTTAAGCATATAAAAATTAAGTTTGTTTAGTTTTTCTAAAAGTTTTATCTAACATATATGTTTGTCGACATACTGTTAGTTGCCATCGGAGATAACGTCTTTGAAAAATTGAATTTCTGTACACTTGAAATGGATATAACATATAGTATGTTACAAAAATCGTATTTTCCGTATTGCTGTAAATTTTACAAAAACTAGAAGCTTTTTTGGATAAAATATTAATATTAATTTCAGAACTAAATGATATATGACAAATAAATTTATAAATTCTTCTTTGTATGTATGAACAAAAATCAAATGTATTGCAATTTAAAATAAAAAAAATAAGAACAAGTTATGTAAAAAAAAACGAAAAAGAAGTATGTACACACGCTTTGTTACATAATACTTTAATAAAATGCAAAGCGTAAGTCTCGTAAGATAAGAAGCAATAAAATATATACTGCATACAATAAAATAATAACAACATAAGCACAAGGCCGTAGAGTAAATAAACTAATAAAAAGTAAAAACTATTTACAATATAAGACAATAAAAATTAAAACAAAAAAAGACTAAGTGTGAGAAGCAAATAAAAGTAAAAAAATAGAAAAAAAAGATGATAACAGAACATGCTATTACATTATTATAAAAGCTACAGGTAATTTGCAAAACAAGATATCACAAAAAAAATTAAGTAATTTGTACAAAGTACAATAAATTGTTAATCAGCAATAGTATCTTCAAAAAATTTAAGATGTATAAAACTTGTTTATTAAATAATAATTTGAATAACTAAACATAAGAAACCAAAATAAAAACATAGAGAAATTGAGCTGTAAAAAATGACCAAAAAATAAGTAATAAAATGCTAGACACAAACTGTGATCGTACTAAGACAAGAAGTTTATTTAAGATTAATAAAAAAAACGAATTTTCTAACTTTAAAAATAATAGTATTATATATTACAAAACGATAAAATTAAATAAAAATCAAAACAAGAAAATAGAAGAAAATACATACATACACGTAATAAACAAAGAACTGGAAGAAAAAGTCAACAACCAATACAAATTAACAAAAACAGTAAATATGTTTAGATGAAAACACTTTTAACAGTTGTCTTACAAAACTGAAACCTCATTGAAACTTTCAACCTACATCTGAACCTTTCTCAAAATGATCACCACAAGGTAGTATCTACTCATCAATTTTTAAAACAAACAAAAATGAAGCGGTCATTATACGTTTATGTCCGGATTTTCAAGTAGCCGGATATCTGATAGTGACTGGATATCCGTTTAACATTTTTGTATAAATAAAAATCAACAACAATAAATTACTCTTAAAAAATATATAAAACGTAATAAACCAAAATGTTCCTAATTAAAATTATTGAAACAGTTTACAAAAACGTCGGAAAATAACGACAAAACATAATGGTGAGCCAGTTTGTATATACTTATATATTATACTTGATTTAAGTATCTATTTTGATTTAATACGTATATACTACAATAATTATTGTTGTTAGTATCCCAAAAAATTTAATTTAAAACAGCGATTTACAACAGCACAATGTACAACATTAGGATTATAGAAGAAACAAGCGCATCAGACAAACAATACTATTTACAAAATTGACTGCATAAACTGTAACAAATGTTATAAGAAACAAACAAAAGAAACGCGAATTACTAATTAATATATTTGTTTAATAATAACGTTATTATTTTTTTAATAGAAGGCTAATATGCATCTTGTTAATAATAAGATTATTTGATGACAGAAACAACACAACAAGAGTTCTAAAAACTAGAAGATGCAAACAAAAATCAAAACAAAGACAAAAAAACTAAACTTAAGAGTAGGCAAGTTAAACTGAAATCAAACTTCAAAGGGTCGTCTTATACAAAATTGGGAACGTCAATAATTTTTCGTGCAGTTAATGCAGTACCAACATTTTTATTAGCGATGTAACATATTAATCAAAATAACATGTATTGAAAACCAGACGTTTGATTATCATAGTGAACCGCATTGTAAAGCGAGTGTTAAATGATATCACTAAAATTGCATTGGTTAACTTTTATCTTCAAAGGAGATTACTTACGAATAGGTTGCAACCTAAAATCCAGCAGCGTGTATCATAATTTAAAGGCATTTAAAAATTAAATACATACGTATGAGTAATTCAATTATTATTATTTTTTTGTAACATGAACATTTTGTTTGTCGGGACAAATATGATGCACGTGCTTATCTAATCTAGTAAATATGCAATTTGTTTTAAAAAAATAAATGTGGCAATTTAGGTGAAAAGATGTTTTGAACAAATCTATTAAAAAAATATCTAAGAACGTACTTTTACCGCAAATGTATTAGTTTTAAAAAGTACTCATTTTTTTAAAATAAACTTAAACGTATAATTAATCGTACAGTACTGTAATCTAATCGCAAAGCAAGAGGCGGAATTTTACATAAATGCGTTCTTGCGTCGATCTTCTTTTTATTTGTTTACTTCTATAGTAAGCTTACATATGTCAAAAACGGCTTTCTAGCAAAGTAACTAAGTATAAATTTAAAATGACAATAACAAATTTTTAATAAATATGTACATAAAATCAATTTCTCCTAGAACTGCTAACTGTTCATTACTTTACTTGAAAAAAATATAGTTAAGGTTAATATATACATATACTGGCAAAGTATTGTAGCTTGTTTTAACAAGCAAACGATTTGCTACGCGTGTGTACATTAATACTCATGATATTTATTACGTATTTTATTTAGACATAAATGACAATTATGAAAAAGATATGCCGTTATTATTTACAGAGTTTTACACAAAACGTCGTTTTTCATTAAATTATTATCAATAAGTCTTATTTAATGTACGTGTATATATTTGTACCTATACGTACAACAATACTTTTATAGATAGATTCATGTAATACATACTGCATTTGCATTTAATGTTGTACTTGCTGCGGTAATTAAACGGGTATTCATAGTTGAGTTTTATTGCTTAACATACTAAAATAAAATTGCGTTTGCTATTAAAATTAATATTCGCCGAGGTTCTTTTTTTTTAATTGACTAAAAATTGCTTTTCTTACAAAATATATTTTAATCACAACATAATAGGTAATTAATGCTAATTAAACGAGCGTTAGATAATTTACTACAGAATTTCAAATTATTAAAAAAAAAACAAACAAAACGAAACCGGAATTTGTGCAATTCAAGGACCGTACTTAAATTTTTTGATTGGTAACAAATTTCATGGTCTTTACATTTGTAGCATTTGTTGATTTTTGTACGTGCAATGAATAGTGATGTCATTTATTAACCCTGACATTATACAATTTTTAATATCGCATAATGCCAATTTTAATTAAGACAATCGGTGCTTAAATTACTTGCCTACACCTTAAATGTATTGCATATAACAATTAAACATTATATGCTTCAAAAGCAAATTTTTCATTCTGTACGTTGTGCGTTTTATTAGTAAACATTAATAACCTCGGTTGAAACAAAATAAATTGTGTCGTTTTGCTACTGCAAATTTTTAAAGGTTGTATCGAAACGGGCAATGTTGCTGATTTCAACAAAATTTGTGAGCTGTGGCATTAGCAGCGTTGCCAGATATATAGTTTTGTTTTTAAAACGAATTCACTTGTTTTAAATTAATAATGGCAACACCAACTAGACTGTTTTAAATTATGATAATAGCAAAACAAAAGTAACGAACGAAAACAGTGGCAATCATTTGAACAAAAAATAAAAGAAACATTGTTGCCAAGTTTTAAAATTTTGTAAACATGGTCTTGTACAAACATAGACTAAGCAAATCTGCTTCAAATTTCGTTTTATTGCGTTAATATTTTTAATCACCAGGTTTTGATAAACAAATAAACGTTGTGACACCAACCTTGTTATCAAGTTCTAGTTTTTTGAATTTTGTACTATTTCTTAATTTCCTTAATTATTTTTGTATGTATAAAGATATCCTCTTTTTTGCGTTTTTTATACATCGGGACCATACCAATATTGTATATATGTATATGATTTTTTTTGTTGTGCTGATTACCATCACTTTATTTTTGTATCATGTACTTGATCTAGATATTGTAATTACCCATTTAAAAGATTTTTGTTTATTTAAGTCTGACTTATCTTGAATTATTTATGCTTTTAATAAACACTCTTGCATTTATTTTTAATTTTAAGCAAATATTATTCTAAACTTAGTACTAATTGGATTAGATTAAAGCTTGAAACATAATAAACTTGTATAAAAATTACTAAAAAAATAATAATGACGCATAGACAAATCAACTGAAGCATGTATTTCCTGTAAATTGCAAGAAATGCCAAATTCTGTTTGTAAAAATAGTCATTAACTGATAAGTGTACCCTAATTAACAGAAATTAAATTACGCAGTGTTTATCGGATTTATGAAAACCATACAGAACGATCAAAACAATATGACTGTAAAAAAAGTACTATACGGAGAGATCAATCTTAAGTGTCCTGCCAGAGTATGATAAAACATTCTATTTGATAATAATCTTTTTTCGTTGTGCTTTAAATTTAGATTGTTGCTTTGGTTTCTTATTAATTTACAGAAATAAATTTATTTAGACATTGCCAGATATTGATTTTACAGTATTACTAGATATTTTCTTTATTATTTTGTTAATTAAGATTTGTTGTTAGATGTTTTAATGCAGTGGTACTGGAAAGGTAATTATTGGAAGTAGTGATGGTTGTTTTGTGACGTATTCAAGATGCTGATTTACCAGATGTGAAACTACGAAAAAGAATTGCAATTGTTGTAAAAAAAATGCTCATTTTTAACTATGGTCTCTGGTGGAAAAGTCTACTGCCCGGACTCATTTTTAGATAATTGCTTATTTTGTAGAGACTGTCTATTAACTTTTTCCTATGGTTTTTATTGTGGTTTTATCTTTATTGTATAGGTGTAACGCCCTTATTCTGGGTTCCAACTTTGCAATGTCTTTGTTTGTTGGAAAGCTACTCAAACATATTCCACCATTTTAACTTCAAAAACCTCTAGTTTTTGAACGACGATAAGACAAATGCTTCCAGTATCGCTATGACGTCGTCCCATTGCCAGTAGAGCTAAAACGACATAATCACCTGGTGCCGCATACGTTAGATTTCTCTAAATATCATCATCATCCTGTTTTAATTAATAAAGTGCTACAAAACCTTCGTTTTCTGTTTCTAAATATCACAGTTTCTTAGCTGCTTGAGTAAAGGTAAATGATGTGGTGGCAACAGTAGTTAGATATAGCTGAACTCATATTATAAAACTTAGAATTAAATGTTGCCGGTGCTCGGGATTGTTTTCCACATGGTATTTTCAGTTCGTGAGTATTTGTAACGTCTATGATGTTACCATTTCCGAGAAGCTAAAACACGTAACCAACAGTAGCATCACCTTGAATCTGATGAGGACTACTGTTTATTTTGACTTTTATAAACGCAACCAATTTATTTTGTTGCTGAATTAATTAATTGTTAATAATTAACAACAATAATGTGCACTATCGATGTTTGTTAATGTTCGGATGGTCGGCGTCAGCTGTTTTTTGAAAACAGTCGTCAATTTATTTAGTCTGACTCTTACTTCAGAACAGGAATAAGTGTTATCTAAAGGTTTGAATTCTACTGTTGCTTCCAAATGCATTCCTCAAAAATATATTTTATATGTTGTTGAGTCTTTTATAAGATATCTTCTTTGCCACATCTCAGATCCTACTCATATTCACACTGGCAAAATTTTTGACTCAGATTTGAAACCATCTCGTCTATACGGACTTCCCAAAGTTTACAAAGATGACCTATTCTCACTACTATCCAATCTTCTACCTACAAGCTATCCAAGTTCTTAGGTAAAACCTCTTTTCACATCCAAAGAGAGCATAAAAATCTTCCAACACCGAAACAACTTCAATCGTGTCTACGGTTTTAAACTATACTTGGTTTCGGTTATTACTCTCCTATTGAAGACCGCAACCCAATCAAAGTTGCGCTTAACCAACTCCGACAATACTTCTTCTTTAGAAAACTACTACTTCTTTTTTTAAGGTAAATGGTGTATTTACCTAATTTAAAACTTACAAATACTTATTGTAGAATGTATCAAATTCCATACGCCTGTGCAAAGTATGCATTGGTGAAACTGGTAGAACTATTGATACTAGACTAAGATAAAAACGTCTTTCGGGTTTGGACTGTGTTATTTTCAGAGTCGCGCTCAACTAACTGCTGTTCTCGTGACCACAACATAATTTCTGCATTTCTCAAAATTAAGTATCACATTTAGACAGGTTTTTCTAAAAACATTCTACACCGTGCTCGTATAGAAATGATTGGCAAACGGATTAAGCAAGCTAGACGTAAGTTAGATACTATTTCTAAACAATTCTTTTATCTTTATCTTGAGTTGTCCAACACTCTATCTCCGGATGATTAGAATCTCTTTGACAACATAACTCAACAGCAGTCTGATCCCACTCTGAAGTTTATTTTAAAAAGTTTCAATTGTTGGAATCTGAGAATCACAAAGTTTCATCTACTACTGGCTTTTTGAAAACGGTCGTCAATTTATTTAGTCTGACTCTTACTTCAGAACAGGAATAAGTGCTATCTAAAGATTTGAATTTTACTGTTGCTCCCAAACGCATTCCTAAAAAAGATATTTTATATGTTGTTGAGCCTTCTATAAGATATCTTCTTCGCCACATCTCAGATCCTACTCATATTCACACTGGCAAAATTTTTGACTCAGATGCGAAACCACCTCGTCTATACGGCCTCCCCAAAGTTAACAAAGATGACTTATTGTCAGTACTATCCAATCTTCTACCTACCATCTATCCAAGTTCTTAGGTAAAACCTCTTCTCACATCCTCCACTTTTAGCATTTTATTTAACGTTTGGAAACTATGAAGCTTGAATGCCAAGATCCTCTTGTGAGTTTTGATGTCACTTCACTATTTACTAAAGTTCTTATTAAAGATTCGTTTATTATCATCACACAGTGACAAAGATTTGAGTTTGGTTTCTTTTATTGATAAGTATTTATCATCAAACTTACGTTCAATTTGATAAGTTTTACGAATAAGTTTCTAGTGTTGTTATAGGTTCTTCTCTATCGATTGTTGTAGCTTACATTTTTATAAAATCCTTTTATTTAAAAATACAGTCTAGTTTAGGTATGTTGACGACACGTTTATTGTTTGATCTCATGGTCATCTTGAATTGTCTAGGTTTCCTCATCATCTAACACTCAACACCCAATACCCGGATATCAAATTGTTTGTGTTTTGTATTTGCTAACCTGAGTTATATGAAGCGCGGTATTTAGATAATTATTAATCGTTCTTTACAACCACGTGCTCGAGTACCTAAAGACATTTCTACTACCAAATCGAATCCGAAATGAGCATTTTTACTTTACATTTATAAAGTCACAAATCAAATAGAGAAACTTCTTCGTAAGAATGATATTAAAACCACATTCAAATCGACAGGCAAATCTCTCAGATTCTTTCTTGTACCAAAGACAAATTTCCTACACTTCCATGTCAAGGTATATACCAAATTTCTTGTTCATGTAGTTTAGTCTACATCGGCAAAAAAGGTCATTCAGTCATCACACATATTTCAGAACATGATCACTGTATACGAAAAACGTACATTTGTAACTCTGCTGTTGGTGAACATTATTGTGCTACAGGCCAAAACACAGGTTTTGATAACGTTTCGGTGATTGCAAAATCTCCCTCCTTTTTTAATAGAAAAATCCGAGAGAGCATAGAAATCTTCCAACACCGAAAAAACTTTAATCGTGTCTACGGTTTTAAATTATACTTGGTTCGGGTTATTACTCTCCTATTGAAGACCGCAACCCAATCAAAGTCGCGCTTAACCAACTCCGACAATACTTCTTCTTTAGATACGGAAACTACTTCTTCTTCTTTTTAAGGTAAGTGGTGTATTTATTTAATTAAAAATTAAAAACTTTCAAAGTGAAGTGCACCAAGTTTATTACGCATGTAGCAAAGTATATATTGGTGAAACTGGTAGAACTATTGATGCATAAAAACATCGTCCGGGTTTAAGCCGTGTTATTGCACTCCTCTATCGAAGACCTAATTAGAGTCGCACTCAACTAACTGTTGTCTCATTTCTCAAAATTAAGTTCTACATTTAAGAACGTTTTTCTAAAAACATTCTATACCGTGCTATTCTAGCGTTGATAGGCGAACGGAATAAGCAAACCAGAAGTAAGTTAAACAATATTTGCAAACAACTCTTTTATCTTTATTTTAAGTTGGCCAACACTCCCCGGAAGATTGATTGGAATTTCTTTACTCACCAGCAGTCTGATACCACTCTGAAGCTCATTTAAAAAAGCTTCATTTATTAAAATCCACGAATTACAAAGTTTCATCTACTACTGGCTTTTTGAAAACGATCGTCAATTTATCTAGTTTGACTCTCACATCAGAACAGAAATCGGTGCTATCTAAAGCTTTGAATTTTGCTGTTGTTCCCAAAAGCATTTAGAAAGAAAACATTTTATGTGCTGTTGAGGCTACTATAAAACATCTTCTTTGCCACAGCACAAATCCTATTCGTATTCACCTGGCAAAATTATTGATTCAGACTCGAAGTCACCTCGTATTTACGGATTTCCCAAAGTTCATAAACAAGATACACCTCTTCGACCTATTATCAGTACTATCCAATATCCTACCTACAAGCTATCCAAGCTCTTGTTATACATTCTTTGCAAATTTACAAGTAAAACCTCTTCTCACATTCTCGACTCTCAGCATTGTATTTAACGTGTGGAAACCATAAAGCTTAAATGCAAAGAGCTTCTTGTGAGTTTTGATGTCACTTCACTTTTTACCTATTTTCTATTTTACTTTGTGAGAAGAACACCTCATACTGTAAGATTCTATTTTTATAACTTTTGTTATTAAAGATTCGCTTATTATCACCAAACAGATTCTGTCTCACAATGACAAAGATTTGAGTTTGATTCTTCTTATTGATAAGAGTTTATTATTCACTTACTTTCAATTTGATAACAAGTTTTACGAACAATATTCTGGTGCTACTAAGGATTCTCCTCTATCGATTGTTGTAGCTAACATTTTTATAAAATACTTTTATTCAAAAATACAGTCTAGTTTAGGTATGTTGACGACACGTTTATTGTTTGATTTCATGGTCATCTTGAATTGTCTAGGTTTCCTCATCATCTAACACTCAACACCCAACACCCGGATATCAAATTCTTTGTGTTTTGTATTTGTCAACCTGAATTATATGAACCGAGATGTTTGGTAGTTATTAATCGTTGTCTACAACCACGTGCTCGAGTACCTAAGGGCATTTCTGCTTTCAAATCGAATCCGAAATTGACATTTTTACTTTACATCTATAAGGTCACAGATTAAATAATGGAACTTCTTCCTAAGAATGGTATTAAGCCCACATTCAACTAAACAGGCAAAATTTATCAAATTCTTGCTTTTCTCAAGGACAAATTTTCTACACTCTCAATTGAATGTGTATATCAAATTCTTTGTTCATATCGTTTAGTCTACATCGATTAAAAAGACCGTTCCATTATCACAGTCATATCAGAAAACGATCGTTGTATAAGGAAAAACATATTTGTTACTCTGAGATTTCTGAACATTATTTTACTAGGTCACAATATAGATTTTGATAAGGCTTCAATGACTGGGAAATCTTCATTCTTCGTTAATGGGAAAATCCGAAAAAGCATAGAAATCATCAAACACTTCAATAACTTCAAACGTCACCACGGTTTTGAATTATCCTCGGTTTCCGGATATTACTCTTCCATCCAAAACGCGCCTCTTTTCGACCGTAACCAAAACAGAGTTCTTTGTTAGATGGTCGTTTGCTTTTTCAAGTTCATCGTTGTCTTTCTTACCCTTATATAGTTTAGAATCTTGGTTCACAAGTTGATTACCTAACTATTTAGAGGTTTTTAGCTAGATTTCGGTTGTTTGTTTGAGTTTTTCGATATCTTTCTCGTCTTGATGAAGTTCCTTATGAAAGTGGGCGAAACGTTGGCAACTTTAGATGTTCTTATCTTAGTATAGACTCCGGCCGTAGAAAGTAGAACGTAAAAAAAGTTGTAACATTTTAATTTTTTATTACATACACCACTGACCCTAAAACAATTTTTATTATGTTCCATATTTCACCGTTGTCTAAAATATATACTTGATGTTCAGATATTTTTTTTATGTTAATCCTATTGGAGAGAATTTATTTTCATAATTTACACGCACGAATTAGTAACTACAGTTTTAATTTGTTAAAACTTATAAATTGCATTATAAATTAGCGATTAGTGATTTTTACTTAAAAAACATAAAAACAAAACTTAACGTTTACTTGAAATGCAAATCACTTTTCAAATTGCTGTAACGTATAATGTGTATGATTCAGAAATTTTAACATGATTAACAATTCGTTTCGTTGTTGTACTTATCAAAGTTGAGTAATTGTACGTGCTAACTTGAAAAATAAACAATTTGTGTTGAATAATTAAAAATTCAAACTCAAATATAGCTGAAAAATTTTATAAAAACTATAATTTAAAACTTTGTTCGCATTAAAATGTTCGTACCAAATAAAAAATAATTTATAGACATTTTTTAATTTAAAACGATGCGTTATATCAGTAAATTATTAATTAATTTAATGAAAAAATAGGAAAAAATAAATTTAAACAAATTTATTCTATTAATTAGTCTTGATCAAGCCATGAAATGTTTTTTTAACTGTTTAGCATTAGGAAATTGCTTTAAAAAATGTCTCAGTAACTTTCTAACCTTTTTTTTTACTCAAACAAGGACTAAATTGAACGTGTTATTAAACATGGATTTGTTTAGCATGCAGTTTTCAAAACAATAATTTATAAGCAATCGCTGCTGTCATACCAAACTTAATTTTGTTTATGAAGCTGTGCAAAAAATTAAAAAACTTGTTTTTTTAAAAGCATGGTTTAAATTGCGCACGATTACTGTAGACACAAAACAAAAATTTAAAAAAATAGTAATTAAAGCAGAAACAAAGTTTGACGTTTGTTACATGACGTAGGTTAAAGTGTTTTTTATTTTTTGTAAAAAATATAAATTAAATTATTTTTTATACTAGATGCTTTTAAGATTTAATTTAAATTATGTAGAATGAAATCTTCTCACCAAACGCTTGTTTTAAGGTGTTTTAGAAATAAATCTGTTTCAAGACATTACAAAATATAAATGCAGTTTAAAAAATTGATTTGGGCAAATTATATAAACAATTGTTAAATGCGCGAAGATTTGTAATTTTATAATAAATGAGTAAAACAAAAAAACTACATTTGCAATTATTGCAAAAATTAAATTCAACAAATTAAAAGCGTTATAAAAACAACACTGATGCTAATTATAAAAGTTAGAGTTGTATGCAACAACTCAATAAAGTTTAAATTTATACACAACACAATGTTATAAACAAACTAAATTTAAAGCAATTATAACATAAACATGTTTGAAAAACAAACTAAAATTTAAAAAAAAACACAAAAGTTAATTTTTCAAAAACTAGCTATAATTTTAGGAAAATATTTTTAATTAAAAAAATTAAAATAAACTTCATTTATCATAAATTCAGTTTAAATGAATTTTTTGTTTTACTATTATAAAAACAGATTTTGACTTTATACTTCTTGGTAAAAAGCAACTAAAACATTTATTTAATTTTTGAAAAACTGTAAAAATATATTGTAATATTTTTTGTCTTATTTTTAAAATTTTAAATTATGTCTTTTTCTTTGACAGTTGCGTTTTTTAGATTTGTATTAACAAAAGACGATAATAAAATAAAAAAACACAAAACCAATTCTATTTTGTGCTTCGGTCCGTTTTCTGTACTAGGCCGGTAAAGTGTAGTAAGATTTTATAACTAAAAGTTGACACTAATACTCGTACTTATCATAATATTTTTACGTCATTTGTCATTTGTATCAGATTTTTTATTACTATCATAAACTATTATCTGTGTTATTCTTTAGAATAACACTAACAACTTTTTTACAACAAATGTAATAAATTTTACAATTGTTAAAAATAATATCAGTTTAGAAAGTTATTAAATGGAGCAACTGGCAGTATGAAAAGCGAAACGTCAAACGGAAATTTTGACACACGGCGAAACCCGCTAGAAGATATCAGTTACAATTTTTTAGAAACTATTATAAAAACAGATTTTGATTTGATACTTTTTGGTAAAAAACAAGTAAAAAATTTATTTAATTTTGAAAAAGTTAAAAAATATATTGTAGCTGTATTTGAATTATTTTAAAATTTTTTTTCGGTTAACAATTCTAAAAGTACAGCGTGAAAGTAAAAAAAATATTTTTTTGAGTATCGTTTTTTAACAGAAGACAATAATAAAATAAGAAATACAAAACAGATTTTATTTTGTGCTTCCGTCCGTTTTGATGTATTTTAAAGGCAGCATAATCGATCAAAAAATTTGGTTTTCCGGATTAGGCTGGTAAAGTGTAGTAGAACTAAAACTTGGCACTTATTTTTTTACGTCATTTGTCGTTCGTATGAGGTTTTTTATTACTATCATAAAGTATTATCTGTGTTATTGTTTAGAATAACACTAACATTTTTTAAAAACAAATATAATACATTTTGCAATTGTTAAAAACAATAATATAAGTTTTATCAACATATGTATGATATTAAACGAAGTAGCTGGCAGCATAAACAACGAAACTTCGAACGCAAATTTTGAGACACGGCGAAACCCGCATAAAGATTTTAGTATAGTGGCTTTAAAAATAACTTTTTTGTGAATTAGACAATATCTTGGGTCAACGCTTTATTAACTAAATTTAGATTGAAGTTAATATAAAACTTAAAAATTAACATTTTATCCAACAAAAAAAAGCATTTATAAATCAACAATTGACTGAAACATTTTTAATTGTGAACACTGCAACAATTAAAAATAATGTATAAAATATGCGCATATTCAAATAATGTATCCACTTTTATTTTAAAACAAAATATAAAATTACAATTACGTGTTTTCATAATAAAATGTAAAACATAACGATTAACAAAGGTTTTAGTAGCTCAATGATAAATTACTATAAAATATTAAAATCTGCAAACATAAAATACAAAATTACAATTGACAAATACAGCAGAGCAATCAACTAATACCTTAATGTATGTGTATGCAGTAAACTTTTTTGATTGTTTTGTTACAACCTACTCGGTTACAAAATTTTATTAAAGCACTTCACAAAATTTTTCCGTTTTCAAAAACATTTTTGCAGCTGAGTGAATTCCCAAAACTCGAAAAATTACAAAAAATACGTTTGTTGCTTAAGAAAATTATTTTTATTGCATAATCACAATAAAAAATCTATTATATTAGAATGCGTGGAATGATACAATTATCCAATTAGATTTAGTTGATTGCACTAACAAATTTGTTAATTTTTTGTTTAATATTAATAGAATTGATAATTAATAATTATACTAATTTGTGGAAAATTTATAAATACAAATAAGAAGTGATTGAACAATGATTAATGCAACCGCAAAGTGTCATTTTCAATACTCGTGTTAGTGTTCAAACCGACGGAAATTGCAAATTGCGGTTAGTTTTTAACTGTTTCGATTTTATTGCACAATTTAAACAAACCAAATCAGTTTTTCTTTAATTAATAAAAAATCAGATTATAAAAATTTCATCATAAATTTAGAAGCGCGGATTCTTTTATTTGAAATTTACGAAAATATGCTTCAGTAAAATTTAAAAATTCCTTTGTGGAGATTTTGCGTATGTTTTGGTAGATAAACAAAGAAAATTTTCGTTTAGATAGGAAATATTGCATTCTTATACTGTTTTTAAATACAAATTAATGCTGTTTCATTTTTATTTGCGTAAAAGGAATTTTTAGGTCGTTGAAAAATTTCCATTTTATATAACTATTGTTATCAAAATTATTGTGTTTAATTCGTATCAAGGTAACTAATTTTGTGAACTTTCTAAATTCATGAAAGTTAACCTAGATGAAAGTGCCTAAATTTTTATTTAAAAAAAATTACTTACTTGCACTTAATTAAGAAAGAAAACTCCGTCGCGACGCCGCTACGTCACTTTTTACGTTCACCACGAACCGCGCACTTTTTTTTTAAATTAAATAAAACGCTTTCACAGTTACATGTAAAAATCCGTGATTAAAATTGCTTAGGTCGTTTGTAATATAATTAAAAAAATTACGTCGATCGAATGCACCTGCAAGAATGATTAGACCGCACTAATGCACAGTGGCTCGATGCACAGGTGAGTACCGAGTACTGTTTTCTTTGTGGCGGTACTTACAAATGCTGTCGACTTCAACCAGAGTTTGACTTTTACAGAGATAGTTCACGTGCTATGTGTTTTATTCGAGTTTTAATGGCGAGTGTATCGTCATTAAATAAGAGAGAGATTCCGAGATTTGTTGGTTTTCATACAGTTTTTCAGGTGGAAAATACGTCGTAACTAAATAAAGATTTGTACAGAAAAACAATTGTTGGTTTATCTCCAGTTTAAAGTGGTTTTACGTATTTACGTGCAGTCGTATTTGAAAAAAAATCTTAATCCGTATTTTCACTGATAAACCCGTTTTTGACGTAACCGGAGGAAAATTAAACAAAAAGTAACTGATATTGTTTCATTGATTTACTTTGGTTATTAATAATTAACAAGGCTAAACGCATAAATCCGACAAGTTGTAGTTCAACTTCGAGGTCTAAACTTTGAAACTGGTCGTATACAGGGTGTTCGAAATTTAGAAGTAAATCGGCAAAATTAAAACAATAAATAAACCGGTAGATAAATTTATGCGAATTTTAACGTTTGACTTAACGGTTGATAAAAAAAATTATACAGTCAGCATTCATGTTTAATTTAAACACGTGCTTAAAAAATAAGGTTACTCATCTAATAAAGCAATTAGTATCACGTTTACTAGCTTTTCTATTTAATTTTATTGGCATTTTGGGTTTCTTAAAAGATACTACAGTAAAACGCTTGACTTTGGCTTTCAAACCATAAACTACAAAACAAACTTTATAGTATAGGTTATAATTATGTCAAATGTCCAGTTCTAGTAGTTGTATTTAATTATTTTTATTTCAAAAGCAGGTATTATATACATAATTAAAATATATAGCAAAGTTTGATTTAAATGTGACAAGCATAATGTCATCATTTACTATAAAATCAAACTGTTGGTACTAATCTACTAAATTTGCGTAACACAAATCGAAACAAAACAATTATTAAAAAACAACTATGCAGCTTTACCGATCTGAATCTATTTAAGAAAATAAATTTTCTACAGTAATTGAAACCAAAAAGGTCATTTTCAACAAAGCTAACAACTTTATAAATACTTCTATGACCATGAACAAGAAGTAAAACTTGTACCAACGGCGTCAAGACTATTTACAAAACTAAGTTTATTTGGGGTAACGGAAACACACAGATTGAAATTAAACGTAAAAAAAATGAAAACCAGCAGCAATTTTATCATAAAGTAGCATTTGTGTTAACTATGTTGTTAGCTGACGCTGTTGTTAACTATTGATTTGACAATGTCGTCAGCAAAACAATTGATCTTGTACCAATGACGACACTTAACAACATGAACACGTAGTTAACTATACCGTCAAAGTTAATAATGTTTTATGCGACTGCGCCTAAATCGTCAGTTATTAAAACGTGCAAAAAAATTTATAAAAAGTATACATACACTGTTCGAAAACTGTAATGTTTAAACAATGCTTAATTTCTGAAAGGTTAACTCTTATGTACTACATATTAACGATCAAGAAGTCTTTCTTTTTCTATTAATTCAAACTGCGTTTTAGGTATATAGGAAGGCGATAAAAACCTAGTATTTTAACTACCACTATAAGTTCATCGTATTTTTTTTGACATTCCTTTCTAATTTTTAATCCATTTCATTTTGGAGTCAGGAAACTGACCTCGCTCCATTCTCTATTCCTTAGTACTATCCTCAGGGCTTATTACACCGTTCTCGTAGATACCATCTGTGTCATATCTAAGCATTATTCTCTTTTTGCAAGAAATTTACTGCACCAAAGTTCTTGGCAAGGCTGGCACGTAAAATTTCTTGAACCAGCACGTCCGTCCTTTTCAGCGGCCAAGCGTCACTTAAAGGTCTTGATCTTGGGTGAATGGCAGCGACTGTGAGATACTTCTCAAAAAGGGCGTAACGTCTACACTCTTATCCCGGATATCATTACCTTGGTCAGAATGTCCCACGTCTCTAGATGAGAGGCAGTCCAAATCTTTTCGTCACACGGGCGAATTTGTTGTCATTTGACGATGATGACGATTGCTGTCTGTTGTGTGGCGTTCCTGACACCCCAGTACATCGGATCCTCGCTTGCCAGGGTGACCTGTTAGCTACGAGCAACCCCTATCCTGAATCCATTTAGGCCATCCTTAGATTAGTGCCTGATGTAAATGTATATAGTCTTTTTTCAAAAAGAAACTCGAGTTCTTTTAGTTTTGCTAACTTATGCATAGTAATTAAGTTTTATTATTTTGCAAGCAGCAATGGCAAAGTAGGAGTTTAGTTTTGTTATATAACATTGCATGTTTAGTTAGAGCCACTTTAGTTTATTACATTTTTAGTTACATAACAATTTTGATTTTCGTTTTAGCTGTCGCTGTTTGATTAATACTCTACCTTTCTTTATTTTTCCTCATCTATATGCAGATCCTTTTCCTTACCGACATGATATTAACCTAGAAGCGAAGATAAGTCGTAACACAGGTGCCTCGCAAAACCACGTGCTCTCATAGCACGCACAAATACTTAGCCCATCCTAGTGGTCTTGGAAGATTATCCTATCTACTCTCAACATTTCCTTACTTAACCTATACCTCTTGTAGCGAACTTGTATCAAACAAGTTTGGATGGTATGATGGGTCCACATCTTGCTCTTCTTCCTCCTCCCTCTTCCTCATTTTAAAAATTACAAAAACTATGCCAGGTCAAACGTTTCCTATCTCCGATCCTTTGATTTGGTCAGTAACTAAACAAGGACAGTAAAATGTTAGCAATGTTACTTATGGTTAACATTGCTAACATTTTACTGTATGTATTTAGTTCACAATAAGCTGCTAGAATGGATAAGCAAAAGTAATAAAATTGTTTTTAAAAAAAAAGTTTGAAGTGTGAATTCTAGTTTTTGGATAAGCCCCGAAATAATCGTTTTTGATTGCCGTATAGTAGTAGTAAGTTTTAAACACTTAAGTTATGTTGGTTACTAGTTTGTCTTTACATTTTAACTTGGGTATTGCTAACCTATTATTCTAATGCAAAATTTTAGCTTTTAAGTCTACCAAAGTGATTTAAAAGTTTTCATAAACCTTATCTTAATGATTAAGTAGTAAAAGAACTGCTTTTTGAGTAATAAATGAAATCCTTATTCGGCTGTAAGTGATTGGTCTCATAATTTATAAGTTTCTGCTACAATTTTTTTACCAGATTTCTAATTGAATTTAACATTACAGAAAGCCTTAGTTCATTTCTAAACAACTTGCCAGTGTATGTCTCCGTGGATCTTTGTATGTACGTTCAATACGCTATCAAAACCAGATGTACATATATACCGGGTCTATACTTTTTCATTATATGTTTTATTCTATTGACTATTCCATCTGATTGTGGATGTAACAGAGCTTTTTTATTTGAAAGACGTTGTCACATACTGCATTCTATTGATACACGCGAATCTCTTTTTGTCAACCATTTGTATTTTACAATGTGACAAATCTAAAACAAATTTTCGGAAAATTACATACTACGTAAGCGCTAAAAAATTTTAGTTTTTGTTTGTCTTTTAATACCGACCAATCTTTTATTACTTTTATTTTTTGGGCTTCGATAGCTACTTTTTGATGAATTACTACATAACCTCAGTATTTTACCTTACGTTCGAACATATGGCATGGTTTATATTTAACATCAAACAAGTTTTTTGCAATCTTTAGATTCTTCTAAATTATGGAAATGTTTTCAAATGATTTTTTGATCTCGAAAATACTGTTTCTATTAGTCTTTTAAACATTGTAGAGACATTACACTGTTTAAAAAGCATCAGTGTAAACTACTAAAATTACAATCTAATACAAGTAATGTGCAAATTAATGTAAATATTGAGTATATTTAAATTATTTTATAATAGCAACACTGCTGTGACATATTTGACACGTATTTCTCGACAGCTCACTGAACTTGTCATTCTGAATTAAGTTATTGTAAAAACAGTGAAGCTCAGTGAAAGGGAAGATGTGGGAGAAAACTTTAATAAAAAACAAACTATGATCTTCAGCAAGATTTACAGATTGAAGTGAAATTCACGACTTTACAATCTACAGACGTCTTTTACAGAGGTAGATAAACAGATTACGACGAAGGTTATGATGCAAAAAAAGATTGATTTAGGTTAATTACTCATTGAACATTAAACAATAAAGAAATGTCTTCTTCTTTAATGAGGCAAACTTTTGTAGTGCAAGGGTACCGATCAAAATTTGTGCGAAAAAGTACGAACAACTCACTTGTCTAAGCCAGGGATGGGCCAACTTTTAACTACACGGACCAATATTTACAAACAGAATCCATGGAGAGCTAGGTTTAAATTTTTGACTATGTATTTATACTTATACAAAATTAAATATTATGAACTATAGATATTTAAGTCAGGCACTGGTACACTATAAAATAAGAAATAAGGACATAAAATACATAGATATTTATTGCAAGTAATTTATAAAATAGGAACAGATTTATTATTTAAGTTTGCTGCGAAGTTTGTGTGAACGTGTGACATATAATACTGCTTTTTTTCTCTATAATTTTATCAAAAACATGCTCCATTTACGATGCAGATGCTTTCAGCAATGAAAAACGGTGATCATCAGTAATCCTGCTGCAAAGACAATTTTTCTTAACTTTCATAATAGAAAATGTTTGTTTGCACAAATAAAATGTGGCGAACATAGCCATTGACGTGAGTGACTATATTACGATATTGCGTCTTGGATAAGGATTTACAAAACTCCAACTTGGTGGTGTTCAGGAATAGTTGCTTCAAGTGAATATTGCACTGCATCTCAATGAGTTCAAGTTCAAGTTATTGAATAAATCTTTTGATTTTTTATCTGAGAGTGGTGACATGCTGATCAACTTTGGAAAGAGTGTAATGTCATTTTTCTCCTCCAGCTAGCAAATAATTTAAATTGTAATTTGAAAGCTTTTAAATACCGCCAAATTTTATGTAAGAATTGATTCTTTGCTCTAAAGCAGTGTATTCAGTTTATTCAGATGTGAAAAGATATCCATAAAAATGCGAAATCGGCAAGTCAGTTTTTGTCAGACATTGTTCCATTTGCCATGTATTGTCAGAAAGTCTTGAATCTCTTTTCTTAAATTCTAGAATCTCTCAAACGCATTACCTCAGCTTAACCATCTAGCTTTAAGGTAGTACAGAAAGTCAAAGAACTCTGTGTTGGTAGATTTCATAAATTCTTGGAAATTACGATGGGTCAAGCTCCGTGAATGTACTGTGTTAATAAGTTTAACAACCACACTGAAAACGGGTTGAATATATGGCTGCTTTGTACAATACAGCTTAGTGTATTAAACAATGCAGATTAAAACCCGTTATAATTAGAGGTTTCTTTGCAAAACACACTCACGAACTCCAAATTACTACCCACCATGTTAGGCGCTCATCCGTGTTTACGGTACAAAATTTGTTTACAAGTAAGTTAAACATGGAAATACCCTCATAACAGGAATCATAACGAATGTGTCCAGTGTTTTTCCTTTTAGGGATTATAAGCACTCTAATTCTTCGGTTATGTTGATGTATATAGATCAAATCCTTTGACAAAAACCAGTAACTGGGCAGTATCACTTATATCTGTGCTTTCGTCTATGGTTAGATAATAGTATTCAAATTTATTGCAATTCGTTTTGAGTTCTGAAGATAATTGTTCAGCAATAGTGTCAATTCGAGTAGTTATTGTTTTTCACGCTATAGCTAACGATTGAAACTTTTAATTTTTCTGGACAAAAAATGTTGCTTACAGCTACCATGCAATCTTTCAGAAATCCTTTGTCTTATTACTTTTAACAATTTTGTAAATTACAACATCACTTGACAGTGTAGCTGTCTTCTGAGCATCAGAATGCTTCATGTTTTTGTTTTTCAGCAGAAAGATTTTCTCTCTGCATCAGTCATAGAGGAATGTTTCTCATTCGCATGTTTCTTTGTAAAGTGTTGAGATATATTGAAATCTTTAAAAACTGTTTCATTACAAATAAGGCAAACTGGTTTATTTTTAAATTTTGGAAATAAAATGTTTCTATGACCATTCTTCTTTAAACACTCAACGCTCAAAATCTACTTTGCGTTTTTTGGTCATCATTTTTTTGACACCAGTAACCACCAGCAACATATTTGCGTAATAATTATTTTAAGAAATTCCTACATTTTAACCATCGGGCGTACTAATAAACAGGTGTATATATATAATATCTTACTTTTCGGAACGTGAAGTTATAAAATGTATGAGGGTAGGTCAAAAATTATCCGCAATATTGATATAACTCTTCTTACATTGTTCATACGGATTTTTTGATTTACCTTCGTATATTAGTAAATTTTATCAAAAGCTGTGACTCGAATAAAAACCAAGTTTTGAATGGTTGGGGGTTTGCACTGCGGGTAGGCAAGGTTGCAAGGCAACGCAGCCGCGTTTACCTTTCCCACTCTTCCCGCCATTGTTAATCAAATGCAAGCGCGAGACTGCAGTATATTTTTTTGGTATTATCCTGTTATTATCTATTTCTGAGTCTATGTAGCGGATTGGTGATGACTAACGAGCCTTAGTTTGCCCATCTCTGGTCTAGACAGTAGAACATCCAGTTAAAAAATGTTTCAGGACTGTTCTTCATATATGGGTATAGGAAAACTTATACCCATCTAAAATATAATAAACAGAAAAAAATATAAAGAGATGTTAGAAATGTATTCGTTTAAAAAACTAGAAAAAGTTCATGCAGTTAGCGAACTAATTTTTCAGCAAGATTTAGCATCGTGCCATGTAGCATCTTCTTAACCAACACTACCAAAAATTTTTATTTTGACTGCTTAAAAGTTTAATTGTGTTTAATCTCTTCTTTTTTTTACGTTTCACAAAGCATCTTAAATGTAGTCAAATTGGTTGCGCATCTCTAATGTTAATCTTATGTTCTATTAAATTAACTTTGCCCTTATCGTTATCTTCCCACGCAAACACTTGTCTTTAAATTTGCTAAAGTAAACTCAACCACTAAAAGGTCTATCACTATAGAAATTACCAAGAAACTAATTTTGGTTATCAGAAATCCGGTTATACTACGAATCAACGGTTTACTTAAAAAACGCAAAATAAGAGTTAATTCACCCACACAATTGTTAGCACGTTATTTAGTTATAAAATTTTTACCGTTGCAAAAAAGATATAGAAACACACATTAAAGATTTGACAGATTTTTACTCAAGTCCTAGTCGACGAAGTGTTAGTTTTACTCAAAGAGAAAATTACTAAAGAAGAACTTGCATTTGTCGAACTTTGTCTCAAAAATACCTATATTTCAGTTATAACAACAATTTATTTGAACAACTGAAAGGAGCAACCATGGATTCACTGCTCTCTCTAGAGCATTTTAAATTCTAATTCTTATTAGATTTAATATAGTTCCAAATTTTTGAATGATTTTTGTTTTTAATTTTAACTTGCTAACTGCGACGGAAATGTACTCACATCGTTACTTATATATTAACTAAAATAAACCAAAACGGGTAACACAAATTTAGAATATGTTTGTAATTTTTTAACTCATCTGATTATCGACAATGTTTGCGAAGTGATGCAAACTGCCCACCGAGGGACTTCACAAAAAACATTTGAAATGTCACCAAAAATAATTTAATATTACAATGTAGTTATGATTATGAACAATTATAACACATAGTATTACGATTTCGATTACGACCATTTGTTTGATTAATTCAATGTGAATTAAACTGGCACATAAACTGACATTTAATCTAGTACTCAACGTTAAATTTTATTTCTGAAATAGTTTTAATTTAAGTTTTGAAACTGGTATGTAATTTGAACATTTTTGAGAATTTTTTACAGTTTTTCTTCCATTTTCTTGATAATTGCGTTGCGCGTTTACTCAATTTGGTTAGAGAATGACATCCATGTGTTAAAGCCACAGCTTAAATTAATAAATGATTTTGTAGATTAAAGAGATGGCAACTTTTCTCTCTTCTTCTTCTAGATGTAATTGATTTTACATATTTTAAAATATTTATTAATAGTTTCATATTTATTTATGACAAAAAAGTGCTAAGTTATATGAATTGAAATGTAAATAAACAAAACAAAGCATCGATTTACACATTTATCTAAAAGAAACATTAACATCACAGAGACAGCTCAATTATTTAATTTAAGTACTCGAGTCTAATATTTGGGTAAAGTATATTGGTGTACTAAATCTAAACATATTGTTACTCGAGTATAAAAAATTTTGAATCAATCAAGTACTTCAG
Source organism: Aquatica leii (assembly GCA_035610365.1). Classification (NCBI taxonomy): domain Eukaryota; kingdom Metazoa; phylum Arthropoda; class Insecta; order Coleoptera; family Lampyridae; genus Aquatica; species Aquatica leii. Next base: position 46,937,927 of record CM069435.1, on the reverse strand, counting down.
AGAACTGAGTCAATTTCAGTATAAATAACGCATTTCAATATTTTATTTTAATTTAAAAAAATCAACAAAATACTTTCATTATGTCATCATTAAGTTCATGAGTAAAATACTGTTTTAGAATGAAAATACTTCTGTAATTGTCAAATTTTAAAGACTGTATTATTTATTGTATTATATTTACTTGAAACAATCGTTTGTGCGTTTAAATCGGCTTTAAAACCATTCGTTTCTGAATGAATTCTATATTTCAATCTTCAGTTAAAAGTATGATTTTAAGAATATGTAGTTTTTATAACTATAGAAGTTTTTCCCGAATCTTGCTCTACATCAAACTTTTTTCCACCCCAGTTTATAGCAATTGCTAGTTAAATTAAAAATAATAAAACCGAATGCTAAACTGTTTGTCATCAGGTTTTTCTTTAATCAAAATTTTATAAAGTGAGTAAGTTCAGTTCAGAAACAATCATGCATCTTCTATTCAACTTTTTTCTATTACAGTACACGCTGCTTATTAGGATCACGGATAATGTTATCAGTCGGGTAATGTTATTACTCTATTGAAAAACGGGTCGGGCGTATGCTACTACATAGAAAAAACATCATTTATAGTAATTATAATTTTGTATGTTATCAATTTTTTTCTCAACATTGTTTTTATACACGAACAATGACCTATTTTGCATAATTTTTCTAATCGAAGCTTATTCGGTGCATGCAAAATTCAATTAAACTAAAAGAAGATTTTTTGTTCATTTGCAACCTCAAATTATATCGGTCTTTTTTTTCTCTCTGTAAATTAATATAATCTAAAGTATAATTATCATTACCGTCGGTGTAGTGACTATGTGCCGTTTAAAAACACACTCACTAACTTATCTTAGTTTTGCGTAAGCACTTTGTATTGGCTGATGCAAGAAAGACTTTAGTCTAAAAAAATTAACATTTTACAATATCATAAGTTTTTAAAAATAAGTCAGCGCAATGCTGCTGTGCAATTAAAATTTAACTATGTACCAATAATTAGAATACTTAAAAACAGTTTTGCATATTTAGCTTTATTTTATTAATTCAAATACGCATATTGCTGACCTACGTATCAGCAAACTACTGAGAAGAAATATGTAGTAAATTAAAAATTATCTTTGAATTTTTTTTTATTTACGGCATCAACAAACTAAGGAGACTATTTAATGCAACACATCCGAAATTTTCGATTTATTTGGCTCAAAATGTTGATTTTTTAAATGTTTCGCTAGAACTTTAATTTTGAAATTTTTTGCTTGTATTGATGCTATAATTTCATCTTCTAAATGAATCAAATACACGCTGTATGTATCTACACCATTTTAACCAACAAGCATGTTTTTTATTTTGTTATCATATGGTTATTGTTATCAAAAACCCGAAGTGCGAATGTGATCCTATTAAGCGGCGTACACTGTATAGTCAAATGATTAGTCTACAAAGTAATTTTAACAAATGAAGCATATTTTTAAATACAAATATTGGTAACAAACTGTTACTAAGATAACTAAAAGAACACTGTTTGTTGTAAGTCATATCAAGCTGTGATCATATTCCGATGTTTCCGGACCCTATAACGTTGATGATGACAACTACCCTAATTTCTCCAGAGTATAGTTGCAATACGATTTTAAGTGATATGCTTTTGTTCATATCTAGGTCAAATTTATAATAAATAGTCATTCGTTCACTACATCTTTAGCCATAACTGTTTGACACGCAAAAAAATCTTTGTTGGGATTCATGCTTATTAAAAAATGCTTTGTCATCGAAACTCTAACTAATTCTTATTTTGCTTCATTTAATAGCAATACTAATTCTGTTGAACGAGTTTTTCTCCTTAAACAAATTCTCTACCGTAACAACTTTATTTAATCAGGTGCGCAAGTCTCATTTATCTGTTGTCACATTATGTTGATAGAGCTCTATTTGTTACAACTGCTCTTAATTTAAAAGTTTTATTGTTTTCTGATTTATAACTTAATAGCCACTATGTCAAAACTTTCATTGATGAAGGGTATGAAGCAGGTTACCTTTGTTTAATTTTTGGACCTCATCTTTCGAAAAAAACTCGGTATTTGAATTAGTTTTATGTATTACATTTTATGTTAAGATCATTTTACTAATATCGCATTATTCTTAATTTTAATTTTTTTATATAATGTACGTAGTGATTACAGTTGTGCTTGAGTAATTATTGTCATACTTTGTAAGTGCATTTTTTAATTTATTACTTCCAATTGTCGTTTATAGTTAGTTTCTGAGATAAAAAAAAACCTAATATTGTGCCGCTGTATCTAGAGGTTTGAACCCATGGTATTGAGTTTTGTTTGAATTTTGCATTCTTGGTTGTTGCATTTTTATCATAAGAGATTTTTTATTGTTACCGGGAGGGGTTGTTCGATCACAATCGCGTTCGCGCACAACACGCTTCCACGGCACTCGCGTCGACAACTTAACGGTAATACTTAAAATTAAAAAAAGGGAACGGAAGATAAACAATTTATTACTTCCACTTAACTCTAAACAATGAATAAAAGCGATAAAAGAAACTAACACTATGACGGATGAACAACTTATAATTAACTACATGTACATAGGTTCTTGTAACTTAAGCTAAATCGATGGGTAAATGTTTATGAGTTCTAATGCACGCACTACCACTAGCACTACTTCAGAAAACGGAAGCGCAGGGGCCGGTGGCTTCAATTATGGCGACGAAGTGCGAGCGTAGTAATGCCCTTAGTTAGCCGGACACCCAGTCTCAGGTGCCCATTAAGCAAAAGTAGACTTATTGCAGCTAAACAAACGACGGTAGTCGCAATAGTGTCGCAGCCAGCGAATACTCAGAACTTAAGCCGGACACCCAGTCTCAGGTGCCCTTTAAGCAAAGATAGACTTGTGCAGCTTAAGTGATTTTTGGGTGTCCGGGGTTCTCCTTTTAAACTCTTTCCCGGTCGTAAACCTACCCCCAGTCTTGCGCAGTAGGGTTGGTGGTGGGGCGTTGAGGTAACATTATAAAAAATCTATGGGCAGTACGTGCATTGTTTGTATAAGAGAAACATTTTATTTAATGAGTTAAGTTGGATTTTGATTTAATCTCAGAAAGCACAGATATGTAATGGTGTCGCGCTGGCTTTTAATTCAAGTAGGCAAGATTTGCTTAACGGAAGATTTAGTTCTCTATCCCCGTGTTCTATTTTTGCGGGTTGCACCAAATTATTGTAGCAATTCAGAAAACATCACCGACTACGTCACCTAGGGACTGCGGTCAACCACATAAACACAACATCGAATAATTATCAGAATTAGATATTTATAAATAACAATTACCGTAATTATACCGTCTGTTTTGCTATTAATTGCAGAAAAGTTTTCACTAAATACACTGAATACTTAAGTTTGTCAATTATTGCATATACCGATTTTACGTATTAACAATTTTGTGCTTTACAATAATACACATTTTAACACAATTTAACCGAATTTAAACTAAAAATTAAAAAGACAAATTAATGTAACCTCGACTAAATTAAAATCTAATAAGTCAAATCTTGTGTCTATTTTTTTAATTATAACTACTTTAGTTACGTTAGCGGATTTGACTAATTTTGCGGAAAAAAGGCATTTAAATTTAATTTTACTTTGTATTTCATTGCACTGTTAGTTCAGATTAATTTTAATGTACGTTTTACTAAAATTAATTTTACTTTTTAACTTAGTTTTGTAATTGTTTATTACGATTCTACTTTGAGTGTAAAATTTTGTTTGTTTATTTCATTTTACTTTTATTTTAAGTTTCTTTAATAAATGTTAAATTGTTCACATGTAAAGGAGCATGTAATCAATTAACCTGTTTGCGAGTAATGTTGTTGTTTTGTTTTTAAAATTTAGTGACTTTACACACTGAAAGCTAAGTCCTAATAGTGTGTACATCGAATGTCGTGTTCTCTGGTTGGCAACATCTAGAGGTCTGTTAAGCAGTAAACTTTTTTGGCACCCTTTTGATTTTAGTTTTTTTTTAGATTTGGAGTTTTTTAAAAGTCACGGATTTTTGAGTATAATTCATGCCCGTTACCAATGAGCACAGGCAAAAACATCATTTAAGTTGTTTTCATTTAAGCATTTTCTATTTCCCAACTTTTGCATGTTACAAGCACACACATGTTTAAAAATAAATTTTATAAGTCACTATTAGAGTTTTCAATGCTTAACTAACAATAAGTTTATTTTTTCTATGACAAGCACTGATCTATGCTTTATCTAAGTCAGTTCTTAGAAATTCGAAATATTTAATCTTTGTTTTTTAATCATTAATTACTTGATTTGTACCTACGTACGTTTCGGTGCATTTCATCTACATCACCAACAAATCTTCAAATTAAAATGAACTCATTGTGAATTTGTATTAAGACATTTCTATTTTTAACTACGCTTAACATTACATGGCTAATAAAGATAACCACAATTGCACAATTAGTTTAATTAACTGTCATTAAAACTAAAAATTAATTGTTAGTTAATTTTGTGCTGAAGACAGAAATAAGTAGAAAGTATAAGAGTTTGTTAAATAGGACGATTACGAATTTTTAAAAGTTTGGTCGAGTACTGCAGCAAACTTTTTTTTAAATGGTTCACAATTTATGTGTCAAAAATTTTTTATGTTGCAAAATTATTTAAATAATATCGTAATCATATCGTAAAAAATATTTTGATTTTACAAAAATTATGTCAAAAGAAGAAACTGATTTAGAATTCATTTACAGATATATGTAGGTACACAGTCTGTAAAACAAGGATAAGCGAATAAAAGTAAATTTTCATTAAACTTTTTAAACCAAATTTGCAGATTAATAATACGGTCAATTATTATTGCATTTCTTTGAATTTTGTCCAAAAGAGTATCGCTTAGCTTGTTTCGCCTTTAACGTTTGCTTTAAAATAATATTAAACTGAAAGTGATAATGACAGTCCGGAACTGCAAGTTGTTAAAGTGAAACGCAATTCTTCGAATGTTAGAAACATCTTGTATACACAAATCAGAATAAAAACAACCACAAAATTAACTTATATTAAAAATGACGTATTAAATACAAGTTTTCTCGTATTACATTTTCTTAGACTGCATAAATTTACATCTGTAAACTAATTTTATTTAGTAAAATTAAAATTAACTGACGTATGTATATTCAAGCAGGATTTTAATGTAAGCGCAGTTACCTATACTAATAAATATTTAAAAATGCACTGGTAGAAATTGATTGTAAATCAACAATAAAATGGCTATGTACAAACATTCTAAGCGAATTTATTTTAGTTATTTTCATCTTTGGAACTGTTTGCGATATTTGATTTTTATCTCTAAGATAAACTAGAAGTGGATTAAGCTGTTAAGTTTTTATATTCTCTTTTTATACGTTCATATGCAGCTCGAAGGACCATTGTTAAGTGTTGATGTTTTTTTTTGATTTTATTCACATTTATATTTGACAATATTTTTTTGGATTTAATTAGAAATTTTCGGATATTAATATAAGAACGTGTACACAAACTTTGCATTAATTACACTGGTGGTACTTACGGAAGCTCTGAAGTACAACAGACGGTTTTCAAAATAACTCTTATTGTGAGATAACAACGTGCAATTGCAAGAAAGCAAGTTGCAATTGCAAGACACTAACTTATAATTGTTAAATTACTAAGTCGCAATGTTAGATATTAACTCGTAATAGCAACATATTAACTTGTAATTTCTTAAAAATAAGTTGAAATTGTGAGATACTGTACCACGCAATTATTAAATGGTAAGGGAAAATTGTGTTGTATATTTGATGAGAACCGTCATCAGTAAATATATGTATATAAATACCTATACATCGTTTGGCTGTATTACGGTAAATACCTATCAATTATAAATCTGCATTCTTGCTATTATACGGTGTGTATTTTAATGATTGTCCGCTGTTTGAATTTGCCGCTTGTTTATTCGGCAACGAACCAACCATTGTTTGATTATAATGACGACGCGGCAAATTCAAATACCGGACTATCATTAAAATACGCACTGTAGTAATTTACATATTAAGAACTGTGTTAAGAAGGCCATTAAAACAAACAAATAACGCCGTCGGTTTTATAATCCTAAACAACCTATTTCTACGTCCATTTTTTACGTATTAAAGGTTTAAAAAAGTCAGCAGTTGTCAAAGTCAAAGTTCAGACACTTAATAACAAGCAAGTTGACAACCAGGGTGTTATTGACTGCGTTACGGTCAAGTAATGAATACTATTTATACCTTATTTATACATAGTACAACAAAAAGATAATGATAATAAGTGAAGTACAAATGTAATATGAAATTTCAATAAATATCAGGAGGGTTGTATAACTTATTTCAATGCTATTTCTTGGAAGAATTATGTTGTGAGAAAATTCTCGCATTTTTAATAGTACGCTACAACCACAATATCGGTTTGCGCAAAGTTAAGACAATTTTGAAGAGATAAAGACTACGTAATTGCAAAGGAGTGTACGGCCGAAATCTATACTAAAATAAGAACTACTTTTGGGTTTGAACCGTGTTAATGTAGTAATCAAAGTTGCCATCAGGGCGTGAAAAGAATCGAAAAATTTCAACAAGTAACCAAAATCTAACTAAGAAAGAAATCGATCAACTTGAAGAAGCAAATGACGATTTTACAAAGAACCGCTACAGAGGAAGGTAATCAACTTTTGAATCAAGCCAGATTCTAAACTATATAAAAGTGACTTCGTATATAAAGAAGAAGTGTTGTCATTGTTGGTTGAGCGCAACCCTGATTGGGTTACCGTCAAAAAGGGGCGTGCTGTGATAAGCGAGTAACAACCGAGAGAGGATAGTTCAAAACCGTGGTGACGATTGAAGTTATTGAGATGTTTGATTATTTCTTTGCGATTTGATTTTGATAAAGACAGTTTAATTAGCATTTCAACTTATAGATTCACACGGTGCTGATGACTCAGAAGAAGACAATATTTTGATATAGGACTTAATTTTTTTATGGCATTTATATTTGTATGTTAAACTTAAACCGCACGGAACTTGAATTAATAGATGTATACAGGGTGTATCTGATTAACGGGTTGTTATTTTAGCAGGTGAAATTAGAACATACAAGAAAGAAATGTCAAAATGAAAGTACGATTAAAGCACTTAAAACAAGCAAAGTTTTTAGTAAAATATACCTAAGGTTCTTGACACCACGAATATAAATAAACTATTATAAGAAGTGCAAATTTTTTCTTAGCAATTTGCTGACAACAAAAATAAAAGTAAATACAAAATAATGTTGTTCGACAATGCGTAGTTAAACTCAAAATTACTGTAGTTAAATAAAGCTGCTATTCTGCACATTCTTTTAAAGTATATTAGATATTACCTAAAAGATAACGTATTCACAGATGTTTAAATCTAGATAATGATACGTAATTCAGTTATACTTCAATTAATGAAAACACTGTTAAAATAAAATAAATATGCAAAACAAGTATTTATGTAATTTTCCACTACTAAACGGTCAAATTAAACAATTTATCGGGCACACCTATTAATACTTTAACAAAAATTATTTCACTTGGTACATATATGCGCCATACGAACTCTAATAAGCCTAAAAGTAGTAATGATAATGTTCTAATTAGTGCTAATTAGATGTTTGGTAATGTAGCCATATGGTTACATTGACCAGTAAAAGCTAAGGGTTCTGAGATACATAATTTTTATTTTTTATGTAAATTTTTAACAATCTTTTAAAGGACTGTCCCAAACCACCCCAAGTTACCGGTTAATCTATTACAAAAAATACATAAGGTACATAGAAATTTACTGAAAAATTATTTATTAGAAAACTTACAAACAAAATGTATTCATGCAAAAAACCGAAAGAGCAAAATTAATCTGTCTTGTGAAAATCTTGAAAACAGTTTTTTGATTCTGCCAAACAAAGTCTGGTATCACACTTTTCGCATTTGTAACGACTTGTTCCTTTTTTACAATTTCTACATCTTCTTTTTGATGTGTAGGCGGGTCAATGGGCATACAATCTTTTCTATATAAGTCGTCAAGTCTTCTGACTACCGGAAACTGAATTTTTTCGTCATTACTTACTGATTTACTTGGTTTTTCTCTCCTAGCACTATCGTTAGGACCAACTAAAGACTGGGTAATCATCATCACAGTCTTGCCTATGTACCAACTAAGCGTTTACTACGCTAATATCTAAAAGATAAGTAAAAACTGGTTAGTACCAGCGTTTAGCTTTACTTGGGGTTTTGTAAAAGCCTATGAAAGCATTTGTTTTATCTACGCCATCTATGTGTTTATTGTACTGGTTTACTAAATTTGGGCAAACGACGTCTATTTTTTACTAGCATGTTTGCTATATTATTTCAAGTTACAGGTAGGATTTATTATTTATTATTAAGCGTGCTTCCAAGCAAAACGCATTTATTGTCTACCAATTTGACAACAATAACGCCATTCTGTATATCTACTTAGAAGTCAAAAAATACCTCTTCCTTATTTCGTAAGGACCTTATCAGCTTTAATAGAACATCCTGCAATTCTATTTGAGACAATAGAAGAAATAATTGACAAAATATACCTTCGCGTTTGCTGGATTAGAAAGAGATTTACACAGTAAAATAACAACAAAAGCACTCACACTTAGTAAGCTTTCAGTTTCTGAGATTTCATTCTTGATACCTTGTAGTTCGGAAAAAGTGACTGCACTCTGATATGAAATAAAATCTAAGATTAGTCCTGAAACTCCAGCAATCAATAAACATTTGTATACCCGTTTATGAGGTTTATTTTTTATGTATTGGTGTAGGTCACTACCGCGAGTGCCTTTGCAAGTCTCAATTATTTCTTTAATGGAAAATTTATTTTCCATGTGAATCTTTAAGCAGTTTTCACGTATTCTTCAATAAGAGGTTGCACTTTAAAGAATTTATCTTGTGTGTTTTCTGTCAATAGATCTTTGTTGTTGAAATGTATACAACGCCTCCAAAGTTTGAAACGTTTTATTGATATAATATCTGCAACTTCTGATAACCGTGTATCCATAGATCAATAATCTTCGTATAAAGGTAGATTTACGATACCCATCATTAGCATAATTGACACAAAATCTGTCATTTTTTTATTATTTTGGTAAGACTTTGACTTCTCGCTTGAGTACTATATAAATTTGTCTGCTTGGCAATATTTCTAATGATATCCATGGAAAAGAATTAAGTAAAGCATTCAAACTTCTTTATTAGTTACTGGTCAAAATTCATTTTGTTCCCTCAGAAGTGGTAAATTGTCCTTAGTTCAGTTATAAGTGGGTTGATTTTTTTTTCTTTTAGGTTCTGTTATAGATGATGAAAGCTGTGCAACGATAGGTACAACATTTTCCTTATCTGAGTTTTTAATACTTTCTCGGTCCACTGGTTCTAGAACATTTTGGAAATGTAACCACAGTATACCTTCTGTAGACTGAGATAAAACTATCTATGCAAATATAAGATGAAATATAGAAGTACATACCTGGCAGCACATGACTATGCGTTCTAATACTTCTAATAATCTTTTCTTCGTCACTTGATGCATCAGAAGCATCGGAAACGTGCGGACTTGGTAGTAATGCACATTTTTCTTTCCATAAAAGGAACTAACATGTATCGTTATTGATTAAAAAAAAGAGTTGTAAACGGGCAATGTGACCGGATGGTTACAATAAATATCAAAGCTAAGCTATTCTAAGAACAATAGTATTTTAGCATTTATTATTAGCCACATATTCAGTGTATAATCGAGACCAACTGAAAACAGTAAATATAGACTAATCTTAAGTATTTTACTTACCAAAACTGCAATTGCCCGTTTACTATGCAGCGTCTAGTCGTTTACAGCTCAACGCGCACTTTAGAAATGGCGGCAAAAAAATTTCAGTTAGATTGTGATCACGGGTGTGCGTACCCCACCACCTCTGGGTTGTAACCACATGATAACGAAGACTGGCAAGCATAGAATAATAGGGAATGGAGTTATAAGCGTGCTTAGGTGAATGTAAACGTATTGTTAGATAAACCGATAACGGGTTAAAATACCCGCCCAAACATTCACACGATATTCTTGTAATACGGTTCTTGCCTCTTCTATGTCAAGTGATAAGACATTTTTATTAGAACGGTTCTTGACTCCGGCGTCAAGAAAACGGTTTAACACTAAACTAGTTACTGTTTCACAATAAAAAACTTTATAGACTGTGTGTATACGCTAAATCATTCTTAATACTTGTCAATAACTGGCGATTAAGCCGTAACAGAATCTTGCGACTATTGGAAAAAAAGGAAATCTAAATTGGCATTTATATATATATTTTTTTGTTACAAATGCAATAAACTAAAATACATTCCAAGCATACTTTTATATTTGTTTGTGAGTTCTACTGAAACTAGAAAATAACGAAACATTAAAAAAAAATCAACCTAGCACTAAATTCCTAATAATTTACTTTGCTTTATGTTTGTCATTAATGCATGTTAGGCAATAACCTAGTTGTCTCTCACAGTTATTACAATAACTGATAACTTTTTTTGCTTTTTGTCAACTTCTTTTATTGATAAAGTTTGACGATATTTTGCATAACAGACAACTTACATCTTTTTTTTTCTACCTACGCTTTCTGATCGTATTAAGGTGTGTATACGTTTTAAACTACTTGTCGCTACTTCTTCTTCAGATTCTTCAACAGTGAGTGTTTTTGATAGCATTTTACAAAACTCTGTTATTGAGTATTTGGTAGAAGTAATTTGGTTATAAATTAGCTAAGAGTTTATTACAGCCGTACCACAAATTATTTCAAGTATCTGTTTCTTATACCATTTTGTAAACCGTCTGATATGGAGACATTTGATCACTCAGATTTGCGTGGTTATAATCCAAAACGCATTGAGGCTTTCTAATGACTTCGTGTTTTCAATTCTTCTTGTCTGTTTCTACTAAGGAAGCATCATATATCGAATCCGTTGTCAACATAAGTGTATATAACGTGTATATTTCTATTTACTAATTTTTATATTTCCATGTTGCTCTTCATATACTTTACACGTCTTATTTTTTTTAAAACTGTGGAATTCCGGTTTGCTCTCAAAGTACCACAATATGTCATGCATGTCAGAACTGAAGCAAATCGTTAAAGAGTGAAATTTTCACAAAATTAGAACTTTGAGAAATAACACATCCCTGTTTGGTAAGTCAATGATATTGTTAATTTTACCGCAATTGTTTGAATCAGAAAATTACTTTTCAAAACATGTTTCTCATAAAAATGTAGCAAGTCTCCATGAATTGATCATTGACAAAAAAACTATAAGTATCTTAAAGAATGTCTGTCACCTAGACACTGTCCGATTCTAAACAGAAATCTAGTAATGTTTGGTACGTACTGGATAACTCTAATGTGTAATTGTGGACAAAAGCTATAGGTGTACGAGTAAAACTATCATTTTCATTAAATCATAGAGTAATAAGCGTTTTTGTCAATACATCTGAACCTGTACAAAACCTTAAAAAACTTGTTAATTAGCGCTTAGTGCATTAGCGTACAAATTTATTCAAAAATTCAAACATTTTGTTGGAAAGCTGCGTGTATGTTTCCATCATTTTTAGAATTTTTAGAACATTTTTAGATGTTACCTCGTATTTTTTGTAAATACATTGCAACTCGTCAAGTGCAATAAAAAAATTTAAAATACTTGACCAACAGTCAATAACATGCATTGACTTTTGTACAGTTTCTTTGTGCCCAATGTCAAAATTTTGTTAATGTTATTGGCAGTAACAATTGTTTTACATTCTAAATTGTTTGTTACATCATATAATTCATCTGAATCTATTAAAGCAAAATCTGTTAAAGCCATCTGAAGTGTGTCATTTTCATTCTTACTTACAAATAATAAAAAATATTGTCTTATGTCAGAAATCACTTTCCCATGCATACAATGTTCTAGAAAAGGAGCGGTTAGCTTCAAAAGAAATATCTCTCATTCTACAACTTGCCTGCAATTGCTGTACACTTTGTACAGTCAAAATCTATTTTGGTGTCCATCAATAGTCATTTGTCATAAAACGCTTTCCAAACTTCCAAACACTCTCTCCAAAATCAAATATTGATTCTTTTTGACGGTTTGGTAGTATCATTTCTATTGCCAGTGGTTTGCATGTTTTAGGTATGTTAGAAAAAATGTTTATTAATGCTTGCATAAGTTGACCTCTATGTAATTGTATTGTTATTTGGTCGTTTTTTAAAAACTAATCTGGTTTGAGAAGAAATTCAATCGGCAGAGTAGGAGATATAATATAATCCAGATTATTTTATATCTGGTCATCAATAATTCTTATATTTTCAACAAGATTTGCATAAGTTGTTGGAGGTTCTTGAAGTTTAGTGTTTTTTGAGGTTTTGAATATTGCAAGTTTTTTGATGATATAACCGTATATGTTTTTTTTTGAGATGATATAAAACTTTAATCTGGCGAAACCATGTTCTTTAAAATATTATCTCAACAGTAATATTTTTTTGATAAGCATTTTCCCATAATCCCAAAGATGAAAATTTAAATGTTCTTCATTCTTTTCTGGAGCATTCCCATCTTAATTAGTAAAATTTTTCAATTATTCAAAAAAATATGAAAAAAGCATTTTTTTTTGTCTTTGATAGTAGCTTCCATTTGCAAAATTACGACACCAGGACAAATAGGTTTCAAACATCGGATTTTTAAACAGCAAACCCGGACATTTTTTGAAATTATTATAATATAAATTTATCATGGCAGATTTAATTTATTTAATACAATATATTATTATACGTCAAAAAATAGTTTTAAACACATAAAAAGTGTATGTGTTTATTATTTTTGTATTCATTATTAACAATAGACAATTTAATGAAATGTAGCCCACCTTAAGCCCGACTTCACGAATCGCCACTGACGTCACCTAGAAGCTTTAAATAAATAAAAGTCGAAGAAATTTAAAACTAATTTATTGTTGGAGTTTGAGGAAGAATAAGTTACACATCGAGATTATTTGGTTACAACAAAAACAAGAAGACGGGCAAACAATTTGTTAAAAAACAACATTTTTATACTTACAACCTAATAATTAATTAAATAATTATGTTTTTTATTTGTTTTTTCACAAACAAGTTTTGATATTATTTTTACGCCTACTAAAACTTACGAAATCAAAAACTCTCGCATCTAGTGATATTATTTTTCTTAATCAATCAATGCTTAAATTTCTTGAAATAACTTAATATCAAAATCCTTAGTAACGTTTAACAAGAATGATACCCAAAAATACGTAAAAAAAATTTAAGAAGAATACAATCTTAACTTTCAGTGTACAAAAAGAAAACGCGAAAATAAAGTAAAAAAGTCTTTTGTATAAAAAGTTTCATGTGAAAGTGTCGAATCGCCAAACTGATGATAAAGTATGGAAAATTGTGTAGTTAAGTTTTTTGTTAAATAACAGATCTGTGTCATTTTGCTTTAAACATCAAAACCAAATGGTTTTTTGCACAACTCTTGTTCCGTTTTGATAAAAACGTATCAGCATTTTGTAATCTTTTTTTTTAAATAATAACGTGTATAATCTTTTACACTATAATTTTAAACAGTTTTGTGTTACTAAAAAAGTTCCTCAAACAATATTAGTCATTTTAGGCACAAATACTATATATTCGTATTTAATGTAATTTTAAATATCCTATAATTAAACATTTCTGGTAGATGATACTTTAACTAACGTTTTGAAAGACTCTTAGTGATATAATTTTCAGACAGAGACTGTCTTAGTTTCATGTATCATACATTCATGGCAAAAATCAGTTGTATAATCAGTGGTATATTAAATTTGGTAAAATACTACTTCTAATATTATCTACCGTCAAAATTTTAAATATTTTAAATACAGTGGTAAACAAAAAACTTAACTCTGCTATATTTAGATTTGTTTAATAACTATATTGTAAGTTAAGTTTCTATTAAAAACTTGTTAATTATACGCCCAAACGATAAAAAAGCATTTAAATATGTTTTTCTTCTTTAATATGTTTATAATAGTTTCTATTGTCAGATAGGTATAACTATTGTGTAAAGATTAATTATTAAAACTAGATAAAAAAATTAGTAGATTAATAACTGTCTAACTTTTAATTCATAAAAAAGATATAATTATTATTAAAATTTTGAAAAAAAATTATTAAAAAACAAAATAGTATAAACATAAAAATAATAATACTCAAAACAATATAAAAAAAATTAAAAAACAGAAATAAAAATAAATAATTAGCGAAAGCCAATCCAATGTTAAAAACGGTTAATGGACAATGTGTAATAATCTGGTCCATGGTTTGCTTTGGGGCTTCATTTTACTTAACCAGTTCATGTACTATTTAACGACGTCTGTAAGTTTCTTTTTAATAAAAAAACCTTTGGTTTGGCTTATTTTAATTATTAGCTTCTCTCCAAAACTCTATTTCCAACACAAACTCAATCCGGCTTGAAGGACCATGTTTTGTATTAAATTTTTTATTTCAACAGATAAAATTCAATCGTTTTTACTTATAGTTTTATACAATAACTTATTTTATACTTTGAACATTGATAAATATAATGTAATTTTATCGAAAATCACTGATTAGTAGCCCATTCTATTAGTTTTAGTAGAGTGTGACAAAAACTAAGCTTGAAGTTGCGCAAAATCATACCATTTTAAAACTGGTTTTAATTCAATTTCATACAAAAATTGCGGAATAATAATTTCATAAAATTAACACGCAAGAGTGCCAAAAAGAGCAGCGATTAAAATTTAAATAATACACAGTTCTAGCTCAACTGTCGATATGCGCTAAGTGTTGGAATTTGCACCCTATGTTGTTTCGGCAAATTTTTAAATTACGTTTAGTTTTGTTTTAGTTTTTGCAGCTAACTTCTCTAATTTGGCATTGTACGACAAAGTGCCGTCAAGAGTAACGCCTAAGTATGTTGGTGTACAATTATAATAAATATGACATCCGTTAATATTTACGTTTATTTCATAATTACGTTCTTTGTTGTTTAGATGAAAGTTGACTATTGTTTCTCTTGGGCTTGGACTTAAACCCCATGTTTTTAAATAATTGTTAAAAATCAGCAAATTATTTGTAGTTTGATTTCTTTTTTTTTTTTTGAAAACGTTTCCAATATGAGTTGTGAATGTTAAAACTTGATCACAGCAGTTTCTATTGGGTTGAAATCCGGCTTTTTTTGCAGGTAGAGTGTTGTTCGGCAAAAAACTCAATCGATTGTAGATCAATCGTTATAAAAGTTTATAACAAACATTGAGTATAGCAATATGCTTATAATATTCTAGTTTCTGAGTTTTGCTATCGTAACACCAATCTTGCAAAATAGCTAATTGTTCTTGAACTAGTTCACAGTCTGCAATAGAAGAAATGGTGAAACATATTTTTAAATCATCAGCGAAAATTAATTTTTTCAATTTCAGTTTATATGTCAGTCATCATATTTAATAAATTCGGATTGACGACGCTACGTTTAGTTTTGACAAATTTAAGTTTTGTAAAGTATTTTGCTGTTAAAGTTTATTGGCTTCATCTAATTTCTTTATTAAAAGATTAGCAGTTTCAATGTTTTCATAGTTTTAAAATTCTCGATAAAGTGTGTTATTGAGTATCTCTACATAACACATATTGCTTTCGATGACCTCTAAGAATCTATTATGTTGCTATTTTTATAACGAATCTAAAAAAACAATATTAACAATATTATTCTAACATGGTTTAACCTATCTGACACAGTCCTTTAATTCTTGCATAAACTGAAGTAATTTGGTTTTGGTGAGATTCTATCGTGATTGAAAACTTTCGGAATTTAACCAAATTTCGTTTCCAACTTTAATAATCGTAGCTTTATGTTAGTAGTGTAAAAAATGTCTGACAACAGTTCTTAAGGTTTTCAAAAATATGTGTTGTATGTCAGCCACAACAATAGATAAATACGAATTGTAACTTTTATTTCATCAGGCCAAATTAAATGTTGATCTCTCTTTTGCATTATAAATTAAATGCACTAATTTGTGTCGATTAAATCGTTTAGTGTTGTTCCACTGACATTGTTTAGATGATCTACAAATGCATGTGCAAAAAGCGCTCAAACTAATGGCAGTTTTTTTAAGTATCAATCTACTCTTACTATTTCTAGAATTATCTCAATTATCTTTCAAATGGAAAAACAAAAACTGTAAGTTTCAACCAAGATAGCAAAAGTAATACAAGCGCTACGTAAAGATGAAATCTAGAACGTATGACTGATACGTAATTTTTACCTAATTTTTAACGTAACAGACAGATAAAAGTAAAAGTATATATTTAATTTTAATGTAACGTTTGATGAACATACAACCAACGTGTATTTATAACATCAATTATATTGATTGAACGTAAGGTCAGCCAAATCTTCTAATTTACTTCCAGAAACTAAACGTCGACTTAGCCCTTCAGATTCTAAACCACCTCGTTTATACGGATTTTCCAAAATTCGACCTATCGTCAGTACTATCCAATCTCCTACCTACAAGCTAGCCAAGTTCTTCTCTAACATTTGTTGCAAATTTATAAGTAAAACCTCTTTTTATATCCTCCACTTTCAGTATTTTATTTAACATTTAGAAACTATAAAACTAAAACGTCAAGATCTTCTTGTGAGTTTTGATGTCACTTTACTTTTTATCAAAGTTCCTAGTAAGGATTCGATTATTATCATCAAACAGATTCTGTCTCAACATGGCAACGACTTGAGTTTGGTTTCTCTTATTGATAAGTGTTTATTATCCACTTACTTCGAATTTGATAACAAGTTTTACGAACAGATTTCTGATGCTGCTATGGATTCTTCTCTATCACCTGTTGTAGCTAACATTTTTATGGAAT
Organism: Aquatica leii; assembly: GCA_035610365.1. Taxonomy (NCBI): domain Eukaryota; kingdom Metazoa; phylum Arthropoda; class Insecta; order Coleoptera; family Lampyridae; genus Aquatica; species Aquatica leii. The sequence continues at coordinate 46,920,878 of CM069435.1, read as the reverse complement.
CTTTTGAAACGGTTGCTTTGGAATCATTAATATTAACACTTAAAGTTTGGTTTAGGTATGTTCACGATACGTTTATTGTTTGGTCTCATGGTCATCTCAAATTGTTTAAGTTTTTTGATCATCTAAACAATCAACACTTAGATATAAAATTTACTATGGAAATCGAAACTAATGATTCTCTCTCATTTTTAGACGTTCTTGTGATTCATAAGTCCGACGGACAGAAATGCATTTAGTTTGTCAATAAGATTATGAATAAGATATGAAATTACACAACTTTGTCTACTTAACTGACATCTCTTGCCGTTTCCGATATACCTGCAGTGAGCCTCTGAAAATGGTCACCCTATATATTTGTATTTAATACGTTGATCAGTAAATATTCATTCTTTGGTAAAAAGAAAAATTTGAGGGATTTTGCCTGCCAAGTTGAATATGGGTTTAATACCATTTTTACGAAGTAGTTTTCATATGTGATCTGTAACCTTGTGTACGTAGGAAAAAATGCCAATTGGATTCGGAGATAGAAATGTCCTTAGTTAATCGAGCACGTGGATGTAGACAACAACAAGCCATTCAAATAACGAGTATAATTTTAAACGATTAAAATAAAACTTTAAAGAACTTATCTTATCAAATCTTCTGTATCAGCTTATTCAGACCAGTAGGTAGATTTATGAAAACTTTATCTTTGATGTAAGCCCAAATACAAAAATTTAAAAGTGTAAGATCTGATGGCCTAGATGACCATATTACAGGCCCATTATTTCCAATCTATTGTTTTAGTTTTCAGGCATTCAACAACTGTACACATTATCGAGATCTATGAGCGGGACCATAGTCATGTTAGAAATATGTAAAATTTAAAAAAATGTTTAGGATAACATTATCCAAATAGTTCTGCAAAGTGGTCTGCAAAAACAGAAAGTATTGGTACATGACTCCGTAATACTTTATGCCAAACATTATTCCTAAGTTTCTCTTGGAATTTCTTTCATTGTTACTAAATTAACATAATTTTAGTAAAACATACCGTTGTTTGTAAATTTACTTCAATTCCACAAAATTTTCAATCCAAAAAGTTTATCGTTTCTATGTTGTTTAATTGGCCACCGACAAAATAAAAAATCAGAATTTTAGATTTAACCACGATTAACTTAATTTTTATTTAATTCGCTTTTTGTAAACCCACCCTTAGTGTTACTTTAAGCAAATAGTTAATTTAATCTGTTTCATTTCCAAGGCAACCTGATTTGAGTTTCATTTAGTTCTTAGTCATAAGCATAACAGTTTATTAAACAAATATGTTTTTAATAAATAAAGTAGGGCATGTGGCATAATAATAAGAAAAAATCGAGAAATTCAAATGAGTAAAAATTCAATATGGCGACTATACGAAGAAAGAAGTTCATGCGATTATCTCAAAAAACAAGAAACCAGTGCTTTAAAATAATTAAGTTATTTTAAAACAATTACTAAAATTATATTGTAATAAATATAAAAACAAAGAGGTTACAGCAAATTTTCAAAAAAAAGGGTTTTTAGTTTTTTCTAAATAAAAAATCGTTTATTTTGCTAATCGGATGATAAGAAGTATATGAAATTACACCACTTTGTCTGGTTAACCGACTTTCTATCTTTAACCGTTTCGATATACCAATTATCAGCTTCTGAAAATAACCACTCTGTATAGTCTATAATATCAATAACATCATGCGACGTGAAAAAATTGTTTTTATAGATAACAGAAGGTTTTTTCCATTTGAAAGTTTAAAACAATAGCGTATTATTAAATGCAATAAAAAATATGCGTAAATAAACAGTAGATTAACAGTATATATGTAGCAGTAGTAAATTTTATTATTTATGTTTTTTTAATAATATTTTTATTAAAACATAATTTGTAATAAAGTGTAAATCTATTTCTATAACGTTTTAAAAAAAAATTTTTTTACTTTTATGGAACCTAAAAGAACCAGTCAAAAAAAAGATTCGTTGCAACATAAAATCCTTACATAAAAGTGTTTTTGCTATAAAGAAATTAAAAGTTAGAATTATTGAACCTATAGAATAGGAAATTATTTTGGTACATAATACACGCTTAATTTGAACGTAATACAGTCGTGCGTTATCGATAAGTTTTCTGTTTCATTTTTAGTTGTTAATACGTTTTTATAAAATTTTTTATATGGAACGTACTGCTATAAATACTAATTAATGTTATACACATAAATAAGTGTTACAAAACACATATCATTTATTAAAAACACAAAAAATAAAAAAAACAGTAAGAGTAGTATGTACCACAGTATTGAAACATTCTCAAGCTCCGAAAATATTTGAAGCGATTTAAGAAACGAACAGAATATTTCAGTTGAAGATAAAGCAAAAGTATAAAAAAAAGAAAGAAATTTTTTCAACTTTAAAAAACAACTTCATAAATTGATATATGATATATAAATTGATTTAGTATGGGATTTATTTACTAATTAGTTAGTTATAATTTTTTTAATGTATTGTGGTTGTGTTTCAGTTTTAGTAAAAGTAGTTACTTTTATAATTGTGCAATATAGCTCATATAAATTAAATTTTATGATAGCAACAGCGTGTATAAAGTTACCGTACATTTTCAAAAATAAAAACTAAATTCAAGTAAACTTTAATAGTGCGATTAAAATAAAATAATATATAGGCAAAACAATAAAAAAATAATTTAAACAACAGAATGTACTTAGATACATATAGAATAAGTTTAAAATTTTCGTAAAGACGCAAAACGTTTGCCAATAAAAAATTAAAAGCAATAAAATCTTCTTTTTAAGAACCATTTAAACAATTAAAAGCAAAACGCAATTACAATTTTTATTACATCAAATTGATTTCTGCAATTTTAATGCATAACAAACCGTAAAAAGGTTGATTGAATAACACCAATAAATGAACATTTGCGTATTACACACAACAAAAACTTGTCAACGTTGTCATTATTTAATAATAAAAACAAAACTATTGATTAACGAAAAAATTCTATAGAATACAAGTAATTTAACTTTAATGACGCAAAATTGAAATAAATAAGGAATTCGACCTAGAATTATAAAAGGCTTAAATTACATGTACATGAATTTAATTATCCCGGAAATTGTCAAAACTGCGTTAAAGTTATTTTCGAGTTTGACAGGAAGTTAAGTGATCATAACGCTTAATTCGATTTTTAGATTGTTTTTGAAACAAAAATAAAGGAAGATTGCAGCTTGACTATCGGAGCACACACGTTCCATATCGTTTAAACCAAACCGTGCAAAAAACTAGAACTTGTTTAGAAATAGTAAAAATTATTCAATCTTGAAGGTGAAATGTTTACTATTGAGCTTTCTCAATAATACTATAAAAAATGTATTGGTTAATGTAAAAAAAAATTAATAAAATAAATCTTTGTTTACATAAAGTAGACTTTGTTGTCGGTTGTTTATTTAACAACCATATGATACTCCTTGGAAGTAAGTAATGGAGTTATATATAGTAAAGTAGAAGGAAGTTTTTCTATAAAAAGAATGTTTTTCAATATTGTGCCACGCCAAGTACGGCTTGTTATTTGTTAGAACTTTTAAAATATATATTAATGTTATCAGCTATTTTAGCATTTGGGAAAACCTCTCAGAAACAAAACGAATATTTACTTGATGAATGTTAAAAAAAAAGTTAACAGCTTATAAAAATTTATAATTTACATAACCTTTTTTTGTTTTTTTAGTAGAAGTAGCAAATTTGTAATAACGTTGAAATTCACGATTTGACTAACTAAAGAAAATTTAAAAAAACGTTTTTTGGTAGCTTTACAGTTTACACCAGTGTATTAGTGTTTTTATTAATTTGAAAATGTAAAATATTTTTGAACCAATATTACATTTTTATATCAACTTATAATTGAAAAAATTATTAAAATGTGATAAAAATAAATTGATTAAAAAAGCAGAAGTATTAGTATTTTATGAATGAAAATGTGACGATAAAAACTACTGCTCACATCAAAGTCTACATTTAATGAATGAGCATTTCATATAATACTCCTTTTATAGAAATCAGATAAAAGATTTTTTGCATAAGCAAATTAATGTCAATACGGTAAAATTTATTAACGTTTCTTTTGAATCTTATTTTAACATAAATTTTAGAATGTGTAAACGTCTAATAAATGTTTTTTATGTAAAGATAATATTGCATGATAAATAACATTGAATGCTATACGATTACACATTTGTTATTGTCCAATTAACAAAAAATAGTAATGGATGCGGTAGATTGTAAGTTATTGTTAAATAAAACTTTACTTAACATAGTTGCAGCGAGTGAAGAATTTTTGTTTTTTATGTATAATTTTGTAAACATAATTTCAAAATCCAAAAAAGCTAAACACAGTAAATAATTGTTTAAAAAAGTTTTTGGAATTTGCGTTTTTAATAAATTTTATTAAAGCACCCAAATGATGTCATTTTTGTGCGTTAATAGAAATTTTTGCGTGTTTTAATAAAATTGATGTAATTTTTTGTTACAAGATTGGTATTAATGACTTAATTTTAATTAATTGAAAAGTAATTTCAGAATATGTAGCACTTAGTACCAATCTCTATAAAATTCCGTAGATTTTTTTAAATTGGCTCAAAAAAGCACAAATTCTAATAAATAGTATAAAAAACTCGTTCCTAAGGCTTGTATGGAACTCATCTAAATGTCACATATTGTGTAGCTACTCATTGTGTAAATAAGTTAAAAATTAATTAACAACATAATATACAGTAATATACAGCAATTCCAAACATTCGCTGATTTGGTTATTCGCGAAAATCAACAAAGTAAACAAAAATATAAAATAGTAAGCTATAACTTTTAGGGTGCATTATAATAAATTATAAAACCCAACATGTTTTTAATAGAAAAGAAATCCTTAAAGAATGTCAAGGAATTACTGTACTGATAACTGTGATATAAAATTTTTTATTCAACTTAAACAAGAGTATAAACTCTACTTAAATAAATTTAAATGACAAAGAGATATCAATTTTATTCAAATATATTTACGTACGCTATCTGCGTAACAATACAAAAAATTATACTTTATTTTGTCCAAGACTAAGAAAATTTGTTGTATCCACTTCACATCACGCATAACACAGAACTAATTTGTTGATTAGATGCACGATTGTTTTATAGTTCATATTATAGACTAGTTGGTGCAGGTATCGGCTCTATTGCGTTTCTGTATAAACCTGTATACATACACCTGACTCACCGCGATGCTTGTTATTACTTGTCTATATTTCTATTTTATTTAAGACGTAAAAATCGCTAATAATGTATTCATTGTTATTTATTCTAACTTCTATATTAGTAAAAATGTGTCGCAATGTTTAAATTTTATATTAAATTTAGCGCGGATCACCTAACGTTGTTCAGGGACCCCAAATCAATTTTGATTTTCCACAAACTCCTTGAATCATCTTGGAGACCCCTGAGAGTTCGTAGTGATCATTTTAGACCCAGTCGTTCTCAATTGGATTAGCATCAGGGGATTGTTATTTGACCATCTAGCGTGACGATGTCAACTTCTCGTTTTTATTCAGTTGCACAGCTGGCTGCGGTGTTTAGGATTATTATCTATTAGCAAATTTTAGTTCTGGCCTGTGATAAATTGACGTTTGACCGGTGATACAGTTTTTTCATAAACATTTAGAATCTTTAGAGTATTTAAGTTGTCAGAAAAAAGATGCAACACGTTAAAACCCATTTTTGAGAAGCAACCCCAAAGATTAATTTTTATTGGGTGCTTTATTGTGTGCTAGACAAACTGGTTTGGTTACCAAGCCCATAGAACAATTACAAAACCTTAAACATAAGCTTTGTAGAAAAAAAATATATTACTCCAGTCGCTATCAATGTATTTTTACACATAAGCAAGTCGTTTGGCAATGTGCGTCTCAAATAATCGTGGCTTCTTCAATGTACTTCTCCATTTCAAAGTATTTGCAAATAGTTACGTGTGATATTTCCAACTTCAATTTTGTTTGTTCATAACGCAAGGACAAAGTAGAATTCTTAGAAAACAAAACCACATCAATCTTGTCTTTTTTGGTCGTTTTTCTTTTTGAACTAAGGTCTGAAAAGTCGTTAACGTTTTCAAATGCTTTAAAGCGTTGGAGTCACTTCTCGAGAAAAGCTCTCGACTTTATAATATACTTGAGCCTCGTTGTATACGACATTTGTGGTCTTTTCGAAGGTGTGCAAAAGAATATTGCCTTAAAGCACTTAACCTACGCGGCACTCATGTTTGTTTACGTGCTTTTCTGACAGTAGATCAACACCGAATACATTTTTTTTATCAAAGCACCACATGCAACGGGTTTCTCTTACCAATTAGAGAAAGGATTAGGTTAGTATCCCTTACCAACTGTAAGTTAAGCTGTACACACTCTTACTTAAGCGAATGTATGTCAACCGGTTTTAAACAACACATAAAACTCTGAAAACATTTGACACACTAAAATAAAAACTATTAAATATACTCAGATATTAATAACATGCGACGCAGAAAAAAAATAAACAATTATATTAAAAACAAAACAAACTTCAACAGCAGCCAAAATTCATTAAAAAAATTGAGAAACTTAAAATTTTGTTGAGAATCGAAAAGTTGAGAGCCCAATGAACAAATTAATAAAAAAAAATACTATATACAAAGAGGCATTCGCACAAAAATTTTAAATTATCAAACATTATTTTTAACATTGTTGCCAGCCAGATATTGCTTTGTTGAAAAAGGAAGAACTTGTCTCGAAAATTTAATACACTCGTGTTTTTCTGTTTTTAGTTTAGAATAAAGTTAAAAAAAAGACCAAAAATTGAATTACTATTATGACTATATCAAATTAAATACATAACTGGAAAACCTTTGCAGACAAATCTTCGATGCGACAAAAAAGATTTTAGTAAAGCAATGCCAAATTTGGTACAACTAATAATTGAATTTGATGATCAAGAGATACTACTACACTCTCAACCCGACAAAAACTTAAATTTACCAATTTTATTTTCTAATCTCATAATTTGGCGATTGAAAGTAAGAATCGTACATACAATAATAATAAAATATAAAGTCAAATTTGTTACTACCTATTACCTACCGTGTAATACAAAATTAACTATTAAACATTTAATTATTTTTATAGTAAGTACGTACAAGGATAAACATCAAAAAAGATAATAAAAAAGCATTCACAGCAGTTTACCCAAAGTGACGATGACATAAGCACAACAGTTAAAAAAACAAAGGAAGTTATATTAACAAACTTTTGATTAGAAATAATAAAAATTATTTAATAAAAGGTAAACTAAAACGTTTTAAGTTGAAATTCACAATAAAAATGTTACCTATTTAATATTCAGTGTAAGAAGTGTAGGTTTTTATAGTTTTAAAGAGTCCATTTGCATTAAAAGATATTTACCTATACAAAATATAATAATTTTCTATTGGTTTCTAACATATTATTATAATAATTTTTTACTGCATCAATTAACCAATAGAAAAATTTTATTTTATTGCGTTTTTTAAAATTCAACCAATCATCAACGAATTACAGCGATAACACCACGGGCGTGGTGTTATCAGGCAAAGCAGACATGATATATTGAAATGTCAAATTAAATGTCACATAGTAAATCAATTCATAATGATGATACACAGATTTGATGATATTTGAAAGTACAAAATTAACTAAATCCCTTTAGAAAATACACCATAAAACACAATTCATTGGTATTAATTGATTAAAAAACATGGAAAGTAGTAAAAAATTATCTCACCGAATACACCTCGAGCATTGATAAATACTCAAAATTTTGTCGTAGAGAATGTTTCAAGCGTGTTTCTTTGAGGTAATATCACGAGGCCTTCGTGATATTACCAAGAAATACGCTTTCAATAATCTCTATGACAAAATTATCTCGGTATTATCAATGCTCTAGGGGTATTATAGCTGATATTTTTTTACTGTATCATATAACCAATAAAAAAATTTCTTTTTATTGCATTTTTTTAAGATTCAACTAATCATCAACGGATTACAGCGATAACACCAGTGTAGTGTTATCGGGCAAAGCAGACATGATATATTCAAATGTCAAATTAAATGTCAGATAGTAAATCAATTCATAATAATGATAGAAAGATTTGTTCATATTTGTAACAACAAAATTAACTAAATTCTTTTAGAAAATACACCAGAAAACACAACTCATTTGTATTAATTGATTAAAAAACATGGAAAGTAGTAAAAAATTATCTTACCGAATACACCACAAGCATTGATAAATACTCAAAATTTTGTCGTAGAGAATGTTTCAAGCGTCAATTTCAATTTCATACATGTATTTAACTTTTTCAATGAATTACATTTTTAAAGTTTTATCATAAATGGTAACATAGTCTGCTTAAATAACCCCATTGGATCGGTTTTCCACCTCCGAGTTGCCTCTTTGGTTTCTAACTTTTCCGCTGGGTTGAACATTTCATTCTAACTTAGTTTAAGATGACACACTTCGGCCGCTTGTGCCTAGGCATGTCATCTTGGTCGTACTCCCAGAGCCCTCGGACGAGTGGGTTGGGGTGTGCCGCGATGTCTGCATGGAGCGCAGCTGCGGATTGGCGGATGAAATCTGCGACCATCGGGATGTCGAGTTCTTGGTGGAGTCGGTCTGATCGGAAGAACCATGGGGCGTCTGCGATCATTCGGAGCATCTTATTTTGGAATATTTGAATTCGGGTGGTGTGGGTTTTGGCAGCGTAAAACCATACTGGGACTGCGTAGGTCATGGAAGGACGGATGATCATCTTGTAGATGAGAAGCTTGTTGTCGATTTCGAGGCGGCTGTTGCGGCACAACATGGGGTATAATTTTACCAGCAGGCCGTTGGAAGAGGCCAGCTTCTGGTTGATGTGGGATTTCCATAGAAGTTTTTTGTCTAGGGTGAGACCGAGGTATTTAGTCTCGTCTACCCAGGGGACTTCGTTGCCTTTGATGTGAAGGCGGCGTGTGGGAGCGATGTTCCTTCGGTTGAAGAGAATGGCGGCGCTTTTGGTGGGATTGACTTCTATTCTCCAATCGTCGTACCAGTTGTCCAGTGACGTGAGGGCCATTTGAAGTTTTTTCTCGGCTTGAGCGGGTGAGCGGGATGTTGCCAAAACGGCGGTGCCGTCGGCGTAGAATGTGTAAGTGAGTCCGTCAATTTTTGGGACGTTTGACGTGAAAATGTTGTATAAAAGTGGGGATAGCGTTGATCCTTGAGGGACGCCGGCTTCTATGTGTCGTGGAGTGGACTTAGCGGTGAAAAGTTTGATCGCAAACGAACGTCGATTTAAGAAGGATCCGATGAGCTGGACCATTGAGTGGTTGATGCCTAGACCATACATCTTGTAGAGTAGCCCGCGATGCCAGACTTTGTCGAATGCTTTCTCGATGTCGAGAAAGACGGCGCCGGTGACGTCGCGGTGGTTGAAACCGTCGGTGATCTGCTCAACGACGCGTAAAGCTTAATGGACAGTGGAGTGTTTCTTGCGAAAACCGAACTGTTCTTGGGGGATGATTTGGTTGGTATCGACCTGTTCCTGTAATCTAGTGAGAATTATTCGTTCCAATAACTTACCCAGCGTCGGAAGTAAGCTGATTGGACGGTAGTTTTGGGGCATGACGTGATCCTTTCCTGGTTTGAACGTGGAAAGTGTCGAAGTCGTAGACATGCGTTGAAAATTGCAGTTAGGGTGGCTATACCCTTTTTGGGAAGAAGGTTGAGGGCTTTGTTGGAAATGCCGTCGTTCCCGGGAGCTTTGCGCGGTTTGAGATTTTTAATCACCTCTTCGATTTCCTTCGGAGTGGTGTGCCTGATGGGCTCGATTGGGTTGGCCGTCAGGATGCTTCTGATTTTGCGGTGAATTGGAGTTCGAGCGTGTCGGCGAAAGCTTCGGCTTTGTCTAAGTCGGTGTAGACTAGACCTCGGGGACCGTGAATGGCGGGCATGGGTGGCTTGTTCCTGTTTTTTAGGATGTTGGCCATTTGCCACACGTTGTTATCTTGTGCATTTAGGGACTGGAGTTTGTCGCTGAAGAGAAGATTTCGATGTTGCTCGATTTGTGTGCGAATCGCGTTTTGAGCTGCGTTGAGGGCTCTTTTGTCGTCTGGATGGCGGGTGCGTTGCCATCTGCGTCTTAGGCGGTTTTTCTCGGTGATCTGATCGCGAATGTGAAGTGGTAGTTGAAGGGGATCCGACTTGGATTTCGTGATGGATTTGGTGGCTTTTGTGATGCATCTTTTAATAACTTCGGTGAAATTGTCAACCGCGGCTTGAAGTTGTGGGACGTTTTCGATGACCGGAACTTTCGTGATAAGTCTGCTAGCCTCGAATTGGAAGGATGGCCACAGGGTAATGTTCTTTTCGAATTGGAGATTGTCGTTGTCAACATGATCACCGAGTTGTAAAAGCACGGGCTCGTGGTCAGAGCTGAGGTCAGTAACCGTTGTTAGATCGTGAAGTAACCTAACGTTGTTAAAAATTGCTACGTCGATAACGTCTGGAAGTCCGTTGTGAGGATGGATGGTGGGTTCGTAGGGTCCGTCTACGACAAAATTTCGGATGCTGGCGAGGTCATGCAGGAGTCAACCATTGCGGTTCGTTTTTCTGCTGTGCCAGTCTGGATGTATCGCGTTGAGATCTCCTGCGAGAATAGTGGGAGTTCTGGCGTTAAAAATCGCGTCTAAATCTGTTGGTAAGACGTCTTTGGTTGGCGGAATGTAAGCGGCGCAAAGAACAATGTCTCCGTTGGCTGCCGTGTTAATGACAATTTGGGTAGCTTCTAAATTTTGGAGTTGTGGCGTCGGCACGTGGTGGTGAGAGATGGACCGTTTGACGTAAACGGCCGTACCACCTCCGCGACCTGTCGTTCGGTTAGTGTTGTACAAGGTGTAGTTCCGGATTTTGGGGTTGTCGCAGTTCCAAAGATGAGTTTCGGAAACGAGAGCGACGTCGATGTTGCGGCGATGGAGGAATTCTTGAAATTCGAGTTTTTTGTTTAGGAGACTATTGGCGTTCCAAATCGCGATAAGAAGGGAGTTCGGTTTTCTTTTCTGTGCTGCCATTTACAGGTTTCGAGAGCGCAGTTGAGGGAGGAGTTCCCTGACGTAGCGACTTTCTTCCCGGGTTACCGCTGTCTGGACGTATCTCTGCTGTTTCTCCTGGGGTTGTTCGGTGGGCGTGAGTGGTGCTAAAACGTGAGTCGCAATGCGGAAGTCGTCGGGCGTGGCGACGTGGATGGCAACCCCGTTACGCGTTGTCTTTGCTCTAGAAACCTCAACATTGTTTTCTTGCAAAGTCTGCATCGCTTTGCCGAAGTCCTTCTGGTTGTGGAGGACGATAGGCGGGATTCTTTCCTTGCGGGTCGTCTCCATGGTGTTATCGTCTTCACGCGGCTCTCTAGCAGCTGTACGCTTCCTCTTGTTGGCCCCGTGATATTACCAAGAAACACGCTTTCAACAATCTCTATGACAAAATTATCTCGATATTATCAATGCTCTAGGGGTATTATAGCTGATAATCCTATGGGACCCTACTTATTAGAATTTCAGTTTTGAATAGGTAAATCTCAAAGAAAAAATCTAGATAGAAATTTACTGGATCTAATTAAATAAAAAAATATTGGTTTCCATGTGGCATTTTCCATGGAAAGTGTGTTTTTCCATTGTGTAAATTGTAGCACAGATTGTAATAGGTTTTGTGTATTAAATACAATTTAAATTATAACTTTTAAAGTACATTAATTAAACTGCATACCTTTATTATGAAACCGTCACTACAACGATCTGTACTACGTACAGATCAAATGTATATAACGCGAGTTAAAATTAAGTCAAAATTTGTTTGCATGTATCTAACAACGATGCAAATACAGTACGGTTTAACATACACTCAAAGTAGAAATTTGACTTATAAGTAAGTATACAAAAAAATTAAATAAACGTATATGCGCTAGTAAAAGAGATATTCTAAAAGATTTTTTTATGGCACAAAGTTGAATGGAGCACCTTTAGGAAGTTTGGATATAGGTAGTTCTTCAAAATCTAATATTTTTGAGAAAAATTAAAAACAATGGGACTTTCTAGAAACTAATTATATTTTTATAGTCTTTTTCAAATTACATCCAATAAACAAGTTTAATTATAGCATATCCAGAATACAATTATTTAGACTATAGTAATTACACTGTATACACTTATTGTATATTTTCATATTTGTGCATGTGTATGTGCTCCATGGTAGTTCAAAGCTGCAGTTGAGGCACTTGAGAACATTTTCTAATAATAAGTAAATAATTGTTTTTTGTATGTTTAATAAGTTTCTTGAGGACTTTGAGATGGTTCTTTTTAAATTTAAATTTAGAGGAAGTGTCGGGAACAAAGTAGCGCGCATGCATTTCTTAGAAAGGTTGGAGGGTTTAAAAGTAAGATCTTCAAAGGCTATCGGCATCTTGTGGTTCACCTTGTTTGAGGTAGCAATTCGGTTTAAGATTAATTTGTTTAATTTTTTTGTTTTTTAATATTTTTAACATTACCTATAGGTATGTATACAAAAAAAATTTAATATATGCATGTCTTTGTCTTTGTTTTTATTTGTGTTTTAAGCGTTTGCACGATAACCAAGGTGGTTTTCCCATTTGGTTCCTTTGTTTGAAAAGGTAGCGTGGGTAGCCATTATATAGACTCATTATTGTTGTTTTGTTTCATTTTTTTTGTTTGTGTCAATTTACGTTTTGTTTTAAAAATTATGTTTAACAGAAACGATTTTATTTTAATTGCAATAGCTTAGTTAATAAAGTTGAGTCGCGTGCACGAATAATGGACACGTTTTATTGTAACATATTTTTGTTGGTCATTGTTTATGTGTTTTACAAGTTGCTCAAATCGCTAGAATTGTTTTATTTCAAATTATTTATACGCCACTTGCAGAAAACCTGCCTTGTCGAATATAGCAAATGTATTATTTACGGTGAAGGGCAAACATCTTGATGTTGCAGGTTGCTTTCTGATATTGACCCTGTTTGTACTTTATATGTAATAGTGCAACTTGTATCTATTTTATTAAAATTGTCTATTTTGTGTATTAAACCCTACGTTTTTATAACAGTTGTTTGATATATTATGGTGTGTTTATGCGTATGTGTATTTTTTGCTCTTGTTTATTTGTTCCAACCTTCTAACTAATAGCTGGGTTGCTTCCGTCGCCAGAACCTCAGCATATGTTTGTGTTGGAATTTGAACCCGTTATTGTACTCTCTTATCGGAACATTTTATTTAAACTCACAACTTTTTATCTTCTAGACCGACATTGTTGAAATTTGATTTATCTGAGAAAGGTTACAATAAAATAAACAACGTACATAAGTACTTGTTAATTTGATCTACTACCGTATTATTTTGGCTCGACCCCAATGTAGTTTGTTACAAGCTTTATGTCTTACGAACCTTGCACGGCCAACTCACACAGTCGGAGATAGGGGAGGTTCAAGGGAATTATGGTTAAAGGCGCCAGATCTAATCCAAATTAACACTTCTGCCTCGATCACGACAGACGGTCCAAACTTGTAACTAAATTTGAGGTTCGTAATCGTTGTTACTCTGATGTTCGAGTAGCCAAAACTAGTTAATAGGTAACGATAATTACAGGAGAAAGAAAAAAATAAAAGAGAGATTAACAAATATAACCACTTTAATGTATTAACGTAGAAGATTAACAAGAATATATGAAATTTCTCCACTCATCCATGCTCGAACGATTACTAAGTATCATTAACAGATATAAAAGCTTTAATTTAGCAGCGTAGCAAATTGACAGATGTACATTAAATTCCTCAATCCCTAAATACTAGAAAGGCTAACAATTATGATCAACAAGTATAGAAAACTTTGATTTAGCAACATAAAAGACTAACAAGATTACATCTAATTCTCAGTGCATGAATGCCAGCAGTCTCGGCAACACACAATACATATGTAAGTCAAGTCGAAACGAACAGCGCAGAAAATCTCGTAGTAAATATTGTTTGTACACAGCATGCAAAGAAAACGTTTTCCCCGCTAGCGGCCTGTAATAAATATTGAATAGCAAATCGTGTCACACACTAACTCACGAAGAATAGGAAGCTACAAAATCAGTATTAATAATTCATTAAGTGCGATATAAGAACCCGTTGTATCGAATGCTGTAGGTTGTAATTATGAACAGGTGGGTGATAACACAATCGTATACACGAAATAACATCTCCCACAGTAATGCTTGTCGAGACTCCGTTTTCGTGGTGGAGAATATGCCTTTCCAAAATCTTAAGTGTTCGGTAACGGTATTTCTCAATAATAATTAATCTTCATTATTCTTTATTGAAACGAACATGTGCTCAAAGCGTGGAGAAACGGCCTGTGACGACTCAATTATTTTACAAGCGTAATGAAATTATAATTTAATTTCCATTATTGAGGATGTCATTCGAAATTTCTTTAAGCCGTACAGGCCATTTTATGCAATTGACAGCTTCACGATTTCGTCGTAAAATGACAGTCACAAGAAAAGATCGGCAGAGGGCGTCAAAACGTCAAATTTCAATTCAATATACAGGGTATTCCGTTAGAAAAATTTTGCACGTAACAAGTTTATTTGTTGTTTTTTGATCGTAGTAATATTCTGTGTCGCATAAGTAGCCGAACCATTTATGAGGTTGACTTTTATTAATTTATAAATCCTATAACTGCTTTTTATTGTATATCTGGATATATAACTTCTTTAAAGATTTTAGTCTATTAATAAAGCCACTAAAATAATAACTTGTCAAAACGCTATCTACTAATTAACCTAATTTTTAAGTTTATTTGTTCGCTTTGTTGCTAAACCTCCATACGTTTAGCCGCGTTGCCACACCTACTAAAAGTACTTAAAAGAATAGTATTTTCTACATATTATTTTATATTATATTATACAACTGGTCTTTTTGAACAGTTGTTTTTTGTAAATCTAATTGATATAATTTATGTATAAAATCTTAAGCTTTCGCGGTTACTTTGGTTACACTTATAAGCAAATTTTGTCTCTTCTTGAGAGCCGAAACAAAAAGTAGAATTTGGCCTTTGCCGTATTGTCGTTTGTAAACCCAAACAAACTAACGTTTTGCAAGACATTACATCTTGCATCTTGGAAGCGGTAAATGTCACTGAAGGAAAAAGTGTAAGTGACGGTATTTATATCATTAGCGATCAGGTAATTAACGGACTTTCACTTTCAGTTACCGCTTGACTGACTTCGTTATTACTCGCGAGTAAGAGTTTGTGTCCTTTCCAAGAACGTTGATTTTTGTCTCAGAGAGTGTAATACTAGTAGCCAAGATTTACTGGATTTTAAACCGACTTCTTGATTCATATCATATGAATGTTTTTCTATTTCTACAGCTTCGCGGATTAGTTTAGGAAAGTATAAAGGAGTTCTGTTCTATATAACTTAATCCACAGAAACAAAAAAAATTGTAAACTCCGGGATGTTTTAAAGCCTCTTGTTTGTCTTTAGCAGATGTAAACTAATTGTTCAGAGTATCCCTAATCATACAGTATGGTGAATAAGCGGTGCTAGTAAGAGGTGATAAACCTTCTTTGACTTTTAGATTTATTGCTCTTTCCCATGCCTTTTAGATTTTTTTGAACCTGTATACATTTTGTTGTAGAGACTCCACTAGTGTTCTTTTTTGTAGATTTTTATTATCTGACACACGTATAGCTGCTTTAGATAAAGTATGTAAAACAGTCTTCTGTACTGGATAGTGATGAGATTTGGCGTTTAGGTTTATTAGTGTGCGTTTCTGTAAACGTAAATTTTTTTATCACCACAGTAGTTCATTTTGTATTTAAATTCACTTAGAAAAGAGTTTCTTTCTAGTTCTCGTTCTTTCTCTTCTACTAAATGTTTCACCAAACAGAAAAACTTCCTGATTAAAATTTTAATAAAAACCATGATTTATTTTGTGTGTTTTATTTAACCTATTACAGGCTACTCACATATCGAGAGTAAGCAGTGTATATCAAACTTAATATATTAGAAGGGGACAGAGAGGTAGCTTGACCTGTGTACTTTTTGGTTCGCAGGTTTTAGTTTTTAAATACGTGAGTGACATTACAATCTTGATATAATAAATAAAAAACTATATATAAACAAAAAAGTAACTTGTAATACACCTAAAAAGAAAAAACGTTCAAACATTTAATTTAATTTCTACCAAAAATAACACAATGCGTGCATTCAGTAAAAAATATCTATTGACAAAAAAGACAACATTTAAGTTTAGTAGGTTTAATTAAAACAAATCCTTTATATATATTTTTTTAAATTCTATTTATACTAATATATTTTCTGATTGTCTATTTTCTCATTACATTATAAATTAGTAGAAACAAAAATTGGAAATAGGAATTACTAATTTATGTAAATCAGCCTTTAGAAATAATATAAAAACATATTGTTTACAAAACATCTAACCGCAATGGAATAATTGCTTTTTAAAGTTAGTATATTATATGGTTTGTTGACGAAAGCAGACGAGAAGGTATAACCATAAATGGTAATAAACTAAAAACAATAAAATTAATTTAATATTGTCATAAACTTTAAACAATTAGATTATAATAATCTAAGAGAGTAAATGCAATTATGTTTCTTAAATTATTTGATATTAATTTTTTTGTCTGTTTCATGTCTAAATCAAGATTAAAAGATGCAAATTACAAGTATAGTAATGTCGAAACAAGTTTCCAAGCTTCGTGTTGTAAGATTAGTTTTTAATTGTAATTGTAATTTGGCCTATTTTGTAATATCATAACCGTATTTTAATTGTACTATGCAGGAGATTTTAATAAAAATATCTAGGTCTTATTTCATAAAAAAAATTATTTACTGTGTGCGCTTAATTAATCATATTTTTGTTGCATAGAAATTTTTATAAAAAAAAAGACTTTCTGTTTTAATTTTTTATTTAAGATTTTGAAAGTGGAACACGTTTTTGTACAAGCCGAGCTTCGACATACATAAGTAGACATCTTCAGAACCAGAATCTAAAGCTTTAATTTTGAAAGTATTTTTATCATCTTTATGATTCAAATTTGTTAAACAATAATCCGTTTATTACAGAACTGTAGACAACATAAAGTATACAGAAACAAACGAACTTTATCTTAATATAATAACTTTTTAAGTAGATATTGTAAGATGCAAATTAAAAAAGCTATAAAATGTCTACGAATTGAATTGCACAATTGTCAATTACAGTACAGGTAAAATACGTTTCTATAAATAAAAATTATGATTGACATATTAATTCTAAAGGTTGTTTTATTTTTATGGTGTTTTATGAATAAAAACATTAAAGTTAAATTACTACTATAAGTACTTTTAAAGAATTAATTTTTTTAACAGATTATAGAAATTATACTGAACACAAAACTCAAATTTTCATTATCTGCGTTACACAAAATAAACTGGTGTGGCCACCACACGAATTTCTTATAAGGAATGATGAAGGAATCTCTACATATTTTTTTAAGGTTATGTTGTCATAAAACCATTTTGAAGTGATATGTATACGTTTATATTGATTTCCTAACATGCTATAATTTTTTTGAAGTTTCTCTCCTCGATTTCATTAAGATCATATCAAAAAACCCTTATTTTGCGCCTCTATACTTACCCCTGTAGCAAATCAGTAAAAGAAATTGTCGCAGGCAGGATTCGAAACTATATTCTATTTGTGAATTTATTTTAAATTACAAATTATATATCTGATAAACTGCTAATGTTAAAAAAAAATGTATTTGAATAAATTGTTAAGAAGAATTATCTCTATAAGAAACTGTAAAAACTGTAAAAATAATTCGAATAATTTATATACGTACAAAATTATATAAGAAAAATCTGTTACATCAAAATAGTTAGCGGTGTAAACTAAGGTTGTTGGTGAATGCGATCGAAAATCATTCGCGACCGTTCGCAATGCTGTTTAAGAAATACAAATTAAACGAATAAAAAACATTGACAATACCAGGTCAAATTGTTTAGTCGTAAAAACAAAAAATTAATATATTTTTATTTTTGAATGATTTGGAAGAGTAAACTGCATTTTATTTTTATACGAAATATTTTCGTATGTAACTGAAAGTTCAACATGGACACAGTGCGTTATAAACTTTATTAACGCTATTTTTTTAACATATTTTATATTACACCCATGTAACAACCTATTAACAACATTGTGAATATAAGACTATTACTCTTAAGCTTTAATCACATTTTAAGTAGTTGTTTTTTAATATCTCTTCTTAGTCGAAATGTCAAAAAAAGGCAATTATAATAAATGTTTCAAATAATTGCTAACACACTTTTAAAGACTTATTAACAGTAAGATAATTTTGTGTCAAAAAAGATATTTGCTGCATTTTATTTTTATACAAATCCTTTCTGTGTATAATTAAGAGAGTATAAGCCTTTTAAGAATAAATAATTCAAACTTGATGTGTAATTAAATTATCACAGGTTACGTTCTTTTAGGAACGGAGGAGTTTGTATTTAATCTGTCACCCATATCCTGCTTTACTATAATACGATAAATAATCGTTTTTATTTTATTTTTCAGAAATGTTTATTAAGTACAATTAAGTATTTATCTTTTATATTCATTCACTATTTTTAGTTTGGAAGCCACTGTCGCCGTGGAAGAAAAAATATGTAATTTAAAATGTTTTTATTGCACTCCATATACCTCAATACAGTGCAATACAGTAATCGCTCATTCAGAATTTATCGTAGTAATAAAATATAGAGTCTTTATTTAATAAAACGAAATAAAAGATCTACAAAGAACTACATAAAAAAGCTATTTTTAAATAAATTTTAATTCTGAATTCATATTTTACAGTAGATCCAAGAATATATTCCCTAGCGTTACCACCTAAATTGAAATTTGATCTTGGCTAGTAAAAAAATTCATTTTACATGTTTGTTGTTTTCTAATAATAAGTATGATTTCCTTGATTCTCAGTGCATTTTTTCAGTTGTCTAGTAGTAATCTTGTAACTAAACATCACTAATCGTCTTCTAAACAGTTTCAACGGCGCCAATTAATTGGCGATGAAATTGGCTCCTTGTTGTTCCTCGATGGTACCAATAACTTGACCCCAAACGTTTTCTATTGTATTGAAATCAGGTTTTTTTGCTGGCCTGGGTAACACGTTCAGGGTATTTTGCTGTACCTCGTTTTACTTCAACCTGAATGTATGTATAGGGGTATTATGTATAGGGGCATTATATTATTAATAATAACAGTTGAAAAGATTATAACTAGCCAATATTCTGAGTTACTGGTGGATTATTGTTTGACTTGCATATTGTAATAGTATAGAAGTTAAGATAACTTTAAGTATTAACTACTTAATCATTTCGAACGAGACCTTCTCGCGCATCATATGTGTTCCGATTTGCGCTAGTACCGAGTACCTCTCGCCACTTGTAATTATTATGTTTATATTTTTATCTGGAACGATACCTTCTCGCCCGTTTGTATTTCATAGAGCTTAGTGTATATTTATTGTTCGAATTTAGTGCGTGCGCCAGTGGCATGCGCCCGCATGCGTATAACAAAGCAAACACGATCAGACGTGTTTTTTCTTTGCATTCACGATTTTATGCAGTGTTTTTCAGTTGCAGTTCAGTTCAGTGTATTATTTTGCAAATATTTTTTATTTATTGTTTTTGATCGTAAAGTAAGTATTTATATTTATACATCAATTTCTATATTCAACAATTTTCATTTACTTTATCTGATTTTTTTTTTAATTTTTTTGCAGAATGGAAAGCGATAGCGATAGCGGAGAGGAGTTCGATATCGAACATTCTGAAACCGATTCCACATGTTCAGCTCTAAGTTCTAGTTCCGACAATAAAACAGATTCAAATCAATCGCGCAACGATATATCCGATGAATGGACGGAAATAAATATTGAAACCGATATCCCCGCAGCATCAACATCTTTTGACTTTACTGCAAATTCGCAGATAAATGAGGAAATTTCATCGTTTACAAAACCGAGTCAGTTTTTCAACTACTTTTTCGATGACGAATTAGTACAAAATATTGTAGACCAAACAAATTTGTACTATGTACAAACTATGAGAAAAAGACCATCAACTTCCGCCAATGTTGAAAATACATGGTCTACCACCATTTCAAAAATGAGGATATTTTTTGCCGTTACCATGGCTATGAGTATTGTCCAAAAACCAAAAGAAAAATTGTACTGGACTAGAAGACCGTCAATTTTCACACCGTTTTATGCCAAGTTGATGTCACATCAAAAATTTATTTTCATAAAAAAATTCCTACATTTTGCAAATAACGCAACATATGACCCCGCTATACATCCACAGCCAAAACTCAACAAAATTTGGCCTGTATATTTTCACCTAAATAGAAAATTCCAAGAGGCATATACACCGCAACAGCACATCACTATTGATGAAAGTCTTATGTTGTACAAAGGTAGATTAGGTTGGGTACAATACATACCAATGAAAAGAGCCTGATTTGGGATAAAAAGTTATTTTTTGTGCGAATCCAAATCGGGATATATATGGCCATCACTAATATATACAGGAAAAGGAACAATTATCGGGGAACAACAGTATGTCAATTTACCAATGTCAACGCAAGTTGTAATGACTCTCATGAAACCATTACTAAACAAAGGTTATTGCCTTACAATTGATAATTTTTATTCATCCGTTGAATTAGCAGATCTTCTAGTATCACATACCACCGATACCTATGGAACCATAAAATCTAATAGAAAAGGAAATCCTAAAAATTTAACGGTTCCAAAAAAAGTAAAGCCGGGATTTTTATCAGCATATCGAAAAAGAAAAATAATGGTGATGAGATGGAAGGATAAGAGGGATGTGTTCTTTCTCTCTACCATACATGGCACCAACTCCATAGAATATTTAAAGAAAAACATTAGAAAGAGCAAACCACAAGTAGTTATGGACTATAATTTCACCATGGGAGGTGTTGATAGAGTAGATCAACACCTCTCAAATTATCCTGTTGCGCGCAAAAGGGGAAAGAAGTATTATAAAAAAATGTTTTTCCATTTATTGGAGCAAGCATTGTGGAATGCTTTTGTTTTGTACACAAAACAAGTGGGCTCTACTAGTAACTTAGAGTTTTGCTTACTACTAATCGATGAATATGTAGAAATGTACCATGATCCACAATATTCATCAAAAGGTGGTCGTCCTTGCAAGAGCAATCCATTAAGATTGACAGAACGTCACTTCTTGGAACCAATTCCAAGTACCGAAAAAAAATCGGCTCCAACAAAAAGATGTGCCGTCTGCTGCAGTAAACAAAATGAGAAAGGCAAGAAAATTCGGCGTGAAAGTCGGTATTATTGCCCTGACTGCAATGTGGGTTTATGTTTGACACCTTGTTTTAAGATTTATCACACAAAGTTGAATTTTTAATTTTTTTTTAAATAACGTTTTTCAATTTTTTTTGTTTTTTTAAGTTTATATTATGATTTCTACTTTATCAATATTATAAATAAAACCAAAAAAAAAACCTGCTTTTTTTTGACCTCATTTCACAGAAAAACCCACGCATTAAGTGGTTAAAGAAGCTCAACTGTTAAAACATGTAATCGTTCTGCGGATACAAAATTTAGGCTGCATAACGTTGTTTAAAATACCTAAGTAGCTTTCTACATTAAAACGGCCTTTAATTGCCCAACAAACTCCTAGGTTATGAGAACTTATTTAATCCCAAACATTTACTGAACAATATCCGCTACATTTTTTGGAGTTTGTGTAATTAACTTCATAACGATTTTTTGGAGGTCGAAACACTTATAGGTGCGTCATTTAAAACCTTAAAAAAATTTTTGTCGCTAAAAACAACACTACTCCAAAAATCCAGCGGTTTATGGACGTAATGTCTTGTTTTTATTGTTTTCGCTAATAATTTTTTTAATAGCTGCTTGATACTTTTCTATTCCAGCTTTTCTTAGTCTTGAGCGTTCGGTTAAATGACATCCCAGAAATTCGACGTCGGCTAGAGCATTTCGGAAACTTGTAAAAAGATTTTGATATACCACTAAAGTTCGGTCCTGTGCTACGGTAGACACTCCCCATCTGCCACTCCTAATAGACGTAAGAAAATTAACACAGTAGTAAAATTATAAACGTTAGAGCAATTGCTCAAGCACTAATAAATAAAATAACAATAGTAAATAAATATTGTTAACGTAATTAATGTAGTGGACTGTATATTTATAATTTAGTTTACTGAGAAGAACACCTAACCACCAATTCGTTCTTAAATTTCATAATTTATTAACTTAAAACTTATTCTGCTCCCTTCAAAAACGTCAAGTTCGGTTCTTAGATACTCAGACCTTAAGTATGCGCGGCGTGCCAATTAAATTAAAATTTACATTAACAAATATAAAGGTAAAATGGTTCTTAATTGATATTCCTGATAAATACAATAAGAACGATTATTTATCGTATTATAGTAAAGCAGGATATGAGTGACAGAGGAAATAAGTTTGATTTAATTATTCTTACGAAGATTATTACCTGTTATTTATACACGAAAATATTTTTTATAAAAATAAAATGCAACAGATAACTTTTCTCACACAAAAGCATTCCATTGTTAATAAGTCTTTATACGTGTGTTTGTAATTATTTAAAATATTTATTATTATTGCATTTCGACCAAGAAGAGATATTAAAAAATCTACTACTTAAAATGTAATTAAAACTTAGCGCAATAGCTTTTATCCACAAAGTTATTAATAGGATGTTACATGGGTGTAATATAAAATATGTTAAAAAATAGCATTAATAAAGTTTATACTGTTTCAATATTTTATTTACACACAAAAATATTTCGTATAAAAATAAAATGCAGTTTATTGTTCCGAATCATTCAAAAATAAGAATATATTAACTTTTTAGATTTTGCAGCTAAACAATTTGACCTGGTATTGGCAATTTTTATTGTTTGTTCAATTTGAATTTTTTTGAATAGCTTCGCAAACGGTCACGAATGATAACCGATTGCATTGGCTAATAAGCCTAGTTCACACGGCTAACTATTTTATTCGTTAATTTATTTGTTAAGTTGAGTGTACGTTGGGGTTAAATGGCAACTTATTGCTCTGCTGTTCATTTCTGTGACATAATTCATAACCTAATTGACTATCTTGCTATCTATATTTAATAAAGAGAGATTAATTTTATGCTTTTTTGACAGTATCATTACTTTAATGGCACTTAGGGATCTTATGCCGTGGATTGACATAGCAGGCAGCCTGGTTTCCTACGCTAGAAGTTAACGTAAAAACCACAAAAACTTTGTCAAAAAGTCTAGAAATAGACGTAAACAAGTTTATAGAATTACAAGAAACATAATATAATAGTATATTACATAACGAACATGGAAAGTGAGTGATATCGTGCAAGTGAGAATTTTAAAAATCTCACGAGCAAACGTAGACACTTTCTAGCAAGTTTTGTACAGTATTTTTCTTATAACACTGAAAACAGTAACTTAAGTATTTTAAAAATATTTATTCATCAATATACTCTTAAGAGTAGTGACGTCTCTACCTACGTCAACAATAGTTGTAACAGAGGACCGACGAAAACAATGTCTAGTGTATAGTTTCGGATTTTGAAAGTTTAAATAAATGACTATTTGTTTAAGAATGCTGCCAACTTTGTTTATACCTACCGGTTGTTTTGTACGTTTTTATTCCTTTTTTTTTGCCAGCCCATAAATTGTTTGTAGGAAAACTTTTATCTGTCCCTTGATTTAGGTGGTAATAGGTTTAGGGAATTATTTTGCGGCTTCACATACTTCTGGTGGTGTACATTCTATTTCTACAGATGAGTCACTGTCTATATCCATAGTTTTCTACAAAGCCAATATTATAATATAACATAAAAACTCATGGGAAGTATTATTAACTTACCAAAACTCGTTTATAGGCTATAATTTCGCAAAAGTTTTTTTACGATTTTGAGAATTTATTTCAGATAAACAAAATAGTAACATACTTGATAAAAGCAAATCATTACGATATAACTGTGCGTTATAACATCGCACGGGTTTTTGACAGATGAATGTAATTGTCAACTTCCATGCCTACTTAATTATGTGAAATTGACGTCTTTCATATAAGCCGCTTTCTTTTCATGCAACTTTTATGATCATAACGCGTTACATCGTACTTGGATTCAAAAATATTGTTCGTTTTCTTAAAAGGATCAATTCCCCTCCCTCACTTTTCTGATCTAGATTGGTAATCCCCCGCTAAATCGCTGTTATTTTTGTATTCGTTGAATTTGATCAGTGTTCTTAACCTCATTTTTTGTTGTTTGAAATTTTACATCAATAACAAAATGTGTTCTAACAACTTACGAGTTTTAAAATTATAAGAGGGAGATGGTGAAGTATATATGTAGTTTTCTTGTTTCCGAAGACGAGTATTGCCGCTCGACAGCAGGTATCAATTAGATAAAATTGAGGTGAATTTATAAAATTGATTCATATTATTTGTAGATATAAGGTTTGCCCGAGATTATTTAGATAGGCATAAAGGTGGAGAAGAGAAGTTACAATCGCAGATACATGCATCACACCAGCATGTCTACTACTTAGACCAAAGAATCTTCCTTCACTAAAATTTTCTGGTCCGATGCAGAAACCACATTATTGATATCTCTATATAATGATCATAAAGACGCCTTCACAAACACAAAAAAAAAACGAAAACAGATATGGGACATTATAGCAGAGCAAATGGCAGCACACAATTACTTTGTAAGAATACCTCAAATTAGTATATAAAATATATATTTAGGCATACAATTTTTTAGCGCAATCCTGAGAAACTTGAAAGGAAATGGACAAATTTATTAAGAGTATATAGGTCTATTAAAGACAATAAAAGTCCGAAAAAAAGTGGCAGAGGGGCTCTACATTACAAATATTTTGATCTGATTGATGAAATCATGGGTGATAAACCCTCAAATACTGCAGCACCTCGAAGTGTAATAAATGCAGGGGTTAATAATACAGTGCTTCCAGCAGAAGAAACGGCTTGTAATAAAAAATATACTCCGAATAAAGAACGTATAATAAAAAATGTAAAATACAGTTAATAAAAGCAAAATAATAATTTAACCACGGCAGCAATCGAAAGCACAGGCCTCTGGGTGTGAGCTGAATGCAAGTAAATACACAGACGTGAACTCCTTTAATTTATTAACTATAACATAATAAACTATTTACATTAAAGAAAAATGAACATTATTTGAATCTAAACAATATTTAGAATAAAACAGTATTTGAATAAAACAAAATATGGATTAAAACAATATTTGGGCGCCAATCACCTTTAAATCGGTGATGAATAAAAAGCATCAACTCTTATACTTAATTATTAATTGATATTAAATGCAAATGTAGTAGACGTTTGATTTGTTATCGAGTATGTTTCCCGAAAAGTTTTAATAACACAATTTAATTATTTGAATGTAAAATGTAGTAACTTAATTCCAGTTGACTCACCATATTTAATATGACGTTATCGGATATCTTCTATTTTTAGCACATTCTTGGTTGAAGTGATAAAATTCTTCAACAGCAGGAATAAAACCAATGTATAATAAACTCCAATAACGGAAAATCCAGTAATTAAACGACAAAACCAAAATAAAAGATCCAGTAAAAACCGAAATAAAATAAAAGAAAAGACCCTAAATATAAATAATTAGAATGGTTTTTTAAATGACATGATGTACTCACGCTACATTGAAATGCAACGGCCTTGAAACAACTTCCTTTGTCTAATTATATTGCGTAACATTGCGAAATCACTAAAAATGTTGAATTCAATAGAAAAATTATATCAAAATAAAGGTAAACTCACCAATAATTAGATGGAATGAATAAAAATTAAATTGTATGCGTTTTTACGCCATAATCAAGAAAATTTGTCTTCCTTTTATCACTCACGTGAACTACCCAAGATTGTTCAAACGGAAGTGCAAGCTTAAGCTCTTACTCAATCGACTACGCAGTCGCTTCCGAAATACGACGCGACGTTGCCAAACTGAATAAATTTACGTTCAATATTATTTGCAAAAAATAAACGAATGTAAAATTGAATTTTAATGTAATGAACTCTAACGGGACGTTACAGGCTTCCACTTCAAATGATGATGACCCACCAACAGATAGCGATCAAACAACTATCACAACAGATACCGATGCAATAGAGCAATCACAATTGGATCTGCCATCCAAAAAAAGAAAAATAAATACTCCGCTGAGAGAACGGCTTGTGCACAAACAAAAGCGACATGAGGAAAGAATGGAGTTAGAAAAAAAGAAACTTTCATTGGAGAAGATGAAAATAAATTTATTCGAAAGATATCTTGAACTTTTATCAGAAGGTAAACACTAACTGTATAATGTTATATAAAAATATATACTTATTATCTATATTTCTGTATCTTCTAAAAATTTTTCATCAATAAAGTCTTTAGATACCTGACATATGTTGTGTAATACACAAGATGCAGCTATACAATTTACTATAAAGCTGTGTTTTATATTATCAAATTTTTGAAGTCTTCTAAATCGCCCTTTTAAATGGCCATAACCATTATTCTAGTACTTGAGTGGCGGCAATTAAAATTTCAATCCTCATTTTTTAAATGACCGTTGTCCTTTTTTGGTACGAACAGCTAATTCAATGATGGATAAGCAGAATCCCCGATTAATTTGTATCTGCCATAAAATAAATCATTATTACTTTCTAATGCAGTTCTGTACAACACAGATCGTTGAAAGACATCATGCATAGATCCTGGTTCACCTAAATAAATATCAACAAACAACATACTGCTATTTACTACTCCTTGCATTACAACACTGTGGTACCCTTTTCGATTGCAATAATCTTCAGGGTAATATTTTGGTCTGGTGATCTTAAAGTGCGTTCTATCAATAGCCCCAATCACATTCATTATACCTTTTTTTTGCAAATGCTCTAGATTCTATTTCAGCTTCAACAATTATAGGCCACTTTATTATAATCGGAATTAATACGAACAAGGAATTCATTGACTTGTTTCACTGTACCATGTACACAACTTAAAGTTACATCAAATCTATCGCCAATTTGCCGAAAAGTTTCAGTATTGGCCAAATACCAAATTGTTAATAAAATTGCCTTAGAGGCAGTAATTTGTTGCCGACCTCCTTTTGTGGGTATAAAATTGGCACTATATTGTTGATGAAGTTGCGTGAACATGAGTTAGAGAGAAAGAATGTGTATTGCTTCTAAGCTCTAAATATGTAGCGCACATAGGGAGTTTTTAAGAAATATTCTGTTTACGGATTAATGCACGTTAACACTGCATTATGTACAAACCAGGACCTAGTACCCTTAAAAAGTTAATATTTGGGTGAGAGTATTAGATAATCACATTATACGAACATTTTTCTTACACAAATACCTAACAGTCCAACCAACTTCTTGCAATTGTTAGAAGAGAATGTAGCTCCGGCGCGGCGGTAGCCGAAGTTGCTAGAGACAACCAAGAAATTTGATTAGGTTTAAATTTTGCAATTAACTGGTCTGCTAGAACCCCGGTTCGCTCAACAATTTCTTTGGGGACATTTAAAATCTCAGATTTATTCTGGACAAACATTTCAATTTAGAAGAGCTGAAAAACTGTATTCAAGCCAAATGTTCTAGTTTATAAGCATACCATTTTTAGAATTGTCAGTAAGAATTTGCCACAAAACAATAAAAAAAAGATCAAGGTTAATATTTATTAAGAACTACGTGCTTTCAACTTTTTGCAGCGTGTACAATTTTATAAATGATTTAATCAACATTTAAATAACAATGTTTTATTCTATTTTACTTTTTTTATGAACCCTGAAAATCTACATATTTTTGGGAAATCTATGATTACAACTTTTGAAACTTGATGCATGTATTGCAATGTTAAAGAAAAGGATAATCGGTTCAATATTTTCTGTAAACCCAGAACGTTATCTCGATACTTTGAGTTAATTTTGTAAGCAATTAAATAACAAACGAATTTCAAATTAGTTACTTTCAGCAAAACAGTGCAAGTGATCGTATCACTCGAGTTACAATTGATTGTATTCAACAATACTACAATGAAATTGTACGAAATATTGAAGTTGATGAGCTTCGTAATATTTTCCAAAGTTTAAGAAGAGTTAACACATGTATCAAAGAACATCGGTCATTCTGTTTTGTTATTATCTATTTTTATTTTAAATAAACAGGTATTGTTATTAATGTGTTACCGTTTTTAATTAATTACTTCACCTTAATCTAGAGGTTACAAATAATATTTTTCGTTTAATTAAACTTAGAGTTCTTCTTCTTCTTGCAACAAATCTCATTGTATTTAAAGCCACAAAACGTTATTAAACGTTACAAAAATGTTGCTAAAAACCGCCAATCTGCTTATGAAGTTATCCATTTGTATCTTGGTCATAAGTTTTTGATTTCTCTTAGTATTAATTTTTTTAAACCGCGTTGAGTCGTAAATTAACAAGGTCGATAACGATTAAACTTTTTTAAGATCTTGACATACTACAAGATCTATTCATTTCATATAAATCCCGGACATTCATTTATTTGTCGTTCTTGATCGTCAGTGAACGCGTAATGCCATCAAAGCCGCATTAGTGTATGCAAAAGTTAGTTCCACGCTCAACACCAAGAGTATAAATTTTGCAGTAAAGTAATTGTAAAAAAGAAACTAATTAACAGAGGTTTTAGAAAAAGGTAAAACATTTATTTGCATATTGACACTGTGTGATCTCTGTAAGTAACATTCCGATAGCTTAAAACTTGTTTTTAGAGCGCCACAGTGTACAAGGCGTAGTAAACAATCTGAGATAATTATACAAAACAATCGGATTTAAGTAAAAAAATTTAATAACACTATTAATGGCGTTTAAGATCTAAAACTTGGTTTGACTTTTTTCTGAAGATTGTAATACAGAACGCCACTTAAAAATTACTTACATTTAAAGCCTTATGATTAGTGTTACTTTGACTGTTTTTTTATTATATCAAATCTTTACAGTTTAATTTTTATTTTGAGCATTGAAATGAACTTAAGAGAGGGTTATAATTTTGCACAATTTCAATTTGTTGTTTTCTCTTCTAGTTAGCTTTTAACAAAAAATAGTAAAGTTATATAATACAATATAATTGTGTTAAGATTAGCGTAAATAGAAAGTGGAGCGTTCTTTGAAGCTAATTTGAATTTACAAAAACATATACCAGATTTAACCAGTATTGCTTAGAGACTACTTATTTTAATGGAATGGAAGATTTTACAAATAAAAGATAAATTTTGCGATGTAACTGTTTTTCTTTTAGCAATAGTTAACAACTTTCTAAGAATTTTTTAAAATTTGGAATATACTAATGCTTATTTAATATGTTTGTGATAAAGTGTTATAAAAGAGATCATAAAATTAAAAAAAAAACTAAAAGTTTACGTTTTTTCCGCTTATTCTTGAGCTGTAAGAAAACAAACAAAGAAACATCAAACCAAGAATACTTACATACATTGAAGTTATGCTACGTACAGTTACTTAAGTTAAGTTACAGTTAAATCTAAAAATCAAAATTTGGATTAACGGTGATCGTTACCACGAAAAAAATAAAATTACATTAAGTCCCACTATTTAAATTGCAAAAGAAGTCAAATACGAAGAGATAAAAAACAAAGCATCGATGTTAGTTTTTAAAGATATTTCTAAAAAAAATATGTATTATTTTTAAAACCTTGAAAAAATTGTTTCCAGTCATTTTTTTAAAAAGAACATTTAAAACAAACCTAAAAAGCAATGGTACCAACATAAATAATATTAAATCGTGTAACATCAATTTTAAAAAAAATATTTTGTTTGAGAATCGCTGAGCAATCATTGGCCAAGTATCGCTAATCATTGCAATTTACATTCGCTCGAAGAAAAGAATAATTACAGATCTGGCAAAGGTATTGTATAAGTGTAGATTGAAAAGCAGTTGGCCATGACAAAATAGAAAAGAATGTATGTATTTTTTCCATCAAATTAAGAACTTTTAGCAAGCAAGTAATTTAATTATAAATATTTATGCAACGTTTAATTATTAATCTTTGTGTTAGGGTTTTTCACACTTATATCATAATCATAAAAATTAATAAAACGTAATGAATAAGTTAAAAGTAGGTATTCGCGACTGCCGTTTAAATTATTTGTGTTTATAGAACACTGCGGATACTAAAAAAACTGCTAATCGAGGTACAAATCAACAAACACATTAAAAACTTTATTATCACACTAAAATTTCTAAATTAATTCAATGTAACTAAATGCAAAACAGTAAAATGCGCTTAAATCGAAAATAAATATTACCCAATATTTGCATAAAAAACATTAGCAAAATTAAATTAAAAAAATGTTTTTATCAAAAAAATGAAAAATGATAATACTTAGATATTGATATTTTTAAAATGTCATAAGGTTCTAAAAAAATCGTAAAAGTTCAACTGTTAACATTAATTATTTTTTTTTAAATTGTTGTATTTAATTTTTTTAAATAATTTTTGGTACTGTTGGTTAAATAAACTTTTTTAAAGAAATAATAATAATAAATAAACTTTTAAAAAAAGTAACATTAAAACAAAGTTTGTATTACTTTGCTCATTAGAAGTCAAATATTACTAAGATGAAATTCTTAAAATTTTTTGCTAATTAGTCGTAAATATATCTACACGCAAGGGCGTCCTGACACACACAGTGTTCAATTGCTGCAGCAAACACAGACGCCAGGATACTATTTGTTATTATTTTCTAAGGTTATAAGATAACGATGCTATTTAGACCTAATCCTAAATGTAGTTTAGCGGAAAATCAAGACGAGAACCAATTCGAGTTTACCGTATAAACTTGTTTAATCTTGTTCAAACTCACATTAGCTTTAAAATTTAAGCCTCTGACGCTCTTAGATATTTTACCAAATAATTATTAAGTTTTTATATATTTTGATAATTAATTATTTTTTAATAGTAATTTTAATTACACTTAGTTAACTTTAACATTAAACATTAAAATTAATGTTACAATGAATTGTTTCTCATACATCGTATAAATCATTTTAGTATCTCCAAAAATGAAAATAGTACATAATAAGATGTGTGTAACAACAGAAATCGATTTGTTGTCATGTAGTCTAAATAATCTATATTTTGAATTTGAAAATGAGTAAAAACTGAAAATAGTGTGTTTTTTTTGCAACTTTTTATTTAAAATCTACTCATATGGTCATTTTCTAATTTTTATTATCAACATAATCAAAAATTACTAAAAGTTAACTAAAACACATTATTTTAACAATTAGCATCAAATACCTGGAACCATTGTAAATATTATTGTTAGGAAGATAAAGCCAAAAGTTTTCAAATTTGTTTATATATTTGGTAAACAAAATAACTTTGTAAAAATATAACAATTTATGTTAGGTTTTAATTAAGATTATGAATTAGACTGGGCACATAAACAATTTTTTTAAGTATTATTTTATCATTCAATATTTTTAGGTATAGCTCGTGTCTTTAAAAAACATAATGTTGTATTAGAAGCACAGATTAAGAAAGGTCCGAAGGGATGCCGAAGGGCGCCCCGAAGTAATTGGAAAATAAAAATTCCAAATCTTCCATGATAATTTAGAAATTTAATCAGTGACGGCAGTCTAAAAAAACATTCTTGCATTAACACGATTTATATTTAAAATCAATTATATTTAAGATATTTGTCTATTTTTACAATTACCAAAATGATCGGTAAAAATTTACACTTTTTAATGGAAGATTTTTCTATGCATAGCATCATACAATAGATACTTTAAAAATACTAGAGACTTTTTTATTTTTATGTTTACTAGTCTTACGAATTTGAAGTAAAGACTGCTGGTTTTTCTTTATAGGAAATGAAACTAAATTCTAATTCATTCTGTACAGGTTTGTTTGGATGAAATAATTAGTAGATTGCCATGAAGTTTGTTTATTTAAAATACAAAATTAGCACATTGTTTATCTATGACTAGCCCTTTATTCAAAAATAGAAACAGATTTCCGAAACCTTAGAAAAATGTGTTTTGAGCTATTTGAGTCATTGTTGTTGTGAGATATTGTTGTAATGATGACGAAAAATCCACAAAAAATTGACAATTCAGTCACAAATTACAGGCAGGCAATATAAAAATAGGTGAACAATAAAAACACTGGATTTAACTTTTGACAGTTGTTGTGTAAAAACTATTATTTTTCAGATATTTTATTAAGGAATGAAAAAAAATTATCAAGTCACCAAAATTTAATAAATGAAAGGAAACGAGACGAATAGCGTAACAAAAACACCACAAAAATAACACAGTTTTTTCCTGTTTCATCTACATCAACTTTGTACTTTTTCTTCTTGCTCTTCGGTTTCGGAAAAGACGACTTTTACTGATAATGAAGAAAACCAAACGGCGCAGCAATATGATGCGCAGATTACAACTGAAGAAAAGCCACAACAATTAACAAATTTTGATGAAACCAACACTAATATAGACCTAAGCAAGGTAAACTCTATTCACAATAATCCAATTCATGGAAAAGGCTCTAAGTACGAATACTATACAAATTTTAGTTGAAAATGACCCGAAACAAATTACACTGTTCAATTTTTTTGCGATTCGTCGGGTCGAAGATTTTCTTCTAATTATTATAAAAGTCGTTTAAAAACGGAAAAATTTCTCATAGAAATTGGTCGATATCTAAAAACATGGTCTTCGGTTTTTGTTGCAAACTTTTCTTGGCGTTGTGATGGTTGATTACATTTAGTAATAAATCTAAGTAAACATGAAAAAAATTTATCTCACTTTAGTAACTATCAAAAATGGACAGAACTATGTCAAGCATTAAAAAATAAAACTACACTTGATAGTGCCAATCAAAAACTTACTCTTTTTTTTACTTTAAAAACCAATATCCGACACGAGATTGTCAAGCAGAATTGATGCAATAAAGCCACTGTTTAAAAATTTACCAGAAATATATGACGCATTACACGACATAACAAATTCAGATAGATTTGATTAGGAATCAAAATATCAAGCTAGATGTTTAGGGGATAAAATACCAACATTTACGTTTATATGTTCAGTTCACATCTCGTATGAAGTTTTAGTGCAAGTCAATTTTGTTAATAAAATTTTACAATCAGAACTATGAAACATTACAAAAATTAAAACAATTTTTGCTCGAGCTCCGTAGAGATGAGAAACTTAATGGCGTTATTACTGCAGCAAAACAAACTGCAAAAATGTTAGATGTGGAACCCAATTTTCAGTCACCCCTTTACGGCGTCGACAAAAAAATAAACAGTTCGACTACGAACATAAAGATGAACCAATTTCAGATCCTAAAACATACAAAATTAACTTTTTTTTACTGCATTCTCGATCAAGTATTAATTTCAGTCAATGAAAGATTTTTCTTATTAGAAAATCACATAGACGCCTTTCAATTTCTATACTGTTTAGACGAAACTCCTGAACAATCGCAATTTTTTAAATAGTAGTTTTTATTTGAGTTAGTTAACTTTAATATTAAACATTAAAATTAATGTTACAGTTTAGGTTCTCATACATAGTATAAATCATTTTATTATCGCCAAAAATAAAAACAATACATAGTAAGATGTGTGTAATAACAAAAATCGGTTTATAGTCTACATCTAAATAATTTATATTTTGAATTTAAAAATAAGTAAAAACTGAAAATAGTGTGTTTTTGCGAGTTTTTAATTAAACTTTCATTATCAATATAACCAAAAATTACTAAAAGTTAACTAAAACACATTATTTTAACAATTAGCATCAAATACCTGGAACTATTGTAAATATTATTGTTAAGAATACAAAACCAAAACTTTTCAAATTTGTTTATATATTTGGTAAACAAAATCATTTTGTAAAAATATAACAATTTGTGTTTGCTTTTAATTAAGATTATGAACTGGGCTAGGCACATAAAAACAATTTTTTTAAGTATTATTTTATCCTTCAATATTTTTGGGTAAGTTCTTGCCTTTTAAAATTTAGCCCACTATATAAAAATAATGCTGTTTTAGAAGCACAGATTAAGAAAGTATTAGTAATGTTAAATTATATAAAAAGTCACTACCAGCTATTAAAATATATTAGAAATTACTTGAGCTAGCAATTTAAACACATATTACTTTTAATTATCTTGCAATTCAATAAAACTATAAAATATCTGCGCCAAAAAGTTTCAGGCTAAAACTGGTTTATTCTAAAAATATCGTTAACCTAAATGTATCAATTTTAGATAGCACAAACAGAGTAACAATAGTTTTTACCGATTTACTGAAAACGTTTAACTAAAACCATTCTAAAACATAAAAAAGCTAAAAAATAGCGTTGAAACGTTCTCGATGTAATTGTACACTTCGAGACAATAACCGAAGAATGGGAAAATTCTGGACACAGATGACAGAAATATATAAATAGTATTAAAAAAAAAACTAAGGTCAATTAGAGAAGTTAAGAAGACTTTGTCGGTTTGAATAAATCAAGTGTTTAAGGCGTGTGCTAAGATAAATATAACGGCGTGTAAGTGTACGTGCTTTTAGTTTAAACAAATATCGGTTTAGCTAAACAGAAGTTATCCGCAGATATTATTTTTCGAGTGATAGTAATATATAAATTAACGTAAGTGTTTTTCTAAAATAGCGTTAAATTTTATTATTGTTAATTAAAAGTAAGCAGTTAAATTTAATCGTGTAAAAATTTAATTTATAAAAAAACAGTTTTGAAATTCGTAACATGTCTATATATATATCAAAATATTTTCGTTTCTGCAGTCTTGTTGCCGTCGTACGTAATTTATCATTTTATAATTTAGGTTTAGTGAACCAAAAGAAGTTAAAAAACCCTTACTGTTGTAAAATATATTGTATTGTTGCTTCTCAATATAACAAAAAGATGTATGCAGAAACATTTACTAATTGGTACCATCAAGGAATTAGACTGTAGACAGCTTTTTTACTGCCTAAATAAAATGTTTTCAAAAAAATGTTATCTTTTTGTGAAACAAAAATTATGATTTTTTTACAATGCATTTGTTCAGGTAAAGTGGTCAAGTTACTTATTCTCTTATTTTTAATATTTTAATTAATAAATGTTTTGTTTTCACACACCAGGGGTATACAAAACTACTCTAAGTTTTTTATGGTTACGTTTTGTGCCTCAAGCGAGCAAATCATCAGATCAAGTCACTAAAATTTATTAAATAGTAAGTGAACAGCCCTTCATATGCAAAGGTGAAATTTTCCTAAATTCAAATATAGCGTTCGTAAAGAACCTGTGAGCCAAGCTTTTCTACGCAACTTTCTAAATACAATAGTGTCGTCTAACAATTAGGTGCTCAGTTTAGTTCAAAAACATGTTTTTTAAATGTAATTACTTTATGTTGTAAATAACTGCTAGTCAACCTTTAGTTTTAATTTTTTTGTTATTTAATTTAGTGGTTGTTAGTTTAGTTATTTATAAGTGAAATGGTTGTTGCTTGCTTACTTTCATTTGAGATTGTGTAATTAATAAATTCAATACAGGCAGATCAAAACGTTAAGAACAAATTAGTTACTTGAACACAAAAGCAACAACTACCGTGAATCGATTATTAGATCAGAAGATTAGAACACCCCTCATTTTGTAAAAATTAATTTGTCGTGTCAATTTTGAATACTGCGACTACGTGACAGGTCCTTTACAAATTACGTAAACTGTATTTAAAAAAGAATTAGAATCTAAACGCAGTTAGACCATGGAGGCACATTTACCAAATTTCTATGTATTTGCGATACTATTATTTGGGTGTAAGCCAGCCGTACTCAACCTTTTTTTATAGACGCAACAAACATGTTTCAGTCATGGTGTTGCGGGTCGCAAATTAAAAATATTTAGGTGTTAAAAAAACTTAATCCAACAAATTACTAATTTGTAATGTTAGTGTCATAGTTTAGTTTATGAAATTGTTTTAATTTATCGTGTACTTTACTTTAAGTGTCTTTTCTTATTTTATTTATTTGTTTTAATTAATGAGTTTGTTTATGGACCATTCTACTCGTTTCTTGTTTTTCCTGACTTGATCAAGTGGACACCAGAAATCTACAAAACGTCGACTTAAGAAAACACATGAAGTAATTTTCTTTGCTTCTCCTACTTACTAAAGGATTTATCAATTAATTACGTTGAATAGTTCGAAAAATAGTGTGAAATGGTCAAGGAAATACTTGGCGACTAATTAAAAAAAACTTAATAACACTTTAAAAATAAAATTAAGGATATCAAATTCTAAATAGCATAAAAAATCTAATGAAAGGCAAATCACCGGATTTCACAATAACACCTAAAAATCTAGTCAACTAAAAGAATGCTCCCATAAATTCCGTTGATGTTGAAGAGTTTTTCTGTATCCAAGCACGTTTTTTCTAAATTAATTCAATCTAACTAAATGCAAAACAGTATAACGCTCCTAAATTAAAAATAATGATTACCCAATATTTGTTTAAAAAACATTAGCCAAATTAAATTGAAGAAATGTTTTTGTCAAAAAAAAATGTAAAATAAAATAATTTTTTTAAAATGCCATAAAGTTTTGAAAAAGTAGTCTAACTGTTCAAATTTACTATTTCTTTTTTAAAAAATTGTTGCATTTATTCTTTTTTAATAATTGTTGATACTTTTGATCAAATAAATTTTAAACAAAAATAACAACACAAAACTTGCATTATTTTTGTTATTATAAGTCAAACATTGCTTGATAGAACGTATAGAATTTTTAAATTAATTTATCAATTGGTTCTATTAAGATTAAATTAATAAAATCCTTGCTAATTAGTCGTAAGTATATCTACACACAAAGGCGTCCCGACATGGTGTTCAATTCTTGCGGCACACACAGGCGCCAGGATAGTATTTGTTATAATTTTTTAAGGTTATAAGATATTTAGACCTAATACTAAATTTAGTTTAGTGGAAAATACAGACGAGAACCAATGCGAGTTTACCGTATAAACTTGTTTAATCTTATTTAATCTTGTTCAAACTCACATTTGCTTTAAAATTTAAGCCTCTGACGCTCTTTTATGAAACAATTATTTGGTATTTTAGAAGTTAATTTTTTTTAATAGTAATTTTTATTAGAGTTAGTTAACTTCAAACATTAAAATTAATGTTACAATCAATTGTTTTTTTAGGTTTTCATACATAGTATAAATCATTTTAGTATTGCCAAAAATAGTGTTTTTTTGCAATTTTTTAATTAAAATCTACTCATATGCCCATTTTCTAAAATAGTACATAATAAGATGTGTGTAATAACAAAAATCGATTTTTAGTCATGTAGTCTAAATATTTTATATTTTGAATTTGAAAAGAAGTAGTTTTTTTGCAATTTTTTAATTAAAATCTATTTTCTAATTTTTATTGTCAATATAACCAAAAATTACTAAAAGTTAACTAAAACACATTATTTTAACAATTAGCATTAAATACCAGGAACTATTGTAAATATTATTGTTAGGAATACAAAGCCAAAAGTT
This sequence comes from Aquatica leii, assembly GCA_035610365.1. NCBI lineage: Eukaryota > Metazoa > Arthropoda > Insecta > Coleoptera > Lampyridae > Aquatica > Aquatica leii. The sequence goes on along the minus strand of CM069435.1, from coordinate 46,882,963 downwards.
TTCAAATTTGTTTATATATATGCTAAACAAAATAACTTTGCAAAAACATAACAATTTGCTTATAATTAAAATTATGTTTAATTAATTAATTTTAATTAATTAGGCTAGGCACATAAAAAACAATGTTTTTAAAGTTTTGTTTTATCATTCAATATTTTTGGGTATAGCTCGTGCCTTTAAATGCCTTACAAATAATTCTGTTTTAGAAGCACAGATTATGAAAGTATTAGTAATGTCAAATTTTGTAAAAAGTCACTACCAGTGATTAAAATATATTAGAAATAATTACTTGAGCTAGCAATTTAAAAACATATTACTTTAAATTATGTTGCAATTCAACAGTAAAACCATAAAATATTTGCGCCAAAAAGTTACAGGCTAAAACTGGTTTTTGCCAAAAATGTATCAATTTTAGTAACAATAGTTTTTACCGATTCTACCATTCTAAAACATAAATAATAATGCTGGTAAAGATTGTTTTTCTACCTCTATGTATTACAGTAACTTAATTCGAATTCTTCGCTTAGGAGGAGCATGAGAACCACTTTAAACTGTTTTTGTGGCAACGTTTCGTGCTACTAGCGAGCACATCATCCGGCCAGTGTGTTTTATTAAACTCGTATGTCAACAACATAATGAATTAACAGATCATTTTTACAATATAAAACTTACAGAAAAGTATCAAGTTAAACAATCCACCGACCAAGGGCATAAGGACAAGAGGTCAATAATTAAAATTCTTAAATAACGCAAGACATAAACGTTTAGCAAACACTTGACAAGTATTGTGTAACAAAAGTTGTATGTTAAGAGAAGGATAAGAATTGTAAGATAAAACAGAAAAGCTATATATTCGAACCTATATATGTAGTTATCTCACAATTTTTGATATTAAATTATTATAAACACTACTTAGATTGTTGGTATCATTGTTAAAATTAATATTATTTTTATATGTTAGTGTATATCATTTCAGAAACAAAACGCTTTTTCAAATTATTTTCCACATCTAAAATTGTGGGATTGTTAAAATCAAAATTGTATCTCGTGTCTATATGATGTACTGCTCACGCTGTATCGCCTTTTTTGTGCTGCGTTCATATTTATGGCTACCAATTCGATTTTGTATATTCTGTTTGGTTTGGCCAATATAACACAAATTGCATCCAGTACAGTCTAGCTTATACACTACAACGTGTTTTTCTGTAGTGTTAGTTCTATCTTTAGTATTGCTGTACATCATGTTGCAAATAGTGTTAGTAAAAAGCTTTTGTACTGCTAAAATAAAATGTTTTTAAAAAAGTAACGTTATCTTTTTGTAACACAAAAATTATGTTTTTTAAAAACTTTAAAATGATATCACACGATAAATTTAAAACTGTTGGTAAAAACTAAAATGTTTGGTATCAACGTATGTGTCAAATTTGGAACGTATGTAATTATTAAACAAAACCAAACTAATCCGGAAAAAGAGTGCAATGTGAGTTTAGCTGGTACCAACTGGATGCTTAAACAGATCAACCAACAATAAATAAAAAACCGACTAACTACTTCATCCAAAAACAAAGATGTAAAGATAGGTAAAATAGCAAATCTTTGTTAGAGAAACGGAAAGTCTACAATGCATTTGTTCAATTAAAGTGGCAAAGTTACTTATCCTCCTACTTTTGATATTGGAATTAATAAATGTTTTGTCTTCACACACCTGGGGCAGCATAAAACCAATCTAAGTTCTTTTTTATGGTTACGTTTCGTGCCATTTCATCAGCTCACTAAAATTTATTAAATAGTAAGCGCGCAGCCCCTCATACGCAGACGCAAAACAATACTTAATTCAAATATAGTATTTACTTTAAAGTTTGCGTTTGTAAAGAACCTGTGAGCCGAGCTTTTCTACACATTTTTCTAAAGGCAATAGTGTAGCGCAGTGGTTCTCAAAGTGTGTGCCGCGGCCCTTTAAGGTACCGCAAGTACGCCACAAGAGCGCTCAGAGTTTTAAAATAATTAACTTAAAATAACTAAAATTTGTAATAATAGTTTTTGTTGCTTGCGGTATCTAAACGACAAAATGTTATTAAATTTTGGTTACCCAGTCAATCCCATCTTGTTAAGGATTGTATGAACTCGAACTATCTCACACATTTCAGTTGACGTTATAGAGCAAAAATTACCGCCTAATTTTAGCTACATTCTGCAACCTTTAGAAGTGAGAATTTTTATAAGTATTAAAAGCACTTGAGACAAAGAGTTCTATAAATGGCAACAAACCAATCCACGTAAAAAACTACCAAGTGGTAAATTAGTTGCTGGTTTTTAAATACATAAATATCTAGTGGTAATATTGTAAACAGGTTCAAAAAAAGCAATCGGCGACAGAAAATCATTAATCTGAAGTATTAAATTCGCAAGATGAATAGATAGCTAGTTTCTGTTTGAGAAGAAAATAGATACCCGATAAATCAATTGTAAGATTAAGATAGGTTTTCTAACTCTAGAATTGATGACATTTCGAGTATAACCATCATCAACTGTTGATGCTTCAGCAAAGCAGAAAAGAAAGATTTTTCGGTACCAGAAAAAATAACACTAATTGAATATTTTAAGACAAAAAAGAGATTTAAGAAATAAAGTAAATAAAGGCAGAAAATAAAAAAAACAACCAAAAGCAAAGAGTAGAAATGTAAAAAAACTTGCTTTAAAGTTACCTGATATTGTAGTAGGTCTGAGGATGAGGACAAAGTAAATATTAAACAGTCACAAAACAAAGCTACTGTGCCAGTCTTGGAAAAGGAGTTTGTCAGTTTTATTTTAGTGAAGTATTGTCACTTGGTTCAAATCACTCATGTAAAGAAATATGGGCTATTTGAATTTTGCTGGCCTGAAAACCCCGATGTTTTGCATTACAATGAGTCTGAAAAAAGGTCATACTCTGTTCTGAAAATGAGAACATCTTTTATTTTACTAAGTAAATATGAATTAACTTCTGTATTGCTTTTGACATGGTTTTATTACATTTCCTGTAACATTTGCATTTATTAAGATAACAACTTCTAGCTTGAACAGATTTGTAGCTTAAAGTACAGCGGATAACTCAATTATATTAAAAAATTTAAAATACTTTCAGGTCAGAACATACAGCAGGGTGGTCTAGTTACTCTAAAATTCCGGGTAACTGGTTTACCATAACCTAAAAAAAATATTAAACAAAAACTACAAAACTGATTCACGTGCAATTAAGTAAACTGTTAGTACCCATTTACATCTAACTGGAAAGCCATATCATAGAATTAGTTGTTTCTGGTTGTAGAATTAGTTAAATGAAGAGTGATGTAAAAATGTGGTTCTGTTACCTACATCTTACCTTCTCATTTCTTAAATAATTGCAAAAATAAAAAAAAACGATAGTAGGGGTGACGTGAAATTTGTTTAATAATTTGTGGCGCTAGACAGAGTTTAAAAACCACTGGTGTAGCGTAACAGTAGCGTAACAATTAATAGTTCAGTTTACTTCAAAAACATGGTTTTTAAATGTAATTACCTTATGTTGTAAACAACTGCCCAAACAACACATTGGTACAAAAAACGTCTAAATGTCCGGCTAATAGACGTTTATTTGACATAAAAACGTTTTTAAACGCGTTATTAACGTTTATTAGACGGACATTTAGACGTTTTTTGTACCAATGTGTTGTTTGGGTGTCAACCTTTAGTTTTAATTTTTTTGTTATTTAATTTACTGGTTGATAGTTTAGTAATTTTCAAAGCATTTTTGCAACACTTTTTTGAACAGAGCCTTTAATTAACCTATTTATTTTTGCATTTTTTTCATTATATTGCAAATACACACTTTATCAACTAAATACTATTTTTTAGCCGCCCTCATATTTTTTGGGATAGCTATAACTTTTGTTGACTCGACCCACCATATTTGAAAATCTAAAAGTTCAAAATATAATTACAATTAGGCTTTCTTTATGTTCGTCAAGTATCTCTGACAAATTCAAATAATTCATTTATGGTTAACTTTTTGTTTAAATTTTACATACTTTATTTAGTTACGGAAATACCTGAAATCAATCAAAACTAAAGTGGACCCTTTGAAGGTAACTTGACAACTTAAAAAAAAATTAGGTTTACATGCTTTTAGAAATTAATTGATTTAAAATGTTAGGTAGAAACACCAAGATATTAATGCTATGCTGACGACGAAATTTTAATGGTTGATAACAGGACGATCTACAGCGACTGTTATATTGGTCATAACAAAAAAGTCCATTAGATGCAAATAGCTGTAACCTCCAAACTTATTTACCAGTGTATGCAATGTAAGTACTTAAAAGTTGAAATAACAAACTCCAAGAGTTTACAACAGAAAGTCCAAACCCAAGTAATCTCAAGAATTGCTGGTTATCTGAGGAACCTCATATGAAGAAGCAAATATATGTCCAACGCAGTCCTTATATATAAAACAGCCCTGATGTATGTACTAACATATTTAGTAAAAACTCTTTCTATTTGCCAACTTGAGAATCTAGACTTGGAACTCCGTCATCTTACTAGAACGTTAGTGAACAATGGTTATATAAAGCGAGATATTCATAGAATTATTAATCGTCGTCTACATCTACGTACTCTATTACCTAAGGATATTTCTACTCCCAAATCCAATCCGAAATTGGCCTTTTTACCCTACATTCACAAGGTTGCAGATCAAATAGGAAAACTCTTTCGTAAGAATGGTATTAAACCCATATTTAATTCGACAGATAAAATCTCTTAGATTCTTCCTTGTGGTTTAGTATATATTGGTGAAACCAGTCGTTCCGTCATTACTCGCATTTCAGAACATGATCGATGTATAAGAAAAAAGCATATTGCTAAGTCTGAGGTTGCTAAACATCATTTTACTACAGGTCACAAGATAGATTTTGATAACGTTTCGGTGATTGCCATATCTCCATTCTTTTTTAAAAGGAAATTCCAAGAGAGCATAGAAATCATCAAACACCCCAATAACTTCAATTAATTCTGGCTTGGTTCATAAGTTGATTACCTAACTCTGTAGTGGTTCTTTGTAAGATTTTGGTTTGCTTTTTCAAGTTTATTGTTTTCTTTCTTACCTTTTCAGAGTTTATAATCTGGCTTGGTTCACAAGTTGATTACCTAACTTTTGAGAAGTTCTTAAATAGATTTTGGTTGCTTGTTTGAGTTTTTCGATTTATCTCACGCCCTGATTAAGCCCCTTACAAAAGAGGGCGAAACGTTGGCAACTTTGGTTACAACAATGAAACGGTTCAAACCCGCAAGACATTCTTATCTTAGAATAAATTTGTATATTAGAACCAATGAGTTTCGTAGTATAGTGTTTATTAGACTGTTTCAAAAAAATCGACAATTTTTTTTTTCTTAGGCACTGTCGCAAATATTATTGGAAATGACGAAAAAAAAAATACTGTGAAAGTTTCAGCTCTTAATATTCATATTAAGGGGTGCCGCATCGCAAATTTCGATTTCCTATTTAATTAACATGGGAAAAAGTTTTGTTTAGGCTTTGGAATTTTGTAACTTAGTAACTGAATTGGTTATCAATAAGACTATAACATACGGTTATAGGAAATTTAGTGCTCAACAGATCTTATATCTTATAAATTTTTCGTACATGTACTCCTTCGAAAGTTATTGAAGGTTAAAGTTGAACCCTCAAAAAATTTCATCATTTTTTCAAATTTCCAGCGAAACTATCAACTTTATCGGAAAATGTTATTGAACTTTTTTTGTAGATCATTTAATTTCCTATAAATTATCTATCACGAGTTTTTCGAATTTTTTTACTGTTCGTGAGCGGCATCCCTCATTTATAGATACATTATTAAATTAACATGGAGAAATTATTTTTTGGATTTTTGGGATTTTATATTTCATTATAATTGTAATTTATTCACTTATAAATTTAAATTATTTTAATTATATGACTGCCAATTATTCTTGTTTAATTCTCTAATAATTTTTTTTATATTCAATTTATTTTACATTATTTGAACAAATAATGAAGTTTATCGATGGTTCAACTTTAACCTTCAATAACTTTTGAAGTGGTAAATTTACGAAAAATTTATAAGACATAAGATTTGTAGAGCATTAAATTTCCTATAAGAATATGTTATAGTCTTACTGATAACCAATTCAGTTACTAAGTTACAAAATTCCAAAGTCTAAACAAAACTTTTTTCCATGTTAATTAAATGGGAAATCGAAATTTGCAATGCGGCACCCCTTAATATGAATATTAAGAGCTGAAACTTTCACAGTATTTTTTTTTTGTCATTTTCAATGATATGTTCACAGTGCCTAAGAAAAAAAAAATTGTCGATTTTTTTGAAACAGATAGGTTTTTGAATGAAAAGCGGCATTTTAAACGAATCCTTTAGGTTCCTCATGTATTTTATTATGTAATAGCACATCAAATTTGAATTGGCAATTGCTGATTACCACAGTGATTATGTAAATTTTAAAACTACAGTAGGTAGGGACAAAAGTTCATGTTAGGTAAAAATCCTCACGTTCGCAATAGGGGATACATTCATTGTTTTTTATTCACTAAGGCGTGGCTCCTGTACTGAACATTGTAAAAGTAGAAGCAGTGAAAGCACGTGCCTTGTGCGTCGTTAATTTTGATCATTATGACGTAAGCACTAAATTTTGATTCTGGGGTACACACCTGCATGTTTAATGCGGCGAAGATCCGCTACGTACATTTGGTTTTTTTATGCGAATTGTTACCTCTTTAGTAATGAGTCTGAAGCTGTTGTGTTCAAGAATAACTAATTACCTATTATATTTCCTGCAGGACTTGCAAAATAAAAAAACTAAATCCGTTGTCGAAAGGATTAGGAGAAAACGGTTTATCATTTAGGAGAATAAGAAGAATTTTTGGCTACGATGAATCTACTATTTAAAAGAAAGTAAAAGTTGACAACGGCGTAAATTCCTTGGTGCGGTTTTGACTTGTATGTACTGAAGTGCAAGAAAAGAAAGTAGTAGACTATTGTAAGGCGTTAAATTTGCGTTTTTATGGACTTACTCTAAAATTGCCCTGGTTCCTGGCATATCAGTATGCATAAAAATGGCATCTATTTAACAGGAAACCAAATTAGTGGATAGAGATTGAACAAGAAAATTCATGAAAAGAAATTGTTTCTTATTGCGTATGCTACGAAAAACAAGGGTAGCGAGAACCATAAGATTTAATAAGCAGCAATAATCACAATATTTAAAAATTGCGAATTATGAATGTCCAGCCATTAGAATCTACAACATAAATAAAAGTAGTTTTTGTACTGTCTCAAATAAACTACTAAAATATGTTGCTCCTAGTGGTAAAAGAGAAATAATTAAAAATTAGCTGCCGAGCAAAAAAACGGCGACAGTATTATGTTGCATGAGTGCAGCGGAACGCTATGTTCCAATGTTATTCATTTTTGTACGCAAAAGACTAATTCTTTTAACATACTCTGGATACATTAATTTACTAAGATTTGTTGATTATTTGGGCCACTTCCACAAATATACAAATTCTATTGTTGACAGCCTAATTCTGTTAATTTTGGATCAAATTTGTCATAACAGTTTGCAACCCATAACTTGCGCAAAAAACAATGTTTACTTGCTTCCACCACATAGAAGTCATCGCGATACACATCCCTTAGACAGGAATTTTGTAGGTCGCTTAAAAACTATTGCGATGACATGTGATACTTGAATTGCATCAAATCTTGAACAAGTAGTGATAGAATATTACATCGCTAGATTATTTAAACAGGCTTATGGAAAAACAGTTACTATCGAAAAAGCCGGTAACGGATTTAAGATGACTGGAATATACCTGCTTCAGTAACAGAGCAAGCAAATAAAACAAAAGAATCAGATGATCTAGATAGAGGCAAGATGCACTTAAATATAGTATTTGAAAAAGGCATACCTGAAAGCAATAACGAAGCAAAAGCAGATGTTACAAATCAATCGCCAACACCTGGATGTTTTCAAAAATACAAATCTCAAAAAAAAATTGAACCGTTGTCTGTTTCTTTAGATATCTTTATTTTACGGATATATCCGAAAAATAAAAAACGAACAAGAAAAGGGCTGATTTAAAAAAAAGAACAATAAACACTGTAGCGTTAAATATTTTGTTTCACAATAACCTGCTATATCAGTCTGCTGATGATGACAGCATAGCTGTCGAAACACGTGTACAAGTATTTAATTTATTGTAGTTGTTGGGTTATGATAAAAAAAAGAACTCGAAACAGATACTCTGGAGATTTAAACAAATCAGCAGTTACTAAACAACGTAATTCCAGTATTGTAGCTGTTGAAATGGCTATTCTTATTATCGTATCCTTTTTTTCAGCACTCCATCTACCATGTGCAGTAAATTTACAAACGGTGCACCGGTAATTTTTAAAATATTTCGATATGTCGCAGTATCTTCGTTCTTAAGCTTTTTCAGTAAAGTGCACCATAACTTCCACGTCTTGCTATCCCTGATTTTACCCACTTTTCTTTAGCTACTTTTCCTTTTCTCTTCGTATTATCCTGTTTTTAATTAATTTAGATAAAACAATAACTTCGGCTAGAACCAATTTCTGTAACATTATTTGCCACCACCGATTTGCGGCTTGCCGTTTTTCCAGTAGCAACTCTAATGACACACTGTTAATTTACTAGCTAGCTCGCTCAGACGCAAGCAAGTAGTGAGTAAATTGCCCCAACTCTCAAATGTTTCTTCACTGTTTTACTAGCAGCTACCCCTGCTAGTGTTTGGATGACATGACATGACATTATCAACTAGTAAACTAGCCGGCTAATAGCTAAAAACTCGTCTCGTATAATTGACCCTTAATGGCTTTAATGTGTGTGTAATGGTTTTCTATTTTTCAGTGGCGTTTGAAATGTTTTTTCAGTTTGAGTGAAGGTTTTCGGTAAAATTACGTTTCCATTATACTGATTTTTGATTTTGTTTTTCAATCTTATAATTTGGACAACTAAATGTTTTTAATAAAAAAAGTATTTTTTATGATAAATAGTCTCTATTTCTAAATTGAAGGTACAAATCTTACATCTAATAATAACTGTAAAATATAAAGCAAAATCTGTTACTACCTATAGTACATTTAATTATTTTATAGTAAGCAAGTAGAACGTAGAAGACAAGGTGGCAAAGAGAAAAATAAAAATGCTCCAAAACGGTTAATTCGAAGTGACTGTGTTATATAAGTACAACAGATAGAGAAACGGAGGAAGTTTATATATTAACAGACGATTTATTAGATTTAGTAAGAATTTTCCGATAGACGTGAATTAAAATGTTTTAAATTAGTTTGAGTTTTTATTCGTTTAAATAAGTCTATTTGCATTAATAAATTTTTACTTTTAAAAAACGAATGGTTTTTATCGGTTTCTAACAGAATATCATAACAATTCGATGACAATTTTTCTACGGGTATTAATAGTTTTAAATAGGCAATTCAATGACTTTTATAAAAGTAGAGTTTTGTCTAAGTAAAATTTTTTTAACAAAATTATTTGAACGATAATATTTTTTTTCGAATTATATTTCTTAAGATATTCTATAATAAAATAATTTGTTTTGCAAGGTGTCAAATAGCAGTTGTTACATTCAATTTAAATGTTTGTCAAAAAATTGTCGAAGTTTTTATTTAGTCTCTATTGCGTTTTTTTGAACAGGTCACTTTTATATGACACATTTACTTTTTATGTTTACGAAACTTTTTTAAGTTTGTTTTTTATTTAAATTAAAATTGTTGAATATTTTTGGTTATGATTGGTGTGCTAAACTAAACTAACATATTGAAAAAAAAAACAAATTCTAACAATGAATGGTGTGATAAAATTTCGCTTAACAAAACGATGATATTCGTTCAAAAATTATTTTTTAATTTAATTTGAAACAAAAAGTATTATTTTTACCATTAATTGCAAAAAGAAATTGGTAGACAGTAATTAAATTAATTTCTCAAATTAAAATTTATATAAATATAAAATAAAAACATTACTTATTTCATACTTCAAAAGTGATTTTACATACATACATACATAACTTCACTTCAGAATAAAAATATTTTATATAATAATACAAATTTTAATGTAGATGTAAGAAAGTAGTTTTTGAAAAAAAATTATTTTGCTCATAATTATGAATCACAACCTGCCTCACATGACGCTGTTTTACACGTATAAAACCATATAAGTTTGCAGTTATGAAATTTTTGATAAAAGAAAAAACGTCTGAAATTCGTTTCCCAAAAAAGTGGATTAAGCTATGACGACAAAAAATTTCCACATATTCGTGTCACAAGAATGACAATGCTTGGCAATGATACACTTTTTTTAATTTACTTAAAGTAAAAACTTTTATATCTTCAAGGATTTATTTAAATATTTGTTTACAGCACAAACGAATCGTATGAAGAGATAAGCATTTTGCGTTAGTAGTCTGACTAATTTATGGTTTTGTTTAAATCATTTGTGAAATGTTGAAACTGGATTAAAGAAATCTAAGTCAATGATACGCTTTGTTTAATGTCTTCCTTCTGGCTTTTTGTAACATAGATACGTTGCTTAATGTATTTCAAAACGAACAAACATTTTATAGTTTTCGTAAAAACCTATAGATAGCTTTTTGCGTTTAAACTACTGTTAACATTGCGATATCACTATTCGTGATACAAATAAAATAATTAACTGACAGTGAAAAATCACGTAGTTATAATTATGCACGATATTTTTTTTCCAACAATTAGGAATAGTATATTTATGTACAGCAAATATGGTGTTTATCTAACTTAATAAGCATGTGATAAAGTAGATGACGTCAATATCTACATATTTTTCTCTGGTTTGTTACTAATAAAAACGTTTATTTTTGTCAAAACAGGAAACAACGAAGTTTTAATCGTGACAATAAAAAAAATAATATCTGGCATCGTTTTATAATAAACACAGAAAGAATTAAAGAATAGAAAGTGAGCTTTGTGCTTAGTTGTGTCTTATTAGGCGTTGTGTTTACAAAACTTGACTTACTAAAAAATAAAAATGTGTATTATATGTATTTACTACGTCGTTTTTTCTTTGATTCTTTTTTTGTATGTTCCTTTTTCTCATGCTTGTGTTATTACTTTTATAGTTTTTCTTTTTCTTGGTTTTTGCCGCTTTTGATATCGGTTTTTTGTTACTAGATTAATTTCTTTTTTTTTCTTTGTTCAAAGTTGTAGAAAAATTATAAAAGTGAAGAAGTTATAAGAATACACAGTGGCATGTAATATATAACAAGATTGTTTAAAAGTCGTAATAGTCTACACGAAATAATGTGATCTTGGCAGAAATAATCCAATGAAGAGGTGGTAAGTTACAAATGTACAGCGATCTTTAACAAAGGTAGAGAATATTAAAAAAATAATAAGATTGTAAAAGAACTATAAAAATGGCCAACTAAGTATTTTTTTGCCATATCACCACGCGATGTTTACTGATTTTTTGTGTTTTAATGGCGTCACTTAATTTTACTTAGTTTCGTGCTTTTTACATCAATATTTATAATTATAATTTCACTATTTTTGACTACTTTTTTGTTCTGGTATTACAAAGTGTTTGTTTTTAATAAAATAACGTTCTAGGTTTTATTTTTGATCTTTAGGCTTTATGATTATATAGATCGCTCCAATGTAATCACTTAAAAATTACGTTACAAGTCAATCTGATCAAAAAAGTAAAAACATTTTTAGTAAGACAACCAAGTCAGGTTTTTATAAATTGAGGGTAAAATAATAGATAAGATTCAAGTACGAGTTATATAAGCCACACTTATTTTTTTGGTTTTTATTTGTCCGTAAATATTTTACAGTTGCAAACAGTGTTTCTTATCAATTGTCAAAAAACATTATTTACTTTCCGTCTTCTAACCTTGTACCTGGAGACATTATTTAGTAAGTTCAACAAAGATTACCAGGTTACATATTACGCAATAATTGCAATATCTATTATAAAATTCTTTTATTATAGATTGCTACCAAGAAATGTTTTATCTAATTCTATTTTTGTATACACTTAATAAAATTCTGTAGTATTCGGTAAAAATGTTTAATTTAACTATTTTTAAGAGTTTTTACGACTGGAATCTATACTAAAATAAAAACGTTTTTTCGGGTTTTGCTCCAAATTAGTTTGCCGTAGTTCGTATGTAAAACTTTGCTTCGTTTTGTTTTATTTATATAGAATTTAAATATAATAGCTAGTAACAATGTCGCAGCAAAACAACAGGTGTTCGGAGATCTGGCTCCAACCAAGCTCACAAGTTTACAGTTCTAGTTAACCAAGTACGTTGTTCATTTGAAACTTACTATCCGCAATCGAATCAGTAATTTCCACGTAGTATACGAAAACCTTTAACCCTTAAAGTAGAATTGTTGTGATATTGTTCTCTGCTAGAGTTAAAGTCTTTTAGCCATCAAACTAACATTCCAAACTTGGTTACTCTTATATAAAGCTTTTCTCGATCTGAAGCCTAAAAAACTAAATCTCGTCTGTAAACAAAGAGTGCCGTAAGTTGTAGATGTGTTTGTATGTTTTTTTAGATACCTTTGTTTTGAGCACGTGTAGCGAAACATCCTATTTCTTTACGCTTACAAATCGCATTATACCAAGAAGACACTTTTTGTTTCGTGTCATGACAATGTTGTTTAATGATGACGTTTCACGCCAAGATACTTAGCCTGTGCTCAAACTCCTGCTTTATCCAAATCACTCGCAGTTTTTTTAAACCTGCTTTCTAACCACGATTTATTTTCTGATTTAGAGAATACATTAAACAAACTCTGTAAGTTTGTAGTAAATCGTCATCTTATTTTTCGCTTTAATATATTAACTAATACATTTATTATAACCTTTGATTCGTATGTAAAATTGGTTACAATGGGCTCAGGTTCTCAAAACCATCTTTAACACTTTAAAGGTGTAAATAAGTAATTACCAAAAAAGTAGCAAGAAAGATAATGTATGTAGTAGAGGTCTGTTTTTATAAAAGTTTTAGCTACGATGCGTTATAAACATATAATATTTAAATGTTTTTAAAAAAACTGAAAAAGAATTTAAAACAAACAAAATCTAGTAATAAAAATGATTTTTTTGGTACATTATTACAAAAAGGAAGCATCGCTGTAATAAAATTAATAGTATTTAGATTATAACTGTTTAAGTTTCGTTATCTTAAAACAATGGGTTATTTAAAGCCTACATTGTTCGGTCTAAGACCAGATAACCATTGTGTAACTTAAAATAAAATTTCTTAGAAAAGTTCTTATCACTTCCAAGAATAATTTATTTGACTTGCATTGTACGTATTATAATTCAAAGTCGTTTTCTACAAAATTCGTTACATAACTATAAAGATTACGTACCTGTGATGTTAATTTTCTCATTAAATCGTTGTAAAAAAATTATCTGTTTTAAGGAGCAGAAGTGTTTCTATAATAACCAAATGAATCTACTGTAAAAAAAAACTTTAAAATAGAAAAACAAACATTTTGAGTTTTTTGCAAATTAGACCAAAAACTTTATTGTATTTGTAGTATTTGACATTAAAATTTTATCACCAAACTTATTCATATCTTTAAGACTATACGCCAGTTTATTCCAAATCATAGTACATCAAATACAGGGACTTCATTAAAACCCATTTCCCACATAACCTATGACCATACATCAACATTGTTTTAGGTTGGTAGTGTTACCATTTAGTAATATTCTCAAAGATCAATCTGAGGTTTTGTTTACATTCAGTGTCATGGATATTTTTTTCATTCTCTACTTTTACATTTTAAAAGAATTATTATCTTAAGTATTTAGCAATATTTGTGTTTTCTGTGGGTAAGTTCTGAATACCAACTTAAGTTTTAAAGTTATTTAATTTCTGTAATTTTACATCAATAGCATTTCATAATGTTTACTCCTGAACAAAACATGAAAATCCCTATGTGTCGTTTCTTTTTAAAGTTGCGTTGTGTTTTCCAAAAGCAAACTTTAATTCCGACAATATAAACGAGTCCTAATTCATCGATTTAATTAAGAATTACATTTGCAAGGCAATATATACAAGAAGGCTTACCATATATTCGAAATTGCATGGAACAAATTTTTAATAACTCAGTAGCAAAATTTTAACTGCAGTAACAGATATAACCTCATTCAAAGTTCAAATTTTAATATATATAAGTATTCAATTTTTAAAATTGTCAGTAAGAGCTTGTCCCATAGCATTAAAAAAGAATAAAGTTATGATTTACTACATGCTTTCAGATTTTTTATAAATGGTTTAATGAACATTTAAATAACGATAACCGGTAGATTTAACTTTTTTTGGGATTGTAGCATAGTTTCATTAAAATGGATATGTAAAAAGTCAAAATTATCGTACGTGGACAACCGAAAATCTACTCTTATATAAGCTACGATTACAACTTTTGGAAGCTGGTGTTTGCAAAGGAGAAGGATAGTCGGTTCAATATTTTCTTACAATACTGTAAACGCAGAACATTATCCTTATCTTTTCAAACAATTTTTTAAACAAATAGAAGACAACGAAGTTACTTTCAGCAAGACAATGCAAGCGTTCATAACACTCTAGTTACAACTGAATTTATTCCACAATTCTACAATAAAGAGTGATAAATCATTGGTTAATTTCTCCACTATTTTTATTTCTTATGCCATTACATTTTTACCTTTACGTATGTTTAACATATACAGTATCTGAAAATCGGCTGTGCACAGTTGAAGACTTTGAACATGTAGTTACTGATGCTATTTGAAATGTTAAGGTTAATGAGCTTTGTAACGTTTTTTAAAGCTTAAAGAGAATAGTTAACACATGTGTCATGACAACATATTGAACATCGGCTCTAAACTTTAAATAATAACTATTACCTATTTTTATTTTAAATAAACAGGTATTGTTAATGTGTTACAGTTTTCAATTAATTGCTTAACCTTAACTTAGAGGTTACAAATCAAATTTCTCACTTAAGAATTTTTGTTTTACTTTATATCAACTCAAGCAATGTTGGTTGCCTAATATATATGTCACGTGAGAAACAATTGCTATTAATAAAAGATCTGTATAAAAGTTAAATATTTACACATTAGAATAACCAGTAAATATGTAATATTCTTTAAAAATACATAAGCAAAATCGTACTTTAATTTAATTTTTATTTGTAAGATTTGGGTTTTGAATAAAATGCATTAATGCAAAAATGAAACTTATCTTTATTCAAAGAAACTGAACGTTTTCAACCAACTTGGATAAAATTAACCAAAAATTAAATTAAGAATTTTCTTCATTGTCGTCGGTATAACTCAGGAAACAATAGAAATGATTAAGTTAATTGTAGCAGTGTGTGTGTTTGTCTTGTATTAACTGTGGCAGCCTGTGTGTGCATTACACTCAATTGTGGCGTACGCTTTAGTTGTGGCAGCACACATTCGGACGTCACAACAAAAGCAGCCATACATTGGCTATAAACCTGTTTTATGTGTGCTGCTTTGAATATACCGCGCCTAAGAGAATAGTACACGAAATGGCCGGTAGAAAGAACCACTACTGTTTAAGACATGGCGGGAACTTAAGCAGTGTGTAGTACGCCACAATCGCGGCTCTATTTTGCATACGCTGAAGCTAATTGTTACTACTTTTTTTACCTAATAGTGTGGCGCCCTCTGGTCACACACACTTTACACTATTTTATTGTTCTGAGTTCTGTTCGACTAATAGTTGTGCCTTAATTTTCTTTGGTTGTGTCTAGAACGCCACAGTGAATAGACGTTTTAACAGACTTTTTTTCGGTAAGTTTGCATTTTTTTAATAATTCTTATTATAAGGCTAAACTGAATGTATTTTAGAAAATGGAACTTAGAAGCAGAGGTAGAAAGATGGTAAACATGGTGATGCAAGAGAGAGAACGAAATTTACGTAAACGTTGCGAAATCGTTTATTAAATTTGCCGCGGTATGAAACGACAAAAGGTCTCGAAAAAGAGTATAGAGAGCTGGCAATTAAAAGTGAGTACCTATTTGATTACCTAAATTTTAAACATTTTATCTTATGTACTTTTTCTGTAATTTTCAATTACGATAATACCCATTTTGTAACTTTAAAGGTATATAAGCTATCCAAAAACTCAAGAAACTAACATTTCAAACAATCTTTTTAAAACAAAAAATTCAAAAAAGCGAACTTTCTTATTTAGAAACCGATTTGTCTCAAACTTGAAACTTGGCGATGTTTAGGGTCTGTTGGATTTTATTACATTTAAACAAAAGCAATTTTAGTATGACGAAAGTTCATTTAATGATACATCAACAAACGAGTTATTAGTATATACCAAATAAAAAAATGTAAAAAAACTTTAAAAAATGCTCAAAAAAACATAAAGATATTAATCAAAAAGCGCTTACAAAACACAAAATTTATCGAAAAAGCAAATAAGCAAATTAAACAAAAAATAAATTTAGAAACGGATGAAAAAAATTGAAAATAAGTTGTACTTAATGGTTATTACACACTGCCTTATTTTTCTTAATCTAAATGATATCACAAACATTTCTTGCAATCAACACCCATAAATCTTTCTGGTGAGAATCGCAAGTTAGCATTTAGATTTAGACTTAGGATATTATTTACATTTTGTGTTTTATAGGTTCGTTTTATTAATAGTTTCCTCAGGAATTGATAAAAAATTAATTATTCATTCTTAACTCTTATTTTTATCAAATTATTCGCTTACGGTAAATTTAATATAATGTAAACATATTTACTTATAAGTACAATTAGAAATATTTCGCTAAATATGAATTGATGTAAAATACACGATTTTAGCCATTTTAATATTACCCACGTTGGTAGCCTGAATTTCGGGCAAATTACCCGCAAACGGCAACACCTCACAGTTGCCAGATTTATATTATATTTAGTTTTTTTCTCTATGTAAAGTTTTGTAATAATCACGCATTGGTCGAAATAAATAGAAGCAAAATATGTGGAAGTGATTATGTTACCGTTTACATTTTCATCAAGTTTAAAACAAATTAAATTTTAAAATAGATTTTAAAGTTAAACAATTTTTCAAGCCGCCAAGAAATTCTTACAAAAAAATTCTAAAAAGTAACAAATTACTAACAAAAAATTTCGATATAAAATCTTGGGGCGATTATCCAAGATACCATGTTTTAGAAATAAAATAAATTAATGTGAGTAGCAGCATCTTGATAAAATGAATAAAAAACTTTACCGATTGGTGGTTTTAGAAACAAAATAAGTCGCCTAATGTAAACTGGATCACATTTTATGATTAATGAATTGTGTATTCTTTTATTCAGATTTCCAAGATTCATCGATATCTTCATCTACTGATAAACCCCTGGCAACTATTAGTCCAGAAATTCTACCTATACAAACAATACACATTGACTTAGAGCAAGTCGCGCATTCAGAAAATTATAGAGTCATAGATTTTGAAGACGAAGAAGAATTATTATCAGAACCAGAACCTTTTGGTTCTGGTGGTTCCGAATCTGAATACTTACCTAGCGACGAATCCCGCAGCAGTTCGATAGTACCGGATACTCCTGAAAATATGCTATTAAGTGATATTGAATGTGGTCAAGTTTCTACCCGTTTATCATTCTGAAAACGTTTCTTCAACGGACACCGATAACCTTTCATCCGTTGTAATTAGTTTCATTAATAAATCTAAAACAAAAGAACTGGTTAAAATAAACAAAAAAGACATCTAGACCACAGTTGTTATTTTTGCCACAAATTGCTTCGTAATTTAGCTAGACATTTTGAAAGGGCGCACTCTAATGAAACGGAAGTTGCCAGAATATTGAGTATGCCTAAAAATTCCAAAAGACGACGAGAAGCCTTTAATGCTTTGACGCGTAATGGTGATTTTTATCATAATTGTGACGTACTCTTATTAAAAAAAGGAGAACTCATCTTAACGCGCAGACCAACCGAACAAGAGAAAAAGTTTCTAAAGTATTCTGATTATGGCCCTTGTCCCGAATGTCTTGGTTTTATGATTAAAAGGCATATATGGCACCATCTTAAATACTCATGCATATGCATAAAAGACAAAAATATTTTAAGTTCTGAAAAATCATCACGACTACCAGCTGCTGAGAGTACTTCTTTACTAAATGGAATTTATGGTCACAACCTGACAGAAGATTTTCGTTCTATTTTTAAGCAAATTGCGAAATGATGAGATAACTGAAATATGTCGCAAAGATGATCTTATTTTACGATTTGGAGCATTTCTTTATGAAAAATATAGCAGCACTCAGACAGAACTAATTAGACAATCTATGCGGCAGCTTGGTAGATTAACAATAGAGCTCGCTAAGAAAAATACCCATGTGCACAAGTTAATTGACGCTCTTACCCCTGAACATTTTGATGCTGTTGTCTCAGCGACAAAATCTCTTTGTGTAACATCTAACGAAATAGCTAAAAGGACTGAATTTGAAATTCCGTCTTTAGCGTTGAAAATTGGATATTCTATTAGAAAGTGCATTGGGATTGAAAGAGGTTTATGTTTGCGAAAGGGCGACCTAAAAAGAAATGAAATATTATTGGGTTTTTTGTCCATTTTGGATTTGGAGTGGTCCGTTAGAATTTCATCCAATGCATTAGCTACTTTGCAATCTAGAAAACTCAATTCCGTTGATTTACTTCCAGTTACTGGCGATTTAATCAAATTAAGCAAATTTTTAGAATGCATGATCAAAGAAACAAAGAATGACATGAACAAAGAAAGGAGTTTTCAAAATTGGAGTAAACTAGCATCACTTACTTTAAGTCGTATAATTCTTTTTAATAAAAGACGTTCGGGAGAAGCTGCAAGGATGAAAATTGAACACTACACGAGAAAACCATCATGGCAAAGTCAAGGTGTGCAAGAGATGAAAGATTCTTTAACGGAATTTGAAACCAAGTTAGCAAATACTCTAACAGTAGTAGAAATAATAGGAAAGCGAGGAAGGAAAGTACCAGTCTTGCTTACTAAAGAAATGAAAGAATCTGTCGATTTTCTACTGGCAACTCGCACGGCAGTGGGAGTACCCGAGGAGAATTCTTTTGTGTTTGCACGGTTAGGTGATTTAAATTCGTATATGAGAGGTCACGATTGCATTAAGAAATGGTGTTCTGAAGCAAACTTGGAGTCGCCAGAAACAATAACAAGTACAAAGTTACGAAAGTACGTAGCTACCGTTAGCCAAGTCTTCAATCTTAAAGAAAACGAGTGTGATTGGCTGGCGCGACATTTGGGCCACGACATAAGAGTCCATCGTGAATTTTATCGCCTCCATGAAAATACAGTTGAGCTAACCAAAGTTAGCAGGTTGCTTCTGGCAGTGGACCAAGGGAAAGCACATACATTTGCTGGAAAATCTTTGGAGGATATCGAACTTAAAGGTGAGTTAAAATTGTTTGGATATTATGCATATAATTAAGAAACCCTATTAAGTAACACATACAGTACAAGATGTTTTTAAATTAGGAAAGGACATTCAGAACCAAAAATTAATAGACTTATAATATAAACTATCCAAATTTATTTTTCCAGATTTACCACCCATAGAAGAAGATTATCCTGATCAGAATGATGACGAAGCTGATGATGGAGAAACTCCAACAGACAGTGCTGATGTTTCAAGTCGTAGCACTACGAACGACGGGAGAGAATTAACATCTGAATTATTGATTGGAAAAAAGAAACAAAAATCTAGTACGTAAATTTATTATTCTCATTTTACAAAAAGTGGGCAACAAAACCTAATTTCTGACTAAACTATAGGCTGGATTAAAAAAATTGTTTTTACAAAGTAGTTACCTAAAAAGATGTAAAATAGACAATAATTTTTAAACCGATTGGTTTGGCCAAAAATAAAATTTTTCGCTTGTCCATGATATTATCTATACGAGGTATTAAATAATTGCAAAATCATAGCTTAGGGAATTATATCTTATTTTGTTTCTTTCTTGGAAAACAATAAACCTAAAAGGACGAAGAGAGAAGCGGCTTTAGGTAGAGTTCCGTGGAGTGATTCAGAAAAAAAAGTATTATTGAAAAAATTTAAAATAGAAATAAAAAATAAAATCGTACCGGGAAAAGATAAGTGTACAAAAATTAAAGAGGAGCATAACGATGTACTTAGCCGTAGATCATGGACTGACATTAAATTTTTTGTTAAAAATGTTATAACTAGAAATAAGATTAATAAAAATTAGCTAGTGAAAACTGTAATGTTTTTTACTATTGCTATTGTCATTACAATGCAATTTAATTTTTTCAAGTTAAACCAGTTTTTTCACTTTTCGATAACTTTAAATGTTCGTTTATTGCTATAGTATAGCAAATAACTGCCAGTTAAAATTATCCAAAGGTGAAAACTGGCCTTTTCCAATCTAACATATATTTCTTTATCGCTTCTGCTTCGTGTCTGTCCAAGTGTCCAACGTTCTTCTCCGCCTCTGAAATATTTAAAATAAAATACTGTAGCTCTAATTTATCTTACACTCTCCAAGAAGCATCTATTTAAAAAAAAGTATGTTTCATAAATTGTATAAATAAAAGCAGGAACTACTTCTAACGATAGTTATTTATGACATGAGTTAAAATCACTTTTAACCCACATTCCATACATCAAGTAAGTACCTATTTATTCTACAAACACTACTAATTAATAGTTTAATGCTTTTTTTTACGATTTGTAAATATTAATTAACAGTTTACTAGATTAAAAAGTACAATCTATGATCCAATAAATTTCAGTTAGACATAAAATGACATTATACTACGACACATTATTGTTCAAAGTATAGTGAATTTATTAGATCATAGACTGCGGTTTTTGTTAAATTAATTTATAATTTTTACAATCGCGGTTCATGATCATGAACCTGAACATGTGGCATCCTTAACATAGTACACAGCAAATACATTTCTTGTAGCACCCTAAACACATTTTTGGATAAATCTATTTGATGTGGCAACGGATGCCACATGTTTGTTTAAAGCTTGTAATATTATCTCAAAAAATACGGTGAGTAAAAGAGCGCCTCCTATCGCCTTAAATTCGTAATTTTAAGTACCATGCGCACAGTGGTCGACAACAAATGTGCCACAATTTGGTGTGTAGGTCGGGGTGCCATAAACATACGTGGACGTGTATGTGTGTGTGTGTGTGTGTAAATATGTCTTTTAGTAAATGAATTATCGTTGATTACTACTGGTAAATTTTTTGAAAACGCTTTGAGTTTTTTGTCAGTGAAAACTTTCTTATCACATAAACTAATTGTTTTCTTTGATTTCACAGTATGTGAAGTTTGGCATAGTTTACAATTTATATTTTTGTTTAGATAAGAAAAAATTAGATTTTCCCAGTTAATTAGAATTAAAACTCGAAAATGTTTTATTTGCTTCTTTGTTTTCTCAATGACTGTCGATTTTTATGTGCGATTTTCTGAAACTTATACAAGAGTCAAATATACATGTACATATATACTAACAATTTCCATATTTCTGTTTTGAACTACCTTTCCAAAATGTTAAAATTAGTACACTCTAGTGTGCAAAATCTCACTTTATTACTTTCTCTTGTTCTGACTCTATTGCAAAAAATGTTCTTAAAAAAAATGTAAATGGTCTTATTTAAACCTTAAGGTTTTCTGAAATAAACGGACTTATCTGATTCATTTCCAAGAGTTTATGATCTTTGTTTTTTAACATAAATGTGAAGGCGGATTAGAACTTCGAGTTTTTCTTAGCTTGCAACAACCACAATACGTTTAGTAAACGTTGCTAAAAACCGCCAATCTCCATATGAAGTTATCCATTTGTAGTTGGTCATTAGTTTTTGATATCTTTTACCTTTAATTTTATTTAAACTGCGTAGAGTCGTAAATTAAAAAATTGGACAACAATTAAACCTTTTTAGGATACTGATATACTACTGTTAATTTCACATAAATCACAGAAATTAATTTATTTGTCGTCCTTGATCGTCAGTAAACGCGTAACAGCAAAGCGGCATTAGTGTTAGCAGGCGTTAGATTTCCACGTCCTACACTAAGAATATAGACTTTACAGTAAAATGATTAAAAAATGAAAAATAAACTAATTATCAGAAGTTTTAGGAAAAGGTAAAATACCTTATTTGCATATTGAAACTGTTTGATCTCTGTAAGCAACATTCTGATAGCCTAAAATGCTTAGCTAATTTCTGTTTTATTTTATATTAATCTAAAGAATGTTGGTTGCCTAACATGTATGTCACGTAAAAAACAAGTATTTATAAGACTCTGTAGTTTTTCAAGTGAGTTTTAAGAGCACTTTTTAATTTTTAGCAGTGAAAAGTGCGAAATAAACAAGCGAACCTGGGGAGTCGCTTCTTGATTTATTGTGATAAGGGCTCAATGTCAGAGTATCAGTCATCGCTAATCCGCAAAACTACCTTATGGAAGGTGTAGTGCATGTTTGTTTTTAATTGTTTTAGTTGTAGAAGATAATTTTTTATTCTTTGCAAAATCATAGCACAAAAAATTGAAAACATTAAATCAACGAAACATGAATGTTCAGAAAATACCAAAACTGCAATAGATATATATGTAGTTTTGCAAAAAAAAGAACTACATTTTTATTAATTTAGTTATGTTATATCACAGCTAGCTTTGCCATTTATAGATAAACTTAATACAAAATTTATATAGTATCATTTTTGTATATACATAATTATTAGATTTATCTGTTTTTATACGTGTAGTAGCTTCACTGATAAGAATGTATTTTTTTCGGACACTTGTGTTTAGTTCCGCTGCGTTTTATCGAGTATCACACTGTTGGACCGTCGCTCCCAGGGTTCACATGGGTTGGAATTTTCGTACAACAGAGTTATGTTGCCAGACAATAAAGTAAACTTAACGCAAATAACCAATAAACTATTACCTTAAAACGGTGCAAGATAGAGCATTGTTGCACATAATTTTTATAGAGAACAAAATTACTATAAAAAAGTCCGCAAAAGGGTAGAATTACCTTCAATAGTTTAGAAGATACAAGTGTGCAAAGTTGCACGAAAATGTCTCACATTACATTAAAATTCTGTAACTCTTAAGTCTTTAGATATAATTATACCCTCCGGTGAAAATTTTTGTCGTAAATTTTGTGTTTATGTGCATTTTTTATCTATATTGTACCGTTTTTGCAACCTACGAGGCTGAAGCTCCCGCGGATCTAATTCTGCAATCACTATAATTATTTTTCAGCACTGCTGAGTAAAAATAAGACTTATTATATTTTTAAAACATAAAACGAATCATAAGAAATGTCTTGTTTAATAATAATAATTAGTGCATCCGAAAAATACAAAAAATAAAGTGAAATTGGGCAACGCCGCAAGATCCAGCTTTGTTTTATCTGAGCGTTTTATCCTTTTGTTACATAAACCTTTGAATCAAGCATCCTATAAGTGTTTTCAACACTAAAAATAATATATTTATGAAACAATAAGAAATAGTATATCAGAATACAAAGATGAAACCTGCTCCACTAACAAATTGTTAACAAATCTTAGAATCTCGAGACTAAAATTCTCCAAGAGATCATTATAGATATCATTCTAATTGTAATTTAACAACATACAAACTCAATTTTGACAAAAACTTCGTTTATGATTATAAGCGGTCATAGTCTTTCCTTGAGAGCCAAAACAAGAAGTAGATCTTGGTTTTTCCCGTATTGTCGTTCGTGAACCCAAACAAATTGACGTTTTGCAAGACATTTAGCTTGCATCTTCAGAATGATAAATGTCACTGACTTCGTTAGAAAATGATTTTTTGTTATAAATTTACAATACACTTATTAAGTGTTCGGTTATTATTTAATCACAAATTAAAAACTAAAATACTTTTATTAATCTAAAAATTTATTAAAATTTTAGGCCAACTCTTCATCTTATTTCATAAAAAATTACAACTATCTACGATACACTAAAA
This sequence comes from Aquatica leii, assembly GCA_035610365.1. Lineage (NCBI taxonomy): Eukaryota > Metazoa > Arthropoda > Insecta > Coleoptera > Lampyridae > Aquatica > Aquatica leii. Next base: position 46,858,827 of record CM069435.1, on the reverse strand, counting down.
TCAATCATCTTAAGTTAATATATTCAAAAGCTTGCAGACATCGCAAGAGAAAACATAACTATTTCCTTTTAGATAGCATAATTTATAAATAAAAGTTACTATTAAGTTAAGGTATACTAGTTTTTACTACTAGTGTCAGAACATAGATAAAATTGTTGTTCGAATAAAAATCTTTTTAAAAACCAATTATTTGGTAATCCAAATAAAACTGCTATGTAAAAACTTATGACTTAAAAAAGATGACAAGATCAGATAACTACATTTATATATACGACTAACAATTCTAATAGATTCAAATCAATACCAATAAACTTGTTTTTTATTATAATTAAAAAAAAACAGATGGCCATTTTTGGATCAACTTCTATTAGCTAGTACATTGATATAAAAAGTTTAGTTATTATATGAGCACAAAATTTTCAAAACTGCAACTACAATGAGTTTTAAAGGATTTAAACTTTTTATATTAATATTATAGCTAATAAGAGCTGATAAAAATTACCATCTGTTATCAAATCTAAAAATGTATCATAATTCAATTTGGTAAACAGTTTATTATAGTTAATCAGTAATTTGAAACATTATTTATTGTTTTTTATATACAAGTTATCTATTCATAAGACTATAAAAATTGCTCACAAATAATATGACGAATTAGAACTCTTTTAGTTATTAAGCCACTAAAGGACTTAGTTCTTACTAGAACGTTAACGACCTCTAAAGAGAAGAAGTTTTGTTTTCATGTTTAAGCATGTAGTCTAAGATTAAAATTTATTTCAAAGCGATTAAGTTTACTTCAAAAATCAAAAGTTAAGAATTCGAAGGTAAGCTACTATTTGAAATTTTTATTAAAATAGAACCTTGAAAAATTTGTAATGCATGTATGACTTCTTGCAAATATTTATCCTAGCATGCAAACAGATTTTAGATTAAAAAACCTAAAAGTGTGTAAAGTCTTATTTAAAATCTACTCTAGAACAGAAACAATTGATAAACACTGCTATGAATAAAAAAATGTAAACTAGGAATTTATAGCATTTCCTGTCAAATGGATGACTCATTAATTGCAGTTAATTGTAAATTTGTAATTGTGACAATCAAATATTATTTGTTTTACTGTCGAAATCAGTTATGCTACTCTAACAAAAAGCGATTGGCCGGTCTACAGCTCAAGCAAAAAGGCAAAAAAAACTGGTGTGGTCACTAAATGACTTTCCTATAAGAAATTTCTACTTATTTTTCATTTTCAAATAATAGTAAAAGTACTAAGTATTATACATTAGACAATTTTTATTTAAACATTTTTTCATCCTACCAACTTTGAAGTTATATGTACAAATTTGTATTGACTTTCTAGCACGCTATAATTTTTTTGAAATTTTTCTCCTTGATTTTATTAAATATAACCGAAATATGGTAAATTGAGGTTATGTTGTCATCTTTGTGTGTCTCGATATTGCTTTCCCCTTTAGTAAATCAGTAGAAATTGTTATTTTTAACGTATCTTACTTTTACTTCAAGATATGGATTTTTTTCTTAAAAACATCGTCATAGGCAAGATTCGAAGCTAGATTATATTTGGAATTCATTTTAAATTATAAATCAAATATCTAATAGACTGTTAAATGTTATAATGTTTTGTTATTAGAATAAATTCTTTTGAAAAATTATCTTCATAAGAAGCCTGTAAAAATAGTTCGAATAATTTACATTCGTACAAAATTATATAAAAAAAACTGTTAAAAATGGCGGATACACTAATTTCCGTTTTTTTTATTAGACCCATCTTTGGATAGAACCAAGAGAATGTGGAAAGCCAGCTCCATACCAAGTTTTAAGTTACTAGGACTTTTGGTTCGAGAGTTATCGTGGGTACAACGTTACACACATGTAGTCACACACGCAGACACCCAAATTTTTTTTGTCAAAAATACTTTTTTCTAATTAATGAAATTCTGCAAAAAATTGCGATTGCTATACTTTTGTTATAGGAAAGTAAAAGCATTATGATCTTTAGAAATCGACAAGCAACTCAAAGTTTAAGCTTAATACAAGCATTCACCAAGAAGCAAGTCTTAACGCCGCTTGAGTACGCATTGCTGAAATCTGTTCACCTGAAAGAAATATTAAGCGAGAGGCAAGACAATCTTCAACCAAGTGTTGTCATTGAAAAATGAATAAATTATGCGTGTACTGCAGTGTCCATAAGCTTAAGAATGAATCACTAGGAATGTGCTGCGCGACTGGTAGAGTGAAATTAGTAAAATTGCATTAACCGGTCGAACCATTATTAACGTTACCGGATAATACAAGCGAATTAAAACATTTTTTGGCAAACATACGCAAGTACAGTTAATATTTTCAAATAACATCATTCGGCACAACAAAGATTGTGCGCGAAAATTATATGTCAACATTCAAAATACAAATTTATCATCGTGTTGAATCTATATTACCACTGCCAAACGCAGATTACAAGTGTTTTCAAATTTATTTTGTGGGAAACACTGATAAACAAATCGATCAACGTTACAAAATTTATTTGATCTAATTCTTCATCGCAGAAATGGTAATGTTCAACAAGTATCAAAAATATAAAATGTCATTTCAATATCAAATTGTGAAATCCACAAACGGCGAAGAAACAGACAAGAAAGTCAGTGCTACAAGACATTACACAACATTGGATCACCATGAATTGGGAAAAATTATTATATTACTGGCGACATTTACAGGTAGTCCACGGCAAATGCATGATTACATCCATGTGTGATAAAATAACAGAATTTTTCTTACAATTTTTTAAACAATCATCACAACATTGTGATATTTGTGCGCGTGTATTCAAACAAAAATTAAAATTCTTTAATAAATTTTATTGTCAAGTGTCATGTTTTGGAGAGACACGTTGTATTCTAATGAATGGCAAAATGATCGAAAAAATGGCACTCGATCAAATTGATCCAGTAATCTCAGTAGGAATATCAAATGTCAAAGTTGATCCAGACTCTCTTTTAATAGTTACCACAAACATGGTTCATAGTCTATGTGGCTTACTCAACAACAATTCACCATGTCTGATGGGAAATGCACAAAACGATATTAATGCTATCACCGGCAATAACGGATATCCACTCTAACGTCGACGATCAATTGAAGATGGCGGAAAATGAATCAGTTTAAAAGTACGAAACATTGATGTATTCACCGTTACTGTCGAAAACGTAGAAAACACACGTCAATGTATAATATCGCAATTCGGTGAAATCGATAGTGAAATCGATGAACTATATCTGTAAATATGTTAACAAAGAAAGCGATATGGCAATTTTTAGAATGGTAAATGCAACCGCGTCTATTGATGAAATCGACCAATAACAACTAAGGTGGTACACTGAAACTGTATGGCGTATTTTATAATTTCTAATCTATAAACAACACCCATCAGTTGTTCTTTTGTCAGTCCACTTTGAAAATAGACAGCGCGTGTGCTTCACAACAGAAAATGCAGCGATGACTTATTTGCAAAAATGCTACTTTATTCTGAAGTGCCAAGATACTATACATAGAATACATCAGCAAAAAAGTTTTGACGTCGCAAGTAAGGTAAAGCAGTTGAAGGGCATCTCAATTTATATCCGACCGACGCGTTAGAACGTCGGTTCACTGTACACCCAAACAATACAGAATAGTTTTACTTGCGATTACTGTTAATTAACGTACGTGGACCAACGTTTTTCTAAGATTTGAATACAATAAACAGTCCAGCGTGTGCCACTTATCGTAAAGTTTGCCAAAAATTAAATTTTCTAGAAAACGCTATACGTTGAGACACTTCACTTATGCATCAAATGCTTCACAACAGCAAATACGGACAGTATTGGCAAGCATATTGACAACGTGCTTCCCATCCAATCCACAAGATCTTTGGAAAAAATATAAAGATTACATTAGCAAATATATCCTTTGTTACACTGGTTTTCTGGTAACAAAGAATAAGCGACGGCTAACACAGTTTCCCCAGAGAGGGAATTGCAGGTTTTGTGATGCTAAATTATAAATTAAATATAAAACGGCGCCAAAACGATGGAAAAAAGTAAATTAAGGAGATATCGTTTAACTCCACCCGCAGCTGTAAAATAACAAATAACACAACAGAAGTGATAGACTAGATATGTATTGTATCACAGAAGTAGCTGAATAGGACGAAGACAGTACATAAGTATCGTTATATAAACGTTGCAAGCAATATTACATGGGTTGATATCACAGGCCAAGTATAAGTTACGCCCTTTGACTGGTCAACACGTCGCACATCAAAGTGCTCTAGTCGATCTAACTTTTACATTTAACTTTATTAAGTTAAATTACAAGAATACGAAAATATAGACAATCAAAGGGCACCTAATATGTATGACACACAAAAAAAGTTGAACATTAATTGTGAATACAACCTAGTATGTACGTTTGGCAATTCCAATAATCGACATGACTAACGAAATAAAATAGAAAATGCAATACTTGCAGTTGTGTATTATCCAGTAGGGGATTAGCTAATTCCGTACTAATATGATCTAAGACGTAATACGCAATTTGACACGAAGCGTACATACGGTGTTAGCACAAGTAATTTAATTTAATGCATACGATATTTGACGTAAAAGAATGTGCCGAGCTTCCCTCTACTTAACTTCGCACTTGTGTAAGTATTTCTTTCCATAAAATGGTGTACAACCACTTAGCCTTCAGCGACCTGACGTCATAGAAACTTTTCGGCAAGCAGGTGTTTTACCAACGTCACTAATAAGATCACAGGTGAAGGAATCGAACTCTCAATACAAAAATCGTTATAAAATCACATACCCCAAAATAAGCTTTCACTCAACAATACGAAGAATTCGTCCACATATTCACGTGGAATAGCGTGAAACGATTTAATAATGAAAGCCTTGTTGGGCCAGAGAGACCGCTAACAACAGTCCGTATTATACCAAACGTTAACAGGAAATTAATAAAATACGCTGTTATAAAATTTGACATCGCCGACGAAGAGGTGGGGTGTTTCGAAGGACAAATTGTATGCTTGAAAATTAATCTACCAACTTTTTAATATAACACGAAACGAATAAAAATCTAAACATTCAGTTTGCAGTAAACGTTTATAATGAGACTTTAGTTGTAATTGCGGACATATGTTTGAGAATCGCTAACAAAGCACTGTTACTGTTGGGAATGGATGTGCCAAATTGATGACCAAATGGCTTTTTTAATGGTGATTTGCAACGAGAAACAATTCAATGTTGACGAATTGGTTACATTTGGTCAAACGAATTGTTTGCAATTGGTTCCAGAACAACGTATAGAGTATGACAGAATTATGCATTTTATTTTCTAGGCACAGGCAAAACTCTTCTTATTTTACTTATTTTGGCATTTAGCTCTCAAGTACTCTGAAGTACTCCAATAATATCAACTCATTATATGGGACAAATATACTATGGCCCACAAAGAAACATTAGAAGCGTTTCATCGTACACTACAAGATCTTAAAGAGAATGAACAATTATTTAATGACACAGTTACTTAATTGTCTGGTAATTTTCGACAAACTTTATCCATTATACCACGCTCAACATCCACTGATAAAATCAATGCATGTTTTAAATCGTCAGTCTTATGGCGGCACGTCCAAAAATTGACTTTCAAAACTAACATGCCTGTACAAATACAAAATGATATATCCGCTAAATGTTTCGCAAAACAATTGTTAGAAATTAGAAATGTGAAACTGACAATCGATGAATCCACACAATCTACAGTTCCCGTCACAAAACTTGGCAATTGCCGACGCATCCCGGGCTTAACCGACGTTTATTCCAGTGCCGTAAGCATAATACCTTTGTAAAGATGTTCAAATTTTTTATTTGTTACCAAACCATTTGTAAGTTCAATTAGAAGAAATGATGTCCAGTTAAATAAATACAAATTATCTATGACTCTCTTTTTATGAAAACAAGATTCAAACGTACCTAATAAATTTACCGACTGTACGCTTATAAAATCCGAACTCAAACGCGCTTTCTGCGCATAAGCTGCTTTAGCCAGGTTTTGTGACGGAACCTGTATCACATTGCCGACAAACTTTTGTAAAACGGCAAGCACAGACCAACTGATTTACAAAGTTTTCCGAAATATTACAAAGAACTACAAAAGCCACCAGTGGCTCAGCGAACGTGCTATACTAGCAATTAAAAACAGTTATCTCAAAGTCATTAATTACTACAGCATTCAAAATAAAATATCAGACGAGATGAGAACTTATAAGTCCATCGATAGAGTAATAAATCAAGGCGAAGTAGTAAGTTATCCAACTGAATTCTTAAATTCACTTTATTTGCCAGGCATTCCGCCACACGTCTGGACATTAAAAATGGCGTAGTTACCATTCTTCTCCAAAACATCAATCCACCACGGTTTTGCTACAATTTTAAACAAAAAATTTAAAGGAGAAGATGTACTGTTGCCACGCATCCCAATGAGATCGGCATATATGCCATTCGAGTTCAAACGCTTGTAGTTTTCTGTGCGACTTGCAATGACAATCAACGGAGCGCAAAGACAGTCACTACTAGTGCCTGGATCTAATTTGGAAAATCCATGCTTCCACATAAACAACTCTATGTGGCTTGCTCACTCGGAAACCCCGCTGATTTATTTGTGTACGCACCAGATAAAAAACCCAAAAACATTGTATATCCAAATGCACTTCAATACACAGATTATACAACACAACCAACGATTTTTTCACTTAACGTGGCATTGGAACGCACGTCGGGTATAGCTAGTAAGCTATAAAAGAAGTTATCAGTGGAAAAATTTACGCGTCGATTTAAAGACCTACTGTTTATAAGCATAATTAGACAAGTATATGTATGTAAATAATAATGCATCAATGGCGTTATTATGAAGATTACGCCCGGAGAGCAACCTGATACCGCCCGAGGGATGTATGTTTCTTGATAGGCGTAATCATTTAGTAGCACTGGTAGTGCATACAAGATTTTATTTTTCACTTTATATGTATAATGCAAAAGACTAATTATAAATAATTATTTAATTTTTATTTTATTAAATCTTTAAGTATATCTATTAGTCTATAACAATAAATAATCTGACTCTTTTATTTGTTAGAATGAATTTTACAATCATAATAAATGAAAAATATCATTGTTTTTAAAAGCATAATGAGAGGACGTAATAAATCCATAACGTCCTCTCATTATGCCCCGGTTGTTGTACATACATGTTTACGTATCTTGTATCCTAGGCATTATAAGTAAATTATAACGAAGTGAAAAATTGAAAAAATCATATAAAATTATATAAGTGTTGTGGCTTAACAACAAGACACCAGATTTAAGAAAAACCATAGTAAAAGAAAGAAATCTGCATCTGACTGAAACTAAAAAGCATTAAAAAAAACATTGTGACCTTTAGACATTTAGACTACTTATGACACAGCGCAACACCGATATTTATTTAGTGACGTCAAATAAAAACAACACCTTTTTGACATTAATTAGTTTGTTTTTTAAATAATAAAATTCAATTATAGGACTAAAAAGTTTTGCGTACGAAACGCTGATATACGCAATGAATAATTTCCACTTGGTGAATACACTGATCCATTTATGCCAGCAATAAATTACACAAAAATGATTTTAATTAAATTGTTACGCTATTAAACAATATTGCCGAGTACTATTATTAAAAAAAAGTTTCCCACGTAAACTCGACCTTGAATACACGTCAAAAACCAACAAATCAAATTTCACGGCAGATGGACGTAAATAGTAATTTAAAATTTTTTTAGAAAAATGAGTCAATCCAGTCGGAGTTTTGTTGTTTTTTTTTCGCTCAAATACAAATACATGATACAAAACCGGTAATTAAATTTCAAAAGCCATTATTTTTGTTTCGTTCTAAAAGCATAAAATGATATAAGTTTATTGTCTGTGTGTGTGTTTTTTTTTTAATTTTTATTTTGTTTTTTTTATAACTTTAGCATAATGAGTTCCACTTCATGAAGTTTTCAAATATTAATAAGTATTTTTTTACTTTATTGTTAAATAAGAAATCGTAATGACAAATAATGATAATAAAAAACTAAAAGTACACATTGATAACAAATAAAATGATTAAATTGTCGGTGACGTTACATGGCATTATTAAATGCCACCCTTTTGTTTACAGTCCATTTAAGGTAATGATAGCTTACATTGAAATTTAAAATAAAAGAAGTTGTTAATAAACTGTTATTTAATATGTCCTTGGTAGTGGAAATACATGAAATATTATTGTAAAAAAATCAAGCAGCGTAAATTTCGATTACAGCTGAACACGTTATAAGGGAAACTAATAATTCATTCGTGATTGTTATTATACTTAAATCATTTTTCGTTATTATGCATAGTTTTTTAAAACCGAAACCGTAAAATATTTGGTAGTTAATTTTTTTTAACTTTAAAACAAATTGTTACGTTTGTTAGTAAACCTGAATGAAGCGTCAATAAAAGTAAATTAATATACAAGAAGATTATTATGAAGTTACTAATTTTATAAATTAAACTTACATTACCCAGTGTTTAGATGATAGTGTAATGTTTCACGTCATATTTTTTTGAACCCACAACACTAACAAACCGAAACTGAACTATAGTTTGTGCACAGACACTTAGACACTAAATGTTTAAGGTACGTTGAGCATTACCATAATCCGTAAAAACACGTATTTATACATATTGTTAAAGTTACTTGAAGAAACCAATTTTATGGTATAATCTTAATTTATTAACACAGGTAAACAAACCATTACAAAGTGAAATACAAAACATTTTTTAATGTTCTCTCTACAAAGGTTGGTACGTTTATTGCACTAACACTTTAGTTTTTTAATTTTTTAGAAATTTTATGTAAATATTAAATAGATATAATATGTGAGAAACTGAATTTGGAAAATTCCATGCATACCAAAACAAGTACTAACATAATCTGTGTATTTGAGCAAGTAAAAATATTTTTATTTGAAGCGATGCATTCATTTAACATAGACTACTTTTGTAACAAATTTATTAAACTGCCACTTTTGCAACTGCTTCTTTAAACCATTTTTTAGTTTTTAAAGTAAAGAAACATATTTTTGTTTATCAACAGTAGTAACTCCAGGTTTAGACACCGCCAAATAATTTACGTTTATTATCTATTGAGTAAACGTCATATTTATTATGTTAAACACCTTTTTTATTCTAATTATCTCATTAACCTTTAATTCAATGCGATTTTTTAAATTAAGCGGTAGCGTGTGTAACTATAAATTTTTTACTTTACGGTTAGATGTTATATAAATATAAATAATTTTTCTCGATTCTTTTATTAAGAAAAAAAATAACATCATTTTCGATTTGTTGCCTAAAAAAACTGAGACCTCGTTTCGAAAAATAAAGCATAGTACATATTCAACTCGTTCTTGAAAAAGTTGGGCTGATTTCTTCACCGAGTAGGTTTTAATTAAATCACCTACTCGGTGAAGCATTCAGCCCAGTTTCCACACGAACACGTTATATCATATACTATTTTGTGCTGCCAACATCGCATGCGTCAGTATTTGTTCGTTAATGTAGTCAGTGGCGTAGCAAGGGAAAGGACAAGGGGACTGCCATTACCCAAGCACCACTCCCAGAGCGGCGCCGTCCAAAGACGAACAAAGTTTTCCTAGAAATTTCAATTTTCTGTTATGATCGATTTCTGGGAAATATATATTATAAATGAGTAATTATTGTAACATAATTATAATATTACTTGACTTGCATGATATAATTTGTTATAAAAAATATTTGCAGTAAATCAATCAAATATCTCCGAATACAAAAACTTCTTTCTTCTATTTGAACACTTTGTTTTTCTAAGATAGTGATATGTTTTTAATTTTTTTTAATGAAAAGTACGTAGGGGATAGTAATACACATTGAGACGGTGATTCCCAAAGTGGTCTATATCGACCCCCAAGGGTCTATGACAACCTGCAAAGAGTCTACGTCAGCGAAAAAAAAATTTGAGCGTCCATGAAATGAAAATGGGGGTCCACGATAGTGGATCTCAACATACACTGATAGTTCCTATTAACTTACATTATACTATCTTATAATATAAAGACATATACAGTATTTATAAAAGTACCTATGCAGTAAAAAAATAATTTATTTATAAAATTGTGTAAGTTGTAGGATGTAGGCATTGGCTTTGTGGTCGCAATACATTTTGAACTTGTGAAAACCTGCACATAATGATATACCAGTATCATCTTGTTACAAGCATCCGCGCAGTCACTCTATAAATACGAATGTGAGACAAATACCTTTATTCGTTTCTTGAATCTTGAAAACGAAAGTGCTAAGAAAATATTTAAAAAATATAAACTGGTAGTTTATCACACAAATTATAGTGAATCAGTGTTATTTTGTTTGAGAATGCCGGAGAAAAATAAGTACATTATTTTTTATTCAATTATGGTTTTGTACTCGTAGTTAGCAAAGATAGATAAATTACGCTAATCATGATTTCAGTTATTAGTAGTTTAATATTCAAATCATGCAAAATTACAGGAGTACTCCTCAATAGTTTCTTTTTTAAAGTTTTAGCAATCGTTATTATAATTACAGTGCAATCTACGTAATCTGAACTACTTGCTGGAAGGAGATGTTCGGATTATGGAATGTTTTCGTAAAAATCTAAAAAAAGACAACTGTACATAGATATTACGTATGTATTTTATTATTAACATACAATATATGTTACCACTTTAAAAGATAAATTAAGAAAATAAGAAATCCACAACTATACAGCTTCGTCTTTTTTGAAGAATTTCCAATACACACTCTGATTTGTTTTTTTAAATAGAATTTAACTGTTTACATATAAGAACATTTTAAAAAAAAATTATTTTTGAATTAAAATACATATTTTGGCCGGTCACATAAATAAATATGTATGTGTGTAAATATTTACTTATTTACGACCTTGCTAGGCATTTATTATTCTTTTATAAATACATACATATATCTTACCAAATAACTTCACAAAAAAAGTAAAAAAATTATACTTTTGTCCATTGGTCGTTACACTGTGGGCCAGTTCGGATTACTGGAATGTTCGGATTATGGATATTGCACTGTACATACTTCTCTATATTAAAATTAAAATTTTGTATTATTGCTAAAGTGGAACCAGTGAATTTTTACACATGACAGTCGAATGTACGTAGAGATAAATTGCATAACAATTTGTTATTATTATTCGTTGTATATTTTATTTTAACATTTGTTGTCATGTTACTTTCAAATTTCCTTAAAGTTCCATTATATCAAAACCTTAAGTAACATTCATAACATTCCCCTTCTCACATTCATTTATAATGGCTGTACGCCTATGCCTGCCATAAAATCTAAGACCATACGATTTAAATTTGACTTTGATTTTTTAAGATACAGCTGCTGGACTTTATGTCTTATTTAAATAGATTAATTTTGCCCACAGATGACTGATGCCATGTCCGAATCTAAAAAGAAATGTAGACAGTACAGTGTTGATTATTTGAAATTTGACTTCATTCCATCATTGTCAGACAAACAGTTGCCTATGTGCCTTTTATGCAACAAAGTCTTGGGCAATGACGCTATGTAACCATCTAAGCTGCAGGATCATCTGAGAAGATGTCACCCTGATAAAACAGATAAAGATTGAAATACTTTCAAACACTCAAAGATAAACTTCAGAAGAGACCCACGCTGGACAGAATGTTCGCTTCGACGTCACAAAGAAACGATGATGGTTTGTGGGCGTCTTGCAGGATCTCGCTACTTATAGCAAAATCCGGAAAACAGCATACTATCGGAGAGAAATTAATTTTGCCATCCGTTTTAAAAACTGTTTTGCACAAACCTGCATCTGATATCATTAAAAGTATTCCCTTAAGCAACAATACAGTTGAAAGACGTATTGATGAAATGAGTTCTGATATTGAAAGCTTCTTGTGTAATTATTTGCAAACGACCCATTTCTCTATACAACTGGACGAGTCAACTTTATCTGGTAATGCAGCATTATTATTGGCATATATGTTCGTTTTATTATGAATCAAAAAATATACGAAGAACTGCTCTTCGCAAGAACTTTGACAACCGACACTAAAGGTGAATCAATATTTCATATTTTGAAGGATTACTTCATTGAAAAAGCAATCCTTTTATCAAATATTATATCAGTAGCTACAGATGGAGCACCTGCCATGGTTGGACGTTATCGTGGATTATAACCTATTTAAAACAAAATGTGTCAGGGGTGTTAGCAATACATTGCGTCATCTATCGATAACATTTAGTTGCTAAAAGTTTGAGTGTTAGATTGCATGAATCTCTCCAATTAGTCATTGATGCAGTAAACCGAATCCGAAGCAACGCGTTGAATACGCGGTTATTTGCGCAGTTCTGTGAAGAAAATGACGAACACTTTCATCAATTACTCCTTCACACTGAAGTACGCTGGCTGTCGAAAGACTTATGTTTGACAAGATTTTTTGCACTTTTTGAGACTATTTTAGAATTGTGGAGTGGAAAACAGACATCGTCTATTTAACAGATTTCTTTACAAAATTTAATATGGTTAATTTGCAGTTACAAGGGTGACAGTCTAAATTTGATTAAAACAAAGTCCATCTTATCAGCGTTTCTTGCCAGAGTTAAACTAATGAAGCAAAATATTGGACGGGGTGTATTTTCCCAATTCCCCAATTTGTCACAGACAAACTGCCAGGAAAACGACGTTTCAACCTACGTTCAACATTTAAATGCTCTCTATTCAGATTTTGAAACTAGGTTTGAGGATGTTTTGACTATGGTAATACCACCGTGGATAATTAACTCATATGGTGACATAGAAGAAACGAATGTCATAATACAAGAGGAACTGACTGAACTAAGTGCAAACGAAGAACTCAAGGTGCAGTTTAAAAATTTTTAATTTCTTTTCTATCGTCGAAAAAAAGAAACAGACTGGATATAATTAGCCGAGGAGATTTAAGATTAAACCTTACAAAATTTATTATTAAAGCATCAGGTTCATCCTTCTCACTAAAAATATTTACTTATTGGTTAATTTATTTTATGTTTATTTTATGTTACGTATATTTTATATAACAGATACAAAATTTTATTTTGAGTAGTTTTAATTTAAAGTCAATTAATAAATGTATGAAAGTAACATGTGTTTTTACTTTAAGTTTTTAACACTAAACTTCACTACAGTTAAAAATTTACAAAACTACCCAAAACCGAAAAACATGGCAAGGGGTCTACGACACAAAAAGTTTGGGAACCTCTGGTGTACACAGTAAGATATCTTTAAAATTATCCGCACTTTTTACAATGGTAAATCAGAACCTGCTTCATTCGGTTCTTCCAACCGTAGCCGATGATGATAACAATGGCGGAGAATTCTAAGAACGCAGCGGTCAGTATAGGTATTTTATGTTGTTTGTTTGTTATTTATCAATATAAATTTGCGGTTATCATAATTTTGACAAATGTTTTGTTATTTTTTAAATAATCTTAAAACGATGCCCTTAGTCTACAGTGGGACACACTACTACTGTCCGACTAGATGTTAATTGAATTTTGCCCTAATTTTGCCGAATTTCAGATGCCACAAAAGGCGAACGATATGAAAATTGTACAATAGAGCAAATGAAAAAAAGCTGTCACGTTTGTTTCCAAAGGCGGGTCAATTTGGAAAGCTCCGGTCAAATTTCAAATCTTCAAATCCACATTACAACGATATGTTGTCAAACACAAAACGCCTGTCCGAGATCACACTCTAATGAAACGGAATTATTAGATTAATAGTGTGTTCTCCAAAGCAGAAGAAATATCATTGATGAAATATATATCATGCTGTGCGACGATGGCATAGGTCTAACTTCAAAATTAGTCACTGACTGACTTTCCATCTAGCAATTGCAAATAACAAGAAAGTTCCATACTCATGAAGAGCCTCAAAAGCAAGAAAGAAAATTATTGATCCAATCGGAAGGATGCAGCATTTCCTGCATTAGTTCTTTTAATAAGCACAATGTCTCAAAGTTTTCCTAAAATTTAAAAGGCATAGTGAAAAGCAATCTTGCATTAATAGATCTGTCAATGATATTTAACCTAGATGACACTGGAACAACAACTGTGTAAAACCCAAAGAATGTTAATGTTGAAAAGGGCATTAAGCAGGCACCCCCTTGCAGTAGCGCAAAACGAGGCACCCTAATAACAACGTGGGTTATTATCTGTGCTACTGGAACTTTTCCTCTCCCAGCAATGATATTTCCCAGGAAATATTTCAAGCCGCATATGTTGTCAGGGGCGCCTGCTGGAACTTTAAGCTTAGCTACTGAGAGTGGCTGAATGTCTTCAGAGTTATTTTCGCAAGCGTTGGATCACTTCATTACCCATTCCACAGCTTCAATGAGAATCCATCTTTATTGATATTTGACAATCTGGAGGTTCAGGTTTCAATTCAAGTAGTGGAGAAAACGCACACATCAGGTGTCAGCATTGTGACACTACCACCTTACTGTAGCCATAAGCTGCAGCTGCTAGATAAAGCGGTATTTTCCTAACGCTGCTTGTGACGTCTGGTTGCTGAATCATTCACGAATACCCTTAACAATTTGTCAAGTTGCTGGACTACTAAACACAGCATTTAACGCAGTATTCACTCTAAAGAATATAAAGTATGGATTTTCTAAGACAGGAATTTAACCTTTAAATGAAAACATGCTCACAGAGGCGACTTTATAAAATCATCCGTGACAGATAGATTTCTGCCAGCCCAAATCCTCACCCAACAGGAAAATGGAAAACTAACAGCAGCCGCAAATAATAACAATGTCAAAATCCAACCCATCACACCAACTCCAAACCAGTTGTAACCTGATGTGTTCTTTTTCCTGAGAAACTTTGAGGTTATATAAAAGCTCCTGAAAGGAAAAACCAACGCAAGGAGCAGCGCCGGACAAAACTAAATAATTGGCCTGGGCATAATTACTTAGACAGGCCCAAAGATTTGGTAAAAATAAGTAACTACAAAAAGAAACTAAATCTTTTCGTAGCGTACATGGTGATTTGCAAGTTTTGTTGTAATTGTATTATTATCTATATTGCTACAATATTTGAACTCCATATTCATCAGCATGAGTGCCTCTAATTTGTCTTCATCAAGCATTGAGCTCAACCAATTTTTGATATGTTTCAGTTTTGAGACTCTGCGCACGCATGAGACTTGTGTTAAGCATTACTTGTAACAAGTGAAGATAAGGCTTTAGAATATAAATTATATTTTTGTAAAATTGGATACCAACAGACTAGGCAATCTCTGCATGTTTTAGTAGATACAAAACAACCCTGCCCTTCCTCTTCGATTTTCACTATTTAATTCCGAATATATTTTGCCTTCTTCATTTAGATAACTCTCCTGAATTGTTTGCTTTAGTGAAACATATTTTGAAGCAAAATCTATTAGTTCTTTATGAATTCTTGGTGCTGTGGCATCTCAGTTAAGTTTGTTAACTCGTTTGCTCATGGACTCAAATGCTAAATCGGGGAAAGCAGGGAGTTAGTAAAAGTTGTTAGGATAGAACCATGCGATTTCAGGAGCAATTACGCCATATTTTTGATATCTTCGTTTCATGCTGTTTGTCAATATATCAAAGACTTGATTGTGTACTTTAATTTAAAATTTTTCATTTGCATCTATTAAGTACTCGTGAGTTGTAGTTTCCCCTGGCATCAATTTTAGTTTTCTTGGTCGTAGTACGGTTAGAGAAGTATCAAGAACAAAATCGTAATTCTGTTCTTCAAATTTCTTGTTTACATGTAAAACAAAATTAATAGCAACAGCCTCTATAGCTTTGTAATCGCGAGAGATGTTGCCTAGTGTCTCACAAGTGTTCTCCATCATTTTATAAGCTGTTAGTATATCCAACCTCTTAGTTTGCAGGTACTTTGTAAGATACATTGTATATTGAAATATTCTTAGAAATATTTGAGCAGTTAATATTGTTTTATATGACAATAACTTGTTATATAAGACGTCGCTTTTAGTCTGGCGTCGCATTAGCTAACAATGACAATCGTTGTGAATAATTACTTTGAGAGATCATTGAAAGAACCAAATGATTTCCTAAGGTAGCATCTTTACTTCACCATCTTGTACTTCCAACGAGACTTTCAATGACGTTTAGTCGTCTGAATTCATTAATCTCGCGAGTTAGTTCTTCCCAAGTATCCATCCTTTTATGTGACTCTTTCAGAAACACTGCCATGGCATTTAGTAACGAAACTAAATTGGAAACTTCTATTATTTTAGAAGTGGAATCTACCACTACAAGATTAAATACATGTGCATAACACCACACGTGTGTTTGCTCTGGAATTAGGTTTGAATATTTGCAATGCCATCTGTCGAAATACCGATTAGGTTCTGTAAGTCAATCACATAGTCACCTAGTGCACCACAAACCACATCTTTCATTTCAGCTTCTAAACCTGCACCTCATTATAGAAAGTAGTCGCTCCTGGGGCCAATTTTGAAAAAGTGTAATGTACCGAATAATTAAAAACAGTTGATCACAGACGGCTACATCTTGAGTGGTATCAATTTGTATAGCGAACATCCTTGCATCCTTAATTTCTGTAGCAATTCCTTCTTTTATAGTCATTCCAATTATGTCGATTATAGTATTAATTGTCGTTTTAGACAATATCGTTAGACAAGGATATTTTGATTGTTTTCCCATTTTACAAATGTTATTAATGTATGAACGTAAATTTTCATCATACTTCGAAACTAGTAACAAAATCTCTAAAAAGTTGCCGCGGTCCAGATCTGTATCTAGGAGGTACTTTGCACTTTCATACCGCTTGTCTCTATAACTTAAACCACGCTTTGCAATCAATTTTATTACGTCGATAATGATGGACACAATATGACGGTTCTTTGAAATTTGCTCGTTATGTATTGTTCTCTGCTTACCTAACAAAAGCGAATTCACATTTTTTTTGTCGAATAGCAAATGAGCGCTAACACAGATGTAGTTATTTCTTTGATTCTATCGTAAATGTGTTTGATGTCGCCAATAGGATTTCAGAAACAAAACATATACACATACCTACAAAGAATTGAATTATGTAATGTTAATATTTAGTTCTCATGACAATGTACAACAATTTCATTTGTTAAAGTGTGCGCATTAAGTCTCCTTTTAAAACAAAATTGAATTGTTATTCAAACGATTATATAAATTCCACAAATTGTTTATGCTGATATGTCATTTTCTCTATTGGTAAGTAATTTTTACTGTTTCATGCAGCTCTCAGGGCTCTGGGTCTACTTACTGCCGCGTCGGTCCGTCGGCCGTGCGCCCTCTGGTAAAGAGACACGAAACAAAAAACTGGTCATCATCACAAGCATACCTGTAAAAGAAGATTTAAAAAGGAAATTTGACGAAAAAGAGGCAAAAAAAAGAACGTAGCCAAGAAAAAACTATTTGTTGATCTGGACTTAGAAGCCTCTATGAAAGAGGAGGAGGTTTTGTTCGATGAAGGAAAATTATATAATAACGATGATGAACTCTCTGACCTGCTAGGTTTAGATTCTGAATTAGAGGATGCAGACGAGGAGGATTTTTTGACGCAGATTCTATTCCAATGCTTCACTCATGGATTTTGGTAAAGTTTGAGAGCAAGAAGAAAAACCTCTTCTACGCAGAACAAGTAGTAGAACAGAACATAACAGAGGTAAAAAATGAGGTAGTCGTTAACTTTTTGTCTAAGAAACAATATCTTTTTCCCGTGATGAAGGATGAGGTAACTGTTAAAATAAAAAAAGTAAGAAAAATTTTGCCACAACCAGAAATCCGTAGATCTTACTATTGTTTTAAATTACAATATCCAGCATCTTTGAACTTGGTGTAAGTCTCTAAATTATGTTGATGTTACTAAATTTAATTAATACAAGAATTGCTTTGTTATATTTGCATTTTTAAAAGAGAAACTAATGCATTCCCACTGTGCACCTGCGCAGGTACACAGTTTTATAAAACTATGACAATTTGTTTTATATAGTTGTGGAAACTGCATTAGGGTATTCCAGTGCTGAAGAATCCAAATAGGACGAAACAAGTGTTCATTG
The DNA here is from genome assembly GCA_035610365.1 of Aquatica leii. Classification (NCBI taxonomy): domain Eukaryota; kingdom Metazoa; phylum Arthropoda; class Insecta; order Coleoptera; family Lampyridae; genus Aquatica; species Aquatica leii. The sequence continues at coordinate 46,840,536 of CM069435.1, read as the reverse complement.
GTCTTTAATGATGGTTTTTGCAATTATATAAACAAATCTTTGCACTTGCATAGTACAGTTAGGAATATTATGCCGCGTATAATTCAGATACATTTTTAGAAATTTGCGATTGTAATGCTTACTAACTAACAACTTTATAGTTTCCTAGTTGTGGATTAACTCGTACGTAGCTCCGTTTCTGCGAGTTGGCGTTTAGCCTTAGATTTATTAATAGGTACCTAATGTTGTTAACGATCTAGAAACGAATAGTAAAAATCTGAGTAAACTTTGTGATACAAATTTTAATAGAGCAGAACTCTATGTCAAAATATGTGACCGCAAAATGTTACTACGCAGTCGATAAACCATTAAACCTAAGACTGTATTAGAGCTTCTTACATTTACACTTTCGTATGGAGAAGATGTTTTTTCAAACTTGAGAGTCGCACTTCAAATACTTATTACTACTTTATTATCAATTGCTAGCTGTGAACGTTTGTTCAGCAAATTAAAATTAATTTTGACATATCTACGATCAACGATGGTACAGATCGTCTAAGTGACCTAGTAAGTGTGGAAAGAGAAAAATTTAAAATGATCGACTTTGATGAATTAACTCATCAAAGGCAAAAAAAATGTTTACATAGTAATTAAATGTATGTATTAATGCATTATAATATTATACTATTATTATTAATAACAAATATGTATATAATAAAGTTATGTTAACATTTGTCATTGTTTAAAAACATAATATATAACATGTATTGAAATCCAATTGCAAACATATGTGTGTAATGATATTGAAAGCGTTAACAAAATTAAAATAAAACAGTTTTTTCTTTCTGTTGAAAAGTTTTGCAAAAATTAGCGACACACTGAAATTATTTTCTCTTCGATTTAGTTATACAAGTTGGATTGAGAATATCCATTATATCTTTTTTGCATGTATGAATCCCATATTTCGGCAGTTTCTACTTCAAATCATTCAAAATTAATCTACGCTTATAAGAAAAACCTACGTTCTAATTTATGCTTTTTAGTAAAAACTAGTGCATTTTTGCTACGTCAATAATATTGAAAAGAAGTTTAAAACCATCATGTTACATAAAATAAGCGTGACGATAATATAAGACATAACATTTTGTTTAATATGTACATAGAGGAAAAAGTTAATCAAAATGTTAATGCAGAATATCTAACAGTATTTAGACGTTACAATCAAAGATAAACTTAGAATAAAGACATAATAACCAATAGAAACAATCAGACAAATTTATGTCAGTTTTCAAGCGCTTTCTACAAAAATGACTTCTTAACTTATGTTTTTACTAACTAACGCCTAAGTTTTGAATTCTCGGATGCGACACATCTTTACCGCTATAAATAGCGCCACACTACTCAGCCTAACGAACATTTAAGTAGAACAAACGGAAGAGCTTATAAAAGCAGACGTCTAGTTCTAAAACGCAATTTTTATAGTCGCGTTTATTTTCTTATACTTGTGTCTGCAATCGTAACTTTTTGTTTTCAAACCCGAACACCCGTGATTGTTTCTTGCTATTCTTCGTTTAAATAAACTAACAACTATCTTTGTGTCCCCTGCTCGAGAGCCAATTTGTAACGCCCCTGGTAGCTCAAGTCGACAGATGTCGGGTTTTAAATGTTAAATAATTAACATACACACATACAAAATAAAAATTATTTACTACAATAAATGTTATAATTTGTGTGTTTTCATTTAAATGCAAACTGGTATGTAGTCCGGAACACGTTCAAATACTGTAACCGATCCCAAATTTTTGTTTATGATTGTTTTTGAAAATGTTGATAATTTCAAAATAGAAAGTCAATTGCTCACAAGAAATGAATTTGTGGAAATGGTGGAGATTTTTCAAGTGGTCTTTCTTGTTTTTATATTAGCATCAGAGGAATTTCGATTTTTTGACTGACCTCAAATTTTCTTTTGATATTATAGCATTGGGGGAAACTTGGTTAATAGGGGGGTACTTTTGAATCACCTTAAGTTGCCAAATTATACACAATTTAGTACAAAAAATAATTTTAATTAAAACAGTGGTCTAGTTATTTATATTAAAAATCAATACCTGCACAATATTAAAGTATCTGAACCCATTAATCATTATGACTAAATGTGGCTGTCACTGAATGTTAAATATAATAACACAATTTATACAGTTTTGGTTGTTTACAGGTCACCTTCGGGAAATAGTCAATTATTCTTGTAAGAATTAGAACCGCTGGTGCTGTTGAAACCTAGTACAATTCTAATTGGTGATGTCAGTTTAAATATAATTAGTACAAACAAAACAGAAACAATAAATGATTATCTCGGACTTCTTGCTGTCAAAGAGTTCCAATCTCGTGTCCTGTGCTACTAGGATAGACGATGGGCCAGCTGGTCAGAGCCGTGTCACCCAACCTTCATGTATTGACCACATAGCTTCAAACATTAAATATCAGCACTCCTTATCTGCCGTGGTTATTAATACCAACGTCACTAATCACAAAGCAGTCTGGTTTTCTACTGCTGGTGGGGAGGGAGGGAACCCTTTCTTTCTAACCAGCAGTGGTAAGATTGTAAAGAGAGTAAATTTATTGATATAATTATAAATCAAGCTTGGGATGAGGTTTATTTCTGTACATCTGTGGATAAAGCTACTCAAAGTTTGATTAACTTTTTACAATCTAATCTAGAAATTTGCTCTGAAACAAAAAAAACCAAAAAACCATGTAAATATCAAATATGAAGCCTTGGATTACACAAAGCTTAATGATATCATTAAGAAAGAGGGACTCTCTGTACAAGAAGTTAGACAAAGAGTCTTTTAATAGAAAATTAAGAGAATATTACATAAAGTACAGGAATAAATTTAGACAGTTGATGAGGATTGCTAAGGAGGCAGTTTACAAAAAACAGACTTTAGACGCAGGTAAAGATACTAAAAAGGTTTGGGGAACTATATCTGAAATAATAAATAACAAAAATAGAAACTCTAGCATATCAAAATTGAACGTTGATAGTGATCTTATTGACGTTCGGAGTGATCCAATTAGGTGTGCTGATTATTTTAATCATTTTTTTAGAAACGTTGGTGAAAAAATATCTGCAAATATTACATCAATTGACGAACAATCTAATTTTGATGAGACTGCTTAAAATAAAGTCCATCATTTTGAGTTTACCCGGGTAAATAAAAATAACATTATCAAAACTATTGAAGAACTAAGAGGAGAGTCCTGTCCTGGTTGGGACAACATTTCCGTAAACTCTCTAAAATCAATCAAAACCTACATTGCATCACCTTTGACTTATATTACTAATCTCAGTCTTAGTATAGGAAAGTTTTCTGATATTTGAAAAATCATCCCTTTGTTTAAAAGTAATAATTGATCTCTAGTTGGTAACTACCGCCCTATTTCCATGTTATCCAATATAGCAAAGATAATAGAAAAATTGGTTAAACAACAACGGTTACTTGGAAATAAATAATCTAATAACGCCAAGACAGTTTGGTTTCTGACCAGGACAGGGTACTCATGACGCTCTAGATACAGTCACTTCAGAAATAAATGAATCTTTAGACCAAGGCACTAAAACAATCGGAATCTTCCTTGATTTAACGAAGGCATTCAACACCGTGTTCCATGTCCTGTTGGTCAAAAAACTCGAGAGTATGTGGGTGGTAGGATCGGCATTAAGTTGGTTCATTAGCTACCTTGCATATAGGCCTCAGCAGGTAAGATTGGGGGAAGTTCTTAGCGCTACTTTGTACGGTACTTGCTATGGAACCCTTCAAGGTGCAGTTTAAGGATCTGTTTTATTTCTGGCATTTATTAACGACCTGCTAAGTCTTGAAACTGAAATAGAAGGTCACACATACTTATTTGCAGACGACACCGTGTTGCTCTTCTCCGCCCCGTTATCGTCCAGCGCCTTCAATATGGCCTATAAGGGACTCAAAAGAATGAAAATATGGTTGGATCTTAATAGACTTTCATTAAATACTGACAGAACGAAATATATTACATTCTCAATCTAAAGAACTTACAACTCAGTAATGTATTTAATTTAAAATTAGGTAATGATACAATAGAAAGAGTTCAAAATATTAAATATTTAGGTATAGACGAGCACTTGAACTGGAAATCTCTAACTAAACGAATAAATCAGCTAATCTATGTGTTTTCCAGATTGACGAATATTTTGAACCAAAACACCTTAAAGACCGTGTACTATGTCTTGGCCCAGTCGATCCCGACTGATGGAATACTATCTTAGGGTGGGGCGTGTTCCACAATATTAAAACCTGCAATTGTTGCAGAAAATAATTTGCTTAGAAAAATTCTAAGAAGAGGAAGGCTCGACTCGGCCAGGGTTTTCTACAAGGACTTATCAGTCATAACAATCAATAACCTCTATAAATTGTTTGTTTTAATGAAAGTTCATAAAATCAGGAAACCTTTGTGGGTGCTGGACTATGGGCACGGGACTAGAGGTAAAGGTAGAGGCTTGCCCCGAGTTCCTAGAAAACTGACCATGCAAGGCATGAGGCACTGGCTCTACCGGGGACCTGTCTGGTATGCTCACTTCCCCTCCAACATTCTGGCCAACCTCAATCAAATCCAAAAAAATATTACTAACCACTTTAACCTAGCCACTTTTAAACAATAAAATTATTACATATCAATACGATGTAAATATCACACAACTATTAAGAAGAAATATCTATTTTGTTATTTTTTATTTTTGAATTAATATTTTGTAAGTCACTGTAAGTATTTTAAATTAACAAACTGACCGTTCCTCCCGCGGTCTGGCTGTGCGTTTGCGGTGGGGGGGGGGGGGGGGAAGTAACTTCCAGCGTTTTATACGTAACTGAATTATAATTTTGTAATGATGGAAGTAAAGATAAAAAAAAAAAAGTTAGAGGTTATAATAAAACTATCATAATTTTTTTTAAAACTGAATACTATTTAGTTAACAAAGATTGGCATTATATAAACAATTGTACTCAATTAACTAGTCGCGTTTAATCTAAAAACTGCTGTTTAAGACGCAGACATTTAAGTTAAGTTAAATATCTAACAAATGTTTTTTACGTTTTTAATCCGAGTATTAGAAAGCATGAAATTTACAAAAAAAAAACTATTTTTAAACTTATTTCCTTTTTGACAGTAACAAAAAATGAGCTTTTGTAAACTTGCCTGCAGACGTAGCGCCATCTACTATCTTTTTATTGGGAACGCAGTATATGCATGGTATGATCTAGAACGCTCTTCTAGTCAATTCTTCTCGTCGTAACCAGGTGTTTTTTGAGATTCATCCTAGTCCGCGCTTTCATAATTTCTCATTTTGTAATTTCGTGATCATATTCAGCTTCGTTTATTGATTTCAGTTTGTCGTGAGCTTTTGGCTCGAAGGCGTTAGTCTAGTAGGATGTCGTAACCAGAAAAGAATTGTTTCTGCATAGGTTATGATGTAAATACCGTTTGGTAATTTGATATTTACTTTTGTTGGCAAATTTTTTAAGGCGTGCTTGTTTTAATGTTTGCTACGTTTTTGCTTTTCTTAAAAGTTTTGACTTTGACTGTTTACAGGCGTATCTGGCACTTTGTTTAGCTCTCTAGGCGTTTCTTTTAGATCAGCTTCTTCTTCTTGCAATTATCGTGGATTTTTCTTGCAAGATATTCTTGAACCGAAACTAACTTGCTTTTTTGTAACAGTTAGTAACAGTGTGTTTGTTCTGAAATCGGAATTTTCTATTTTATTCTTTTATGGTCTGACAGTATTTTTTTTACATGCGTTTGAATATACGTTAGTAGTCGTTGGCAGTTTCTATAATAACGTTCACCTAATTTGTGTCTTAGTATTAATTGGCTTTTTGTTGTAAATTATAAGGCTGCGGTTTTCTGACGTTTTTGATCTCGGTGAACATTGTTTGGCATATTAATGGCCAATGTAAATAATCACAACAGTTTATTTTGTGAAAGACAAAATAGTTTAACCACTAGCTATATAAAAGAAAAAAAAAGATATTTTATAGGCACATCAGAATAGCAGACGAAAAACGATGGATGGATAGATAAATAATGAATTGGAGTCCTATCGGACGAAGGAAAAGAAAGAGATCTCGAAGATTGTTTAGAGATGACATTGACAAAGCAAAGAAAAAAAGAAGTTTAGAAGCGTAATATTGAACAGATAAACGGACTTGGAAGCAACGGCTGAGAGAAGGAAGACAGTGACAACTATAGAAATTTTATTCGTATATATGTACATACATAGTTTAAGTAATAATTGTTTATTATTCTAATTTTTAATTTTAAATTCCAACAATGTTTTGTAAGAAATAATAAATAAATAAATTTGTAGAAAAAAGATATGTATAAAGAATTGAAAAGTTATTAGCGCAGGCAATAGTTTCTACTGCAGATTGGTACTAATTCACCTTCAGTTGCGTATTCTCTATATTCTATAATCTATGGTACACATACTGCCAACGGCTCAATGACTTTTTTTATCAGCTTAATGTTTGCCTACGCGTTATACTCTAATTTACATTCTTTGGTATGCGATTCAATTGTTAAAGCCTTATTAAGAATTTTTACACATAATAAGCATAAAATAAATAAATAAATTTAAGAATCTTAACCGTAAATGTAAGTGATTCATTCAAATTAATACCTTAAAAATTATTTATTTATGCGCGTTTTATTTTTAATAAATCGTTAATGAGTAATTATTTGTAATCAAGCATAATGTTTTTATTCTTCTGTATCTATTTATAATCTATTGTAGTTTTAGTCATAATTTGTTACATCGCCTAAACAGTGTTGCATTTTCATTTGTTTATTAGCAGTTACAGTTATAGTTTCTGAAATAAGTAAAACATGTTTTATAGACACGAACATATGATGATTTTAATGTCACAGACAGTTAGGTTCCAAAGTATGCTAATTTTCAATATAATAATAAATATACAAAAAACATATTTTACTATATACAGACCGTTCAAAATGGAATTCCTTGTATATTTATAATAACTTTTATTTAGTTTCTTAAATATTCTTCGTGCATTTTAAGAAGTTCTTGGAATAAAAAGTAACTTTCAAATTTCTGTTATATAGCATAAAAAAATTAAAATTCATTAGCGACGTATAACACGTAACTAATATTCAATTTTTTGCAAACGATTGGTTTGAAAATATTATCACTTGTAATTTTCAAGGTTATTCAATAATAGAATTTTGAATAAAAAGAAGTTACTTAAACAAAATTTATACAGGTTTAGGACATGTTTGCCATGCTGATAAAATGTTCTAGCGTTGACGTATTATCAAGGTTGGTCGCTAATTAAAACTTCCTGATTCTATCGAGCTTATTACGAAATACGATTAATTATAAAACTGATTTAAATATGCAAAAAATTAACGTTTTTTTAAGATTAGTTATTAATACATTGCTAATGCATATAAATACAGAGTGTTCAGTTTATAACTGATAATTCTGATAGGAATTTAGTTTTTTTCTTTCTACAAGTAAACGTTTTTGTTTTAAATTTTGTTAGAAATCATCAATATATCCGTGATAACTTTAAATTTCTGTACTATTTATTTGCTCTAGAATCAACACTTTAGTTCTAACATGATGGTCGTTTCTTACAATATTTTTAACGTGTTTGTGTACTGCAGTTTTTTAAGTGGTTTTGTTAATTACCTACTTAGCTTAGTATTCTAATGCATTCAAAATACTTTTTATTATCTCTTTTATGTGGCATTAAGGAAGTGAAAGTAAACACAGTTTTTTTTGCTTTATTCTTCTAATGGTAACCTTATCTGCACGTTGTAAGTTCTGCCCCGGTAAAACAAACAAATACAGAAGTATACTGGCAAAATACCGTTTTTACTAAATCATAACAGACGTACACTAAAACAAATGTTGATCCCACATCTAAATTAAATTAAAAAACAATTGTCTATCTAAACAATTATATGATAATTCACACATCGACACTAACACTAATAAAAAGTCTACCACATACACCAACAGACTGTTGTGTATAAAGTACGAACTGAGGATTAACCTTGTATATAATCCGTTAGTTAAAAATAAATTAAGTTGCTAACATAGCGTTGTCTAAAACATGGTGTCATAATCTACAGTATTTTAAGAACCCACCGTCAAGTAGTCTACTTGCCACCTACCATAAATACAACAGTGGCGACCAGATGGCTTTAACAATTAAGCATGGAAGTGTGAAAAGGAACTTCAAATATATGTTGAAAGAAAAGAACATATTTTTGAAGTTACCATAGTACAAGAAGATATGAAGGTGTCGTTCATAACTCTAGCAGGTTCCGTATTATACAGTACATTTAAGAATTTGTTAACACTACAAAATCCGTCAGAAAAAAGTTACAAAGAAATTATGGATGTCTTAAGGTGTCATTATTTACGAGAAAAGTCTAAAATAAGTGAAAAAATACGTGCAAATAGACATTTCTAGATAAAGCGTTACAAGACAGATTGGTTTGTTGGTTGTATTCTGTAGCATTGCAAAAGAAGCTGTTTTTTTTCAAAACATGCACAATAGCTCAAGCGCATGAAATGCCTTGTTGTTAACAACAGGGGAGGTAAATAGTATCAAAAAACAGAAAAGTTAAATCGGTTATGGGTTAGAGTCGATAGACAGCAGTCGTCAAATAAATCAGTGAATCAACAGTTACAAGTAAATCTAGTCAGCAGTCGGAGCGGTTGAGGTCGTCCGCGAGTTCGTGTTTCGTTCGTGGCAGATTCCATAACCCAAAATTGTTCAACAAGTCAATAAGAGCGCTTCAAACGTAAAAAAAGTAGTCAAGGTTGACGCAATACAGCAAGGTAGCAGTCAGCATCAAAAAAACTCTGAGGTAAATGCGGATTTATATCTTTTGAATACAATGTCTATCAAAAATTAACTTTAAGGATAGTGAAAAAGAAGGTAGGTTTTGAAGTCGATACAGGTGCATACAAAACTGTAATACATGTAAACGTGTTTAAACGTATCTTAAATAAACATAATGTCAAATCAGAATCTTATAAGTTAAGTTTTGCAACAGGACAAATAGTAAAAACAGTAGGGGAAGTAGATGTTAAGATTTAGAAAGAAAATTAGTCATTTGTGTTACCACTAACAATCGTAGAATCAGAAAAAAAACTTTACACTTTTATTGGGTAGAGATTTGTTGAATGTTTTGTTTCCAAGATGGCAAGATAACTTTGTATTAACAAAGATATGTAACTTGAATGTTAGTACGGTCGAAGGGTTGAAGCAAACTTATAAGTCAGATTTCAACATGGCTTTAATTGTCCGATTAAGCAATTTGAAGTAAAACGAGCTGTAAAATATAATGTGAATCGGGTATTTAAAAAAAGATATAGTATGCCTTATGCTATGAGACCGAAAATAGAAAGTAAAATAAACGCATTAGTGGAAACGAAAATAATTAAACCGGTATGAAATAGTTAGTGGGTTTTACTTATAGTGAAAAGCATTCAGATGTTATGATTTATGTAGATTTTTGAGTAACAATCAATAAATTTTTAGTGGTAGAACAATATCTTTTGACGACGGTCGTGACGGTTACTCCGAACTTATCTGAAATAGAAAGCTAATAGACGGTACGGTTCTCGGGTGCCAGATTTGTATGAGGGGTTTACTTTTCGGTTACTCGGTGTTGTCCGGGTAACTGCAATGAAGCGGTCATAAAAGCGGAGCTAGGCCAAGCCAAACAAACGTGAAAAGAACGACAAAAGTTATAACGATTAAGCGTGAGTTTGGTTAGCGGCAACGTCAGTGATCAAGCAAGCATGCAATAATGGTATTAACCCACGCTGGGTCGATGGATTTGGATAATCGCTAAGGAGACGGGCATTAGACTGAAACAATTACACGTGCAAAAATTTATCAACGCGCCACTTGAACTCAATGCTGACGTCGTATTCTGCAGACCAAAATTGGACACTACCAATAGGACGCCCGGTAAGGAACAAAGCAGAACAAGTATTCGTCCAAAAATCTATCAACACATTACTTGAACCTGGTTTTGACGGTGTATTGCGCAGGCCAAAGCCCGACACTACGAATACGGCGCCTACTAAGGATGGTTAGGGAAGAATAGACAGGTGAGCGGTATCTCTCGTAGCTTCGGTTAATGTACTTAAAACGACCTACCTTGTTGGTTCAGCTGGTTGCTTTCGGACCTCAGACTTTTCTTCTGATTAAGCTCCAACTAGAACTGGCGTTTTGCTGTTGCGATAATATGCGCTCTGATGAGAAAAATGACGTTAAGAGACAATAACCTGTGTTCTGATACGCGTTTTAATAGTAACAAAAATAAAATAAATACGTATCGGTTCGTTAATACAAAATAACTAAATAGCGGTTTGGAAATACAGTTTTAACATTAAAAAAAAATAAATACGTAACAGTTTGTTAATACAGTCTTAATCTAAAAACAAAATTAAATTTAGTGACGTTTCGTTACACTGTAGATGATATTTTTGCATTATTGGCAGGTGGAGAAGTTTTTACTGTCTCAGACTTAACAGTTACAGTCACAGTTTAAAGTATAGTATAGTAAAATATTGATGAAAGAAAACCAAGTCTTAGTATATTATGATCCAAATAAAGTAATAGTAGTATCATGCGCTGCAAGCTCATATGGAGTGGAGAGAGTTTTAAGTCACAGCATACTCAAAGCACAGCATGAATGGAGTAGATAGACCGGTATTTTTCCATCAGGGACACTATCCAAAGCAGAGGAAAATCATTTCAAAATCGAAACGGAAGCGTTAGCGATAATTTTCGAGATAAAAAGACTCCATAAATATATGGTTGACATGTTATACTAGTGTTGGACCACTAACTACTTAAAGTAATATTTAAACCAGAAAAGGGTATTTCAGTTATATCAGTTTTGCGATTACTTAAGTGGAATGTAATATTATCGGCATATAACTAAAAATTAAATATTGAAAAAAATCAGAGTTAAAAAAGCAGATGCTTCTTCTTGTTTGCTTAATGAAATTCTTTTGTTAACAGAGTAATAATTCTGGAAACATTGAAAACAAAAGTGTTAGTAGGTGGTTTGGGCTTAGCAATTAATGTTAAATAGAAGGAAGTAGAAGTTTTGAAAGTGACAAGCGGTGTAACGTACATATTTGGATTAAAGTGGAAGAAAAAATATTTTATAAACATGTAAATTCATTGATGAAAATTTTGGAAGAAATACTGTTAAACCTACTATTGAGGAGTTGCCAGTGGCAATACCAAAGATATATCTTGCACAACACCAAGTACAAGTGTCACTAATAGTACTGTAACTGATAGAAATAATCCGTCCAAAGGTTGCAAGCCCAGATCAGCCTTTGATCAGTGATACTAATATAAATGTATCTGTCAGCAAGTCGATGGCTGGGTCTGGTATTGTGGAACCGTAGTCAACGAACAATCAAACCGCTCTAGAGATTAAATATGTAATACAAAAAAAACACAGGGAGGAATGTTGTGTATAAAGTACGAACTGAAGTTTGACCCTGTATATAGTCCGTTTGTTAAAAATAGGTTATGTTGCTAACATAACGTTGTTTAAAACATGGTGTCATTGTCTTTAGTATGGATATACTTATATCTTATATATATAATAAGTAATAAAGTATGTTAAGTGCTTCTACATTATTTTAAGAACAAATCGTCAAATATTCTACCTGCCACCTACCATAAATATAACACATAGGTACCTCTTAAATTTTATGGTTTGGTAAAAATATATAAAGATGAACATCTGCTTAGAGACTTTGTATCTTGTATTAGTGCTTCTACATACTAAATTTCAAAGTTTATATCTAACGTTTTACAAAATATTGTGTATATCTTTAATTATGACATTACCAGCATTTTTGAATTATTAGAATAAATTAAAAGCGTTACAGTATTACCTCGTTACAAATGTGTCCTTTCATGTTACTTCATTATTCACAAACATTACTGAAGAACTTACGTTAGAATTAATTCTTAAGCATTAGAACAATTTAAAGAGTCTACTCTACTGCTCTTGAACTATCTCTATTCACATAAATCATTATTTTTTATTTGATTTCAGTTACTCAACTTACAATTATAACATATATGTACATTCAAAAGTTTAGTACGACCATGAGTAATCCGGACTTATAAACATTAAAACGTAACAATTACCTTAGCAAAATTATCTAAGACAAACAATTCTAACAATATACCAACAAAAATAAGCTCTTGTAACCTAACCACTAACTCAAATTGTACATACACGAAAATTATTAATGTGCTTAGGTTAATTAAACGACTAATACCTATTCTTAAAAAAACAAACATTAATATTAGTATATAATAAAAACACTATATAAACACGCTATTTATAAACATATAAAATAAAACGAGTAACTGTGATGTACATAATATCGTATACAAAATCGACTGTAACGATTGCAACAAATTTTACATAGTACAAACAAAACAAAAAACAAAAAATCGTCTTAAATACTATATATACGACTGTGAAAACAAAAAACCTGAATTAGCTGTGGCTGTATATTACATTAATACAGTCCACTATTTTGATTTTTCGAACCCTACAATCTTAGATTGTTAAACAATTCTTTAGTAAACGGTTGATAGTTTAAATGATTTTCGTTACTAAACACAACAACAATGTAAATTTTAATAACAATAACAAATAACTCACTAAGCAGTATTTACCAAAATATAATTCTCAACATTTGATTAAGATTTACTGTAAGAGATCATTGAGTATGTTGATAATGTAATAAGAAAATTTCTATGATGTTTGTCTGAGTAGATGTTTTCTGTTTGTATTTTATTGTATTATTTTTACACTAATTCTAAATGTCATTGTTTATTTATTTACTTAATTTTACATTGATGATGATTTTTATGTATTTACTACCATGTTAATATCTAATGTACTTTTTCTTTGTTCAATGAAGTGCGCACAATAGCGTCACAAAACGTCGTCGTAAAAAAATACAACCAACTTCTGAGTCATTTGCTTCTCTTACCAAAAAGTTAAATATTACTACGTTGTTAATAACTATTAGGAGAAAACAACTTATAAAAAATCTTTATTCTTTTTAATTAAAAAAATTAACGAGAGCAAATAAATTATCAAATGTATCAATAATTTTACGCAAAATCAAAGTGTAAGGAAATTACTGTATAAATTATATACTTAAATGTTAATGTAAATTACAATCTAATAATATCAATAAAAAACGGTTTTGTGAGCACAAGTATAACAACAATAAAAAATAATTTTATAAATAGTGCACACAAAAATTACTAAAAATAACCCATAAAGCTTATGTATCACGATTCGTTAAAATAAATTCATTTTGTTGACATTTTGGTTTCTATTTAGGTTGTTATTTGGGCAATATATTTCAATTTACATTTGGTAAATATTTTTAGGCTAAAATTTTTTCTACTTAATTTACAGCACAAAATAATTTATTTATTGTTATTATAGTACAAAACCAGTAATAATTATTAATTAAAATTATTTTTTGTATTACGGTTTTAATCTATGGAACGCAAAATCGGAAAGATAGTTCATTCCAAAGCACGAGACATTATTCGTAATTTTATTGATTTTTTTGATAAATACTCAATAAGAAACTTGTCAATATCCAATTGAAAATGATTCAGAAGTTTTTGCTGCTGCAACAGGAAAATCTTTAAGTTTTTTAAAACTTATTGCAGTTGAATCTATATGGAGTCTTGTGAAAAGAAGAATTGGATTAAATAATATCGCAAAACGAACTAGTAAAAAATAGTTTAAAATGCATTTTCTAATTTAACTAATTAAGACTGGGAAAAGCAGTGCAATTATGTGTTAAATTTTTGTGAAGAAATATGAAAAGCAGACGTTTTCGTTGATGAAGTAACCAGAACAATATCCAAAAAAAACCAATGTCATAAAATGTGTAATTGTAGAGTTCTAACTTAATAGATTCGAAAAATAAGTAAACATATTCTTTCTGCGACTATGAGGTCATAAGATACATTGTATGTTTATTACCGGTTAGGCAACCATGTGCATTCCAGAAGATAGATCTCATTTCCGTATAGCTCAATGTCCTTACCGTACAAAATAATAAATTATGAAAACATAATTTAGAAGACTTATACAAATATTCTTTGCATTGCAACTGTAAAATTAAAAAAAGTATATTTAAAACCATGTGAATTCTGTTACATTAGTTTCGACTGTACATACATATAGATTTAAAAAAAATTGGTTTATAAATTAAATGTTTTAGGTTAAGTAAGCTGTGTTTTGTTATATTATATAATTGTGTTGTAATTAAAAATAAATTTACCTATATGTTTTTAAGGCACATAAAAAAACCAATGCATCTAATTTGCAACTTCACTACTAGTTTTAATATCTTGCAGTTTTCTTTTGATGCCGTTTTAAAAAAGTTTCACACTAACAGGTTTTACTCTGTAAAAAAAATTGTGGTCGCATGCATTAGTGTAGTAACAACAATTTTTTTAAAAATCCACTTTAATATTAAATTTAATTGATGAATGAATGTTAAAAAAATTAACGTTTTGCCTGCGTTTGTAAAAATAAATATATTTTGTTATTATCTTTAGAAAAGTAAATATTGTGATTTTATAAAAATTGTTTTTTTGCTTAAATGAAAAACACACCTTGTTTTATTTACATTTGATGTAAAACTACGCAATAGTATAGTATATTTAGTTTTTGTATTAGTCGTTTTAAAATACTTTATTAATGCTATTATTTTCTGAGTATATTTAACAAAACAAGCTAATGGGTTTAAACCCGCATACAGTGATTAGAAAATAAAAGAATAAGTCATTTCAACGAAATATTGAATGTAATTTTATAGAAAATATAAATCCCTGTGTATACGATGTGCATACAAACATTTCGGCACCAAATTTCATGCTTAGGTACTGTTTCGTCTATTATTATTGAATCAATATGCAATAGAGTATTTATTTTTGATAAAAGTTTTTGATTATTTCTTTTTTTTTAGACATAATGGTTTCATCGTAAAACATAATAATAATTTTTTTAGGGTTAATGGTGCATATTGAATTAAAAATCTTACTACAAGCTTTTGAAATTGAACTAAGTTTTTTATCAGGTAGTATAAATTAAAATTTAAATATAAAACTAAGGTAACTAGAAACAATCAATTGTAAGAGAACTTGATAATTGGTGCAAGTTTAATTAGCTACAGCATTTGCTCAAAGGTCTAAAAGAAAACTACTCTTAAAACTCTGGATGTTGCTTAAGTGTAATTAGTGGAAAAATTGAGATTAGGAAATAACAGGTAACCAGGTGTCAGATAGTTTGTAACCACTGTCTTGTTAAAATTGTTGGAAAATTTAATAATTTTAAATGCTTCTCTAACCTGTTTTTGTTTTAAAAACTGTTTTAATTTTCTTAAACCTTATATCATGTAGAGTGTCAAGTGCATGTTTGGCAATAGCAAAATTAATAGACTGGAGTAAACGAAGATGTCTTTTGTGTTTTTTTAATTTATTATCTATAGTTCTATCAGTTTCACCAATATATAACTTGGTACACTGTATTGTAAGGTATTTTATCTTTTACACGATTCAACAAATTTTTAATTTTAGTTGTAGTGTTATAAGTAACTTTTATGTTTTCATAGTATTCTTCCAATTTTGTCACTTATGTTAGAAACAAAAGATAGAATAGCAAAGTTTGTATAATTAGTTTTTTTTATAAAGTAAGCTTTTCAAATTAATATACAATTACATATTTAACTAGTCATATATTTTTTAAACTTTTTTTTATACGAAGCTTACGATTCTATCGCCGGAACAACTGAGTTAGTCGTCGCTTTCTTTTTTTTGTTACAAGAAAAACAGCGTAACAAAATGAAATCAACGGTTTATGATAACTTAAATAAAATATGCTAACATACGCCTATATATTGGCCAGTTGGACCGGCGTCCCAACTCAAAATTCCCTCTGCAAGTAGAAATAAATCCAGTGATAATAAAATGTATTTTCTGAAGATGATATTCCATTATCTGAAGAAGAAATTTTTAGGCAATCGTAAGAAAGCTACTACTGAGAAAAACATGAAAAATAGCTGAAAATAAAAAAACTGGAAATCTAATATCAGTTGATTATACGACGTTAAAAGAAAACAGCAATCTTCCAACTAATGTAAATGGTTTAAGTACGTCAATTGAGTTTTTCAGGCATTTTTTTTAAAAACAAGTTTACAAAATACATAATTGAACAAACAAATGTATCCTCTGCTCAGCAAAATGTATATACAACACCAAATATAGCAAAAAATGAGTAATATCAATTTATTAGTAGTTACCTTTATATTTCTGTTGTGCAATTACCTTGAACAAATGATTACTGGCACATAACGTTGAGCTGTGATTTGCCACTTAATAAATTTGAAACCATTAAACGGTTTCTCCATTTCAACGACAACTAAAATTTTGTTCTAGTAGATATGATAAACTTTACAGTATTTGACCACTTCTATATATGTTAAAAGAAAAATTTTCAGTTATTCTTAAAGAAGAACAATTGCGTATTGATGAACAAATTGTTCTTTTCAAAGGAAGACCATCGCGGAAAAACTACAAGCACAAGAAACACCACAACTCGTGTTACAAGATGTTGTTTTCAAGTAGTGTAAATAGCTATCGCTACAATTTAAAAGTATTTACAGGAACATCAGACAATATTTTGTTAGAGAAGAACCCGGTTTAGGAGCTAGTAGGAACGTTGTCCTCCGATTGTCACGTTCAATCCCTCCAAATCTAAACTTCAAATTTAGCTACCCAACACAAAAAACACGTTGGGAACTGTTAGAAAAAATAGACTTAAAGACTGTTATTTTTCAACTGAACAGAATTCAACATTGGGATATTACAGAATAAATATTAGGTATATGGTACCATCGCTTGTTTTTCATTGCGTTGACTTGGCAATCGTTAGTCGCTTTAGCGTTAAACTTCAGAAAAAATCATACCATTAAAGCTGTTAAAGTAAGAGTTGCAAAAAGCTTCACAAAAAGCAAAAATCAATCATCCCTTAGTGAAAAAACTACATAAATGCATAATAAATTACAAATTTAACTTTAATGTCTTGAATGGTAAATAGTGACGTATAAATAAAATATAAATAAAACATTTTGTTGAAGAAGTATTTATTGAAACTATAACTTTTTTAAAATACAAAAAAAATTATTGACTTGGATGAGCTTGATGGGATGTTATGAGTATATTTATGTCCGGGTTAATGTTTGTGAGTAGCAACCGCAAATCCCCACGAATACTAATTTCTAGTCGGTTTCTTTCTGATACGGCTCATAACGGCACTAAATCCAAATTCTAGCAAATAGAAAGAAGGAAAAGCAATCAAAAACCTCTGTACAATAACGCATAATGCTGAATATAAAATTGGGATCTGTTCTTGTAACCAGAAGTCGTCGTATCCTTGTTTAAACATTGGTTTCAGTTCTTTATTTGTGGATAAAAAATAAGTTGCTTCTGTATTAGCATGTATTCATCCGTATTTGTCCACTGAGTTAGATTTCTTGCCCCAGTCGGGAATATCCAAGTAAAGAATGTCTTCAAATCTTTGGTTTAGGTCTGAATGAAGCGCCATTAAGTTTTGACGATAAGCAAACAAATCTTTATCTTTATTTTGCAATTTTGTAAAATTTTGAAACGGAGAACATTCTCCTCTTCCCAAGTTCTGTTTTTACAGCAAAAATTTTGCAACAAACGCCGATACTATCTACACTTTTAGTTTTGATTAAATTTAATGTGTCACTTTGTAGTTTCAAATTAGTCTCGTTAAATTTGGCAAGTAAATTAGTCATGTAAGTGATGTCATTTTTTGAGATAATTAAATTGTGCCGCAAATCATTGGTTTTTACTCTCCAAGAATTCTAGCACTGAATCAAAGAACGAATAGAAGCGATCTAAACATGCACTTTTAGATAACCAACGAACTTCTGTGTTAAGAAGAAAACGATTAGAGTCATCATCATTTTCCAAACAAAGTTGAGCAAATACTCTCTCATCTAAAGCATTCGTTTTAATTTTATTAACTGCTCTAATGACATAATGTAGTAATTCATGCAAACGTTCTCTAAAGTGTTTTGCGACAAAATGATGTTGATGAATGACACAATGTACCAATGATACATTTGGTATAGCTTGTTCTAAGTATACCATAGAGCCCAGATGATATTATTCAATGGTATAGTTTTTAGATTGTAATTTTTTTTAATTCAGTAAATAACGTTTCACTTTTTATATCAGTTTCCAAACATTTAGCAAATAACAATTCTTGGAAAAAGTTTTCTTTTTTTACAAATCTTACATAAGTTAAAAGTGAAGCTTCGTTGTAATGTTGACTCGTCAAAGAGAATTCGGTTGTTTTTAAGTAGGCACAAAAAAATTTTTTGACACGCTGAGCCATTTATTAGTGGAATTCTTTTTATAATATTGAAAACTGGTTTATGCAATACGGTGCATATTACCTCATTTACAGCTGGTAAAATAAGTTCCAGACTTTGCAATCATTAAAGAAATATTATAAGAAACACGCAGTTCATCGTCATCTGTCTTAGATGTGGTCTCTATGAGACCTGCTATTAGGATTAAAACAATAAAATTTTATGTAAATGTCACATATTGTGTAAGTACCAATTAGTTTTTCAGGAAAAATTAATAATTTAAAACTTAATTAACGACAGAATATAATAATGCAGTAATATACAGTAATTCGCAAATATTCGCGGATTTGGTTATTTGCGGAAGTAAACAAAATAAACAAAAATATAAAATAGTAAACTATAATTTTTAGGGTGTATTATAGTAAGTTGTAAAACCCAATATGTTTAACTTATTTTACAGAATTATTAAGAATATATTCTTTAGAAACACATCTGTGTTAGAAGAACTTCTGAAGTTTTTACAAAAAAAAAGAAATCTTTAATTAATTTTATGGGGTTACTGTACTGATTACTGTTATATATAATTATTTTATTCAATTTAAACAAGGGTATAGCTTTGATTAAATCAATTTAAATATCAAGTTTATTCAAATATACTTACGTAACGAAAGTACGCTAACTGCGTAACAATACAAAAAATTATATTTATTTTTGTCTAAGACTAAGAAAATTTGTTGTATGCACTTCACGTCACGCATAACACAGAACTAAATTATTAATTAAATGCACGATTTCTTTATAGTTCATATTATAGACTAGTTGGTGCAGATATCGGCTCTATTCGGTTCGTGTATAAATCTGTATAGATAGGCCTGACTCACCGCTGTGCCTGTTATTACTTGTATTTTATGCACCTGTCTATATTTATATTTTACTTAAGACCGCAAAATCGGTAATAGTTTATTCATTCTCATTTACTTTAATTTCTATATTAATAAAAATGTGCCACAATGTTTTAATTATATATTAGACTTTGAGCAAATTCCCTGAGGTTGTTTAAGGACTCCCAAATAAATTTTAATTTTTTGCGGACCCCCTGAATGATCTCGGGGACTCCTAGAAACTTTAGGAACCACTGGTCTAAAGGTACTAAATTGAAACAAATTTATTCTGAGGATCTTTAGAGGTAATGTCGTCAAAGCGCACAATATTTCTCTAAAGAGAACGAGATCGAAACGGTCTACTTTTGACTACAAGAAAGTGCACAAGGACGTTGCCTTTATGATCAGATGTAAATATTTCATATTCAAAGTCACACGATGCACAAATATTACATTCGCAATCACTACTATCATTATCAGAATTGTAATTATTATTTTCGTTTTCTTTCAACCACCTTTGCAACACTTAATTTACATAGACTTACGTCGAGAATAAAACAAAGTGACAAGCGACAGATTTTTTTATCACTTTTAGAGTTGCAATGGTATGTATATTATCTCATAAGGTAATGCAAATAAAGAAGAATAAGTAAAAACTGATTGGTTTGAAAATACGGCTTTTAATTGAAAAATTCATTTCAATACACTGGAAACAGAGAAGACCCTAAAACGCTTTATAAAGCTCGATTGTAAGTTGTGTGACAATATTTAGTAACGGCGACAAATAAATTTTAATTCAGGTAAAATTTAAAAGATTGTCATAAAAAAACGCATTTTTTTTAGAAAAAGAACTGAAGACATGCATGTGAACATTCACTGTTAGAAATTTAATTTTTTATAGTGAAAAGTGAAGTGATTGAAAGATCAAAGTGATGAAGAAGAAATCGTGCTGCAACTGTGTTGCATAAAATTTGTTTAAATAAAATTAAAAAGATTAAAATAGATAGTAGTAGTCTTCTAGAACTGCTGTTTTTCTTTTTTTTTTGTTTCTTTACTAGAATACGCACATTTATTGCTAGGAGCAAAAGATCAAAACTCTTTTTAACGTAACTGCAGTAAATAGCTAAACATCATCTACAGTTGTATATATAGTTATGTGTATTAGATAGAATTTTAGAAACCTTGGACAACACCTCGTTCATTGCCTTAATATGCATTTATTTTTATATACCATAATACAACAATGAGTAATTAATTTATACTCAGCAAATAAAGACCACACAAATTATATGTAGAAATGTCAAGCATAAATAATACTAAATTGTTTCCTTGCCTTAGGTTAATTATAAATAAAATGTTAATTAGTTGCAAAGTACTTATCAATATAAGGCTTGGTGCATTAACTTATTATGGATACGAACCAGAAAAATCTGACACAATCGGAATGCGTGTAGATTGTACAATCGATAGACAAATTATGGTAAAATTCCATTTGAAAATAAATAAGTTAACCTACCGTAAAATACATCTAAAAATAACATTAGTGTAATAATTAACAAAACGTGTCTATTTGCAGGTTGGTCTTGTTATGAATACTAAACATCTTTTTATTTTAATGTTCACTGGTAATGATTAAAGGTAGGTTTTTATTAGTGCGGTTCTGTAATTATACGTATAAAAAAAGCGATTTTGCAATGCAATTAAAGTAGAAAATTAAAAAGATGTTTTTTGGTCATTAATCTGATTTGGCAAGCACCTATTGTATAGGTCAATGGTTGCAGTTTAATGACTTAAACTTGTATCAACGATGAATCATACAGTTTTTTTTTATACTTTGATGCATTGCTGCTTGATAGTTTTAGAAAATAGAAATGTTGTAGAATTTTAGTTAATAATGACACAATTACAACATAAATTACACAAACGTGTCTTTTTTTTAAGTACACCTCGGCTACATCTGTGTGTTTTCTGACATAAATGTGTCGATAACTGAAGATATAATTTATTCCTCAATCTAATCCTTAAATGTATGTTATTGTAAATTGTAACCAGTAAAATATTTAAATAGCTTGTCAATTTTTATATTATTTATAATGGTGTTAATGCCACTTTCAAGATCTTTGTTGTCACTTTCAAGCTTTTTTTATAAGTGTTTATGGCTCCACTTTTTAAGTGTTTTAGTGTCATAAAAGTTTTTCTTTAGAGATGAGTTAAGGCAAACCACTTAAACGTTAATTAGTCAATGTTTATGTTTAATTTAGTTGCTGTAAAGTGCCTTAATAGTATGGCAGGTAGAAACATAAGTTAATAATTTTAATGAATATGGTTTTCTTAATATCTATGTAAAATATGGAGAATTAATTACAATAATTTGTCAAAAAAATCTTATTGTTAGTATAATAGTGGGATTGTTTACTTTATGTATTTTAATTACATTGAAACGTTTCTAATAAAACAGAAAGATGTATAGGAAATACATGTACACATACTTAAAATGTAAAAGTGCATCAAAATATACAGGGTTCGCCATTACTCCGGCTTCGGTTCCTAGTGCCTTTGTATAAATGTCAGCATAAAATATTTAGTACTCTACTTATATTGAAAAGCTGCATGTTTTAAAAATATTTTTGTTTATACAAGGTGTTTGGTTTTTGCTGGGCAGTATAAAGTTATTCTTTTTAAAAAAACAATGCTGTTTGACGAAGGCTTAATTTATATAAAAAATACTGTTTAAATTTATTTAATTGATTGCGGCGTTGGTATTTTAGAGCAATTTCTTTAAATATGCAGCAACAGAAAGAAATGTTTTTTTGAAATTTTGGAATTTGTTTTTCTTAATTCGTAGATGAGTCAGAAGTACTTAAACAGTGTAATTTTTTTTTTAATTTGTCATACTTATTTTGTAGAAGAACGCTAATTTTCAAATTTTTCAAATTGGTGAAACTATTTTTTGTACATGGCACCCTTGATTTCTTTCTACTGTTTCTAATGTAGTTTTTAATTCTCTATCGATTTGTACTATACTTTATTTAATAACTAGGAGGAGCGATTTAAATTTATGGCGCTTAATTCCTGCTATTCGATTGGCCAAATTACAGCCCTTTTTACACAGCCGCAAACGTTGTTTGTTTACTACGCCATTTTGCTTTTGTATCGTCTTATAATTTTTGTGCTATTTTTGTATTTTAAACCTCTGCGTTCTTGTATTTAATTAAAAAAGTTCTTCTAAGAACTCATAATTTTGTATTACGATATTTGATTATGGATTACGCAATGCCGAGTACCAGTGGAGTAGTTAAATCGCCACCAAAAAAGCGAAAACGACTAGACTTAGGCTACTTGTCTGTCGCAGAAAAGCAGTGCATCATTAATATTTATAAAGTTTCAATTAAATCACAACAAGTATTATTTTAATCAAGCAGGTTTATTCTAGTATGTTTTGCTTCTATTAAATAAAAATTCACAAAAATCGCAAATCTTGCAATTATCGGAAGGTGTTGAAAACATACACAGTATTACTTACGCAATATAATAAAAAAGATTTATTGCAATTTTCAAAAATAAGAATGCAAACATAAATAATAAAAAAATAAAAAAACACAAATAACTAGTATTCTAGGTACATATTAAACGAGAATAGTCGTTTGATAATTCACCAATTGTTTGTATTTAACATTTGTCTATAAAATGCCTGATAATTGTTTCCCATAACCTCTTCATTGCTGGAAGATGACGAATCAGCAACATCAATGATTTATTGAGAATTTTTTTTTATAATAAATTATGAGCGAGATCGTTCATTATCAAAAATTGATGCGCGCTGATAAAACAAAGCTTCCAGTGACATATCTAAAGAGGGACCCGATTGTGTTATCTTAAATCCATGGACTTGAACAAACAACGTGGCATGTAAATAAGTCGGCGTCACTAATTTTTGACATGTTTGCAGTTCAATTTGTTTGCTCTTTATTTCTCCAAGAGAAACGGAAGTTTCGCTCGGCATTGAATTAGTATTAAAAACTCTAAATCCAAACACTCCCGGCTATTGTTTTCCATCTATAGCTTTAGTAGTATGTAATAATTTAGTGCGAAATGATTGCAAACTGGAGGGTACATCTTTCATAGAAAATTTTTCTAGAGAAAAACAAAAATGAATATTTTGATGTAATCTTTTCAAATAGTTAACAAAATGCTTTCATAAGTTCGCGAATCTCTTTATTCCACTAGTAGTCTACTGTTGGCACCAACATTGAGACGCGATGTTTTGGTTGTAAAGCTTTAATATCGTAAATGATCTTAAATCTAAGCTTTGTTTAAGCAACAAGTATTAGGAAATATTTGGGTTGTGTTAGTAACGCCGAGGTTCTCTTTTCCAACTGATGTACGTTAAGAAACACAAAGCAAGCAACAAAATCTCAAAACATCAAACTTTATTTGACACAAGATATTTTCAAGAGAAAAAGTCACCTTCGCAAAGCTCAAATAATAATATTGCGCTCACAAGCATGTTATGCGAGGAAAGGTCGAAAAATTGAGATTCACGTCCACTGACTGTCATTTTCTGCTGGCTTATATACGGTTGAAAGTATTCGGATAAATATAAAATTTTCTCTAGAGACATTCAATTTTAGAGCCAAAGTAGAACTACCAGAAATTTAGCCAGAGTTTGATTGAATACGCTTGGATTAAATAAATAATTCAATAATTAAATAAACAATTTATATCGCGTGATCTCTGACAATTGTTTCACCACACTCTAATTAATTGACGCGCATTTTAAAAAAAATAACAGAACCAAATGATTACTGGATTTTAAGGTTCACAGTTCAGCAGCTTCTAAGATTATGACACAATTCGAGCTACGTTGCCACATCTTTTCAGATGTAAAAGCAAAGTAGAGATTTCTCCTTTGGAAATGCGCATCCACAGTTTAAAAACTAGATTTTTTCAACAGTTTGGCGCGTTCGCGATGCTCTGTCATATCTAAAAAAGACTTAGAGCAGATTGGACTTACAATAAAAACATTTAGCGACGCGAAATAATTGACGTGTCTATTTATTAAATTTTCTAGGTGTTCTTAGCGTGATTCTTTGGCGCAAAAAAGTAATAAAAAAAGTAATTTTATAAGCGACTTGTTAATTGTTAAAGACAGAGAAAAGAAAATATTAAATTTGTTTTCTCCGTTTACATCAAAAAAAAAAAAAAAACCTCGTTTCAGCGATAGAATTAAATTTAAATAATCGTTCTTAATTTTCTCGCGTTAGACAGTTCATCGCCTCTCTCGTACAATAAAAAACTTACAAACGCATATTCAGATAAATTTAACTAACCTCTGATCTTTTTATATGCGTATTGCGGTTTTTATAGTCTTGACTGGACGCAGGTTGGCCACCACGTAACGATTTGTCACTAACTAATACCTAATAACTTTACACAAAACGTACACTCAAAAAAAAAAAAATAATAATAAATGTACATGAAAGAAACCAACCCGTCAGTAACCTTTTTTCGGATAAGTGAAAAAAAAACGAATGCGTAAATAACTTTTTTGAGTAGGTAAAAAAACCAGCGCGTAAATTAACTCCATAGCGCAAGTACGTTAAAAAAACAGCCTGACAGTAACTTCTTTTTTGCGAGATAGCAAAAGAAGAACTCTCCTATGCAACTTTCTTCGTTTTTGCACCGCGTCAGTGTTTTTAAAGCTTTCGTTTAAAACTCTCCTTCTTCTTTGTACGCAATTTTGAATTTATTTTCTAAAACGCTCGTTTCTGATTGGTTAAGTTCACGAACCTTCTCAGTACCAAATCTCCCAATTGACTTTTCCTGTTTTTACTCCATCTGTTGAAAG
The DNA here is from genome assembly GCA_035610365.1 of Aquatica leii. Taxonomy (NCBI): domain Eukaryota; kingdom Metazoa; phylum Arthropoda; class Insecta; order Coleoptera; family Lampyridae; genus Aquatica; species Aquatica leii. The sequence continues at coordinate 46,815,263 of CM069435.1, read as the reverse complement.
CGGCGTTATGCTTCTTTCTACCCTTAAGGTGTTCAACAGCTTCTAAGATTATGACACGATTCGAGCTACGTTACCACATCCTTTCAGATGTAAAAATTTTAAAGTGGAAATTTCACTTTTGTATTGTTTGAAATAATCAACATACTTTTTTAATAAATTCTCTAGGTCTTCTTCGCGTGATCTTTCGGCGCAAAAAAAGTAAAACTAATGTTATAAGCGACACGTGAATTGCCACCCGTCAGCAACTGTTCTTAGGGTAAGTGAAAAAAATCCATCGCGTAAATAACAGCCCGACAGTAACTTCTTTTTTGCGAATACGTCAAAAGAAGAAGTTGCATACTTTCTTCGTTTTTGCACCGCGTCAGTGCTTTTAAAACCTTCGTTTAAAACTCTCCTCCTTCTTTGTACGCAATTTTGACTTTATTTTCTAAAACGCTTTTTTCTGATTGGTTAAGTTCACGAACTCTCTCAGTACCAAATCTGCCAATTGGCTTTTCCTTTTTTTACTTTATATGTTGAAAGCGGCGTGATGCTTCTTTCTACCCTTAAGGTGTTATGACGTTTTGTTACTGGACGGAGCTGCGTGTTTCAAATTAAATAAAAATTTACCGATTCTACAATTTTTTTTCCCATTAATATTAAACAAATGCGCTACTGACTATAAAGGAGCATTAAAGAGATGAACTTTACTTTAACATGAATCCTTTCTCTAGTCTTAACAGATTTATAACGCTAATCTTTAGAATTGCTTGACTGTTGATACAATTTCAATATTCAAAATAAACTTAAACTTTATTTTACATACTTTCGTCCTATGTTGATAACTGTACAGTGAAATCGTTCATGACTTAAACTAGTAATTACTGACAATTTTTATTATAAAACTTTATAAACTAGATTTATTAAATTATTACTTCGTTTACGCATTTTAAAATTTGAACATAAATTATCGGTTTAGTAGAACATGTGTGTTTCGGTCGAGTTGCTTTTGGTGACCACTGCGACTTTTTTTGCGGCTAAGAGTATCTTTGTAACTATTACCCTAAAACGGTGCAAGATAGAAAAAAGTTGCACATTAACATTTTTATAGAGGACAAAATTTACTAGTCCGCGGAAGAGTGCAATTACGTTAAATAATTTAGAAGATACAAGTGTGCAAAGTTGCACGAAAATGTCTCACATTACATTAAAGTTCTGTAACTCTTAAGCTATTAGATATAATTATACACTCCCGCGAACTTTTTTGTAGTAAATTTTGTGCTTAATAAATTGTTTATGTGCAATTTTTATCTCTATTGTAGTTTGTTTAATAATAATAAACACTGCATCCAAAAAATACAAAAAATTAAGTAAAATTCGGCACCACCGCAAGTTCCAGCTTCGTTTCATCTGAGCGTTTCATCGTTTCGTTACATGAACCTTCGAAACAAGCATCTTATAAGTCTTTTCAACATTAAAAACATAAAGAAGGAGACCATTGAAAAACCAACAAAAATTAAAAAAAAATTAATTTAACGAGTGGCAAAATTTTGCCTTGTCTCAAGTCTTTGCCGTAAAGATTCACGCACATTCTGTAAATGCGATTCTTATTCTATTTTTTATTGCATCTTATGTACTAAGATTTTCTTGAAATACGTAATTTTTTACAAACCCACATGACAGTAAGATCCGGAGATCTTACCGGCCATGGCACAGAACCTCCTCGGCTATTGATCACGATATTGTTCGTTTAAATAATTACGCACATTTCTAACACTATCATGCTAATACCACAGGGTGTTTCTTGTGTTTTCCGGAACATTTTCTAGTAACTGTGGCAAAGAATTATTCATAGTAACGAAAATTACGACATTACGATGAAAGGTAGCTTCCTTGGTAAATAAAACAGTGGATATAAAGCCAGGCACCCTATTAAGTTTATTGATGGCTTTTGTAAGTACTCTACTCACTGAAGTAGCACTAATTGTACCAAGCTCTTCACTAATTTGTTTGGTGCTAGCTGTTAGAATTTCAAGTACAGCCTGCAATACCATAAATTCTGTTTCTTCTGTGCTGCTAGTTTCCTTTTGAACAGGTGCTTTGTAGTTTACCGATCCTGTTTATTAAAATCAAACCAATAATTTTTGTAATCGACAGATACTACCACTAATTCGTTCTGTCGAAAATTGATTTTAAACAAAAGTTAATAAAGTAGAAAGTAGCAATAGATAATAATGTGACAACTAAGTACAATAAGCAACTTATACTGGCTATTTGTTTTTTGTTTAATAAAAGAAGATAATTAATAAATATCTTCATATTATAACTGCAGATGTTAGACGAAAAACAGTACTAGTGCAAATCAATAGAGAAATAAAATTACATTAATAAAAAAGAGTTTCAGCAATTTGAAAAATTTGAAAATTAGCGCTTGCATACTAAATATGGATGGCAAAATAAAAAAATCTTTTAGACTATTAAAAAAAAAATTCCAAAATTTCAAAAAACACTAGTTTTGTGACTGTTTCTTTCAGATGCTGCATTTTTAAAGAAATTGCTTTAAAATGGCAACGCCGCAATCAATTAAAAAAATTTAAATAGTGTTTTTTATCTAAATTAAGCATTCATCGAACAGCATAAAAAAATTGATGGGTCGCTATTTAAAAAAGTAACTTTATGCTGTCCAGCGAAAACTAAACATCCTGTGTAAATAAAAATATTTTTAAAACATGCAGTTTTTGAATAGGAACGAGTACACTACTACACATTTTGTGCTGACAGTTATACAAAAGCACTAGAAACCGAGGTCGGAGTAATGGCAATCCTTGTATAATATAAATAAAAGCAATAGATGTATAAAAACGAACAATATAACAACATATAATCATTTATTTACTGAGACAAATTATTTACTATTTAGAAAAAACTTTTATCGTTCTTTGTTTTTAACAACTATAGTACCAAGTTGTGTTATTACTTATTGGCGTTATTGCCATTTTATAACTAACTATAATTCAGTTAAGAAAGTTTCAATATGTTTACATTATCATAATGATTTTATGTAGTGTTAGCGCTGATTTTCGCTGTTAGAACAGTTTTAGATCTAAGCTTGCATGTGGCTGCTATTACTAGCGCAATGGTTAAAAGATTATGTTTAACTTCAATTCCTTCGCAGTTACAGATTTCGGGAATTGGGCAAATGAGCTACCGTACTCTCTGTACTGTTGACTGTAATAAATTCTCATTACTCTTCTGAGGTGCGTACGTACTTTCTTTAATGTCTCAAAACCTTTCTTTGGCCTGTCTTTCCAAACAAGTCTACTCTAGTCTAAAACATCGTCAACTAGAAGATAAATTATTTCATGTACTTGGCAAGTCATTTGAGAAAAGTTCTTTATAATTAAAAGTAATCTTTCAATTCCTTCTACTATATTTGGCGACTTTATTGTACATCCTGTAAGTCTGAGGTCTTTAACTTCTTTGTTTGTCTGTCTTCAGACATGAAGAATGGTGCGAACGCTTGTTTAAGAATATTCACCTCTAAAGGTTGATATGTCGCTCTACCTCTAAAACCTAACGCTGTTAGAGTTGCTGCTAATTTGAAGTCATCGTACACAGCCTATCTAAATTTAGAAAAACGTTTAATTCGAGATTCTTCCCGTTATGCTGCTTATCAACAATTCGAGCATAGATATTTGGGATATACGTCTGTTTCTACTTCTTCTGCGCGATATGTGCTACCCTATCACTGTGTTACTAAATACAGTAAAAAGAGAGATAAGATTCGTGCCGTCTTTAACGGTACTTATTCTTTTCATAATAGATCTAAACGATAAACTTTTCAGTAGTCCTAAATGACAAAAAGACATTTTTTTAGATTAAGTCTGGTCGTTTTATGTTGTGGCATACGCATAATGTATAAACAAATTTTCCGTTGTGAGAATCGCTGTTTACAGCACATTTATTGGCGCTAATCCATTTATAATCCCATCGTTGGGTATGAACTGAATACGTTAACGTACGGTTTAACTCCTTCGACTTACCTAGTTCAACGATATCATCAACAATTAGTTGCTTATTACCCGGCGTGATAACTAGTGGTGGCTCCATGGAAGACGCACTAATTCTACGCACCGAGCTTACTGATCTTTTGGGAATAGGAGTTTTTGAATTGCGAAAATAATGCAGTAATGTTCGTAAGGCTTTAGAAGCCTTTTTGTGGATCAATTAAAATTTTTTTTTATGTTTTTGACTGAGGATAAGTCGCTCAAAATTATTGGCTTCAATATAAAATATTTGATGTTTTAGGGTTTTTCTGTTTTCTTGTCTTTATAACTTAACTCGTTCTACAGCATACATGAGCCGATGGTCTTAATTGGGATGACGTTCTTAGTGTTGTTTTTACCTTCTAATGGACTAAATTGGTAGACGGCTTGCCTTATATCTCTCGCTGCCGCTTTTTACGCCTGTTCTAATTTTGTTGAGTCTCAACAAACACAGTTGTGCTACCTCATAATTGCTAAGTTAGAGCTAGCCCCTTTAAAGATTCTGTCAGTTTCAAGTAATTCTTGCGTGGTTCTCACTCTCTCCCCATTGTTTTCATACCTTTTTTGCTAATCGTATTGTAACTATTCTTGATGTCACTAAACGACATCAATGGCACCACGTTGGTACTGCCGAAATGCATGCTGATTTAGCCTGTCGTGGTGCTACTCCTAAAGTGATAAGCAGTGCTTCTTTCTAAATTCCGGTCCGACGTTTTTAAGTAAACTTTTTTTGCATCGGCCTCTTTCCGACAGTTTTAAACTTTTCGTTACCTGGTGTTAAAGTTGGCGCAATTCTTTTTACGCGCGTTGTAGTTTTTCAACCTTTGCTTCAAGTCATCTAACAGTTTTCCTTTTTTCAAAAATGCAACAACGTTTCTCCTGCTGAACTACAAAAGGCTACGCATGTTTGCGTTTGTGCCACCTATTATAGAAACGAAATTTTGTTGCTTTGGCAGAGTAAACTCCTTTTTTTAGAACGGTTGTTTTCGTTTATTGATGAGGAGGGTTTGCTTAAGGTGGGCGAAAAGCTGGTTTTTTACGCCTTGTCGTCGTCTTTTTTTCATTTGCTGTTATTGCCTCAGCAACCTCATCTTTCCTCTGTGTTTTTATTATCATGTCGTCCTTCTTTGTTCTGGTCCTCAAACCGTTCAAGTTCTATTACAATCTAATTTTTGTAGTATTTTGTAGCGCAGTCATCGTGTCATCGTTTTGGAGTTAACACGTTTAAGCCAACAATGGCACCTTTACCGGCGGACCGCGTTAATGCTTCAAGGGAATTAATAGTAACCGGCGTAGATTATGCAAAACCTTTTACTGTTACGGTTAATACTCTTTGTTCGTCTTGTACTACTAAAAACTATCTGCGTTTGTTTGTCTGCACTGTCACTAAAGCTGCACATCTTGAGTTTGCTTTGTCTTTATCTACAGAAGTTTTCTTTTCTTGTTTAGATAGGATCATGGCGCGTCAAAAAATATCATATCGCATTAGATTAGACTGTGGTCGCCATTTTGTTGGCACATATAGAGAGCTTACTGATCTTTATAATTTTTTGCGCAAAAACAATTATTCATTTTGCTAGCATCTCTAACTTGGTAGTATTAAATGGGTTTTTAACCCTTTGTATGCTTCTCATTTCAAAGGCCGCTAAGCGTTTGGTATATCGCAAAATTGGTAACACTACTTTTACATTTGATGAGTTTTGTACTATATTCTTTGAAATCGAAGCAGTATTAAATAGCTGTTCGTTGTGCGCCGTTTCATCTGATTCCGATGAAACTCAAAACTATTTGAGTTTAGGTCATATTCTTATTGATGAGTACTTTTTAGATACTAATCACTTTATTTTTAAACAACGTTGGCAACATCAAAACAGCATTATACAATCCTTTTGTTATCGCTGGTCTGCTAAATATTTGCATACCTTAACTCAACGAAAAATTGGTCTCAACATAACCGCGGTGATGTAGTTCTAGTTGAGGATTCCCGTTAATGTCATAGCTGGTTATGGTTATCTCACTTGCTCCTTTTCGCGGAGGATAGCTCCGCTTCCTGGACCCGATTAATTTTTTTTCATTTTTATTTTTTGTTCTAGTTTGTTCTTATTGTTTTGTACTCTTTTTCCTTTTTTATTTTTTCTTTAAAATTTACCGTTGTTTATAACATTAATAAATTCGATGTCTTTAAAATTTTGATTTAATTTTTTTTTTAGTATAAAAGGAATAACAAATAAAGAGTTAATAAGAACGGTTTAAAGAAGAAAAACGTGTACTTTTGAAATATTTCGGTACTGGCCTGGTATAAAAAATATGCAAAATGTATATAAAATGCATACATGCATATTCTGACAAAATTTTATAAATACATGTGTATGCATTTATTAAAAGTGTACATCTTCAATAACAAAATCGTAGAAAAATTTTAGTTGTAGATGGCGCTTGCACAGAACAAAAATAAAAAAACTCCGTTGAGCGCATAAACAAACACGTGGCACGTTCTTCTCATTTCAATCGCGGCTATGAATTGTTATGTTAAAAGCGTTTTGTTGTGATCTTTGTACCGTATAAGATTCATTCCCGGAACGCCCACTATCCGTTGCATTGGGAGTGATTACTGTCAATTCGTTCATGTTTGAAATCGAAATATCGATTGGAGAAAGCTTATTTTTCCGGTCTTTGTGGTACGTTTCGTACAAGTTTTCACTTCTAATTATTCACACTCATCTATGGTATAAATGGGTGTAGTATTTTCGCTGATTTGTGAAATTTTTTCTGGGGTAAACATTGCTTCATATTTTTATGATTTACTTTAATTTTCCCGTGTTGTCATTAGTGAAGATATTAAAACCCGTTTTGTTTATTGGGAAAATTGTTATGATGACGTCACACCACGTTGATTAAAGATATTGAAACCTTCGCTAAATTAATATAATTCTGATTGTATGCACATATCATGTTGTCACAATGAACTATAAAATTTCTTCTTTGTGTGTAACATATTATTAGACGCACTCTGGTTTAATTTATTATCGAAATTTATATTTTCGTGTTATCATTTACAAATGTAAATTTATTCTTTTGGAATGCAAAAATTAGGCCGACAAGCTTAATTTTTTGTACGACGTGTTGCCCAATCGAAGGAAGCTTACTTCAACAACTATTGTCTGTGATATTGACCTACGTTCTAATGCGATACCTATGTAAATTTATCTTGTTTTTTTCTGTGATAAAATAAATATACTCGTTGCAGACTGTGTTTTGTCATTTATTCTCTTATTGCTTTGGCTAAACTTAAACGACATTTCCCATCCTAATGTTCACCATTTTGGCGCTTTTTTAAATTGCTTTATAATTAGCACATCAAAACCTACGATTCACTCACCGAATTAAGCTGAGTTAGTTGGCAGCAATTAAATTATGAGAAAACTGTCGTAGCAAATTTTTTTTGTAAGCATGTAAAATTATAATTTGAGCTGTTGTCGGAAGCTTATTAATTAAATTACAATTTAGTGTATTGACACTGAATACATTTTTTGGTAATTTCCGACATCCCGCTTAAATAAAGAGACAATAGATTTATTTTATCAAATGAATTTAAAAATATTTACAGTAACAAAACAATAAATATATTTTTGTTATTAATTTTTAAATCCACTATTTTTAATGCAGGCAATTATAATTTTGTAACTAAATCGCAACTTAACTGTCATTGAGGAGAAAAATCATGTGTATTGTATCATGTAATTAGTTATTAGGAAAGACATTTTTATTAATATTTTATTAGTTTTGTAAATTTCAATACTGACTTTTGAACTATTTTACAACATTCTGTAAACTTTTTTTTGTTTTTGTATGTGTAAAGAAATTTTAAATTGGCCAACACTTGGAAACCGTTACACATAAAACTTGTAAAGAAAAACCTCAAGATTTAGTTCCGCTGCTCATCAAACCAAATTACCGACAGTGGAAGTACAGGTAGTAGTCCTAAGCTAACATATTTGAGATAAAAGTTTTAAAAGGTTTTTTTATGTATCACATTGAATAAATTTACAGATGAGTTTAGGCATATTATTGCGTCCTTAATTAGTTTATAGTATATTTTTAATTCATCAGACAGATCAATTTTTATCAAATCATTTGGGTCAATAATAATTTCACTTGATTTTAAATAATTTTGTGTAAAACAAATTATGAGAGAACTTTTTTGCTACTTCGTGCATTCTGTCTGCCAATAATGTTTTTACCAAACAGAACATATCTAAACAGAGTAAGAATACATCCACTTTAAAGCGTAATTTTTTTGATTTGTGATTGTAATCTTAGTCTCCCGATTCATCAAAGAATGTTTTCCTTTTTCTGGATTAAGTATTTTTGAATTATGTTGTTACAGCAAAGTTTGTAGCTACTAGTTTAGCTTCTTCTACTAGAGCATCTTAACTACGTCTGATGGTATCAATGTCTGCAAGTAAACTTTTCATAACAATCAAAAGTTGCGTTGCGTTAGCTTTGATGGCGTGAATTCCACACAGGTTCAAACTGTGTGCATTACAACTTTTCTGACATATTTAAAGCGTTATCGTGCTTCTGACATTTGCATAGCTGAAGGTCTAATCTACATTTTTGCAAAATGACCTTTATTTGGCCAGGGATTGCTTTACCAGTTTTCTGATTAAAGTCACAAAACTCAATAAATTCAAATAATCAACAAGAAAAGCAATACAAACCCGATTTTCTCTTACTCCAAGCAATCCAGTCTCTGTAAGAAGATTCCCTGTTACCTAACTTTCTTGAGAAGCCAGTCATCCGAAAAGGTCTACCGCTACTATCTCGTGGCATTGACTCTGGTTTAGACTGTAGTCTTTTAAAGATTATTGTACTTCTATATCACGTGGTCGGATCATTACTTAATTCATAATGTCTCGTTTGTTCGGATTTTTTTTCGAAGTCAAAAGAACTGACAGTAAAATATCGTTTATCCTAGTGCATAAAATTATATTTAACTTTTAACTACTCGCTTCTTAAAATATAACATTAGTACTCGCGTGGTGTATTTTATACACAATCACAAAAAAGTGTTATATAAATTTTTATTAAATAAAAAATATTAAATATTATTAAAAACAGAAATATGGGAAACAAAACATGTTTTAACTAAATACTAGAAAACAAGTATACAACAAAAGCCCACAAGAACTTGTGCAAAGGACTAGTTTGCTAGCATCATCATCACCAATATTGTTGCAGTCAGGACAAGCAATGATGGTAATCGCATGTTTTTTGCATACTGGTTTGTTACATGTATGGCACGAAATTGTTGTATCCCTGTTTTTTTGCCTTTCACAACAAAAGCACCTTTCTCGTACTTTTGCAGGAGGTTCTTCCTCATGCTCCTCTTGACGTGGTTTGTACTTAGTTAGGAAATGTTGAATATCCGTAGATAATGTCCTTATAGTAGCTCTTTCTGAAAGGTGTGGCTTTATCAAAAACAACGCCAATACTTTTAGAGAAATTTTTCTGTATTTGTGAATCCTTGATGTGTATGGCGTTATATAATATTTAACTGTTTATACCTGCAATATTTACCAACTGAAATATTTTACTAGACATCTTCTCGTTCTTATGAGAACGGAGTACGTGCCACACATTTAGTTCACATTATCTTTACAACTATTGTAATCCATTATTATATCTGGCTTATTGGTTACAGTGTCAATTGCAGCATCAGAGTGCATGGTAGAAAACAGAATTACAGATTTATTTTTTTTTGGCGCATAGGACACAATGTTGACGTCTTTTTGAAATCCAAAGAAGAACGAACCAGGTGCTCTTGATTTATTTAGTAAAAATTCTGGCGGTTTTTGTTTTTTTAATGTCCCAACAATTGTGACTTTATCTTCTAAAAGCGCATTTGCTAAAGGATAATTTCTGTACCAATTATCACTGAGTTTTGTAAAACATTGCGCTTTCGTGGTTGACAAGTATAAGAGCGTCTTGCCATTGTTCTACAAATACTCACGATTGAAATGAAACCTTCACAAAAAACATATTGCGAATATCTTCGACAATCATTCCCATGCTCACTTATGGCCTAGACATTTGGTTCCATAGACTTTGACATTCTCACGTGGTCAGGAAACTGGCCTCGCTCCAATTCCTATTCCTTAGAACTGTCCTCGGGGTTATTGCACCGTTCCCGTAGATACCCTTTGTGTTATATCTAAGCATCCTCCCCTACATCTCCTTTTGCAGGACATTTACTGCAACGAAGTCTTTCGCAAGGCTGGTTTGTGCAATTTCCTTGACCAGCACGTTTCAATCAACGATTTTCCGTCTTTTTCAGCGGCCAAGCGTCACTTAAAGGTCTTGATCTTGGGTGAATGGCACCGGCTGTGGCCCATAAAGGGCGCAATGCCTACTCTCTTATCCAGGATATCCTTACCAGGGTCAGAATGCCCCACGTCCTTGGACGAAAGGCCGTCTAAATCTTGTCTTCACACGGCGGATTTCGTTGCCATCTAAAACGCATTAGAGTTTTAGATGATGACAGGTGTTCGTCGTGCGGCGTTCCTGACACTCCGGCGCATCGGATTCTCGCTTGTCGAAAATTTGATGATGATCGGAGTGCCCTGTCAACCATTATTAGCCCATATCCCGATTCCCCTCAAGCCATTCTCGAACTGGTACCTGATGTGAATTTTTACAGACAATTCGCAAAGAGAGATCAGAATCTACAATAAGAATAACGTTTTATTTTCTAACGAATTATGCATGGTTTTGTTTATTTACTTCTTATAAGTACGCTACGGCAACGTAGGTATTTAGTTTTTAATTTATTAACAGGATGTAATTTATTTAGAGTCATTTATTTCATTATATTTTTATTTTAATAATCTTTTAGTTTTTTTTTCGCCGTAGCTACTTCACTAACTTTGCTTTTCTTTGTTTCCTTTACAATTGTCAAAGTTCCTTCCCCTACCTACTTGGTTTAATGCCTTAGATGCAAGGATAAGCTGTAAGGCAGGTGACTCGCTGAACCGCGTGCTCTCAAAGCACGTCCCAATACCTAGCCCATCCGACTAAGTCTAACCAGACTTTCCTTTAAATGAAACATTTCTTACTCTCACCTATCCTTTTGTGGCGAATTTGTACCAAGCAAATTTGGGTGGTTTGGTGGGTCCACATCCTCCTCCTCTTCCAATTATCACATGTCAAATTTTAGTTTTTTTCTCTTCCACGTTTGAAGCAAACGATAAGTAATATCAGTTGGTGTATTAGAATTTTTGTATTGCCCCTCTGGTTGTTGACCACAATACATCTCTAAGTTGCTCAGATAGAATGTTGTGGGGTAACACGAACGTTTTTAATTTATAATTTGCAGGTTTGTTAGGAATATACTGCACAAAACTACACCTGCCCCTAAAATGTATCAACATTTCATTAATTTTTATGTGTTCGCCTAAATTATAATTGTTTAAAAAATTAACAGTTTATTAGATATTTGACTTGTTTATATACGGAATGCTGCATCTTATTTAAATTATGTTTGGATGTACCCACGATAACCCTCGAACCCAAAGTCCTAGTTACTTGTAGTTTGGTATGGAGCTTTTCATATTCTCTCGGTTCTATCAAAATATGGATTTGATAAAAAAACCGAAAGTGGGTGTTTTTTTTAATTTTTAACAGTTTTTCTTATATAATTTTGTACGTATGTAAATTATTCGAATTATTTTTACAGTTTCTTATAGAGATAATTCTTCCTAACAATTTATTCAAATAAAAAAATTCTAACATTAACAGTTACGAATTTACTGATTTACTAAAGGGGTAAGTAATATCGAAGCGCACAAATATGCTGGAAAATCAATACAAATGTGTACATATCACATTTATGACAGCATAACCTTAAAAAAATATGTAAATATTCCTTCATCATTCCTTATAGGAAAGTCGTGTGGTGACCACACCAGTTATTTTTGTAAGTAATTAGGTCAATGTGTCCTTTGTTAACTAGATTTTTGGCGAAGTTATTACTTTTATTTTGAAATTTGATTGTAGAATCTAAGTTAGTTTTTTTATAAATGTTTTCGTCGTTGAGTAAATTGTAAATTTTATCTTCATATTCGTCTCGTTGTATTATAAGCGTAGCGTTTATCCGATTTGAGTATCAATAAATCATTTTTAGTAGAAAATACCAATTACTACAATTCCATATTAACGGATTGGTACACAAAACCGATAGCACCCAATCGTACGATTAATTACTTTTAAAAAAAAAATGCACACTATGAAAAAATTAACATAATCAAATCTATGAAAAACAAAATCATTAGTTAAAGTAGTCCACAATTTCAAACACAAAACCTAAACATCTTAAAAAACATCTTAATAAATAAAAATTACTCTAAGAATCAAATAAACAAAATATTATTCTATACGATCAACACCAATTCCATCACCATCGACCCAAACTAATAATACCTCTAATTTTGAATAAACCAAAATCATAAACGTTCCCGGGTTAACTAAAAAACTAATTCCGATTTTTAAAAAAAACCAACTTGAAAATAGCGACCTATAATAACAACACCATTTACAACACAATTCATTCCAAAACAAAAGACAAAACAAAGTAATACCACAAACACAATGTTATATATAGAATCAAGTGCATGGGATGCAATAAATGTTATATAGGGCAAACTAAACAAAAAACTATTAATCAGATTAAAAATCATCAAAATCCCAGTAAACACGGATTGAAACTGTAAGTCACAAAATTAAAACAATTGTTTCATTACGTTGTTTCGTGTTAGTTCCATTTTTATATCATTTACATGTAACTGACAGTGAATAAATTGAAAGAGTTCCGATTTTTCACAATTAGTTTTAAACCGTTTCAGTAATTGCAATTTTTATCCCATAATCAGCAACCGTCTAAAAACGGATTTATTAAAACCGAATATTTTTTGAATAACTAGAATTGTTTGAAGATCGATTAAGTAAGATTGAATTATTTTCAAAATGTTTTAGTAAAAACGAATACTTTGTGATTAGTCAGCATTAGTCGTTGCTATATTTTTGATTACTGTCGTCAACGCTTGCGCTGCAAATTGATATCTTTTCACTTGTTCGGTTGCAGTTTGATAAGTGATGCTGTGTGTACAATTACGAAATGGAACAATAAACGGTAAGTCGAAACATTTTATTATAATCCATAAATGTAATCGATATTATTATCATTTCTGTTCTTTATGTATCATGTTTTAATTTGTATTAAAAAATGTAAATTAACACACATGGTTGCGTTAAGGTAGATTATTGCGTAAATCTGATGATACTTTAGGATTTATAATTACAGTTCAATTCTTCAAGTTTTCTAGACGATTATGTACAGGTAAAGGTATTCACAGTGTTTTTATAACTTTCTAATGATTGCTAAACTGATATTTATATTAAGTTTGTATTGCTTTTGATTAAGAAAATGTAATTAACTTTGTGTAACTCTATGATTATGTATGTATATAAATGAAATATTTATTTCTATGTTACAGATGCGGTTAAAAGTTGCTACCCATCAGTAACTGATGCAGTTTTCGAGGCTTCCGTGAAAAGACCACATCCAGGAAAGTTGCAATATGTAAAAAACTCAATGTGATATTGTATTTAAAAATATTTATTGTGCAATAAAATTTGAAACGTGCATTCGAAAATGTATTATTATATTATTGAAAGAATTGTTTTAGTTCATTATTGAAACAAAAAATCATACATGTATCGATCATTTAGTATCAGTTCAAGAACGAAGCTTTTAAAACGTAAACCGAATGCAACATTTAGTTTGCAACAGATTTGAATTTAAAATACCGAAACTATACTGATTCAAATAAGTGAAACAGCGATGGACTTATAGCTATTTTATTGCAGTTAGGTTTCTTTTATGTTTGAAACAAGAGTGAATCATAAATTTTTTGTTTTGAAACTGTTACTAAACATTATCAATTTTGTGTTTACTGGGATGATTCCAAAAACAAAAAGGCAGAATTGGTTCTTGCTTTGCACGATATTAACGCTAGCCACAGTTTCGATTTTAGTAACCCCATCATCTTAGGTATGGAACCCAAATACAATAAAAGATTAATATATGAGATGATTTTTATCACTAGACATAACAACAATTTGAATTTTACTACAGATACTAATAACTTTAATACTGTATACCATAACCTTATCAATAAAAACACCACCACCGTTTATAGCTATTTACAGTAAACTTATCAATAAAATGTCATGACCTTGAATTCTTTACCGTTACCTTTCAGTGCCAAAATTTTTGATTAATTGATTTCTGGTCTTTGTGATATTTGTGAGTTTGTTGTAACTATGGTATGTTTTTTTAAATCATTTACATTTTAATGTTTTTTTGTTATTTATTTATTTTACCAGTTGACTGTGTTTGGCGAATCATAGCTAAGTGTTTTTAGTTTTTTGTAAGTGGATTTTTTGGTTTTTTCTTACATCATACTTACTATTTTTAGTTATCTAAAAGATCAAAACAATTTTATATTTAGTTTAAATACTTGTTTCAAAATTACCTAGTTTGTATGCTTATATTAATTTGTTGTTTTTATTAAATACAGTGGCCTGATGAAGTCGACACTTTGTCCTCGAAGTCGCCTAAAACCACATGAAGTAGTGTTTTACTGTCGCCTTCTCCTGTACAGAAGGATTTAACATAATTCTGTTTAAAAAATCATAGGAGGTTTAATTTTTATCGTCAAGAAATATTAATCTGCTATGTTTCTCTATACTGTACTTCCTTTTTTATTGCACTTACTATGTATCTTTGGGAAAAATAAATTAAAAACTAGCTCAATTTCAACGAGATCAGGCGTAACACACAAATATAAGTTGTATTTTCTAAATAAAATAATTTTCTTATATATATATAATAAAAATTTATTTTTGTGTAAACATTTATGTTACTTATTAAACATAAGAGTTTTTGGTATTTTCTTAGGTATATTTTACTTAGAATTTCTTGCATTTTGTGTATACCTCGCTTATGAAAACTAATTCAATTAAGAGCATCATAAACAACACATCTTCTAATCATAGTGAATATGCGATAAAAGACACTAAAAAATATCGAAAAATTGAATGAAAAAATAATGTGTAAAATGGAAAAATAAAATAAGATTAAAAAAATAACAGAAAACAAAACGATACTATGATTTATGCCTATACCTTAAATCAACACGGAAAATAAATACATTTTCTCGAAGACAAAATTTTGTCTCAATTAAAGATAAAAAAATATTCACAAACTTGTTTTGATAAAACCTGTGATAAAACTATAATCAATATTAGGTTTTCTTGCGCCTGTAGGTTGGCAACTTACTTTACACATTTTATTATAATATTAGACAAAGTGCGTCAAGGCTATTCCCTCGGTCTCTTGTGCCGAAACGATAGAAGATATCAGCCTAATTTTTTAGTGAGATATGTAAAGTGTTAAAGACTATCTTTTTAAATTATTTCCAGTTATACAAGGAGCTTTAAAAATTGTAAAATATCAAAATTACAACATTACATTTTCTATAAAACTTTTTGTAATGCATATGTCTAAAATAAATGATTAAAAAGTTGTTAAAACTCTCTCAAATCTGTAAACATTTTTTTTCAGCTTTATTTCTAGTAGGCTTTGCTTTTTAAATTGTATTTGATAAATAGTAAAAGTGACTACTATTGTTATCTGACCTATTGTCCTTTTATGTGCCTTATCGTTCAATGAACGACCTTACCATTTCGGTAAAAACAGTCTAAAGTCCAACGGCTATAACAATCAGATGATTGTTGTGAAAAGAATATCTAGAATCGATAAGCAAACTGCGGTTTGTGACCAAAGATTAACTAAAAACATAAAACTACAATTAAGTCATTAACATTTGTGGAAGAAAAACAAGAAAAAACCTACAATAAATGCTTAATATGCATTTTATGCATAATGGCACTGGTTTTTTAAAGCATTTTCTAAGGTTTCTCAAGATATCTGATGTTAGAGAAGCAAATGTATTCTTCATTCAGTAGTCGGTGGAGTGTTATAAAGTACATTTTTAATATAATTCCGTAAAAAAATCAATGCTGGTTAATTCAGGAGATTTCGGTCCATTTTGGGAAATTTATTTAAATAACTCCTTACACATCGACTAAAATGTGGAGGTGGACCATCCAGCTGTAGCCGCATTTTTCTTCTAATATCTAGAGACACGTCATCCAGAAGAGTCGAAAATTCTTGTTCTAAGAAACGAAAAAATTGTGCACCGTTCAAGTTTCCATAAAAAAAATAAAGACCAATTACGTGACCTACAATTCTTTAACAGCGTTCACGGGCAAATTTAGTAACTAAACGAGTTTTCTTTACCAAAAACGAATCGAAAATGACCCCGAAAAATTCCAAGTTCAACCTCCTTATCAAACCGAAATTTTTCAAAATAATCTGCGTAAGTTGGGTTGCCTAACTTAGCAAGTAGAAAATCAATAAATTCTAAAATACTTATTTATATTTATGTTACAACCGTTCAAGTTTCCATTAAAAAAATAAAGACCAATTACGTGACCTTCTACAATTCCCCCAGAACATTATACAGGTGACGGTTTTCAGTATCATAACAATGAAAGCTATCAAGTTGTTATCAAAAGTTGATTTTTCAGTGAATAAAACATATTTAAAGAAATCATTTTCAGGCGCAAAGCTTTATAAGCAAAAATCCAATCCCCGTTGAAAGTTTCGTCCATATAAATGCTGATGAAGTTTTATATGATTTTTAAATTTAAATTTTTAAAATTTTTGAAATTTTGCATACACTTGATTGACTTAATTCCAATTTGTCTAGAAATTGTTCTTGAACATAAGTAAAATTTCCGACCGATTATGCTGTCTGCAAAATACAACAAACCGGACGAAAGCACAAAAAAGATTTATTTTCAATACATAAACAAAGTCGAGCAGATTAAAATCTATGAAATAATTATTAACAAAGTTTTAGTTGTAATTCTTTAAAAATACCAAAAAAAATAAGATTTTAAACAAGCTTTCCAAAGACAATGATTTTTAAGCATGATATTGCTCAAATATGAATGCTACATTGATAAAAACCTGTTAGAAACTTTTAGAATTTACTGAAGAATTGTGTACAGCTTTTATTAGCGACGACATACCGTTAACAAAATTAAAACTATTTAAGGACTTCTGTATTTCTTTTTAAAATTTTTTAAATTGTTTTTCGTTTGTTACAGGGAAACAGTCAACTATATGATGAAAGTCAAGTGAAGGCAAATTTTGAATACCTTGAAGAAGGAAAATCGGTATTCTGACAACTTTCCAAATGAACATTTTCTAGTGTTGCTTTCTAAATTATAAAAAACAGTGTCTAATAATATAGGACAAAACTTAATTCACGTTTCACATCAACGGGTTTAGGTTTTCCTGACCCAGTTCAAGCGCTTAAGACAATTCTCAACGGTGTTTCAATAAACAGCAAAACTGTTATTATAAGCTTAGATGCTTCTTTCGTCGACTCAATTTTTAAAGAATTTTCTCTCATCGAGTATATTAATTGAAAATTAAAAATAGAAACGTCAGAAATGTAAATAAAAAAATATAGTTTGTTGTTGTGACTGTGCTGTACTTTATTACGGCGCGACTTACCAAAATTTAAGATTTATCCTATATTACTTTGGCTAAGTACCTACTTTCCCATTGTTCGAATTATTCGTTCAACCATTCTATCAGATTGAGGATAGAGAGGATGCACTTACCGCACCATTCCATGACGTTTTTTTGCCGTTCGTCCAGTAGAATCTTTTTCAAACTTTCTTTAATGTATTTCCTGACGCACCATCGTGCAAATACTGCAACATTTCTGACACTGGACTTTTTGGCACTATCAACTGCAGTTTTTTTCTGTGCTGTCGACATTCTTTAGAGATAGCTTAAGAATACCGTCTTCTACTGTCAAAGGGTCTCACTGCGCTCAGTATGCTTTGATGTTTCCGCCTAAAACAGTAGCTGTCTTTTTTGATCACGTCATTCAGCTGTCTGTCATCTACGCAAGATCTTCTTGATGCATCTTTCTTCTTAACTAATACCACTGATGACGCTCATAGACTATTTGAAAGTTCAATCACACTTTGTCTTTCCATATCTGTAATTATTTGTTCGGCTTCTTCTCTTTTTGGCAAACTAGGCTTAGATTTCGGGTAAGTTTGGCAATATTCGGGTATTATCGTAAATCGTTAAACGTTACCTTCCTACTAGAAAGAAAAACTTGGTTCCTACTCGGGCGCCATTTGTGACTCTTTGTCCGAATCGAATTGCTTAGCTGAAATAGAAAGCTAGAGAACGGTACGGTTCTCGGGCGCCAGATTTGTTTTAGGAGTTTACTCTTCGTTCGACGGTATTGTCCTGGTAAATTCAGTGGAGACACGGTTGTCTAGGACTTCGAACGGACCTAAAAGCGGAATGATGCAACGAAAATAAAAGACAAGAATAAGTAAATAAAAATAACTTTATTGTATTTTTAAAATAAACGATAATTCGGCGAGCTAATCGCGGAGAGCGAAAGCGGCGGAAACGAACACCAAGCAAACGTGGGGTGATCTATAAACCAATGCTAATTAGCGTACGTTCGACAAGCGGTGACGTCGGTGACCAAGCAAGCATGCATGCAATACGGTATCAGCCTCCGTTGGATCGGTAGACAGGGTTAATCGGGTTTGAAGCTTAGGTGAAGGAGACGGAATTTAAGAACGTTACTGAATGGCGTATCCGCAAGCCAAAACCAAACACTACGGATACAACGTGTTGACGGCGTATTCGCAGGCCAAAACAAAACACTACGAATACGACACCCAGTAAAAGATGGAGTGGAGAACGGTAGACGGGGAGGCCAACGGTATCTCCTCGGAGGTTCGGTTAATATAAACAAAGCGGCTTACCTTAAAGTTCAGTTGGTGCACTGGGACCGCGGACTCCTCTTCGGTTTGAGCTTCAACTAAAACTGGCGTTCTTACGTTGTGGTCCCGGTTTTATTGCGGACGGTCAGAAGAGAGAAAACAACTTTAAGCGAAGATAACATGCGCTCTGACGAGTGAAGCGAGGATAGCGCGCGCTCTAATGCGCGTTTGGTACCCGTGGAAATTCCATATGATTATTTATTTCCAAACGGACCACGGATAATTATAATCTTAATTAAAATAAATCAATCTTAACAATAACATAAATAAATGGCGGTTTCCTAAATATAAAATAATTCTAAAATATAAATAAAAGTAAAAAATACAGTTCCATACAACAACTTAACTTAAATTTGTAACGGTTTGTTACAATTGTCGTATCGGCCGAGCGTCTCCGGTATTAACTTTGTGCTTTACTACGTCAGCTCTTCCTTTGGAACTACTTTCCAGCGCAAACACATCTTGATACTGTTGGATCAATGTTTTAACTTTAGCCAGCTGGTCTGGGCTGAGGTTTTGGCACTTAGAAGTAAGAATGTACAATAGATGTTGTAAACACTTTCTCGGCGACATAGCTTTATTAGAATTTACGCACATCACAATTTGAGATACTGGTGTAGATTTGCTTACCACGCTCGTATTTTTCAACGTTACTGGATTTGAGTTAACATTTAAGTTCTTTACTAGCATCGTGGCTTTCATTAGTACTAATGTTCTGCCAGCTAGTGGCTCCTTTTAACCCGAATTGCCTTCCATTTGTTCTATAACGCAAATGTAGCCTTCCCGGAGATTTCCATCCAGGCGTGCCATCACCACACATAGTTCTTTCAGGCAGAGTCACGTCTTCATTCAATAAGACAGAGATTTCCAACCCGCGGCTTTCATTATTACCGCCCGCTCAAAAATAATAAGTAAAACCATATTATGAAAAATAACTACTACCGCTCTTTAATGTTTAATAGCAGCTATATAAATATATACCTGTGCGGATGCGGCCCCCTATTTACTCCATGAATCTTATGGTGGCTTTCGGTCATTCATAAGTTGGAAACCCCTGTGATAAGACATCGTTCTTCACGTCTAAGTAGAACTCATACTTCTTTATAACGTCTATTTCCAAGATACTTCCTTCCGTGCTTGATGGTACAGTACTCCATTTCCGAAACCAATAATGACTTTTACTTGTCCGTGAGTAGGTATTAGTCATACCGTTACTGGTGATGTCTTCTGATTTTTTAGTAATATGGCAAGATGAATGAGGGTTTTTGTCGCTCCCGTGTCAACCAGTAACTAAATACTTCTTCCATTAATTTTGTCATCGAGATAAATGCTGCGCAATTCGTCCATAGGCGATGCCATTTGAATGGTAATTTCTGGTGCATGAATAGATGAAGTTAACTTTTGTTTTCTTTTGCTCAACATGTTCCAGACTTTTGAATGCTTTTCTTGTTTTTTAGGCTTAGTAAGGTGTCGTCGTACGTAACCTACTTCACCGCACATCGAAGTCACCAATTCTCTTTCCCAAAGCATTTGTTGTGCTATTTCCTTGATGGTTTGCGCGGGTATTTATGCAGCACAACGGACCTTATTGCTGCTTTGGTGCAATGCCTGTTTTGCTGCTTTAAACTCTAAGACGTAAGTTAAAGCGTCATCCGTTTTAGATGGAGCTAGCCGTAGAGTCAACTGAGTTTCGTTGTCTTAAAGTTTATCTACAAAAACCTGTATAACCCATTGTTCTAAAAAGCTATCTGGCCCGTAGGATACGCAAACCGTGTCAGTCTAGCAATATCAGTTCCAAACTTTTAAAGGCTTTCTGCAGCTTTCTGAACACGGTTTTTTATTTCAACTCAATATACTTGCGTAAAAATATTTAAAAAAAGTTTTTGTTAATGAGAATTTTAAAAATAAGTAAGTAAATTACTTAATCTTAACTAATAAAATCATTTTTAGTCAAAAATCGTTTTTTCCAATTTGGGTTGGGCACGCCGATAAACAGGGTGGGCATGTGCCCACTCAGGCTTCCTCTAACGCCGTCGCTGTTTAGACGTACTTTTGTTAGGTAGTGACTTAATTAACCATACACAAAACGTTATCAACTTTGAAACATTCTTATAATATTTATAGTAAATATTAACAATAAAAATCAAAACATTGTTTTAAAGTGTTATATACAGTATCTGAAATACTATTACAGACTCAAGGAGTTGTAGCGTTGAATGAAAACTTTTCTTTTTAAAGATTTGGTCTAAAGTGGCTCATGTCAGTTTTAAAATATTTGCAATTAAAGTTTTCAGGACAGTCCTGACTATGAATGGAAATTGTTTATTCATTGTAATTATGCTGTAAATGATGAGTGTAAATGCTGTAAAATTCGTGAGACGTATTGATGTGTTTTGTTAATTATTATTTTCTTTACAAGATCAATTGTTAATAAAATAATTAAAACAGATAGTAATGTTTATTTCTTAGCATTATTACTGACCTAGCTTAACACAATTTACTTTGTATACACGGTCACGTTTATCTTGGGTTGTAATTAAAACAAGACTTCAGATAATTAAATGCAAAATTCAGCTTTTTTAGAACTGAGTCCGACAATCTGATTTATTTCTGTCTCGATTTTTTAATGGATTTTTTCATAAACTTTATTTTGGCGTGTGTGCGAGGACTTTTTTCTACTTACGAAGGGCGTGGTCAATAAAGCCCATCCTATGTATTAGCAAGGGAAGAAGAATAAATCTTTTCAATCAAATCAAAATTTCAATATTTGTTTTTCTTCAATGTATATGCAGATATTGTAAATTGTAAAAGATTAGACACGAAGTAATGCTAGAAGAATAGGCCACACAGCTAACGTGTTCCATAGTACACTACATCGTGTTTTAAAGAATTATTCTTTGTACCCTTACCATTCTCAACGAGTCCAACAGTTAACCGACGTTGATTTTGAACCGCGACTTGAGTTTAGTGCCCAAATATTATTTTCAGATGAGTGTTGTTTTACACAAATGGAGTGCTGAATTTTCACAACACGCATGTTTGGAATTAAGCAAACCTTGATGAAACTCATCAAAGTCACTTTCAGTAGCGATTCTCTTTTAATGTTTGAGCGGGTATTTTAAGAAATCATTTAATTGTACCGTTTACTTTACCAGATAGACTTACAGGCGTCTTGTACTTTTACAAGAAACTTTTGCGCATGAATTTGATAACTTACTTCTTTAAGTTCGCAAACAATGTGGTCTATGCACAATAGAGCTCTTCCGCATGTACGTCGCCCCGTTTGAGATTCCTTAAGAATAATTTTTACGCGTCGTTGAATTGGAAGAAACGGCACTAGACGCTGGTCAGCCCGTAGACCAGATATTAACCCTTTAGACGTTTTTCTGGAGCTATGTGAAAGGTAAAGTATACAAAATCCACGTAAATAACGGACAAGAGCCGCAAAGTAAATTTTTTGCAGCAGCAAATGCAATTAGACGTAATGTGCAATTATTTACGCGAGTAAAGAACAATTTTTGCTGACGTTTAGACGTTTGTGTTTTATCCAATGAAGGAGGTATTATCTAGTCTACTTGAAAAGAATGTGCAAAATACCACATTCATTTAACGACAGTAATTTTACTACGCGTTACCTGATAACATTATTTTGTATTTATTTTTATTCTTAGTGTCAACAAATCGCTAACAAGAAATTTGCTCTTCTTAGAACAGCTTATTTTTTTTCGTGGTGTCAACAACCTTAGGAGACTAAAAGTCCGTTGGAGTGTATTAGAGTAACGGAGCGGTGGTAGAGCCAGAGCATAAAAAAAGGAAGATTGCCGCTAAGAATAAGTGACCATTGTCGTATTATAGTAGCGTTAGGAATATCTTTTTTGTTTATATGTTTAACTAACAATAGTCTGTGGCTGTATTAATAAACGTATTTGTAATAAAGGTTTATTAATGAATTTTACACCTCGGCAAACCTTTACATAACAAATTGGCGACGATCCTGAAAAAAAAAACGTGGGACAAATATCCATAACTGTCATATAAGTTAAGTTAATTAGATGTTAAGTTAGTTGCCTAAATCAAGGATTTCGTGTAAGTTATGTTTGAAAATAAAGTTCAGTTTCGATTCACACACAAAAGCGTTCGCATTGATAAGACATGGCGCAGTCGGTAGGATGTTATAAATTGTTCGATTAGTTTATCACTCGATTGTCTTGAAGTAAAAAATTTATACCGTTCGTAAGTTAAATTCTTCTTTGGTATAAAATAATTATCAAATTTTTTTTTCAACACTTTAATTTTGTTAGTTTCATTTTCTCCTAACGTAAATGAATTAAAAATTTCAATAGATTCTTCTCCCATACAAAACAATAATTGCGCACACTGAACTTTCTCTTCTTTCTTATCTAACTCAGTAGCAGTGGCATAAATTTCAAAGCTCTGCTTCCATTTTCTCCAATTTTCAGCTATATTTCCTCTAAAATTTAATTTCGCAGGTATATTCTTCTCCATTGCTTATTTATTTCAATTATTTATATAACTTTTAATTAATTTTAGTTTAAACTTCCATTTCATTCAGATACCATTTCTTTATTCCTTTATCAACAGGTGGTGATACGGAAAATTTTTGAATTTCTGCGTTCACTAGCGTAGTTATTTTAATTCAATAATTTGTTAAAACATTAATTTTATTTAATTTGCCAGTCTATTACAATTTCACAATTACTCTTCTTATTTTCACACGCTTTATTTTATTTTCCTATAATTCTGATTTTTATAATCTTAACGACTGCGCCATGAAAACAAAGATTCAATAATAGGTTTAGCTGACAGCATAAAATTAGGTATAATCAATTTTAATGATGAAATAAACAACGTTAGTTCTATAAGTAAAAATGAATATGAAATGTTAATAAGAAACTATGAATGTATATTCAAAGGTATTGGTAAAATTGGTAAGCCTTATCACATTGAAATTAATAACAATGCAATACCAGTATTAAATCCAGTTCGAAGTATACCATTTGCAATTAGAGATCAGTTTAAAAACTATTTAGATACGTTGGTCAAATTAGAAATTATTGAACGGGTGAATGGTCCTTCCGATTGGTGTAATTCATTTGTTTTAGTAAGGGAAGCTGATAATTCGTTGCGTATTTGCTTAGATCCACGTGATTTAAATCATGTAATTAAAAATCATAGATACAAACTTCCAACAATTGATGAAATTATTTCTAAACTCAATGGTGCTCAAGTGTTCACTACACTTGATGCAACAAGTGGATTTTGGAACATACCCCTTGATAAACCAAGTAGTAATTTATGTACATTTGGGACTCCTTTTGGACGTTTTAAATTTGTTAGGATGCCTTTTGGTATCAAAGTGGCGAGCGAGGTATTTCAAGAAAGATTTAGAAACATTTTTATGATTGAAGGTGTTGAGGTGTATATCGACGATATTTTAGTATTTGGTAGAAATAAGAAAGAACATGACAAAAGATTGCAAAAAGTTTTTGAAATAGCTAAAAAAGAAAATATAAAATTCAATTTAAATAAATGTAAATTTGGTATGTCTGAAGTTAAATATTTAGGCTATAAATTCTCATACAAAGGTATTTCGATTGATGATGATAAAATTAATGCTATAACTAAAATGAAAGAACCGGTTAATGTAAAAGAAGTACAACGTTTTCTAGGTTTAGTTACTTATGTAGGGAGATTTGTAGAGAATTTGTCAAGTTTAACAAAACCATTAAGGGAAATTATCAAAAAAAGTAATGAATTTGTTTGGAACAAAAAACAACAAGATGCTTTTAATAAATTAAAACAAATCATAACAAGTAAACAAACATTACAATATTATGATCAAAATCAGCCCATAGTTGTATCAGTTGATGCGTCAAAATCGGGTTTAGGTGCGGTTTTAACTCAAAATGACAGACCCTGTGCATACGCTTCACGAGCTATGACTCCTACTCAAGAAAACTATGCACAGATTGAAAAAGAATTGTTGGCAATTTGTTTTGGCACGTCTAAATTCCATCAGTATGTTTTTGGTAGGAAATTCATAGTCGAAACAGACCATAAACCTCTCATACCAATTTTCAAACGACCTTTAAATATGTGCCCTTTAAGGTTACAAAGAATGTTATTATCCTTACAGAAATATAATATTGAGTTAGTGTACAAACCAGGAAAAAAATTAGTAATCGCAGATACTTTATCGAGAGCTTATTTAAGTGAACAATTTAATGACGAATTACAGTTGGAGGCTCATATCTGTGTAATAAATAAAATAATAAAATTTGCTGATAATAGGTTAGTCGAATTAAATGATGAATCCGAAAAAGATGAGGAGCTTAAGTTAATTAAAAAAATTTTTTCTGAAGGTTGGCCCAAAAAGTATAACAAAGTACCAGACTTAGTAAAACCTTATTATAATTTAAAATCGGAAATTACAGTAGCAAATAATTTAGTGTACATGAACCAAAGACTAATTATTCCACACTCTTGGAGAAAGAAAATTCTATGTGATATACATACAGGTCATTTAGGTGTAACAAAATGCATTCAAAAAGCTAATTTTAGTGTATATTGGCCGGGTATATCCAAAGCAATAGAAAATTTTATTAGTGAATGTCAAGTTTGCAATAAATATGCACGCTCAAATACAAAAGAACCTATGATCAATCAGGAAATAATTAAAAGACCATTGTATAAAGTAGGCATAGATATTTATCAATTAAACGGTGAGAATTTTCTTATATTAGTCGATTATCACGCAAAATTTCCGGAGATCCTAAATTTATATAATGATCTAACATCAACTAATATCATAAATAAAATTAAAGAAACGTTTTCTAGACACGGTATTCCTGCTTTACTTGTTTCCGATGGTGGAAAACAATTTACTAGTAGTAAATTTAAAGATTTTGCCAAATGTTGGAATTTTAAACAATTAATATCTTTACCGAATTATCAGCAATCCAACGGCTTAGCCGAAAGAACTATTCAAACCATAAAAACAATGCTTAAAAAATGCATTGATAATAATGACGATTTAAATTTAGCACTGTTAACATATAGAAATACACCAATTTATAACTCATACACTCCTTCGCAAATTCTTATGTCGAGATACCTAAGAGATAATTTACCAATATCTTATAAAAAACTAGATTCTAAACTAATTAATAAATGCGATTTTCACAAAAGAATTCAAAAATGTCAACAGAAAGATAAAAAATATTGATATGAAAGGCACCAGGTATAGACATAATATAAAAAACGGAACCTTAATAAGATTCCAAAAAAAACCTAAAAGTACATGGCAGTTAGGTAGAATTGTAAAACCGATAGGGAAACGAGCTTATTTAATTAAGAAAGGAGATGTCATATAAGTTAAGTTAATTAGATGTTAAGTTAGTTGCCTAAATCAAGGATTTCATGTAAGTTATGTTTGAAAATAAAGTTCAGTTTCGATTCACACACAAAAGCGTTCGCATTGATAAGACAATAACGAAAAGAATACTACAATAGCATTAATTGGTTCGATAGATAGCTTTAATCCAAAAAGAGACAGCTGGATTATATCAAGAGCAGTTAGAGTAATTTTTTAACATAAATGGTATAAAAAAAGCATGCTACTGTTGCATCTGATAATCAATCAGCTAGAGAATTAGATAAACGTGTAAGTGCATTATTAGGCCTTATTGGTTCGGATATTTACAAGATACTCAGAGATTTATGTACGCTAGACTTACCGAGTACCAAAGCGTATGAAAATCTATGTAATCTTTTAAAAACCCATTTTTCGCTAACAACTTTAGAGAGCATATAGAATTTTACAATGCAAAACAAGAAGAATATGAAGATGTTAACGATTGGTATGCAAAAATATATAATTTGTCAACTAATTGTGAATTTGGTGTGCAGTTACAAAATATTTTAAAAAACAAATTTGTGTGTGGCTTAAAACAAGAAAAAATAAGAGATAGACTTTGTAAAGAAAAACCTACAACAATCTTAAATAAATTACTGGAGATTGCTCAAGCAAGGGAATCGAGTATTCAGGCTGAAAGCAAAGACGTGCTTTTTTTACATAAGAAGAAACCTGTGCAACAGCAGAACTATGAAAAAGTACATGGTACAGCAAGAAATTTTTCAAATAAGATGAAGAAGAAACTGCATATGTAATAAATGTAAAGTAATAAGACATTTATCAAAAGTAATAATACTAAAAGCATTAGACAAAATACTTTGGATGGAGAGTTAAATAATTATTGTGTAGATATAAATGACATATATTTTACCAATGAAAAACCTTTATATATAAATGTAAGTTTAAATAACAATGATTATAAAATGCAAGTAGAGGGAGGTTTATCAGTAATAAGTTATGACTTCTATGAGAAATACTTGTCTGAGTGTGAGTTAAGCATTATTTTATAACATTGCGTAGCTATTCCGGTTGTAAAATAAAGCTAATTGGCTGTGTAATTGCAAACATTAAATTTGGAAATGTTATTTGTAAAACAGTTGTTAGAAACGATACGCCAACTCAAAATTTGTTGAGCAAAAATTTTCTGGAAAAATTTAATTTTAAACTGACTGCAAATGTATTGGGAACAACTATGAATAACAGTGAACAATTATTTAACGAATTTACAAACATTTTTCAAAATAAGTTAGGATGTTACAAGTATAAACAAATTGATTTGCAGGTAGCTGAAAGCACCAAACCTATTTACCTTAAACCTATTCCTATTGTATTTAGATCTAAGGTAAAACAAGAGTTAATGAGATTGGACAAGGAAAGAGTTATTTCAGCAATTGAATCATCAGAATGCGGAACTCCTATTGTACCCATAATAAAACAAGACGGGAATCTGAAGATTTGCGGTGACTATAGAGTAACGCTAAATAAACATTTGGTAAAAGATAAATATTTATTACCAACCATGAAGCATATCTTTACACTGCTCAGTGGGGGAGAATCGTTTAGAAAAATTGATTCGAGTAATGCCTACAACTAAATATGTGTAAATGAAGACTCTGGAGCACACATAGAAGTATCTACAAATTGATAGATTACCATATGGCATTACACCTGCTAGTGTAACTTTTAAAAGAAAAATGGAAAAATTATTACAAGGATGTAAGGGTCTTGCGTATTTTTTATACAATATCATAATAACGGGCAAAACTAGAAAAGATCACGAAAAAAATATAAGAGAAGTTTTCAAGAGATTGGAAGATACAGGACTTCAAATAAAAAAAGGAAAGTGCTTTTTTTCAAAATGAAGTAAGCTATTTGGGATATACAATCTTGAAAGAGGGATTAAAAATTCAGATAAGCAAAAGGCAATTATCGATGCACCCAAATCAGAAAATGTTACCCAAGTTAAAAGTTTTATTGGTATGGTGACATATTATGAAAAGTTTGTTCCAAAATAATCGGTAATAATGAAGCCAATTATTTAATTATTAAAAAAAATTGACAAGTACATATGGGCTGATGCTTGTGGTAAGGAATTCGAAGAAAAAACGAATAATAGGATCGGATAATGTACTAGTTCATTTTGACTCCAAATCCCAATAATTCTGACGGACGCATGTTAAAATTGAATAGCAAGAGCATTACTGCATACATTTTCAAATGAACAATTGAAACCGATTGCTTTTATATCAAGAACGCTAATGCCGTCAGAAAATTATTTAACATTGGATAAAGGAGTGTGAGCTATATACTAGTTAGTAAGAAAATTCTATCACTACTTAATGGGGCAAGAGTTCACGACACAAACGGATCATAAACCGTAGACATCAATCTTTGGAGAAAATAAGGGAATTTCGTAAATGGCAGCAACACGGTTACAACAGTGGGCTTATTTCTGTCAGGTTTTGCATATAAAACGGAAAGACCAATCAAGTTGCAGATATGTTTAGTAGAGTGTAATGTTAGTCGCCTCTTCGGGGTTCACTCTGGATAGCATCTGTGCTGGTTCTCCAGTACAGATCTGAACTAAATGACTGACAACGACCTACATTTCACCATGTGGTGTTGTTGCCCTTAAAACGGATACGTTTCCACCCAATTTCAAGGTTTAGGCGTAAGCCTGGGTCCTGTGTTAACGGCCGAAACGTACCGTATCTTAACGTGGTAGTAGTTGTGTTGACGCCCTTCTTTCGATTGGCTCTTCTCTACAGCGGCTTAACGTCCGTGGATTGTAGACTTAACTGTGTACGATCTATACGTGAGGGAAAGGTTCGTCATGTGACCGCTTTCCTTAGAATAATAGTCACTCTACCCAATTGAGAGGGAAGGAGTTAGACAGGAACTGGAGGCACGACTGGCAGACATAACCTGTCTTGTTCACGTCGGTAAATCTGGACATAGCTGAATTCTGAAACTCGGTTCAATCTTCAGACAGGAGCTTGGAGCACGGCCTCGGCCTTAGGGTTTTACCAGTGCCGGTAAACCGGAACTTAGTTCTGAAGGGAGAAGAAAAGCCGAGTCCTATTATACGAAAGCATGGCAGGGAGGACTAGTCCATCCGGCAGAGGAAGCTTCTTGTGGTAACCGTACGCGGACTAATACGCCCGGGGTCTATGTGAGTGTCCTTGCGCCTCAGACCTATAGAACGGTCAGCAATCTACCCAATTCCAGTATCCCCAGTATGCTGGTGCACTTATGCAGATAGGGCGAAGGCTGTTTGAACATTGCAAGGTAGCAGAAGAATCCATTTTTGTAGGATGGAGGGGACTGCGACGGCGACTCGTCCAACGTGGTGCGGCAGCAACACAAGTATCCGAGGGTGATAGAGAGTCCCACCGGGGACCCGCTGTCCCGTGCTCTATCAACTGGTGTCGGCCTCTCGGGGGCGTGGGAACTAGCTTTGGCACAGGAGGTCATCGACTTATTCTGTCGTGCGACATGTCCTTTAAGAAGGGGAGAGTGCTACGGCACTTTATTCCCGCCTTGTTCCACTGCTATCTCCTATTTATAGGCGCGTGAAAAACTGGTTTGGAGTGCTGCACTGGCCAGCTAACATCGACCGGAAATAAGAGTCAGTAAAAGATGTAACCGTTCCGAGTTATACGCTAAAGGGCCAATTTCTTACTAAAAGACTGGGTCGCGATACCTGCGGCAGGGGGGCTCTAGTTTTACTAGTTCTACCGCCTACCGTGTAACGGAAACCGGGGTGCGAGGACCAGAAGCTAGGATTTGCTTTAGTAATGCAATAGATTGCACAACACTCCGGGTGTGCGTAATGAGGAGGGGGGCTTACCGCCCTCCCATGCCCCCCGGTGCAGTCGTAACTATAACTCTATTAAGACCCAATTAATATCAAATATATTTCAGACGGTTATAACGCAAAATCGACGTATATCATCTTAATAATTTCGGACAAAATACCAGTTAATTTCAAAAATGTTCTTACCGAAACAAGGAAGGATTTTCTATTAAGCAAAGTATTAGAATATATCATGACAGAATGGCCTGAAAAGATAGAGAGATAAGAGCTCTTACCATTTTTTAGAAGACGATTTGAATTATATAATGAGCAAGGATGTATTATGTGAGGATACAGAATGGTAATTTCAAAAAAATTTCAAGATCAATTATTAGAAGAATTGCATTCAAGTTATATGGGGGTGGTAAAAATGAAATCCATGGCAAGATCGTATTTCTTTTGGCCCAAAATAGATAAATGCATAGAAGAAATATGTAACGCATGTACTCCATGTCAAACAATCGCAAATAACCCAAGTAAATCCATAACAATCCCTTGGAATAAACTAGAAGAACCATGGCAGAGAATACACATAGATTTTTTAGGACCTATAAATAAATCACATTATCTTATTATTTTAGACGCTTATTCTAAGTATCCAGAAATATTTAGAATGAACAACGTAACAGCGGAAGAAACAATTCAAAAATTAAGGGAATCATTTGCGAGATGGGCATTCCAAAAACAGTTGTTTCAGTCAATTGACCGCAGTTAGTATCAAGGGCTTTTAATAACTTTTTATTAAAAAACGGAATTATACACATTACCAGTGAGGTGAAAAGTTTCAAAAAATGTTTAAAAACATCATTATTAGACACGAGAAATAAAGGCATATCTCCAGATATAATAGTTTGTAGATATTTAATCAACTATCGTAATTCCCTACATTGTACAACAGACGAAGCACCCTTATTCATGATGATGGGTAGAAAAGTGAGAACTTTATTTGATTTATTAAAACCACACAAGAATGAAAAACTGGAGGGAAAAGGAAAAACTCAAACGCTTAAAGAGGGGAAAAAGGTATTATTTAAAGACTACAGAAAAAGAATAATCCAATCTTCATTAAAGGCATAGTTAAAGAAGTACAGAGAATAAAAACTACATATGTGAAACAAAAGTGGGCACTTATGGAGAAAGCATATATATCTAATAAAAAAACTCAATATTGAAGGTTCAACAGAGAAAATGGAAGATTTGACAACACTATTTCTGAATTGATACCCGAAATCGCAAAAAAAAAGTCTAATAACTCGAACTAGATCAGACAGGAAAGTCACCGGTAATCCTCAAAAATTACTATACAAATATTTAAAATTAAGTTTTCGTATTATGTATTGTTTATTCTATTGTATTCTATTTTAATTTGTAACTTAAAAGGGCAGAAAATGGAGTGTATTAGAGTACCGGGACGATGGTAGAGCCAAAACATAGAAAAAGGAAGATGGCCGCTAAGAATGAGTGACCATTGTCGTATTGTAGTCGCGTTAGGAATATCATGTTTGTTTGTATGTTTAACTAGTCTGTGGCCGTATTAATAAACGTATTTATAGTAAAGGTTTATTAATGAATTTTACACCTCGACATAACATCTGTAATATACGATTTATTTTGCTAAAAATTTTGCTTTTTTTAATGTTTTAATGGAACTTTTATTTTGACATTTTTTGATTGTATTTATGCTCTAATTTGACCTGCTAAAATAACAACCCCTTAGTTTTTTTTTCTCGGCTCTTCCCGAAGAAAAAATAAAGATATTTTTAAAGAACAAGATCAACAAGTAAACACGTGCCTCAAGTTTAAAGTACGCGTTTATTATTCGGCTTTTGTTTCATTGTTTAATGGCAGGAAGCCTACTTTCTTTTAACTGATTGTTAAAATTGATCTTGTAATTCAATTTGAATAAAAACTTTTTTAGAATGATAAAAAAAATGTTTACAACTTAGTATTAACACCCTGTATAAAACGTTATTATTATTATGACAATGGTGTTAAAAAACAAAAAGTAAATACATTTTCAATTTATAAAAATAAAACCTTTAAATATAAGAATTTTAACGTTTGTTATTTGACCGAGCTGAAAACTTTTTTGTTTGATTAATTGAAGCTTTTTTTCTATTCTATTTTTATAAATCCTGTAATCGTTCTTAAAAGGTTATTATTTAAAAGTACTATTTATAAATCACATAAGTTAAGATTTTAGAACTAGTGAAGTTTAAATTGCCAAATCTAGTTTCCAAATTAATATTAAAATTTAAATTATTCTAGAGTTTAACTACTGGCATCTACGTCAAGTTTCGAAAAACCAGCATAAACTCCCTGCACCATTGCTTAAACATTAGAAATATTAACTTTTCTAAAACCCTGTAGATGGTGCGCCGTGTACACATGTTTTTACCCAATACCCGTTTTATTAAACCTGTTCGTGCAGTTTGAATGTAATGCAAAGAATCGCGCCAAAGACTCAGGAGTCGTAAAACTTCAGCCGTACCGGCGAGTGTAATTCGAACTGGTATCGGGCGCGTTTTTAACCGTCGTACAAGGAAAACTTTCAAAACAAAAACAATCCGATATGTGTGAATTAAATCAGTTTTAACGAAATTAAAGTGAAAAAAGTTAAGTGCTCGTTACTTCTTGTTCTTCTAGAAAAGGTAAATACAGGTTGCGTTTAGTCGTGCACGACCACTTTAGGTGTTATTAATAAGAATAAGAAGAAAAAAGAGCGCATGGGTTCTTATAAATAGAATACTTAGAAAGACAAGAATACTTGACTCAACAAGGCAGTGGTTGTAGTCGTAACGAATGCAACAAAAATAACGCCGTCCCATCAGCTGCACGTGAATTATTTTCAATCGTAAAAAAATTGTTTCAATTAGAAATAGACCGCGATCACCAGAGATTTATTATATTTATTATTAACAAACCTTGACTTAGAGTGTCCTATTACTTTTACGGTACGTAACGTACTTAAAAGAACACGCTTGACTTTAACATTGACTTAACACCCTTCAAACAGCGACGCAACATTTTTTTTTCATAACTTTATCCGTCTAAGTTTTTGTTGTAAACTTCAATCATTTAGAAAAAAAGTTGTAAATTACTCTCGACGAAGTTACGAAAGTAAATTGGACTTTTTGCGCGAATGTATTGATGACTGGCATTCATCATGGGCAAATTTGCGAGTTTTACGAAAGCTCTAAATGCCAAGAATCGTAAGATTAACGTGAAAAATTTATTTAAGAAAAAATATTATAACTTGTACAGCTACGTTACATTAATTAGGTTTACGTTGACTACCACGGCGTTCACACGTGGCCGTTGGTGTAGTTGACAAGTATAGCATGGTCGAAGTATGTAGGCGTTTAACTATTAGTTTTTCAACTTTTCCGTAGTTTAATCCATTAGCGCTCAACTTATTCTAATGGTAGGATTAAAGCTAAGAATCACAATTTATTTTTAAGTCTTCTTCAGCTGATCCAAACATGGCGTTTTTATATGCAAGCATCTTTAAAACAGTGATAAAAAAAATATTAAGAAAATCATTAAAATTTATTTGAATTCTTTGCATTACTCTCGACATCACTTGTTTTCCCACATTCTTTGTTCTTATGTTAATGTTTAATTAAAAAATGCTTCATTTCATCATATCAAACTCTCCGCAAACTAAAACTTTGCTGGAAGTTTTACTGATGGATGTTCTTTTTAAGATCTCTAATCTGCTTCAGGCTTGAAATAGTTCGTAGCAACTGAAATTCTGACTATAAAACTGTAATAAAAATTATGTACAAAGTATTTCAGGAAAACTGCAAAACTTGAGAGATGTGGATTTTAAGTAATTTTCAGCAAAAAAGTTTTGTTAACCTAAACCAAAAATTTTTATATAATAATAAACAACTGTTTTAAATACACATTTGAGAACGACGTAATTAGAAATACATCGCATTCCCTTCTTGATGATAAGTTTGATATTCATAAATACCACTAAAACTTCGCTCAAACAATGCGATATCATTGATTATCTTGACATACACGAAGTGTTTCATACTATTGGTATATAAACTCATCAACGAATACCTGAATAATTTTGAATAAATTGATTTAATTATTTTATCAATTTTAAGTAGGGGCGAGGAAACTACAAAATAAAAAACTAATATTTCTATAAATACGTTAAAAAATAGTCTAGTGTATTTTATTAATCTTGTTCCAACTACGATGCAAAATGATAAAAATGTTGAGATGATTCGTGGAACCAACAAGAACGCTAAACAAAAAATCTAGTCTTTAGATGGAGATCTGGAACAAATGTATAATATTATTTTCTGTAGTAACACTTAAATTTTTAAATAAATTGTTCTTTTGCTGTATTGTGGTCGTTCGTAAACTCAACAAAAACATGTAAAAAGTTTTGGGAACGCCATCCCGTCGTAAGAAAACCACCAAATAGAAAACTATAAATCTAAGCCTGTTGGTGTAGTTGTAAGAGCACATTGGTGCTCTAGTGCTGACGAGTTTCAAAAGGAGATCTATCTACTAGTTTCTGATTTTGATTTTTTAGTTATACCGACAATACTCATTTTATGGTCAGGATTTTGTCAGCGTTACTTGTCAATGGATGATTGACTTTTGCTGTCATTAAATCCAATGTCAACTTTTCTACTTTCCGTAGTGATTTGTAATGTTCTATGTTTTAGAGTGTCTTATTTGATATAAAAGTTTGTTGTTGGCGTGACTTGACATAGCGTTTTTATCTGATTTTTCTAATGCTTTATGATTGTCACAATTTGTTTTTTGAGTTGTTTACAACAAACAAAAATACGATATTAGCTCTCAGAAGTAACGCAAATGAACTATTGAAGTCGATCGACAGGGAAATATAGATTCGATACTATAGTGGGCGGAACAGTTTAAATGGTACGTCCACGTCCAAAGAATGACAGAACAACGCATTTCAATTGTCTTAAAATTTAAACCACGTTAGGAAAAAGGGAAAAGACTGAGAAAGAGTGGACAAAAGGAATAGACAACGAAACGAGAGAGAGGAATAGCAGATTTGAACTTACATTAAGCAAAAAATGTAAGCCTGAACGTTTTCCTGGTTACGCCACACTGGTTTGTTGCCTATTTTTCACACTAAATTAGTACCATTATAATCGTTTTGAGTTGAGCACGACATGCTGCATTCGCTAGTTTGCAGTTAAATATACTTTTTTTTAAACATGTAATCAATAAATTATCTATACAATTTGAATCATTCCATGTGTTTAAGCATGTATGTATTTTATTATAAATAAAAGAAGAAGAAAGAAAACAAATGACCAAACAACTTCTTATCATGACCATTCTGGTCACATTGATTTCGTTCTGATAAATGCGAACAAAAGCATCAAAATAGGAATACTAGTCTTAGGAAACAAATGAAAGATAGTTGAAATAATATCTTTAGGGTGTTGCCCTGTTCTTTGAAACTTGCCCAATTCTGTTTGTTGGACTCTGTCTAATGGTGTAGGTTGGAATGTGTTTGTAGTAGTAATGTTTTTAGGTATTTTTTGTTTAGCCCGTCTTTAACTGTTGCTTAATGCATAGTCATCCTCTCTGGTAAAGTTGTTATTATTTTTCCTTATTTCCAGCGACTTTCTCACCATTGGAGAATCCTCGTTGCTCCAATACTGACAATTTTGTTTGTTGACATGCATATTTAAATAAAACATGCAGTCATCAATAAAACAAATGTTTCTGACAAATTGCAGATTTGCAATAATTTAATGGATGATAGCTTTACAAA
Source organism: Aquatica leii (assembly GCA_035610365.1). Classification (NCBI taxonomy): domain Eukaryota; kingdom Metazoa; phylum Arthropoda; class Insecta; order Coleoptera; family Lampyridae; genus Aquatica; species Aquatica leii. Next base: position 46,779,147 of record CM069435.1, on the reverse strand, counting down.
ACTTAATTCTTCTGTCTGGATCATCATCTCTAAGTTCTTGTACGATGAAACTTGTGGCATTTTAAGACCCTTACAACAGTTCTTTAACACAATCATGTTTCTTCTGCTGCTTGACGAGTTTATAGCGAACTGTCCAAGTACTTTAATATTGTCGACTTCATTGAGTATCCTTGGCTTATCTGTTTGTCTATTAACTTCAAATTTGGCAACCAATTGACGAACGTACGGATGACTTACATTTCGGTCAGGATGTCTGTTGTTAAAGGTTGTAAATGAAATGAATGAATGAAAAAATGAAGATTTCGACACGTTCGGCGGTGGTGTAAGTTATTGCCAATAGAATGAAAATTTGATAAGTGACAGATTTGCTTGATTAGGAACTTCAGGTGTTCTAATGTGGACGAAAGCTCTTAATGAAAATAACACTTAAATAAACTAGTATTGTTTAAAAAAATGATAAGAACAACAAAGGTCACAATAACAAAACCTTGTTTTTTCTATTTTCAGTAGATAAGTTTTATTAAAACGTACAATAAACCTGATATTTCATTAAATTTATTATTTCGATTTTGTTGTCAAAAAAATTTCAAAATTATAACCAAACTTATCATTGAATTTCTTATTAAATATCCCAAAAAATGGCGTCACTAATATTACGATTGACCTGTTTTTGCATTTTTTTTTTTTGATTTTCGGATTACTATAAAAATTAAAGCAATTGAAAGTTTTAAAAAACTCACCTTGTATAATGAAATGCACTAATTTGTTTTTATGTATTTATTTTAAACTGCTTAATAATTGTTTTTGCTATATGTTTTACCACAAACTACTTGAAAACGCCTTTTGTAAAAAAATACTTAAAATTAAAGTTACTCCCACATAGGCATACTCTGCTTCCGCTGTAACTTTGTTCACACATCTTAATCTTAACTCTTAACATAGATATTCTGATTTTTTGGATGCCTCTTGGTTTTTGCAAACGTTTCAGTGTTTACAAAAATGTACGCCGTAGAGGGTGTATGTTTGGCAATTGCAACTGACGTAGATAAAGGTCTTTTGTGGTCTACTCTAGTATCGACAGTTTCTCCAATTCTTGCCACAATATTCAATACTAAACTCTATCATTGGCTGTTTAAGAATTTAAATAAATGTAGTTTATCTTCGTTATGAGACCAAATTGCAAAAATATTATCAACATACCTAAACCATAATTCTAGTTTTTCTAAAGTATATTTTGAAGTTTGTTTTTTAAAATACTTCCATTATTACACTATCCTTTTTTTGTAATATTCAGCAGGTAGCAAGAAGGACAAAGTTGTTAAAAAATTTTCAAATAATCTGTCGGTATTGTTATCAAAATATTGTTTAAAAAGACAAAGAATATAATGTTTGTTTACTAAGTACTTCAAATAAATGTTGTGTGTTTTTTTGTAAATGAATAACTGAAGCCAATATCACAATTTGGACGATATATGTACAGTGCCGCAGTAAATATTTCGTTATTTCGCTCCGTGATATTTTGTTGTTTTGTATAATAATTGTGGTGTATTTTAATTTTTAATTTATACGACGTAAACAACTGAAGCACGAAGCATGCGGTGGTCAACATAAAAAAGAACAGAATGGTGTAATGGACAGAGGAGTAGGAGATAACAGCAAAGTGAAAATAAATATCGCAAATAGTGAGTAAAATTTCCAACTGACTGATATCTTTAAAGTCAAACATTAACAATATTGCATGAAGTGATAAATAAATTAGTGACAACAAAACCCACATCAAAACTTCGAATAAGCAACACACCATACGCTTAAGAATACATTTTCTACATACTTTTATTTAATTCTAATTTAATCTCAAACATTAGTCTAGGTAGTGGTCAACGTGCTACTCTGTTTGCATATAAAAATGCCGCCTCCGTGTTATAAGTGTGCAGAAAACTTTACATCAAAAACACCAGGTCTTAATTGTTCAGGGCCTTGTAATAAACCGTATCATTTTTCCTGTGTTGAATTACCTGTCGAACTGGTGAACTATCTCAAAAACCATCCCGGCCTTACATGGCGTTGTAAAGACTGCGTACGCACTGACTTTGTTGATCGCAATCAGCAATTTCACTGTCTTTCTGAGGCATTAATAAATGAAGTTAATCTTAAACTCAATGAGATGAAGTCGCTACTTATTTCTGATTTAACATCAACCTTGAGCGTTCTAAAAGAAGAGGCTCTCGGAGCTATTGCAAATAAAATGAATGAATTTACCGCAACTGCTAACAAGGTGGATCTTTCTAATAGTAAACGCTCCTATGCAAATATCGCTGCTGCAGCTGCTCAAACAAAAGTTCTAATAAAACCAAAAGATGACAAACAAGATTCTGACACAACCAAGTCCGATGTTCTCAGCAAGGTTAACTTAATTGCCTCGAAAATCGAAGTTAAACAAGTCAAAACGACCAAAAAAGGCGGAATAGTTGTCAGCTGTGCAGACAGCAAACAATCGGCTAAGTTACTAAAAGAGGCCGAAGAAAATCTCTCTGAGAATTATCAACTAAAGCAGCTCAATCCAACTCCTATTAAGTTACGCTTTGTTGGCTTAACAGAAGAACTAGATCCTGAAGTTATTATGCAGTACTTGAAATTACAAAATAGTGAATACTTTTCAGAAGACACAAAATGTGATATTTTGTCTGTTTCGCCGGTGAAGAAAAACTCCAAAATATTTCAGGTGATTGTAAATACTGATGCGGTACTGTACAATAAACTGCTTCAGGCTGGACATATTTTAATTGGCTTTGACGGATGCTCAATCTATGATGGTATGGAACTTAAAAGATGTTTTACGTGCAACGCATTCAACCACACATCGGCAAACTGTCCACGCAAAAATTCCCCTGTTTGTCCACTCTGTGCAGAATTCCATGGTGTACGCGACTGTAAAGTAAAGGACGTACACAAATATAAATGCTCAAATTGTGTTTACTACAATAATGTGAAAAAAATTGAATGTAACTTCAATCATGCGGCGTGGGATCGCAATAATTGCACTGCATACACACAAATGCTTAACACATTAAAACAAAATGTGTTCGGAATTGATACAATGAAACATAAGCCTAGTAATAATCTCAATTCAAAAAACTTGTAAATGACTCAATTAAACTAACATGTGATGAACACTGTTCCCAAATAGATAATAGTTCATATATCTCGGGGTCAGATTTCAGAGTAGGGCATATCAATATAAGGTCCCTATCATCATCCTTTAGCGAAGTGCCCTCTTTATTAGCAACTAATAATTTTAGCATTTTTGCCATCTCAGAAACCTGGTTAGATCCCAAAGTTCTTGATAATTTACTGGCTGTAACTAACTTCAATTTAGTTCGAGCAGATCGTACAACCAGGGGAGGCGGTTTGGCAATGTACATTTCATGCAACCTCAGGTATAAGGTCATGATAATTGAGTACACCAGCGCGACTAAACTCGAACATCTTTTCATCAAAGTAAGCATCAAGAAAATAACTTATGGTATTGGTGTATTTTATCGACCACCAGATTTATGTTGTAAATGGTTTCAAGACTTTGAAAACATTTTGGCTTACGTTGCTCTTCAGGTGGATAGACTTATTATTATGGGCGACTTGAACGTAAACTTTCTGAACAATAATAACGACGCCCTTAAATTAGAAAACATTTTTTCAGTATTTGCCCTTAAGCAATTAGTGAAGGAACCTACGAGAATCAGTACTACATCTAAGTCACTACTAGATATTATCTGTGTGTCAGATAATTTGGCAAGCTCGAATGTCGTTTGTGAAGACGTTAACATAAGTGATCATATGTTAACGTCGTGTACTCTTGATATATCTCACATAATCTCCCAACACAGGCAAATCACATGCAGATCATTTCGGCATTTTAACCGGAATGCTTTTATGGAAGACGTCAATAATTTCCCATGGTATGATATAGTGACCATTACTGAAATAGACGATAAAATTTATTTTTTCAACGAAGCTTTCGCATACCTATTTGACTTACACGCCCCTATGGTAACGTTTACCCCAAAAAACCGGAGGCCCCCGTACATAACACCAGTTATTCAAATTATGATTAAAGAAAGAAACAAAATGCATAATAAATACAAAAATTTCGGACTGCAGGCTGATCTCGCAGCCTATAAAGAAATGCGAAATTTTGTAACTACGGCAATAAAACACGAAAAGAAAGCCTTCTTCAATCATCAAATTAATGAAATAAAATACAACTCTAAAAAATTGTGGTGTTTCTTTAAACAAAACTCGGTGCACAAACGAACTCAAAAACCATGTCATTAAATATTACCGATCCTAATAAGATAAACAACCACTTTGTTAAAGCTCTTCCTTTTAAAAACATTCCATATAATAAAATTGACTACTATTATAAAAACAGCTACGATAACATTACAGAAAAGTTAAAGTTCAAGCACATCTCTAGTACGGAAGTAAATAAAATAATTAACTCTTTCAAATCCGGTGCTGTAGGGAACGATAACATTAGTATCGTTATGTTGAAATTAGCTGGCCAATTGTGTGCAGATATTATCACACATATAATAAATTTCTCTATTGATACAAGTACATTTCCAGACAAGTGGAAAACTGCGTGTATTATACCGCTTCCTAAAGTTAATCAAGCAGATGACTATAGTTTATTAAGGCCGATATCTATTTTACCAGTTGTAAGCAAAGTCCTTGAAAAATGAATTTACAAGCAAATTTCAGATTTTGTTGAAAAAAACAACATTCTACCCTTTTTTCAGTCCGGCTTCAGACCTAGGCACAGTACAAATACCAATATTCTAAAAATTATCAACGACTTTACAAACGCTTGGGATAATAATGAAGTTACTATATTTGCTGCACTTGATTACTCGAAAGCTTTCGATGTTTTAAATAGACCCTTACTTGTTGCAAAACTACACTATTACGGATTTTCAACTCAAGCCTTAGCCTGGCTAGAATCATACTTGCAGAACAGAAAGCAATTTGTAAAACTTTCGTTGAACAATAAATCAATATGTTTAGACATAATACCTAACGACAATGGCGTACCGCAAGGCAGTATTATAGGGCCACTTTTGTTTATTATATACACCGCAGAATTTGACAAAACACTTACAAAAAATTGCAAAATCAGTATGTATGCTGATGATACGCAATTATATATACACTCATCGGTTTCAAATTTCAACGAAGCTATTGAGGAAATGAATGACAATCTTCAAAGAATGATCACAATGTCGGATGAAAACGGTTTAACTTTAAACGGAGAAAAGACCAAAGTTCTTTGTATCGGCAAAGCATCGGTTAGAAAAAAATGTTATGATACCATTAGATCCAGTATCATCATAGAGAGACAGGAGTTAACATTTTCGGAGTCGGTTAAAATATTGGGAATCATAATTGATCAAGACCTTACTTTTGCTGAGCATGTAATATCAAAATGTCGATTGAGCTATGGCAAATTAAAACTTTTATATGAATTTAAAAATTACTTACCTGCACATATTAAATATAACTTAACATGCAGTTTAGTCCTCAGCTCAATGGTGTATGGATTAATAACATACTACGGTCACTTGACAAATGAGTTTAAAAACAAGTTGCAAGTTGTTCAAAACAACTGTCTCAGGTTTTCTTTTTTTATACCTAAGCATAATCATGTTACTCCATATTATAATAAACTCAAAATACTTAGAATAAGTGATAGATATATAATGTTATTTCTGACACTTCTATATAAAATTCTTATGTCAAAAACACCAGCCTACTTATATTGTACCATCGACTTTATAAAACGTGAACATGGGCAAAGGAAACGAACCGCGCGCATTCCTAAGCACCACTGTAAAAAATTCAAAGGTTCCTTTCAATACTTAAGCGCATTTCTGTTCAATAAGTATTACACAATATTGAAAACCAGCTCATTATATAATTTTAAGTTAAAATTAAAAAATAAATTTTTGTAGCAAATAAATCTATATGTAAAATGGGATGCAATGAAAACCAGCTTTGCTGATTGCATCCTATTGACCACGCAAAATGTATTTTGTTAAGGTCAATAAACATTATTATTATTATTATTATTATCAAGTCGTCACTTAGAATTTTAATACTTAATACATAAGTTGTCAAACCACCATAGCTAACAATTCTTTATGTGTTGGTTGAATGATAAGGCTTTTTTAGATATATCAGTGCTTTATATTCAATATTGGTAATATTCTAGACGTTTTTTTGGAGCGTGACAGACAGACGTGCTAATTGGAAAAGAGCGTCTGTCATTCCTAACGGCATGGAAGATCGAAAGGGGATGAGTAGTTTGTGTTCTGCGAAATTTCAGTTGCAGAAATGAAGTGGTTCGTTGAACAACGTGCCTTCCGATTTCGGTTTTCAATTTTCTCCTACAGTCAAGGTTCTATCGAAATTGAATTATTTCATGAGTAGATGCAATCTAAGAGACGACGAAAAGAAGAAGACTGCAAAAAACATTAAGCAAATTTGAGCTTTCATAGAACGATTTTAATTGCACTCTGTTTGGTGCTTTTAGCATTTCAAGAAATTCCATTCATTGGATCTATTTGTATATGCTTTTTACAAAATGATAGCCGTCCAAGAACTATAGCCTCGTGATTATAAAGCTGGACAATCCGCTAGTGAAAACATGCTTGTCGCTCTTTTTTTTGGCGAGGCACATTTTCCCTTTCGTGGGCGTGTTAACAAACAATTCAAGATATTACATTACAATCTTTACGGGGAGAATATTTCTTCTAAAACGCTGTTGTGACCATAACATTATTCCTGCATTTTTCAAAATCAAGTTCTACATTCAGACACGTTCTTCTAAGAACACTCTACCCCATGCTAGTCTAGCTTTGATATGCGAACGGATTAAGCAAACTAGACGACCATTTCGAAAAAAAAAAATTTATCTTCATCTTGAGTTGGCCAACACTGTATCCCTGGATGATTGAAATCTCTTTGATAACATTACTTACCAGCAGTCTGATACCACTACTAACTTCTTGAAGATCAATTTATTTAGACTCTCACTTCAGAACATGAATTGGTGCTATCTAAGGTTTTGAATTTTGTCGTTGCTCTCAAACGTACTCTATAAGACATCTGCTTCGTCACAACTCATATCCTATTCGTATTCACTCTGGAAAAATCCTTGAATCATCTAAAAAGTCTTTGTAGGAACCTCTATATTATTGTTCTTTCATGCAACACTCTAGTTTTGAATCAAATTCATTATGCTTCGAAAATCCATTATATTTTGTCTGAAGAAACGTACGCACTTCTAACTCTAACTATAAAACTTAAACTCGATTAAGGATTCGCTTATTATCATGGAACAGAGTCTATCTCAACATGACAAAGACTTGAGTTTGATTCCTTTTATTGATAAGTGTTTACCATCCACTTACTTCCAATTTGATAACAAATTTTACGAACAGGTTTTTAGTGCTGTTAGGGGTTTTCCTTTATCGCCTGTTGTAGCTAACATTGTTTATTTAATCTTTTGAAACGGTTGCTTTGGAATCATCAATATTAAAACCTAAAGTTTGGTTTAGGTATGTTGACGACACGTTTATTATTTGGGCTCATGGTCATCTCGAATTGTTTCTTGATCATCTAAACCAGGGGTTTCTAACTTATGAGTGACCGAGGGCCGCCATTAGATTCATGGAGTAAATAGGGGGCCGCATCCGCACAGGTATATATTTATATAGCTACTATTAAATAGGTGCTAATGAAAGCCGCGGGCCGCATGCGGGAAGGCCGCGGACCGCGTGTTGGAAATCCCTGATCTAAACAATCAACACCTAGATATTAAGTTTACTATAAAATTCTGTTTATTGCAAACCCACCCATACGAACAGATACCTTTATGCTTCTTCTTATCATTATCCTGCACAGAAACGTTCTGTTATTGAATCTTTGGTGCATCGCACCTTTTCTGTTTGTTAACCTGAGAATCTAGACTCGGAAAACCCTCATCTTACTAAAACCTTGGTGAACAATGGTTATATGAAGCGAGATGTTCAGTCGTCTACATCCACGTGCTCGATTACCTAAGGACATTTCTACTTTCGAATCCAATCCGAAATTGGCATTTTTACTCTACATTCACAAGATTACAGATCAAACTATTGAAACATCTTCGTGCGAATGATATTAAACGACAAGTAAAATCTCTCAGATCCTTCCTTCTCCCAAGGATAAATTTCTTACGTTTAGTCTACTTTGATAAAACCGGTTGTTCCGTCATTACTTGCATTCCAGAACATGGTCGTTGTATAAGAAAAAAGCATATTTCTAAGTCTGCGGTTGCTGAACATCTTCTTCAATAGGAAAATCTTAGAGACCATAGAAATCATCAAACACTATAATAACTTAAATAGTGATCGTGCTTTCGAGATCTCTTCTTTGGTTTCCGGTCATTACTTCTATATCGAAAACACACTCCTTTTTGACCGTAACCCAATCAGAGTCAAGCTTAACGAGCTGTGACGATACTTCTTCTTAAGTCACTTCTATGGAGTTTAGAATCTGGCTTGGTTTACAAGTTGATTACCTAACCATGTAGTGGTTTTTTGTTAGATTGTCGTTTTCTTTTTCAAGTTTATCGTTTTATTTCTTACTTTTTTATAGTTTAGAATCTGGCTTGGTTCACATGTTGTCTAATATTTTAAGTTAACAAAACTCACTTACGGTAATCAATCACTTTGTTGTGATGCAGTTTTTTTGTGTTCAGTTATGTGTTTTGAACTTGAATATTTTTACAGTGAAAGAAGAATATTTTGTCAGTTGAAAAATATGTCGTAAATAATTAAAAAATATTTGAGTGATATCATTTTGCTAAAAATCAGTTATTAATTAGTGGATAACATACAAGATTTTGAATTTTTGAGTATAAAAAAAATATATTGTCTTATGTATTAAATTTTAAAACTGAAAACTTACTACCGTTTATTGTATGTAAATCAGTATTCATTTTTAATTCTTAAATATTTGCAGGCAAACTCAGTAAACGAGGTACTTGGACTTATTATTTCTGTATACGTTTTAGTTTTCTTCTATGAAAAAAAAAGTTATACGAGTAACATCTTGAATTTTTCTGTAGTAGCAATCAGACTTCGTAACTTTAGAACGCAACTTTAAAATAATTGGTGGTTTGTCAGTAGTAGGACAAGCACAATTTTTGTTATGTTAAATATTAGTACGTTAAACTTTAGCTACAACACTTTGTTTCTTATTTGTTACTGGTATAGCAGAAATTATCAGCAGCACCTTATTTAAAACTTTATACGTGTTACTATAGAGTCGAGAAGCGACTGGACGTTACAATGAACAACTTTTTTTGTTAGGAAATCTGTAAATTAGTATAAAGTTATATTTTTGCTTATACATATTTAACTTTATACAAATTAATGAAAAAATTAAATTTGTGGTCTTTTATTTTTCAAAATTATACGTTTTTATGCTCATTGAATTATATAAGGGAAGCTGTGTCTCATTAATGACAATAAGCTATGTATCTGTGGTGAGCAAAAACATCATAGATGTCAGTCTTTTTGTCAGCAATCGTGTGGCTGAGGATGCAAGATAAAGGCTTAATTAAAATTTAGTCTGTCGCTTTAAAATGCAAGTTACTCACTTTATAGACACTGATGCGGGTTATATGTCATTTTTCCTTGAATTAGTTGTTTGAATTTCAGCATCAGTTAAAACACTCTCGAATTGAAGTGCGAAGTTGAATAAACACACTTGCGGTTAATTTGAAAAGCGATATCGGGGTTTTCAGTAATACATCAGTAAATGTAATATCTTTTAATAATGCGGAAGTTACAGATACGTGATGTAAGAAAGTTCAAAGTCCGGTTATCTCTAGCCCAAAATTTTTACAAAAACTAAAAACTGCGTTTACTTGTATGTGTTATTTTGAATTATATAAAACAGCACAAGAGAAAAATTTAAAAAGATTTTTTTAAGAATTTGTTAATAAACAAAAAATATTACGTATTTCCGATTCAAGGTAAACAAAATAATCCTGCAAGCGAAAGTAGGATATGTTGAATTTTTTTAAACAAATAAAACAAAATACACAAAGAAGATATCTTTTAGTGTAGACGCTGAACAAACACTGCAAATAAAAAATTATGGCGGAAAAAATTTAGAAGGTATTTCTAGATTGATATTGATTCAGCGTTTTCCGCTTTATTGAAAAATGTAGTCGAAAAATTTCATGCATTGTTTTATAAATTCTTTGTACTACGTATGTTGATTTAGTTTTCTTACGTACAATGTCTTAATTTTCTTTTCATTTCAATCCATTTAATCTTGCTCGTAAGCGTAAAGTTTTTTCCTCTACAAAATGTATGTACTTAGAGTTTTTACGCTATCGGCCAGCTTATGGTTCTTTGCTTTGTTATTTAAATCCTTGTAGCTTAAACACGATGTAGCGCACCAGTGTAGCAATAAACCAAGTTTAATGTCTACGTTCTCTATTCAGACGAAATGAAACACATCGACAAAAAAATACTACCCCCTTCAATTTTGTATTATAATTTAAACCAATGTATCAAGAGACAAGTTCACACGGTTCAAATTAGTATAAGCGCAAAAATTCTAAAATTATGTAATGTATATTCTCATAGGCATTAAAGATTAAAGTATATAAGAAAACGTATAATTTTCAATAAATGTACATAATTAAAAATTTTTACTTACAACAAATACATACGGTTACAACTTTATTAATTAATTTAATTATACGATTTATTTTAAAAATTCATCAAATAACACTTAGAGGGAACAACTAAACATTTAAAACACCTATAGGTAAACGAATGCTTCATTAGACTTTTGCATGTAATCGAATTTGACGGACTAAAATTATGACATATTTTATGGGAGTTGAAATAATATAATGTATAAAAAATGACATTTAGGAGGATTCAGACGAAGAAGAGTCATCCTTCACACAAATTATCAACGGTTTCACTATAATTTCCATGGCGATGTCAGCTTGCCACATTCTTCCTTCTTTAGTTTGTGCATTTTTCCAATTTTCTGCAAATACATTGTCTACAGTTTGCTGAAATAATAGGCGAAGGTCTTTCATTTTAAAGGTTATATTGTTCCTTGCGACTTCTCTTTTTATTTTACTTCATATCAACTCAATAGGATTGAATTCATAATGATACGGGGCAATCGCAAAACAGTATGACTCTATTCTTTTGCCATTTCATCAGTTACATACTTTAGTATGATGGCAGCCTCTCTAACAAGAAGCAGTAGTTCAGATTTTACCACATCTGATAGGTAAACAATCGACTTGCTTTCTAACCAAGCTCTTATGTCTGCTTTTTTCGTTCCTGAATTTGGAATCTTCTCTGTTTTCCTGCTATGATGAGAAGCATTATCCATCACAATCACAGAATTTTTGGCCAAGCGGCTTAGAATTTGTAGAAACCAGTTTTTGAAAACTCCTCCCGTCATTTCTTTATAAAAATATTTAGTTTTCTTCGATTCGAAGTATAGTAAACCATTCCCAACAAATCCGTCTTCAGATCCTATGTGGCGTATTATAAGACAATTTCCCTTGCCGGCAGGGTCTTTTACCCTGTCCTTAACTAATGATAACCTGCCTCGGAGTCACGATTGTTGTGTCTTTCCATACTTTGTTTACAGTATGACCAGCGTTAACCTAGGTTTCATCTAAAAAATACAATTTTTTCCCCTCTTCCCTGTACTTTCGAATTTCTTTAAGAACTCTATCGCGTGATCTTTTTGAGAATGTATAACGCAAATCACATTAAAAGATGTATAAATAAACAATTTGTTTATTCGCCAAAATCCAATTTCTTTAATTAGCAAACTCATCTTAGTACTTTTCAATTGAGGTAGATCTTCATTCTCCTGCAATGCGGTTAACATTTTATTCAGAGTTGACGGTTCATTTCTTTCAAAATAACTACGTATTAAACGTCGATGAGCATTTTTAGCTGCATCATCGATGTTGTCCAAAATTGATCGTGATCTGTGATACACTTTTTGTGTCTAATAGTTATGTGTTTCTAGATATTCACGCTAAATATTGAAAACAGTCTAGACATAAACACCAGAAATTTTAATCAATATAGATAATATTAATAACTTAAAATTACCTGCGGCTGTCGCAGTAAACTCGATAATTTGGGTCTAAGCTTTATCGGGGTGTTCCTCAGTGCTAGCTTTAAATATATTCCTTGTCATCAATCAAAAAATGCCGGGCTGTTCGTTTTTTAGCCATAGCATAGCTTCATCCATAATTAAATAAATGAATAACATAAAATAGAAAATGTAACTTTAACATTAATCATTAATGAATCATTTAAGTACGCTCCTAAATAGACGCAAATGTACACTAAAGTATTGAAAAATACTATTTTGTCAATGGAATGGAAATAACAGAAACTTAAAACTGCGAATAAGTTAACCAAAATGTCATACATACTTCAGGTATGTCATTAAAATACAGGTGTTGTTGTAATACTGGCTTGAAAATTTTAACCAATAAAAAAACTTTATTTAAATTTAGCGCGGATTTGTTGGAAGTAACTTAACTCTATCTGATCATCGTACAGATTCATAAAAAATAAACCTTTAATATACTGATTAAGGCTGTTCATTCATTATTTTTAAGGAACTCTAAATAAGCCGGTAATACTATCTATTTATCTGTGATCACAAAGTTTTCACATTTATTTTAAATAGTTTTTAAGAATATTTTTCTACGCAAAATGTTTCGACTTCTAATTCATCTTCAGGCGTCTACTGTACTAATATTGTTATTGTTACAATCGAACCTTATCAGTAACTTCCTTACAATTAAAAAATCAAACTTGAGATATTTAATCATTTAAATTCAGAAAATTTATTAAATTAAATTAAATTAAAAATAAGCTTACTTGATTTTACTAATTAAATTAAATATTTGAAATTTACAATTTTAAACTTTTTAAAAATCTAGCTATTTCATTTTTTCCAAAAAAATTTTTTTTAGTATTCGTTATTTCATATCAGTGCCGTGCAGCAGTGTGCGTGTAAGCCTGACATTTTTTATTCAAAGACGATATTGTTTGATCAATTCATAATTAACTTTTTTGTGGTTTCACCGGCACACACACACTTACGTGTCTTTTGATCATTTGTATATGTTCTTATATTGTAATATCAAACTTTGACAACTCTTCAACAGTCTTTAAAAAACGTACGTTATTGTGAGTGAATAACTTATTTGAAGTACCGCCAAAAGTAAAAACTGTGTCACCAACTTTTTTTTCAGCGTGTGAGTGGGCGTGGTTCTAGCGTTCATTCGTTTTGAAAAAAATCAAGACAAACTGTTTGTGACGAATTTTAAAGCTGCTAACGCGGTTTGACCATAGGAAATGTCCGCTTCTCTGTAGGTGGTTCTATCCAACACAACAGGTGTCAATACCTGTAACCGAAAGCGTTGAAATAAAAGCATAAAAAAGAGAATTACTACATACGTATTGCATTTATATTATATGTAAATAAACATTTTCAAAAAATCATTTATTAGAAATTGATAATAATTCAAGTAAATAGTATTAGCACTACCTTTTCATAAATGCAGGGAACCTTTTTGTACCTTTACACAAAGAATACTGTAATTATGTTGATACCTCATTAGATAATCCTAATGCTCCCTTTCCGCAAATACGAGTTAAAATTTTTTTGAATGACATTGAATCTAAACTACTTAGAAAATTGATGACTTTTTTAGATAAATGACATAGCTACAATAAAAAGGAAGTTACTAACAAAAATATATAATAGATAGTTAATAATGCATAGGACTCCCTTGGTTGTTAATTAATTCTTGCCGTGTGGGTATAGATGCTACCAATGCCTAAAGGAAATCTTTGTTTCTGGCATCCCACGCATCTTGAATCGCATCAACAAGCTGAGCGCGGTATTGAAGGATGAAATTTGGCTTTTGTTGGTTTCAAATTAACTGCATGACTTCACCCAAAACGTTTTCAATCATGTTAAAATCGGATTTTTTTTGCCGCTCATGGCAGGAAGCGCAGGTTATTTTCTCAAATAAAAATTTGCAAAAAACTTGATGATCTTTAAAAAGGTAAGAAAAATAGATTATTATTAACGTAATAATTCAAAAAATTATGTTATGTAGTATGCTGTAATAGTAGAGATATTATGGTGATGGCCAGGAATCCAGGCGTTTTTAAACTGCCTATAACACTCCTGGACCGCGGGAATCTACCCTACCACAAGTATTCACTTAGAAATCGCCGCTGTGTTTACAAGTACTGCTTTAGTTTTGTTTGTAGCTTAATTGTTAGAATTATTAAACAAGGTTTTGTCGCTGAAAATGACGCTTTGATAAAATTACAAAGGCTCATTAATATAGCGTTTGGCGATCTCTATACGACTCCTCTTGTTCCTCTTGGTGAAAATGTATTTAGATGCCGCCATATATTTTCTTAGATTGCTATCACGAATTTTTAACGAAGCCGCAGAAATGCAGCTATGAAAGCCTATTTTTTGTATAGCGGTTCTGAAACTGGAAAATTGATTTTTGTTAGTGTGCACAATCAAAGTTATATTTTGAGCTTTATTAAAAATGTTTGGCCTGCCACTATTGACGTTCTTCTCAATTGTATACTCGCGATTCCGTTTTACAAGCACACGGCACACAGATGCTCTAGAAACCGATTGAAAACGTAAGTGAAAATAATTAAAGTAGGAATAATCATACTTATCATTTAGTTTTCAAATGCAACTAGCTAGGAGCACCTTACCAAAATTTCTTAAAATTTCCGTAATATAACAAACACGTACCTACAGTGTTATCACAAGTAAATTCCATTCGGTTCATACGATTTATGAGAAAACCAAATGCACCGAGTTTCCCCCAAATTATTTATGTTATTTGTGCTTCCCACTACGGTTAGAATCATATTAATTTAGCGAAGGTTTCGATATCGTTAATTAACGTGGCGTGACGTCATCATACGGATTTTCCCAGTAAACGAAACGGGTTTTTATATGACAATAAATAAAAAATGCTTACCCCAAGAGAATTTTTACAACGCAGCAAAAATACTACACTCATTTATACCATGGATGAGTGTAAATAATTAGAAGTGGAAACTTCGCTAGGCACTTACGGTAGAACATGTACGAAGCGTGTCACAAAGACCGGAAAAGCAAGTTTTCTTCCATCGATATTTCAATGTCAAATATTAACGAAACGGCAATCACTCGCAACGCAGTGGGAAGTGAGCGTTTTGGGAATAAATCTTATACGGTGCAAACATTATACCAAAACACTTTTAACATAACAAACGTAACAAATTTGTTGTATATTTTCCAATAGGTAAATTAGAGACAAAACCGATCAAACATTAACAAATACACACATAATTACATGCAATTCAAGTTTATTCATAAAACTCATCCCTGGGCTTAATGTAATACTAATTGCTACTTTAGTAGTATACACCTTATATTTTCGAGGAATGCAAGCTTGCATTCACCGGTTTAAATTATCCATCACCGGCCTTGAATTCGAGTACTAGGGTTACTCGATCGGTTCAAGTCATGAACGTAAATAGTAAAATTCAAATTCGATATAAACCGAAGACTGAATAATTATATATGACTGAAAGTAAGATGTTAGTAAAAATTGCAAAAAATAAAATTTAGCTGAAGGCTTAATATAATAACGAAGCAGAAGGCTTTATATGAAGAAATATAGATACGTAGTACGATTGCAGAATTAATACAATTAACAAAGCTGAAGACGTAAGATAAGCAAATAACATTAATATATACAATTAAATTATACAATTATTGATACTTCTCTGGTTTAAGTTAAAATTTCCTTTAAATGTCGCCCCTGCGGTCATCAATCTAACTTTGATTGCACTGGGGATTAATTGGTCTAAAGAGTTTTAAGTATCATTACAATGAGACAATGATTGTACTTTTCGAACCTTCGTCATCTTGCTGAAATGACTTCAAATTAGCAAAAAGAAAAATGGCTGCAGTCGCATGCCTGAGACCAGTCTTGTAGCGAGAAAAACGATCTAAATCATTCAGTAAAAGAATCTCAATTCGAAACTCATTCTAATTTATTCAAATAAAAGAATTTTCTAACATTAACAATCTATTAGATATTTTATTTATAATTTAAAATGAATTCACTATAATATAGGTTCGAATCCTGTCTGCAACGATTTTTTTAGAAAAAAAATTCCATATCTGGAAGGGAAAGCAAGATATATTACTGATTTATTAAAGCGGAAAGCAATATCGAGACGAACAAATATAGAGGTTAGTCGATATGACAATATAAACTCAATTTGCAATATTTCGATAATATCTTAATGAAATCGAGGAGAAGAATTTAAAAAAAATATAGCATGCTAGGAAGTCAATACAAACGTGTATATATCACTTCATCACTTTCATATAAGGAATGATGAAGGAATGCCTACATATTTGTTTAAGGTTATGTTGTTATAAAAGTGGTACACGCTTGTATTGACTTTTTATCTTGTTTAAGCATTGTTTGTTTTTACTGGGATGTTCTTCTTTGACAGAAGGTTCTTTGTTTTCTGCAACATTATTTTTGTTCAATTCAGCAATATTATCCACATCATTTCTGCTTAAAAACAGTGTCTTTAGGGTTCTAACAGCTTTGGATATTTCTTCTTACTTCTTGAGCCATAAAACTTATCAGGATCCATCTTGCCTACAATTATTTCAAAACATTCACTAAACAACATTATTGCCCAGTGCAACTTTAAAGTATCATACCTAATTTATGGTAGGTAATTTTTATAAAACGATTAGAAACGTTCACCTATCTTTTTATTGTTAGTTTGTAGCCAAATAATTATTAAACACAATTTTATTCCAATATTATGAGACTAATTTTATAAGTTAACGTTGAAAACGTTTTGGGGTTACCTTGAAAATAAGTGCTAATGCCCAGGCCATTTGAGAAACTAAATAATTTTTTTTTATATGAGAAAAGGTGGCGCAACGATGAATTAAATGTAAAAAACTATATTGTTATTTTGAAGTTATGCTAGGCTATAAGGGTAACGTTTGCTAAAATTTTCATCTTAACAATATGTTACTGGACAATTACACGGGATCATAGAGATTTAAGTGTAATTAACAGGTAACCAAGTGTCAGATAGTTCGTAGCAAATGTTTTAGTTTTCTCAAAGCTTATACTATGGAGAGTGTCTAGTCCATGTTTGGCAATGGCAGACTTGTACACTGAAGTAAACGAATATGTTTTTTGTGTTCTTTCAGTCTAGTATCAATAGTTCTAGCAGTTTCACCTTGCCACAGGTGCATGAAACTTGGTACACAGGTATTGTAAAGAATTTTATCTTTTACATGATTCAACAAATTTTAAATTTTTTCAATGTTGTCGCTTATATTGGAAATAAAAGGTAGAATAGTATAGTAGGTATTTTCTTTCGTCGAATAAACCTATTTTTGCTTTGTGTTAAAACCGTTTGTTATAAAACTTTCTTAAACTGTTCTTGTAATTTATCTTGGTGACAAATTATCATGGCACGCTTATATAATGTGCGAATCACTCTAAGTTTCTGGGCTGGGTAATGGTGAGAATTTGCGTATATGTGTTGATCTGTATGTATTACTTTTCAATAAACTGAATACATTAAAGGGTAAGGTATCATTAATTTCTTTTTGTTTAGATGCTGATTGTTAAGGTATTGCAAAAAATTTGTAGTTCATCTTTACCAAATAGCAAAAATATCATCAACATATCTAAGTCATAGTTTTGGTTTTTGGATGCAGATTTTAAAGCTTTTTCAAAATGTCCCATGAATTAATTTGCAATAGATCAAGAAATTAGCAATCCGATCCTATTCCTACACCATCTATATGGTTGTATTATTCACCATTAAACAAAAGGAATGAAGTTGTTAAAAAATGTTTAAATAACTTGATGGTATTATTATCAAACTGTCGTTTGCAAAGACATAATATATCAGCTATTGGTAAGATAAAATCTGTTTACTAATTACAAATACAACAATTATTATTAATGTTTTAGAATGAGAATAATAATTATTGTATTGTAAATATTGATTTTTGTTTTTGTAAAACAACATTTTGATATTTTTCTTAAAATTCACGTCCTTTATATTTAGCGCCTTTGTGTTGATAAGAACAACGCTGAACACTAAAGACAAACTTAATATAATAAGCAAAAAGCAAAGCTGGTATTTATAAATCAAAATGTGGTGAATGCAACGCTTTCTATATAAGACAAACAGGTAGTAAATTACATTTATTCCACAATTTTCTCGCATACAACATTTTCTTTAAATCATCATGTGCTATTCATATAATGAAATTCAATCATAAATTTAATTCTAAAAAAATGCAAAATTTTACATGTTTGTAGTAAAAAAAGAGATAATAAAAAATTGCAATTTCAAATTGCGATTCATGTTTTAACGAAGATTTTAACCTTAGTAATCTTTTTTTAAATTAGTTTTTGTTAGTTTCTATTATCGATTTGTTAATTTTTTGTTAAAGTTTTCAAACTTTAAATATTTAATTTGATTAGTAAATTTAAGTAAGTTTATTGATAATCTTTTAAGAAAAAAATATGTGCGTTTTGATTTTAAGTTATTTTTAATGTTTTTTGAAAACTAAATGAATGATTTTAGCTATATCTAAATTTTCTAAATATAAATTGTTAAAGTTTAATTTTTAATGTAAGTTACTTTAAAATTACATCGGTTTTAAAAACAAAAATATTACAGTAGACGCCTGAAAAGGACTTACAAGTTGAAACATGTAGCGTCAAAAAATATTATTAAAGAAATTATTTAAAATTAATAAGGCTTTGTTTTATTTTAAATCTGTTTGTGATAATGTTTTTATGTTTAAAATTAGCTAGTGGTCTTATTTTTTATATCTATATTTTAAAAAAGTAAACTACTTACAGAGGTGATTCAAATCTAAAATAAAAAATAATAATAAATGGTGCACTTAGCTTTCAAGTCAAATTAATTTTTTATAAGCACAAAGTATCAACTAATAAACATATCCTGTCAGTGGATTCAGATTTGTTCAAACAATGAATTGATTACTGTTGTTGTATATATTAGTTGGACGTGATTCAAAAACTAAACGTTGAAAGTGGCTTTTGTGTTTTTTTATTACTGTTATAATTCAACCGCGTTAAGTTGTTTTAAACAATCTTTTTTACGAAAATTTAAATAAAATAGATTTTTAGTTGAAAGAAAGCTTGCGGGTACATTTAAACTTTCTCTTTCATTTTGAAAATTATTTATTCCATGATTAAGTTTTCAATTATGGTTTTCCAACAAACACTATCAATATGTGACGAGAGTAGAAACCTGATTTTGTCGACAAAGCTTCCGTTGTACGAAAATATTTGACAATTTCCTACAGTAATTTTATTTAAATGGATAAATGGATAAAGAACTGTTCAATAGAACTGCCGCAATCCGGCAAATAAAACACAACTTTTATTACTTTAAACCAGCATCAAACAAGGCTTATTTCAACATAATTTTATAAACATTATTCAACGTGAATAGAAGGATACACCCACGTAACAGCGTCGTTAGAATTTCTTAGAGACTTCGGCAATAGTGATTTAAATTTCGAATAGATCAGACCTAACAACTATTGTTTTCAGTCGGTTATTGTTAAAAATTAATATCATTCTTGAGTGATTTCAATGACGTTCGATTATTGCACGGGTTCAAATAAAATGTCACGGTTACGTCCAGTCATAAGGCGAACAGCAACAGGTTAGTCCTGCTTAACAGATTTTTCGAAATGATTTTGTTTCATTGACAATTACTCTGCGCTAAGAATATTTACCTTTTGTTTTTTACTGTTTATTTTAATTATAAGGTTGATTCGAAAGATTACAGTTGAATGCATGCACAGAGATAAGACCTTGAGTGCGTTTCTCCTTTTATAAATGTCTTGTAGTTTTCTTGATAGAAGGCACCGATGCCACATGTACTTGGTTTATTCACTTTTTGTTAATACTTGACCGGACATTCTTTTCCACTGTAGTCAGACTTTACAGCAGCTGCTCTTGTATGATCTGTAAGTTACCTGGATATCAGGTACCGCATTCTTAATTAATGGAAATCGTGATTGTAATCGCCTGCGTAAAGCATTGTATTTTCTACCTTTCCTTTTCTACCTGTAGCTAAGTTATTCAATTATGCACAATGCGTATTATTTAATAGAAATAATGACGCCAGTATGGGTATTTCGGAAATACACTACTTCGTAGTTTAAAATCTACCTATATTTAAGTTTGATGATCCACACTTAAGTGAAAGAATTTGTGGCATTATAAGTTAGGATGTCGACAAATCCTATTACAAACAAAGAAATGCCGCTCTAGCGAAATAAATCCTTATGCACTGTCTACCAAAATGGCTGAGTCAAACAGTTAACTAGACAGAACAAAGTAGGCAGATTAAAAACTACAATCATGAACAGTAAGTGTTTATAGAAATAACAAAAATAATTCAAGAACTTAATTACAAATAAAAAACACGTTTTATGTATGATATCGTACTGTATTGAAACAGTTTAAAACTACATTAGGTTAAAGAATGAAAAATTTTAATATAAATCAAATGGAAGTTAACATAAAGCTCCTTTAAAAGTACAAAAAAATCAGCAATATTCAATTCCTTAAAAGACGAGATATCTTAATTTTAAGGCTATTTTCGAAATTTTTTTTCAGAAAATATACATTGTGGAAAAAGCTTAGTGTACTAAATAGTCGCTTCTAAAGCTTTCTAGTATCGGCATACAATTTTCAACCAATATTGTGTTCTTTTTTATATCTGTTGTACACTCAAGAAAAGAAAAAACGGGACACTACTTGTTTCTAAGTACAAACATTTAGCTATGTAAAATAAGGTTTAACGGGTTTCTACCACAATTATTTTTACAAAAAGAAGTACCTAATCGATGGTTTCTCAGTTTCATTTGTTTTCCTTCTTTTAATTCTCTTGGTTCTTACTTTCAGTTTGAACAATTCGTTTTATTTAATAAATTATCGTCGTTATTTTCTTAATTTTCTATTCTCTCTTTTTTAACGCCATTGAATTTCACTAATATAATCGATGACTTAGTTTTTTTCACTTTTTTATGATTTTTTTAAAAATAGTTTTCAATCTATTTGTTAGAATGTGACAATTAAAAATTGATAAGAGACGATTAAAGTCGATTATCGTCAGCATTTAGTGGGTTAATGCTTAGACCAGCGATTCGTAAGCGAGTGGTCTTGGTCTATTTTTTAAGAAACATTTTAATTATAATGACAATATTTTCTAACTGCAATATAGTTATCTTTTGGAGTAAAGGTTTCTTTGTAAAGTTGCCACTTTACAATCGAACAAAATGTCTTTTGTGCTTCTACAAACTTTTTATGTATTATTTTTTGTAGGTTTTACAGACAGTTCTTTAGATCAGTGTTGCCAAATAAAGAAAGTGCTTAGACCTTTTATTTAAAAGATATCACTGTTTTAGTGATTTTTTTATTATTGACTTAGTGAAGATAAGCTACACTCTAGAGAAGGATTATGGAGATGCAAAAAGAAGAATTAATCCTTAATTTTATTAAAATGATTTTAAGAACGGCGAAGAGATTTTCAGCCTGCATAAATCAATGTTTAGTTTAAGCTTTTTGGATAATTAAAAAAATGGAAATGTGTTTCAGTATTTGTGTTTTTTTTTGTGACTAGAGCTATCAATATAGCAGTGGATCGTCTTTTCGACAAAGTTTGGGTTATTGTTCTAGACATTTATTTATTTGTAACAACTTTAGATAGTTCTTTAAAGCTTAGAAAACATTGTATCGGCTTTTAACGCAGAATGTAAAGTTTTTTTTAAATTTCAAGATGGTTTGTTTGACTATTTTTGGGATACCCAATATGATTTTTTCCAATGTAGTTTCTTTTTGCACTATGCAATGGTAACAGACTTATAAACTTAAAGGAAACTAATTAAATTTAGTTTTGGGTATTACATTACAAATGTAATTTATTGTATTTTTTTAAAATACGATACTGACAGTATGAGTTCGACAACCAGATTTGCTTAAATAGTAGTAGTTATTAAAGTAGTAAAACAGTTAACAGTTTATTTACTACTAGTGACTACACCAGCGGAAACCGACATTCACTTTGATGACAACTATTATTCGTAGTCATGTATAAATTATTCTTAATTCTAGTGCAAAGAAGAATTGTATGTAATAATTACACTGGTCTGCATGAAAATCGGCCCTGATACCATTCTTGACGATTCTTATGTAAAATGACCTTCTGAATTCAAAAATTTTTATTTTATTTTTTGCATTTTTTTTAGAATTTTAACTTATAGCCGTTAAACATCCCAAAGCAGGTAATAAAATTTATACTAAAGTATATGGCAAAAGTTTTGCTATAAAATGTATATAGAAACAACAATAAAATAGAAATATATAAGAACAATAAAAAAATATCAATAAACAGTTAGGAAGATTCACTGCACGACGCTGGCGATCTCAATACTACTTGCAGGTTTGAACAGGAATTGTCGACAGGCTTGAACTTGCATTACTCTTGCAGAGTTGACTTGTCGACGTTTTAAACGTGCTGGATTTTGTGTTCATTTTTGTTCATTTGTGTAGAACAGTAAAACTACTTTTACTCCGGATTTTTTCAAGTGACTAAGTGTGATTTGTGGTTAATGTCGGGCGTTGAATTACTGTTTAATTACGCCACGCGAGTGTAAAAATCATCCTGATAGCTTCTGCTATGTCTGCGGGAAATTAACTTTAAAAGCGCAACAAAAACCCCTTTCTCCGCTTGTTAAAACAGCTTATAAATTGAACTTTGATTGTCAAGTTGGCGACCAGGACAAGACTTGGGCTTCATCAGTTTAAACTACGACTTGTTACAGTAGTTTGACCAAATGGCTCAAGGGTATCCGTAAACCAATGCCATTTGCTGTGCCCGTGATTTGGCGTGAACCTCGCTGTCATCTTACAGATTGTTACTTTTGTATTACTTCTACCGTCGGGTTTTCGAGCAAAAGTAAGCATACAATTCAGTATCCCAATATTCCGTCAGACCTGTTCCTCATAACGATACTTTGCCAATATCAGAGCCCCCAAATACTTATACTCTAGAGCGAGAAATTGATTTAAAAGACTCTGAGCCACAACCTGGGGCTTCGAATGATACGTTCAATGATCATGAAGAGTAATCCGCAGATTTAGTTTTTCGGCAATCTCACCTCATTACTCAATCGGAATTAAATGATCTTGTCAGGGATTTGCAGTTACCCAAAACTAAATCTCAGCTTCTAGGATCGCGACTTCAACAGTGGAATCTCTTAGAAAAGGTAGTAAAAATATCTTCTTACAGGACCGACAAGCAACCCTGAAATTTCTTTTCTGAGAAGATAAAGGTTTAGTGTTCTGCCCTAATGCAAATTTATTGATGACAGAGCTACAGATGCCATGTGACCCAGATAAATGGAGACTGTTTATAGACTCATCAAAAACAAGCTTAAAAGTTGTCCTGCTGGCAAATGGGAATGACTTCCCATCAGTTCCAGTTGCATACTCTGTTGATATGAAGGAAACGTACGAAAACATCTTCAGAATCCTTGATAAAGTTAGTTATCATGATTATAAGTGGAAACTTTGCGCTGACTTAAAAGTTGTTGCTCTACTCACGGGCCTGCAATTAGGATTCACAAAATATTGCTGCTTCCTTTGTGAATGGGATAGCCGAGCCCGAGATAAACATTACATTGTACTGGACTGGCCTCTGCGAGAAAATCTTATTCCTGGTCAGAAAAATGTCGCCCACAATCTTTTGGTTCCGAAGGAAAATATTTACTTACCTTTATACATCAAACTTGAATTGATCAAGCAGTTTGTGAAAGCAGTGGACAAGACAGGTAGCGCATTTCAATTTTTGAAAACCAAATTTCCTCGTTTTAGCGAAGCTATAATCAAAGAAGGCGTTTTTGTTGTTCCCCAGATTAGACAACTCTTCCAAGATTCGACGTTTATTGAACACCTAAATCGAAAAGAAAAACGAGCTTGGCTTGCATTTCAAAACGTTTGTAAGAACTTCCTTGGTAACCACAAAAGTGAAGATTATGTCGCTCACGCCGAGGAACTGCTTTTAGCGTACAAGAACATAGGATGTAACATGTCTCTTAAAGTTTACTTCCTTCACTCGCATCTGGACTTTTTTCTTGAAAATTTAGGAGCAGTCTCGGATGAACACGGGGAACGGTTCTATCAAGACATCGCTAAGCTGGAGAAGAGATTTTCAGGGAAGTGGAATGCAAGCATGTTGGCGGAGTACTGCTGGTTTTTGAAACGAGAGAGCTGTACCTCAAGGTATAAAAGGAAAGCAAGCACCAAGTAACGATGAATATCTTTTTATTTATTACTGTTTATAGCTAAAATAATTCTTTTTCCCATTTAAATTAAATTCATGTCCATATATTTATTATAATAATTATTATTATTGTTCGATAAATAAATTATAATTAATTTATCGAAAAGTGGTAAAATTAGAGATTTGGGGCTCCCTCGAAAATGGTGGGTGAAGGAAGAAAACGGAAGACATATTTGGATGCAGGACGTCATTTTACATAAGAATCACCCGGAATAGTGTCAGGGCTCGATAAAAAATATTTTTTTGCAGACCAGTGTTATTTGAGCAAGATGTAAATTCAAATATAAATAAAGGTTATGAAACTAACTTGCGCTAGGGTGGCGAACGCATCGTGGTTATTTTAGAGGAGTGTGCAGAGGGTATGTCTAATAGTTTTATTTAGATTTTGTTAAAATGTTTGATGTTTTAATAAGTAATTTTGTATCGCTATCTGTTGTTAATAAAGCTTAAATCATGTATAGTGTTAGTCTTTTACATCATTTTGATATATAAAAAATACGTAACGTTTTCTTGCGAATCTCGCAGATTCGTTAATGCTATTTTACAGCAACAAATTAGCAACAACTTTCCGCCTGACATTAGTTCGTTTTTTTGTACGCAATAAGGTTTTTATGAGAGGGGGGTCCAGCTTTACGTTAAACTGGCCCCACCCACTTCAGTTCTAATTTACTGCTATTCTTCTTAAGCAACAAAATTTTGAATACGGCAACAAATTACCACATGATTAGCACTAATTTTTTGAAGAAGTCTTGTTCTTTTTTCTGTTGGTGGGGGGTCCAAGTTAATAGACGTAAAGTTTTTCATTATTCTGGGCCAGACTAGAATTACCATTTCGCTTTTATCGGACACCAGTTTCAGAGCGTGGTCCACAAGTCAGTTTTTGATTCTGAAAATAGGCTCCTCCGTTCTGCTATTTATCAACTCAACGGTTTTTCTTTCCACTACCATCGCCAGGTTGCCCGTATAACCAAACAGCGCGACACTACCCGGCATCGGCAACTGTAGCACTTCGTCGCAATAGATTTTCCACAAGATCGACCCTAGGATCGATTCTTGTAGAACCCCAGCCGTGATTTGTATTTGACTGCCTCTTCCGACCTGCAACCATATTTTGCTGAGGTAGTTGGTCCGGTATCTTGGTGACCCCTTGTTTTCCATGGCCTTGACGATGCTCGACGTTATCACCTTTTTTATTCTCTTGGAAATTTTAAATTTAGCTTCGTTTTTTTGGTTTTATAGTTTTTTCTGTTTTCCACATTTGTCGCTCTTTCCCACTGCTTCTTCCATTTGTGCTCTTTTTCATGTCTTTTTACTTACTTCTCCATTAGTCTTGTTATCCTTCTTCTGGCTTTTACACAGTATTTTCTAACGTTTGATATGTCCGCCGTCCACCAATGCTTTCCCCTTTTCTTCTAATACCAGCTGTTCTTTTCCAAAACGATCTCACATCTTTCCAAAATCATACTCGTCAACTCTTTTGCTCCTAACTCATCTTCTCCTACCTTAGCACTTTTATTTTGGTTTCCAACTTTTTTAAAGTTTTCTCTTTCCTTTTCCATCTAACACCGTTCCAAACCCCATTTAAGTACCTGCTTATCATTTTTTGCTCACCAGGGTAATGCCGATAATCGACCGTTGATACCCCCTCACAAAAGTAGGAACCCGTCCCCGGTTTGCTACGGCGAGTGGGAGTGATGTTGCTAACTCCGCGATAACCTTTCCCCTCCACTCCGTAGAAGTCCATGCTTAGAGTTCACGTCTTGCACCCGATAGGCTCTTTGATGCCTTTTATCGTAGTTTTCTACCTGTTTATGATTTCTAAAAATTCGTAGTTTTTTATATTGGGGGGAGACGTAAATTCCGCAAATGGTGATGTGTTGTAACTCGACGATTATCAGACTACTACATTTTTTAATTCCAATTACTTTGACGTTCTTTATTCTTCTTATTTTTCTTCTATTTTACCGACGTCATCATTTTCGTCCAAAAACCAAGCCTTTCCGGCAGCAAGAGTCAATCTTCGGTTAGATTCCGCGACTATCATAATTCCTGCTCTGACCTGTAATGCAGTATGCTCGAAAAATACCCGCGTCGCGGTTTTTCTATCGACGTTTTTCTGCATTAACTCAATTATTTTTACTCCTTTCTCACACTTCATACTGTCTCTCATGTGCCCCTCTAAACCACAAACGCAACAGTTTGTGTTTCTATCGCAGTCTTTATTTTGTGTCCCACCTTGCCATATCGTAAACACTTTTGCTTCTGCAGTCGCTTCCTCTGTGCCTTACTTCTAGCACCTAAAACAGTGCTGCGGCATTACTCTCTCCTTAATTGTAATTCCCTGTCAGCCTATTTGATTATTTTCTTTTGTAACAGCAAAAGGCTTACTCCCTTGTTGCTTCTACTCTTATCACTTTCTACCCTTTTCTAATTGCATATGCCCTCCTACTTCAATAACTTTAAAGCTTTTAATTTTGTCTTTTTCTTTTTCTACTATCCTATGAATAGCTTTTGCTACTTCTTCTTAGATATTCCGTAGCGTCTACGTCTAACACATTCAAAACTATATTTCTTTTGCTGGCTTTTCTGACGTTATTCGTTTTGCGACATCTACTAACACACTCTTGTATATCAATCTCTACGTTTTTCGCGTTTTTGACTTCGGTGACTTTTACCCCCATCTTTCTTACTTCTTTTTTTAAAATTTTCTTATCGTTTCTGCGCAGCTGCATCGTTCTTTTACCTTCAGAGACATTGTATCCCTTTTTACTCTCTTTTCCCTGTTTCACTTTTTGTCTTCTCCCTCACCACATATTGTACTGAGAACGCTTCCTCTATCTAGGTACTACGGCACCCTACTCAGTTCTTTGTATTTTTAAAGCCGTAAGTCTTGACGTATATGTTCCCTATTTGTTGAGCGACCAACCTCCCCCCCTCCTTGCGTAGGTTTGTGTACTCGTGTCTTTTGTTTTAACCTCGCCAGTCTCCAATTTCATGGGCAAGATTTCTTTTAGGTCTTCAGACATACACATGGGGTACACGTTTACTATGGAGAAAAAGTAAAATGGAAATCTACCTTTCTGAAACGTAATGGTAAAGAGAACTCAAGTGCGCAAAATAAAACTTGTAGTATACAGAGAAGAAACGCACATCGATAATATCTATATGCCACTTCTCACTATCGCCCGATGCAGATAAAAATTTACAAACATACTACTGTCTATAGCGAAAACCATTAGTGACGACCAACACCTAGCTAGTAAGAACGCATATCTTGTAAAAGTACTTAGGAAGAACGGTTATACGAACACCAACATAAAGAAAGAAACGAACGATTTTGAAAAAGAACCATCAAGACCGATAACTTGTTGGTTGTTTACATAACGAGAGTCATCTAGAACAGAATTTTCCTGTGGTACGCTTACTACTAGTGGTACACGACGCCATGCTTGATGGGTACGCAAAAATATGAAACCAAATTTTGTTTTCCCCCCTAATAATTCTACAAATATTAAGATATTTTAAGATTAAAAGAAAAAATAATTAGCTTTACAGCACAAAGTAGTACAATAAACAGCAAGATGTTATTTTGCGTTTCATGAAATCTGAAAATAGTGAAAAAACAAAAAAGTGTTCTGTGACTTGATTTACTGTTTAAATATGTTAATAAATAATAGGTAATCATTGGTAGTTATTTGTATATAGAAAAATGTGGTTGTGTATGTACAATTATGTGGTTGCTTGATGGACAATTCAAACGTATTCTAAAAATAAATGTTTTCGTTAGTTTTATACAAAGATGCCACAACTTCTCTTAGTCATCTTTATTTGAAAATAATAATACTTTACTAGATACATTTACTAAAAAAGTACCTGTTTTTTTTGTATTCAAAGGCTTTAAATTTTTTAACGTTTTTACGAGCAAATGCCTACGTGTATGTTCCTATTATGTCCATTGTTTATCTCTCGGTCCTAAAACTTTATAGTCGCAATAACTTGACTAGCAATGAAAATTTCAGAAACAAAAAATTTATTAATCAAACATTAATTAAAGCTTTAAGTATTGTTGGAGTTTGTATAACAAAACATTTTTGGATTAATTACATTTAGCATGACTAGATAAAATCTTAATGCGTATTATAATTTAAAGTACGCTTTCTGAATAAAAAATGCGGATTATCTACCTATTTTTAATTTAGTATCATACGTAACGTTAGAAAAATAAATAATGCTACGAGTTTAAGCTTCATTTTACTTTTTAACTACGACTTTAATGCATATAATGTTAGCAATTGCGCTCGTTGAGGATTTCAGGATAATTTATAATTAATAAGATATTTATGGTATAATAAATAACATAATCATGTTGTAGATATTACTTTGAACATTTTAAAGTATATAAAAACTAAGTCTTTAAAAACTATTGTATATGATTTATAAATTTGGGATAAATGCACCACTAGTGCTTTGTATTTTTGGTATGTGCATCAATAAAAAATGTACTGTTTGAATTTTTTCAGGATAACTGAAAAATAACAAACAGGAAACGGCTATAAATATAAATCGCTTAAATTATTTAAAAATTCAATTTATAAAGTTCACATCGAAGTTTACAAAATTAAACAAAAAATTTATGAAACTGAAAGATTTAGTATTCAAATATTTCTACGAACAAAAAATGCAAACAGACGTTAGTAATTTCTATTTTTTTGTAATACTTCTGTTTATTAAAATTACGTAACAGTTACTAAGCGTCGCACTATAAAACGAATAGATTAATACCTTGTGAACAGAAGCAGGGATCTAGTATAGGTGCTAGATTTTGTCATGGGCCATGGCGCTGTAACCGTATTTTGTCGAAAACTCGTTACTATACGATTTACAAATATTTAATTATTTTAGAGGCTTTTCACTATGTCGTGAACTGTGACCTTGACTTAAAAATCGAACTAAATATTAAAAAAAGTCTAAGTGAATCTCAAAAACGTACTATGTACGTTAACAAAAAAATTTAATAATTTAAAAATAATCAGATATTTATATATTTAATAACAATAAGTAGTAATGAAGACTTGTTACTTGTAAATACAACGACAAAAGCCATGATCAGCATGGAGGCGAGTTAACACCTCTTGTTGCCGGCATCGTGTTTACATTACAATTACGTGAATTATAATTCTTTGCGTAATTACATATAAATTTGTTCAAAATGGGTTCGTATTTATCCGAATCCGTTACTGCAAAAATATCGAGCGACGAAAAAAATGATAAACTGGTTAGTGGTGCCAGTTGCATGCATGGTTGACGTATTAGTCAGGAGGATGCTCACAATTGCATCTTAGATTTTGATGTAAACACTTTATTATTAGCTGATCGAATGTTTGAGAAAGTTAAAACAGTATGTAGAAGAAAAAATATTGCGTATTATGATGAAACATATTTGTACAGCTCACATACAGTTTCGAAGAGCTGGGATGATAGCAGTGACAAGTGTCTAAAGTCACCAGTTGCAAAAAACTAACGCTTAATAATTCTCCATGGTGGAAGCCAAAAAGAATTTGTTCCAAATTGTTCATTAATTCTTAAGTCTGGGCTTAAAACAGAAGACTACTACGATGATATCAATCATTCTAATTTTACAAAATGGTTGAAAGAAAAATTTCTCCCTAACATAAAATCAAATTGAGTGTTGAACAATGCTGTATACCATAATGTTTCCGTACATCTAAATCCTACATTTGCATGGTAAAAAAATGTTATGAAAAAATGGTTAGCAGAACGATGTATTATGTTTAAATCATACGAAACAAAAGTAGAATTGCATGCGAAGATTCAAATAAATAAACCACAGCATAAAAATTATGTAGTCGATAAATTATTATACGAACATGGCAATGCTGTTCTAAGGTTACCCCCGTATCATTTGGAACTCAGTCCAATTCAAAAAATACGGACAGTAATGAAAATTCATGTAGCTGCACACACTACAACGTATAAGCTAAGTGATGTTTGGAAAATGGCAGAAAACAAATTTAAAGAAATCGATGTAGCCAAATAGCAAAATGTAATGTCATTATGTGAACGAAGTGGAAGCAAAGTACCGTGACAGGGAAGTTGTGAGTGACAGTGTTCCTAAATTTATCAGTAAGATTGGCGAATCTGAGGCACATGATGATCAAGAATCAAATTGTTATTTTTTAGACAATTAAGTATTAATTTTTTGTAATCACGTTTATTACCACTAATTTTTGTTAAGTATACTGACTTCCAGAAAAATTGCAACACTTAGAAGTTGTTGAATGATTTTAACAAAAAGCTTAAAAAGTTTTTTTAATAATGAATTACTCCGCCACGATTTGTAACGCACTCATTTAGACGTATTGGCAAGCTATCAATCAAGTGATCTATAGCTGCTTGTGGTATATCGTCTCAAGATTCTTGAATACGTAGCTGGAGATCGTGTAAGTTATCTGGAGGGTGTGGTAAATTACCCAGTCGCCTACCAATCATATCCCATACATCTTCAACGGACGACAAATCAGGCGACCAAACAGGCCATGGGAGGACGGCAATGTTAGCTTCTTCCAAAAACCGTGTTGTAGCCCTTGCCGTATAAGGGCGCGCATTATCCTGCTGGAAAATGGGATTTAGCAGTCTGCTAAAGTGATTTGTGTAAATTGCTTTCGATAAACTTTATTTTGGGGTATACATTTTACATCAAAATATTATTATTTTCAAGATCTTGAAAACTTGACCTGTAAAAGCTTGTCTTGTCTAATATTAAACTTTGTTTGATTACTTAAAAGCTTGGCTGGATTTTTTGAAAGCTTGGTTTGATTTCAATTCAATAGCTGTTTCTGTAGATGACAATGAGCACGAAGATAAATTAATCACAACCTCGGGTTTTCTTCTGCATTAACGACACGTTTAGGATGCATTAATTTGTTAAATTTCTTAACGTGGTTACTTAAAACCATCTCTTTCACTCGTTGGGCGTGTTTAAAAGAAATTGGATCAATGAGGCTACAGAAGGCGAAAGGATCCTGGCGAGTTCTAGATGAAAGTCAAATAATGATGTATAGGAAACATGTTGTCTAAACGCAACATTGTTACTCGGTTTTCTACTTTTCTTAAATTGGATCAATTTTTAAATTCGGTTAAAGACGTTATTCATGTTCAATCCAACGGCGTTTATGGCATTCCTTGCTCTTGCAGTCGTGCATATATAGGAGAAACGGGTAGAAGCGTGAAAATTTGTATTCTAAAGCATCAAAGATGTAGTCGTTCTAACGAATCTTTAAAGTCAACGGTGGTGGAACACATGATAGAAAAGGGTCATCAAATTATGTTTGAAAACACTAAAATTTTGGCGAATGTGTCTAATTACTATCAACGAAAAATTAGGTAATTTATTGAATTAATTAAAAATCCTTTTAAGGCTTAATTTAGATGACAAATGTTTTTAAATTGATTGCGGCGTTGCCATTTTAGAGCAATTTCTTTAAAAATGCAGCATCAGAAAGAAATGGGCATAAAACTAGTGTTTTTTGAAATTTTGGAATTTGTTTTTGTAAATTCGTAGATGAAAATCAGAAGTACTTAAATATTCTAAAAGGTTTTTTTTAATTCGCTATACTTATTTTGTATGAGTGTGCAAATTTTCAAATTCTTCAAATTGCTGAAACTCATTTTTTTTTAAATAGCATCCATGATTTCTTTCAACTATTTCTAATGTAGTTTTTAATTCTTTATCGATTTGCACTAGTACGTTTTTCTCCTAGCATCTACCGTTATTGAGATATTTATAAATTTTCAATTAAATCACAACAAACATTATTTTAATTAAGCAGGTTTTATTCTAGTAGGCTTTGCTTTTATCAACAAAAGTATTTGTGGGAGGGACTTATTTTTATTTCTTGGACAACTGAAGTATACAATAATAAGTTTTTGAATTCAATATTTCTAATCTTTCTCTCTGAAATCCGTTATCAAAAATGTTATTTACCGTATAAATTAATTAATACATTAAAGTATGTTAGTAATATTAAAAACTTACAAGAACGTTTTTAATATTTGTGGATAAAATTTCTTGGTTTATTTTTTTGAATATTTAAATTGCGTAGGATTGTTTTAGCTCTTTTACGTATAAAAAATTATTTCAAAAGTGGCGCATAAATTGTGTAAACGTGTATGCATGCAGTCGTAGAATATTAAAGCTGCTTCCACCAAAATTTATTATTGTAAGATATTTTTAAGTTTTGCCAATAGTTTTACGTATTTTTAGGTTTTATAGTAACCGTAGAAAGAGTATACTATATGTGTATTCATTAACGGAATTGATTTTAGAATGTCATTGATATACTTAATTGTTTAATTACTTTTCTATCAAGTAGATTATGTTTTTTTGCAGTAATCTAATTTTAGCTATGATCTAAATATGTAGAGGATTAAAGAAGTTAGACTAGTAGTAGGTCATGGGTACTGACTACAATTTGTATTAATTTGTAGAATAAGAAATTGTAAATGCATTACGTCCTTGTTCTACAAACATTTATTTACACCGCACTTATTTTATTACTTAATGCAATGAAGTGCATAAACATGAATACATACTATAGTCGGATTTTTTTAAGGTGGCGTTTTTCGGATTAAATGTTTAAACGCCTACAGAGATAGACAAACGTTCTCTTTCTCTTTTCGTTTTTTTTTTAATTTAAATCAGAATTTCGTAACGCCTACAAAGACAATAACTTATTCACGTTACTCTACGCCATGAATATGATTTCTTAATGTAAGAGAAAGACGGCGCTAGAACAATAAAACGTAAAATTTACTGAAATTTATTTTTGTGTTGTTTGAATACTACTTATAAGCCTCTTAAACAGTGGAAATTACGGATGTATAGTTTTAACTAGAAACATTTGATCAGTTTGGTATTTCGTTTAATTTATACATTTATTTCTGTTATAGGTAATAAGCAACATTTGAAACAATAGAAAAGTCTAATGATGTTGACGACATCGACTGTCAATTCTGTACACAATAAGAAAGTCTTCATTGGTAAATATAAGCACGTTTGTTTATTTAAAATATACTTTTTTGTGTTAAAAAGCAAAGTTTGAAGGCCAAAAAGCATTAAAAAATTGAATTAATTGCAAATAAAAACAAATCAAAATCAAAATTTAAGTAAAAATACTAAGAACTGTTTTACATTTTAGCAGCGTATATAGATAGTTTATAGATCATTGTCAAGAATGTAGTCAAAATTGAGTTTTTCTATAATTTTTACTTTTAATTGAAAAAATTTTTTGTTAAATAATTTTTGGCTAAAACAAAACAAATTATTACAAACAAACAAAAGTATCTTCGAAAAAAAGTTTGTTCTATTGTATTGTTAAAGGTTTGGTTGACGGCGAACAGAATGGTCACTGCGGCTTATACAGGGTGTTCTTAAGCGCGGACCTGAAATTTATTTCAAAAACTATTTGGTCTAACAATACGGGAAAAAAATCATAGACTAAATCACATATAGGGAATTTACTAAAAAAATTTTTACTTCTGAAAATCTTTGGGGGCGGCGCAATCAGAGGGGTAGTTACAAAAAATCGTAATTGTTTCAATATGTAATTTTTTAGTTTTTGTATTTATTAGATACGTATATACTTCAACGTTATTGTTATTAATTAAAATCAAGCTAATAATTGTTGTTAAATTCACTGAATAATTAATACGATTAGCCCTTGTATATAGGCAAACAAAAATCTCGTAAATATTATATTTTATTCTTTTAGTTAGTTTTTGTAACACTATATTTTGTTTCTTCTTATTATTCTTTTTTGTTCTTGTCTAATCCGTTTACGAATCCCCTGTTTATATCGTCCATCTTTTGTTATTCTTAAGCCTAAATATTGACAAATGCCGAAGGGTTGATCACCTAGTAAATATGGTGTAATGCGATTGGTAAATGTAGTAAATATTTGGTAAATATTGGTAAAAATTTAGTAAATATTGGTATATATTTAGTAAATATTTGCAAATATTTTAAATGTGGTGTACCAAATTTGAGTCAGTGATCAACTCTTCGACAAATGCTTACACATTTTATTTTTTTCAATTCACTTGTTTCATTATCTACCCTGCTTTGATTTTGCGAACTTTATATTCTAAGTTTTTTTGTTTTGGGCCAAGAGCACGTAATTGTCTGCTCATTTTTCATGTGTTTTATTATCGTTACCTAATTTTTTTACAGTCTTGTTTATTGTGCATTGAAATAGGAACAAAAATAAATGTATGTCGCCTTCAGTCTCAAATCTTCTTTTTTATGATTTGCTACAGAATGAATATGTTGTCATGTACAAAATCCGCTCTGTTTTCTAAACATTAGCTGTTATACTCTTATTCTATGAGTTATCGTAGTACTCTTTTACATAGACGGCTAAATGTGGTATCACTGTAATTTGTTTGTAGTTTTCGCACTTATGTATTTTTGTATATTGTCGTCATATGTCTACTCTTTAAATCTCTTATTGTCATTTATATACTTATGAAATAGTGTTATCATTTTTTTAAAGTTTGGTGTACCCAGTATTAACATTTCTGCCGTTACAATAAACGCAAGAGGGTGTCTGCAATTTTAATTGACACGCCTATTAAAAACGCTAAGAACAGAAAAAATCATGCAGTTGAAACGAAAACAGAACGAGCAAAGAAAAATGTATTTAATGAGCTGAAAAACAAAAAAGAAAAACAAATAATAATTAAGAATAAAGCTGAACGTAATCCGACAGGAGAAGATAAAACAGTTTGCCTAATTTGTATGGAATTTTGGTCAAATAGTCATCCAAAGGAAAAATGGATTCAACGTACTACTTGTACTTCTACTTAGATGCAGATTCAGATTTCAAGTTCTCGCAAAGTTCGTAATAATAATAACAAACCTTTTGTCGAAAGCAAACCAATTCGTCGTCGTATCGTTATAACATTTTAACCTTAGTTGTAAGGCAAAGCATTGTTATTTGGAAACTTAGACTTTATTGTTAGATCGTATAGATCAAAATTGATTTTTAATAAATTTGACATAGTCATAATTTTGTAAATAAAATGGTTGATAGGATTGTGATCTGGTCTATTTTGAATATAAAAGATTAAGTAGTAGTTTATACGTTTAAACGATAATTAATTTTTTATTGCATGTATATAAAACTGTAAATTATATTTGTGTACATACTTTGAATATCGTTTGACTTATTTATTTTGTTTGGTTTATTAAATTTGTACATTTAGAAACTAGATGTGTTTACTTAATTACGTGTTTATATTTTATTAACAAAAATTAAATACACAAATTTTAGTAAAACTTGACAGTCATCTGTTACCCGAACATGCGAATTCTCCTATACTTAGTCCAGAAGTTCAATGATCGAAGTTATATAAATTGTTTTATTCCATATAGCAATATTATAAAGATATTATTGTTAGTATCGGTTATATTGTTTTGGTTACAATCGCAAATAAACGTAATCGAGTACCTACACAAAGTACATTTTGTTAAGTTAGGTTAGTGTTAATACGAAATAAAGATTGGTATCTGTTGCAATTATTTTACTTACAATTTCTTTTGTAAATGACTGAAAATTAAAGAGAACAATAATTATCGCAATTAGTGAAGACGTTTCAAAATACAGATCGCACAGCATTTGCCACAATAGTTACAATTTTAACTAATTTAAATAGACAAAACCGGCTTGAAAACTAATTGCAAATATAGTGCACGCTGCTTATTAGAATCACGGATAATCTTATCAATCAGGTAATATTATTACTTTATTAAATAAGAGGCCGGACGTATGCTACTAGATAGAAAATAATAATCATGATTTCGGTTTATGGTATCAATTTTGTTCTCGGGTTTGTTTCTATACATAGACAATAATCTATTTTGCATAAATTTTGTAACCTAATTTTTACAATTTGCTTGTTTAGAATGAAACATTTTATCATTGTACCCTATAAATAGTTATTTTGCATATTTAGCTTTATTTTTGCAGTGTTATTTATTTATTTATTTATTTTAAAACATTTGTATTTTTAGAATAACAACTTCACTTAACTAACTAACTAACTGTGATAACGTTATTTTGTATTTATTTTTATTTTTAGTGCCAGCAAATTACTGAGAAGTAATGTGTAGTTCTTAGAAGAGTGAATTAGACATAACGTTATTTATTTCGTTTTATTAACCGTGCCAACAAACTAATACTACAGGTCCGCTTGCACTTACACTTTTTCCGTTTTTTTACGTTGCATACCTTTTTGTACTCTGTACTAAGTTTTTGTTCAACATTCTTTCCAAATTTACAGGTAAAAACTTCTTCTCACATCTTCAATTCCCATTTCATTCAACGTTTGGGAACTATAAAGCTTGAACTCTATGATCTTCGTGTAAGTTTTGATGTCATTTCACTTTTTGTTAAAGATTTGCTTATTATCACAGAACAGATTCTGTCTCACTATGGCCAAAATTTGAGTTTGATTCCTCGTATTTATAAGTGTGTTTCTTCTACTTACTTCCAATTTGATAACAAGTTTTGGGCATCGTTATGGATTCTCCTTTATCTGACGTGTATTGTTTGGTTCCATGGTTACTTCCAAATGTTTAGGTTTCTAGATTAACTATACCACCAACACCTAGATATCAAATTCATCATGGAAATCGAAAATAATTGTTCTCTCCCATTTCTCGACGTTCTTGTGACTTGCAAACGGATTTTTGAGTCATTCTGTTTCTTGCAAATCCATCCTTACGGATAGATATCTTTATGCTTGGTATCATCATCATCCTGCTCAGAAATGTTTCGCTATTGAATTTTTAGTTCATTGCGTTTTTTTTGTTTGCCAACGTGAGAATATAAGGTCGGAAGTATGTCATCTGTTACGGTAATAGAACCGTAACCTGCCGTAAGCGGTAGTTCAGAACTTCGGAGAGTGAGTCGTAGGTGATCCTCGATCTGCTCATTATAAAGTAATTAAAAGAACGGCAAAACATTTGATAAATACTAAAAGTAAACAAATCGAACAACACAAGTATAACAACAAATATATATTTATTGCAATCGGAACATAAAATAGAATCAAATAAACAATCAGTATTAAGAAGTATATGATAACAAATTGTTCATAATAAAAAGGTAACAAATCTACATAAATTAGTACTGACAACATATATATCTAGGTCGTCCGTATTTATGTTCAACACCAACACAAATTAATAGATAATAAAGAGAGAGTTGTTTACGGTTTTTTAGACATGCGTTTAGGTAATAGCATATCCAAACCATCCCCTAAAATTGCTGAAAGTGTAATATAAATAGGTATATAATGATATCACAAGTAAATTATTAGTAAGTAATCCAATTAAATTATAAGCAGAATTCTTCAAGCTTTCAAATGAATTTCACTAATAACATTGCAGGTGTGCCACTAAGTCTTTGAGATTATTTGTTCATCTCACGAACATCCCATCAATTTGACTTCAAATTAGGTCTTAAAACTGGTGTTTGTGTTTAATGCTTGCATCCGTACATGTTCCAATTTATCCACTCCAAAGGGAGTTACTTGAGAAACATTTAACAACACTAAAGGGGCAGATTCGCTGTGATAACACGAGAAAATTAAATTGCGTCGTAAAATAGATTTTAGATGCGAAACTGTAATTTAGGACTACCGCACAAAGAAATAAAAGAGGAAGACTACGAAGGAAATTGATTAACAAGATAACTAAGGAAATGGAAGAAAGACTTGTTATATATAGATAAAACAAAACTCAATTCTTACCCTAGCGAAACTTTTACGAATACAAATCGAAGTTGATTTACCTATTTACAACGAGGATGGTATACGCTATTTAAAAATGTCGATTTTACTGGGCGCAGCGTTAGTTAGTAAAACGGAAGTGAAAATCAATACTTTCCCATACGTAAAAATGACATTTACGTTTTGAGACAAAATTCATACAGCACGCAAAACTATACCAAATCACTTAAACTGGTCGTTCCGTCATCATACGTATTTCAAAACATGATCGTTGTATAAGGAAAATGCATGTTTATATATCTACTGCTACTGCTGAACATTATTTTGCTACAGATCACAACATAGATTTTGATAACGATTTGGTCATTGGAAATTTCCATTTTTATTCAATAGGAAAATCCGAGAGAGGGTAGAAATCATCAAATACCTCAGTAACTTTAATCACGACCACAGTTGCAGTTTCGTTTATCAAAGACACTCCTCTTTTTGATCGTCACCCAGTCAAAGTTGTGCTCGATCAATCACGACGAAATTTGTATATACGGATACTATTTTTTCTTAAGTCACTTCTATGGAGTTTATGGTCTAACTTGGTAAAACATTGATTACTTAACTTTGTAGTGGTTTTTTGTTAGGTTTTACCTGTAACTTTTGGTCTAATCACTGCTTATACAGATTAGTAGTAATTTTTTTCTTAAATTTTTATAATTATATTGGCGTGTCTTCATGTATTCCATTTCTTATTGTTTTATTAATTGCTGATGTGTTGGTTGGTTGATGTCCTTACATGGAAAATATATTTTTGCTTTTATTGTTTATTATTTACAGTAGGTTAAAATGTTACTAAGAAAAGTTCTTCAAAATAACAAATCATGGTTTTATACAAAATTTTAGAAAGATTTTATTTGTAGAACATCAAGCGACAGAAAAAATATTTACAGTAAGTTTAATAACAATAACTGCCATTTTTATCAGCGACATACAGTCTGACAAAGAAAATAACAATAATAGGTAAACCAAGAAATGGTAATTATAGACTAATATTTCGGTTAGATTACGCTTGGTATTAACTTTACTTCAAATCGCTAGATTATGTTAACATTACAGCAAATAATCTTGTTTTGTGTTATAGTTCGCTAACACAAGTGGTGTGGAAATTTAACGAAAGATTTCTCAAAACTAATCTAAGACAAATGAGGTAAATAGCTAAAATTCTTTAGATTGGGCAGCGCTCACGTTAAGAAAGAAAGAAACTGTAAATGAGAAAGGTACGTACTTACCTGAAACGGAAATAGTTCTTACTCAACTGTCAAGGCCTACGTGATTTTACAAAATCAAAAGTAAACTAAAAATAATTTTCAAACTAAGTAGCACTTAATTACAAAAGGTCAAATTGAAATTCAAAAAATTTTTGTTCCGCACACCTCTTGTAACATCAATGGGACACGCTGTATATCAAAATGTGTCTCAGTATTGTGAAAAATGAAAGTACTAATAAAAATGGAATTCCGTACCTGTTTATAAGTTCAATAAAGTTGAAGTTTATTTGTATTAAAAACAAAAACAAAATCGAACTTTAGATCAATAAAATGACAGTATATAGTTAAGAAGTTCAACACATTTTTTCAGGACGTAACAACGTTTCCCGACATCCTAATACTGTAAATAAAATTTATTTTTTTGTTGAAAAGAATACGTAAATACTAAAAATTGGTCTTTATAAAGCTACCCGAAACTTTTGAGTTACTTTTCGTTTTTGGTACAGCATACAACTCGTTATATTATTAATAACAATATTTTTGAAATGAGAAGTCGAAAGTTTTTGCTTTAGAAGATTGCAAATTTGCTTGTTTATAAATACAACGCATTTAAATTAAACTAGAAACGCCTAAAGCAAATTCCATTTTTATACATAAAAAAATTCATTATGTTCCACCATGTCGTGAATGCTTAATATTGTAACGAATTTATTACTTAAAAACTAATTTATTTAAACGATTAAAACTACGTTTACTTATTATAGAAATATGTATACTTTTAAATCAACGGAACTAATTAAATCTAATAATAAAAACACTTACACTATAATTTATGTATCACCGTTGTATAACACTTAAGATAACTAACACGAGATAAGATAACGTCCTCGAATTTCACAGCTGATAGTCACGTTCACTCGATTTATTTAAAACTCCGCACGTGCTAATCACTTATTTATCTTCACTTGCTTATTTATTTAATACTGCATGCATTCACATTCCAGCAATAACTGACCTACGATTTCTTTCTTACGTATTTATAGACATCGGCGAAACCTTCTCGAGCGTTCCTTCCTGTTCGCTATATCTTCTAGAAGCTAGATAACAGTTTCTAGAAGGCTCTTG
This sequence comes from Aquatica leii, assembly GCA_035610365.1. Taxonomy (NCBI): domain Eukaryota; kingdom Metazoa; phylum Arthropoda; class Insecta; order Coleoptera; family Lampyridae; genus Aquatica; species Aquatica leii. The sequence continues at coordinate 46,738,343 of CM069435.1, read as the reverse complement.
CATTTGCAAGTAATTTCTCGGACGTTTCACTGCCCCCTTCTTAGGACTGTTCTGTCCCAGAACAGGAGACTGGATGCGACACCGGTAAAAGGGATCGTGGCGATAACGGCAGCTTCCTCCATTTCGGCAACTTCCTTGACCATAAAAGTAACAGTCAATGGACTTTTCCTGACCCAATACTCTCCTCGGTTGGTAACTACAGACCAACACTTGAATGCCTGTTCCTCGGAAGACGACCGCCAACATGTTTCGAACTGTCCTCCAATTCAGTTGGTCTAAGCCACAACCAAGCTTGGGTACTGCCAATTTTTTAACATGATGGAACTCCATTTGTCTCTTGAGACTCCATAATGTTCGCCACAGATCTTTGTATAACGGCTTGACACGTGAGTATTTCTTGGTGACCAGATAGAAAACGAAGCGTCCGTCACCGCGTAGTCCTAAAACCTTTCCGACTGCCGGTTGCTGTCTTCGTAATTCATCTAGCTGTCCAAACTTCTTTTTAAACACGACTGCAACCCCTTTGGACATGTCAAGCTCCTCGCTCACGCAATGTGCGATGGCGTAATCTTTTTGTGTCTGGAACAGGTCTTGTTGTTCCTCGGTGGTAACCTCGAACCTAGCTTTTCCAGAACCTCCGTATAAGTTCATAAACTTTTCGAACTCCATTTCTTCGATTGGATTCCTGGTTCTGCTACTTATTACTCTGGTTCGGACCTGAACTTGCGGATTGTGGTTATCGCCAGCAAACGGGGCTAGACGATCGACGTGGACCACTTTTGGCTTGCCTCTGGGCGGTTTTCGGATGCGGTATATAACGTCGTTAATACGCTGCACGACTTCATAGGGGCCCTCCCATTGCCTTTGCAGCTTCGGCGACAAACCACGTCTCCTTTGAGGGTTATATAACCAAACCATATCGCCAGGTTGAAACCCACCATTTTGCGCCTTGACGTCATATCTTGTTTTCATCCTGTCGCTGGCAATTTGTGTGTTTTTACGAACCTCTTCATGTACTTCGTCTAGCCTCTTTGCCAGCTTGCTGACGTAATCTTCTCCAGCGACTTCTTCTTCCGGTCTTCGTCCAAATTGAAGATCGCATGGTAATCTTATCTCACGACCGAGCATGACACAGGATGGTGTTTGGCCTGTGCTTTCGTGAACGGATGATCGGTACGCCATTAGGAAGAGGTGCAAGTACTGATCCCAGTCTCTTTGATGTTCGGACACTACCTTGGCTAAGTACTTGCCCATTGTTCGATTCATCCGTTCAACCATGCCATCAGACTGAGGATGGAGAGGCGTTGTCCTAGTCTTTTTAATTCCTAACAGTCGGCAAACTTCTTGAAACAGCCCAGACTCAAAATTGCGGCCTTGATCGGAGTGTAATTCCAACGGAACTCCAAACCGGCAGAAAAACTCCTTTACTAATACGTCTGCGACTGTAGCTGCTTCCTGATTGGGTATGGCGTAAGCCTCCGTCCATTTCGTGAAATAATCCATCGCCACCAAGATGTATTTATTTCCTGAATCAGATTCTGGGAACGGCCCTGCGATGTCAATCGCTACTCTTTCCAAAGGGCTTCCTACGTTGTATTGTTTCATGGGTGCTTTGCGCTTTCTCGCTGGACCATTTCCTGAAGCGCAGACTATGCATTTACGGCACCATTTCATGACGTCCTCTTTGCAGTTCATCCAGTAGAATCGTTCTCGCACTTTACCCAACGTCTTCTTAATGCCAAAGTGTCCTCCTGATGTCCCATCGTGGAGATGCTTCAACACTTCGGTCACCCTGCTCTTCGGCACTACCAGCTGTAGTCTGTTTCCCGTGCCCTCGGCACTTTCTAGGGATCGCTTAAGAAGACCGTCTTCTACTATCAAGGAGTCCCACTGCGCCCAGTACGCTTTGATATTTTTGCCCAAAGCACTCACTTCTTCCCAGGTTGGTCGTCGGCCGCTTTCTTTCCAGTCCAGGAGTAGTCTTATTTCAGGATCGTCTTCTTGTTCGCGACGTAACTGCTCAGGTTCCCACTCATCATCAACCATAGCAGTTCTCCGGAGACATTCGACTTTTTCTTCCAGTCGCGAACAATGGCTGCAGTCCGCCGGACATGGTCTTCTGGACAAGGCATCAGCGTTTCGATGACTGCTTCCGGCACGGTGTTCTGTGTCATAGTCATACTCTTGCAGTCTCTCGATCCATCTTGCCACTTGTCCTTCTGGGTTACGGAACTGCAGAAGCCATTTTAAAGCGGCGTGGTCTGTTCTCAGTGAAAACTTTCGTCCATACAAATACTTGTAGAAATGTTCGATGGACTTAACGACTGCTAACAGCTCCCTCCTAGTGACGCAATAATTCCTTTCTGGCCTGGACAAAACCTTGCTAAAATACGCGATAACCTTTTCTTGTCCATCTTGAATCTGCGAAAGGACCGCGCCTATGGCCAGATTGCTTGCGTCGGTATCCAAAACAAACTTTCCATCTTCTCTTGGATAACTCAGAATCGGCGAAGTGACTAGGGCTTGTTTTAGTTGATTAAAAGAACTTTCGCAGTCTTCATTCCATCTAAATTCTGCTTTTCTTCAGTTAATTTTGTTAATGGTTTGGCAATATTGGCAAATCCGGGTACAAATCTTCTATAATAAGTGCACAACCCAAGGAAACTTCGGACCTGATGTTTGTCGATTGGTCTTGGCCATGCTTGCACGGCTCGGATTTTGTCTGGGTCAGCCCTCACTCCATCTCTAGATACGACGTGGCCAAGGTATTGGACTTCCTTCTTAAATACGTGGCACTTCTTTGGGCTCAGTTTGAGGTTAGCCCCACGTAATCGCTGGAACACTGCCTTCAAGTTGCTCAAGTGTTCTTCAAAGGACCTTCCAACCACGATCACGTCGTCCAGGTAAACCAAGCACGTCTTCCAAGACAATCCGCGCAAGATGGTCTCCATCAAACGCTCGAACGTTGCAGGAGCGTTACACAGGCCGAAGGGCATTACAGTGAACTGCCACAAACCAGTTCCGATCGTAAAAGCTGTTCACGATCCTTGGGTTCTAATTCTACCTGCCAGTATCCACTCTTTAAATCTAACGTAGAAAACCACTGGGATCCTGACAGGGTGTCTAGCGTATCGTCAATTCTGGGTAAAGGGTAGCTGTCCTTTTTGGTCACGTCGTTTAGCTGCCTGTAGTCTACGCAAAACCTCGTTGATCCATCCTTCTTCTTCACGAGTACCACTGGGGATGCCCATGGACTACTTGAAGGTTCAATCACGCCTTCTCTCTCCATATCCGTAATTATTTGTTCGGCTTCTTCTCTTTTCGCCAAAGGAAGTCTGCGTGGATGTTGTCGTATCGGCCGAGCGTCTCCGGTATTAATTTTGTGTTTCACCACGTTAGTTCTTCCTTTGGAACCACTCTCCAGCGCGAACACATCTTGGTACTCTTGGATCAACGCTTTAACTTTAGCCAGCTGGTCTTGGCTGAGGTTTTGGCATTTGGTGGTAAGAATGTCCAATAGATGTTGTGGACACTTCTTCGGCGGCGTATCTTCTTTCGTCTTCACGCATCTCACAATTTGTGATACTGGCGTGCATTGGCCTACCACGGTCTTCTTTTTCAACGTTACAGGATCTGAGTTGATGTTTAAGATCCTTACTGGCATCGTCTTCTTTACTCGTACTAAGGTTCTGGCAACGAGTAGTCCCTTTTCAACTAAACCGCCTTCCATTGGTTCAATCGCGCGTATGTAGCCTTCCCGGAGATTTCCATCCAGGCGTGCCATCACCACACTTTCCGTCCTTGCAGGCAGAATCACGTCTTCACTCAACAAGACTCGCACGGCTGCCTTCTCTGACGAATGAAAAGGAATTTCTTCATTGTCGATCTTCAGGACATCGTTCTTCATATCCAAATGGAACCCATACTTCTTTATCACGTCCATTCCCAGGATAACTTCTTCCGTGATGTCAGCTACCAGTACTTGATGGTCGAGTACTCCATTTCCCAAACCAATGGTTACTTTGACTTGTCCGTGAGTAGGTATTTCGTCTCCGGTCGCGGTTCGAAGTCGTACTGTTACTGGTGATGTCTTCTCGTTTTCCAATAACATGTCAGGACGAATGATGGTCTTCGTTGCTCCCGTGTCAACCAGTAACTGGACGCTTCTCCCATTGATCTTGCCATCGAGATAAATGCTATGCAATTGCTCCCTAGGCGATGCCATTTGGATGGTAATCTCCGGGGCATGGCTCGTTGAGGTCGACTTTCGCCCCATTCGGTCGACCCGTTCTAGTTTTCCGGACGCCCTTCTGGTCTTCTTTTGGGCTTAGTACAACGGCGTCGTACGTGGCCCACTTCTCCGCAGTTCCAGCACGTCAGTTCTCTTCCTCGAGCTTCTCGTTCCCGCAATACCCGTCGCACTATGTCTTCAATGCTTTCTTCTGAGTGCGAGGATACTTCTGCAGCACAACGGAGCTTATGGCTGCCTCGGTGCGACGCTTGTTTCGCCGCCTCGAACTCCAAAGCATGGGTTAATGCATCATCCAACGTCCTCGGTCTCGCTAACCGAAGAGTCTGCTGCGTTTCGCTGTCTCGGAGGCCGTCTACAAAAGTTTGAATAGCCAATTGCTCCAAGAAGGTATCCGGCGCTGTAGGATACGCAAGCCGTGTTAGTCTGGCGATGTCAGCCTCAAACTCTTGAAGACTTTCGGCAGCTTTTTGAACCCGACTTTTAATTTGAGCCTGATATACTTGTTGAAGATGAGCATCTCCATATCTCATTTCTAATCGTGATATTAAGAGTTCGTAATTTTCTTGCAGGTGGTCCGGAACAGTTTGTAAAATTCCCAGCGCTTCTCCACGTAAGGACACTATCAAAGACGTCGCTTTCTGCTTGTTGTTCCAACCATTTGCTGTAGCTGCGGCTTCAAACTGCTTGTAGTAGGTTGACCATGGAACTTTACCATCAAAATTCGGAGGTACAACTTTGAACTTATGAGTGTTTTCTTCTCGATGGTCCATTATTAAATCTTCACTCGTGACGCTTCCTTCCCCGTGACAATTCATTTGGTTCATTCTCTCTTCAAGCAGTTGTATTCTTTCTCTCAATTTTGTTCTAATTTGTCTTCTACTTCTTCTATTTTGTCATTCACAGATTCGCAAATTTCTTCTTTTAAATTTAACATATCTGCTTGAGTTTCCTCTTGCACAATTTTGATTTGATTTTCTATGCTCGTTTGTATTTCTTCTTTTAATCGTCTAGAATTTTCCATCAACTTTTCTTCTATTTTCTGGGTATTTTCAAATAATTTTTCTTCAATTTTCTGAGAGTTTTCTTCCATTTTCTGCGAATTTTCGTAAAACTTTTCTTCCATTTTTCTAGAATTTTCGGACAGTTTTGCTTCGATTTTCTGCGAATTTTCGCCCATTTTCCTATTATTTTCTTCCATATTCTTATTCATCGATTCAAGAATTTCAAATATTTTTGAATCCATTTTCTCTTTTTGCAAATGCGTCACCGGCATAAATTTAAATATAACACGAATATAAAGTTTTTAAATACACTACTTTATAAACAAACACGCGTATCGTATCTCGAGCGATAATAAATTACTTAATGGTATTTACACTAATAAAAATCGCGAACAGCTTTATCTATTTACACGTTTTCCACGGGTTTAAAACCGAACACCTGACACCAATTTGTAACGAATTTATTACTTAAAAACTAATTTATTTAAACGATTAAAACTACGTTTACTTATTATAGAAATATGTATACTTTTAAATCAACGGAACTAATTAAATCTAATAATAAAAACACTTACACTATAATTTATGTATCACCGTTGTATAACACTTAAGATAACTAACACGAGATAAGATAACGTCCTCGAATTTCACAGCTGATAGTCACGTTCACTCGATTTATTTAAAACTCCGCACGTGCTAATCACTTATTTATCTTCACTTGCTTATTTATTTAATACTGCATGCATTCACATTCCAGCAATAACTGACCTACGATTTCTTTCTTACGTATTTATAGACATCGGCGAAACCTTCTCGAGCGTTCCTTCCTTTTCGCTATATCTTCTAGAAGCTAGATAACAGTTTCTAGAAGGCTCTTGCATTTGCAAGTAATTTCTCGGACGTTTCAATATAAAATTTCATCTTGTACATTGTAATATTATATAAAAATGAAATATTGCGGATAACATTTACTTTTAATATGGAAAGTAGGTTGGGGGAAAATTATCTTGCGGTTTATGAAGCGGGAAAATGGTTTTTCGTTAATGTCTTTTTTTAAAGATATGGTCTTGTGTAGATGAATAGTTTATTAAAAATATTTTATATTATACTAGTCATCTGTACTTTTAGCTTATCACTGCCATGTTAGCAAGATTTAAGGTTGAAAACGTAGAACTCGTAATACACTCAAATTTAAGTTGTTTAAATTAATAAAAGTTTTTTTATAAAAAATAAAACACAATACAACCAATTAGAAACTATAACTACTTAATTAATGACACAATAACTCAGTTAGTTAATTTATGAAAAATTTGACAGTAAATGTCGATTTATGGAATCAAAACTCGCGAAGCATGCACTTTTTATTTATGTAAACGATACGACTGTTACATATCTGTCTTTAGATTCCAAGAGGTTACCATATATTTTTACAGATTGGATTCGCACGTGAGTATTCCTTGGTAACCTGCTAGAAAACAGAGTCTGTTGTCACGTAGTCTTAAACTTTTGTGGAACGCCGGTTGCTGTCTTTAAAGTTTATCTAATAGTCCGAATTTTTTTCTAAAGACAACTGCAAACTTCTTGATTATTTAAGTCTTGAGCATTGTCTTGAGTCACACAGTGTACAACAGTGTAATCGCTTGGTAATGTGAAATCTTAGTTGTAATTTTAAACCTTGTTTTTTTGGAGCTTTCGTACATAGCAATGAATCGGTTGAAGTCTATTCCACCTACTCGATTATGACCTGGTTGTGCTTGTAGTTATATTAGTTCGGTCTTGTAATTCACAAACGTTAGAGATAAACCATGTTTTTTTGAGATCGTATAGTCACACCATGTTGCTCGGTTGAATCCTACTGTTTTGTATCTTAACTTCTTATTCCGTCGGTAACAATTTGAGTGTTTAGTCTGTAGTTGTGAAAGGATAATCGATACGCCGCGCCATTAGGAATAAGTGCAAATACTGGTACAGTTTTTTACGTTTGGACACTATTTTGGATAACTACTTTCTCGTTGTTGATTGAGGATAAAGAAACACTTCAAATTATTTGCTTATGGTTTTTTTAGTTAAATGTTAGTTTTTTTTTCTACAGGTTCTGCAGTCCACAATGATTTTTAATCTTTTATTGTTATATTTTTATCGGGTCTTTTGTTGAAATAGAAAGCTTTTCTTTTAAGTTTTGCGCATTTCAAGGTTGACGACTTTTTGCCTCTCTTTCATATAAAAAGGTTTTAGTTAAAATTTTGATAGTCTGTTGTTTTGTACAATATTGTGAAGTTAGAAACGCATACCCAAAAAAAAATTTTTGAATTACAACTACTTGTATTGTTTTTTTTACACTAACCGTACAAATTCTTTTGAATAAAAACATAAGTCGAATTTTTCTAAATGAAATTATAATCTAAATGAATATTTTGTGGAATTGTGCCAAACATTTTTTAGATAGAAAAATTGTTTATACTTAAGTTGTAACCTCTTTTTACTATACGAAATTGGCACAAAACTAAAACACTATTATGATTTATTCGATTTTGTAACTTATTGAAGAAACAATATTTAAATACCTTTGTAATAGAAAAAATGGAACGTAAAGCCACAATAAAGAATATCAAATATTCTGGAACGGAATATACATAAATTTTAGTTAATGGAGCCAAGTTTCAAAACTCAGAAATAGATCTTTTATTTTATTACTTGATGAGCTATATTTTTCGATGTTAGCAGCTTTAAATTTGATAAATTAAAATACATACTACATTTAAAAGAAATTTCAAACGTCGACTGTAATCTATGGAGTTATTTATTAATTCATCTTTATTATCATTATTTGGTTTTTAGAAAACAAATCCAATATGCGATATTTGCGACAAGGTTATAAGATACTAATTTGTTCAGTGTCATTAAATAATTTTATTATTGCTCTACTTTAATTTTTTTATTATTTAGATGTTTTAAAATAAATCCAATATTTGTGTTTGTTATTAGTAAATTTAAAAACATCTCATTTATTATCTAAAAGAATATGGGTACGAATTCTACGCTGTCGTTTTCATTTCTTAAGTAACATTTGATTGGAATCATTTGGTTTGTAGACGTTTTGGCGCCAGCTTGATTTTAATTACCACCAGATTTAAAAAAATTAAATACATATGTAAATTTTTTAAAGTTTTGTCTATTTTTGTGTGAAATTAATTGGAAACCAAACACCTAACAATTCAAACTGGTCAACTAAGGCATAATCTAAATTAAAATAAAATACTTATGACTGGCACATGGTTTTTGTATTTATGTTGTAATATCCACTTGACATTCGCCTTTTATTTGAACATAATTAAAACTAAACCCTTTTCTGTTTTGCACAAGTTAATATTTTTTTAAAAATATTCTATTATATTTAAAAGAGTAGTGAAGGGAAGCATAATGAAGCTTGGTCGTCATTGGTTGGCTTTGCATGTTCTTTCCACATGCACTTGACGTTGCTGTATTAGCGTTGTCGTTTCTTCATTGATCTTCTTAGTCTTGGTGTACAAACAATACAGAACTTGTCCAGCCATGCTCACTGTAAACTTACAGCAATACCTTGCAGTTCAGAGTATTTTCTGCCATAACTCACTCTGAAGTGGCTCATCTGCTTAGGTTGATTTTTAGTTACTTTGTATTTGAGACTTTTTTGTCATACTACTCAAAAACTTGGACCAACCCTAGAATTATCGTCGTTCATGTTTTTTCCTTTTAAAGTTCCTTCAGTTAGTCAATGGCTGAGTGCTTGTTTTGAAATCTAAATTATAAATTGGCATAAACTACTTTTTTTAATAATTGACTAAAGGCGTCTTTTAGGAGCAGTTTTTCAAACCGTTTGGATATGGTTGGTAGCAGTCAAATCGATTGCTACGATAGTTTGTTATTGAGTCGACTACTGTTTTGCAGGTTTTTAAACAGTTGAGTACTTACTATGTTCTTAACTCGGCGCTTTTTTTGTTCAGAAACTTTTTCCTATCATATAGAATCTTAAGCTTTCGCGGTTTTTTTGGTTCCGATTATAAGTGACTTAGGGATTACACCGCGTCGTAGTTGAAAACCCAGACTTTATAGGTTTGGTTCTAGTCTCTCCTTGAGAGCCCAACACAAAAAGTAGAACTTGGCCTTAGCCGTATTGTCGTTTGTGAACTCAAACAAACTGACGTTTTGCATCTTTGGAGTGGGAAATGTCACTGAAGGCAAAGTGCAAGTGACGGCATTGTATCATAAGAGATTATGTAATTAACGGAATTTTATTTTCCGATACCGCATAATTGATTTGTTATTACTCGTAGTACGAGTTTGTGTCCTTTCCAAGAAGGTTGATCGTTGTCTTAGATGGTAGCCAAAATTTGCTGAGTTTTAAGCCGTCTTCCTGATTCATATCATACAGATGTTTTTCTGTTTCTACAGATTTGTGGATTAGCTGTCGCCAAGACAGTTTTGATATTATGTTTAATATAGCGTTCTGCTTATTTTGTCTGTCGAGCCCATAGAGTATGGTAAATCAGCGGTGCTAGTAGGAGGTGTAAGTCTTGTTTGACACACTGCTCTTTCTCATACCTTTTGGATTTTTTTGAACCCGTATTCATTTTGTTGTACAGACTCTTAACAGCTTAATTTTCTTGTTATAGATTTTTAGTATCTGTCACACGTATAGTGGTCGTGGTCTTCTGTACTAGATGGCGGTGAGATTTGGAGTTTAACAAATTAGAACACTTGATAATGTTGTTGATAAATGTTGTCACTACGATACCAGCAGAGAAGATTTACGAACAATCTGAAATCAAGCAAACTGAGAAATACGAGAGATTTCATCCTTCACGGCCTAAGAAAACGTTAGACGGTTATCAAGTAATTGTTAATCTAACAGGTACAGTTTTGTATGAAGACACCACATCCTTATTAATGACGGAATCAGCTAATGAGTTGCGTGAGAACAAGGACATTTTAGTACTGAGAGCAAATAAAGAAAATGCTACAGTCGTACGTAAACAAAATTACAACGAGAGAGAGAATGACACACTCACTCTCGGAAAAGTGCCACAAACGTCTATAGAGAAACTTTTTTAAATTTTTTATGCACTAAAGTAAATTCCACCATCAAAAACTCTACTACTATAGATATTAACAATAAACAAGTTCCGTTTTTCCAAAATCCAGTTATTCCACGAATCTACGGTATTCCCAAATACACAAAGAAGGAGCCTTCCTTTGATCGATAGTGAGCACTATCAATTTACTTTTCTTACAATACACTCGTTAGCACGTTATCTACCTACAAAACTTTTGCCGTTGATTTTGGAGACAAAATTCAGAATTTGCGTATAACAAAAATAGGTCGATGAAGTGCTGTTTTTGCTCAAGGAGATAATTGCTGAAGAACTTCTGCTCCTCAAACTCTGTCTTAAGAACACTTATTTTATTTATAACGACAACTTATTTAAATAAGCAGAACGAGCAACCATGGGTTCATCGCTCTCCCTGGTTATACCCAGGATCTATATGGAGTGTTTTGAAACTGAAATTATGAAGAACGTTGAGTTAAAACCAAAATCTTGGTTTAGATATGTTGATGATATGTTTGTTGTATGGCCTCATGGTAAAGATAAATTAAATCAGTTCTTTCAATATCTAAACTCTGCACATAATAACATTAAATTTACTATGGAGTTAGAACATAACAGCATTCTAGCCTTTGTTGATGTACTGGTGATAAAGAAAAATAACGGAAAGTTAGGGCATTCCGTCTATAGAAAGAAAACGCACACTAACAGATACTTAAACGTCAAATCTCACCATCACAGAAGACCACTGTTCTGCGTACTTTAGCTACTTGTAAAAGAAAGCTTTGGTGGAGTCTACAAAAGAATGGATATAGGTTCAAATAGATCCGAGTTATAACAAAGTCAGTCAAGCGGCAACGGAAAATGAAGATCTGTTAGTTACCTGATCGCTAATGATATAATACCGTCACTTACAATTTTTTCTTTAGCGATTATGCCGAAAGTCGCTTATAATGGTTTTTTCTATGATATTGTGTTATTCTTTTGAAGTTGCAGACGCAACGACAAATTTTTTTTTGCTATTTATCTTTGGTAGACTTTCAATGCTGTCAGTTGGGGTGTTTCAGAAAAGTAATAGTTCAGCCAAAATCTCTGTTTCTTTGCTCATTCGTTATCATTTTTACAAATGGGTGGATTTTGATTGTGTGGTCGTTTTTCAGTTTTTTTTTAGAACTTTAGTAAATGTTAAAGGAACAAATTTTACCTATAACTTGTTGGTATATCCGATTAAACATTTTTTTGTTTGCCGATGCTTTGTTTTCTTTTTTGTTTATTCTATTCGAATAATACGTTACAGAAACGCTGTCTTGTTATACATAGATCAACACCATCTTGTATAGTACTATAAATGGAAACCTGAAGTGCAATTTTTGAAATGGATGTCAACTGAAAACTGAGATATACCTACCTTAAAATATTCTTTTATTATTCTTAAAGTCTTTTCCACAGTAGAAGAAGAAGATGAAGAAGAAGGAGAAGACTTTAAGAATAATAAAATAATATTTTAAACAAGGCTCCACTTTGAGCAATGAACTACTTTACCAATATTATACTACCTTATACTAAGTGGTTGAAATTGATTAATAATAAAGAATATTCGAAAACGATTTATTAACAAAGTTATCTTAAAATTTCATGAATTACCGCTTGCGTTGTTTTTAAAATAAAAATTATTGTTGCAGTACTTGCTTTTGGTATGTTCGATAATGCCCCAAGTACTAGTCTATACTCGAGAAACAAAATTTTACTGCTCTATCTCAAGTAGCTGAGAAAATTCTAATTTCCCTTTTTATTTAGGATGACCTTTATATAAGTGTGCAGACCCGTGGTGAACCCCTAAAGATTTACTAGTCTAATGTGCTTGAAAAAATGGTAAAATTAAGTCTTAAGTTAAGTTAAAATTTGATTGACATCACTTACATTTATCTGATTCTGTTCTGGTAAGTTCAAAAACCGATATTTTAAACTTGAGACATTTTGTGTAAAAAATGTTCTTTTATCGATTGAACATAAAAACTGTACTATATCCTTAAACGTTAACGGAGTGTAACAGGTTGCTGTGGAGCAATAAAGAGAATAACTTCTTTTAATGAAGAACGAAGGGCATAATGTGTGGTCTATCCATGTAGTGACATGAGGTTAGGTTGAAAGGCGGTAACTTTAAGGACGACTCGAAAAAAGTAGCTACGCGGTACGCACAGTCCAGAAAAGGCTTGCAAAAATTTTATAATAAAATAAGCCAATAACAGTCGCTGTGTAACGACCGACTAAAAGTAATGGGCTTATCTTTTGAGATGACTTAAAATATGACGCTTTTACATATTTGCGTTCAGGATTATTTATAGTTTAGGCAGCCGTGGGTGTAGACATTTCAGATTTACACTTGTTTTCCGATAAATGGGCGGGGCAGAACCAAGACCAAACTATGGCCTACTTTATACTAGCATTGCAAGCGGCCCAAAAGTTTAACAAAATATATCAATACTTTTCAACCAGAGCACAGACGTTTTTGTCTTGTGACAAATAGTTTAGTTTTGTAAAAAGGGAAAACACGATCGAATTTTATCCTAGAAACATGAGAAAATGATAGCAACTTTAAGAAAACAACAACCGTTTGCTGTAATGCAAATCTGATATAACGACATTATTGATTTTAACAACAGGTGACCACAAAAAATATCTTCTATTTGTACTAAGATTAAACCGTTGCCAACGTAAGGGACTTCATCAGGATGTAAAAGAAATCTAAAACTTGAGAAGTAAACTATATTCCAACTAAGAATCACTACAGAGTTAGGTAATCAGCTTGTGAACCAAACCAGATTGTAAACTCCAGAAGTGACTTAAGAAGAATTTGTCTCCGTATTTATAGAAAAACTCTAATTGGGTTATATTTGAAAATGTGTGTGTTTTTGAGAAACCAGTAATAACCGGGAACCGAAGAGGGGATAGTGCAAAACCATTGTCACGATTGAAGTTATTGGGGAGTTTGATGATTTCAATGCTTTCTCGGTATTTCCTATTAAAGACGAATGGAGATTTTGCTATAACCGAAGCGTTATTAAAATCTATATTGTGACGTGTAGAAAAATAATGTTCAGCAACAACAGATTTAGAAATGTGTTTTTTGTATACAACGATTATGTTCTGAAATACGTGTGATAACAGAACGTTCAGTTTTGCCGATATAGACTAAATCACATGAACAAGGAATTTGGTATATACCTTGAGAGAAAAGTGTAGGAAATTTGTCTCTGGAAGACGGAAGAATTAGAGATTTTACCTGTCGAATTGAATTAGGGTTTAATATTATTCTTTTCTCTATTTAATCTGTGACCTTATGGATAAGGTAAAAATGTCAATTTTGGATTGGAATTAGAAATAGAAATGTCTTTAGGTACTCGAGTATGGAGATATAGACGACGATTTATAACTGCTTGAATATTTCGCTTCATATAACCGGGTTGTCAAATAGAAAAACCACGAGCGATGAACTAAAGATTCAATAACAGAACGTTTCTGTGCTGGTTGATGATGAGACGAAGCATGAAGATATCTGTCCGTATGTGTGGGTTTGCGATAAACAGAATAGCATAAAAGTTTGTCGGGTTTACGTGTCACAAAAACGTCGAGAAATAGGGGAGAACCATTTTTTTTTCGATTTCCATGGTGAATTTGTTATTAGGGTGTTGGTTGTTTAGATGTTCAATAAACCTAGACAATTCAAGACGCCCATGAGACCAAAAATAAATGCGTTTTTAACATACTGAAACCGGACTTTAGGTTTTAATATGAATGATTGAAAAGCAACCGTTTCAAAATATTTTATAAAAATGTTAGCAGGAGATAAAGGAAAACCCATACCGTCGCCCAAAACTTCTTCGTAAAATTTGTTATCAAATTGAAAGTAAGTGGATGATAAACACTTATCAATAAGAAAAAAAATAAGCGAATCTTTAATCACAACTTTGGTAAAATGTAAAGTAACTTACAGCTTACAAGAAGCTCCGTAAATTAAAACTTTATAGATTTCAAGCGTCGAATGAATTGAGGAGAGTTGAGAATGCGAGAAGAGGTTCTACCTGTAAAGTCGGAAAGAATGTTGGACAAAAACCTGACTAAGTTATAAGTAGGAGAATGGATAGTACTGACGATAGATCTTAAAGATATATCTAGTTTGTGGATTTTAAGAAGTTCGTACGAACGTGGTAGTTTAGAAGCTAAGGAGGTTGACGTTTGGTTTGAAAAAGTAGATTAGAAAATCTGGCGTTTCACTGACCTCACGTTCAATCTTCGAAGTGGGATTAAGAGTTAAAGAAGCATACGTATCCTCTGACAGAATAGAATGTATTTTCTCAACCTAATCCGTTTGATTCAAAATGACAGTAGTGTTGTTTTTGTCGGCTATAAGAACGATGATATCGCGGTTGTTACGAAGACTTTTCAAAGCTAACTCTTCCGTATTTGGAAATGTTGGATTTAGAGACTTTAGACCATTCAAAAATTTTGCAAGTTTGAATACGAATGGAATATAAGATATAGCGGGGAAGACTCAACAGCACATAAAATGTCTTCTTTAGGAATCGATTTGGGAACAACAGCAAAATTCAAGCTCTTGGACTACTTAATGGACTGCTATTTTCACGAAGCCAGTAGTAATGTTTTCAAAAAAAATTCCAATCATTCGGCGATAGAGCGTTGGCCAACACAAGATAAAGATAAAAGAGTTGTTTAGGAATTGTGTCCAACTCACGTTTGGTTTGCTTAATCCGTTTGAACATAAACACTATGCTTGCATGGTGAAGAATATTTTTAGAAGAACGTGTCTAAACGTGGAATTTAATTTTGAGAAATTCAGAAATGATGTTGTCACGACCGCGACTCAATAAAAAGTGTACAAGAGTTTGAATAGTTTGGAAAATACGAAGGTCGTTTCACATTTTGTATTTCAATAGAATGTTATAAGTACATTTCATGAACATCTTACGCTCGTTTTTCTTGTTTGAGTAGTAAATATTTTTATTTTCGTCATCGTTTGTATCTGATTCTTTGATATTTTTTGTCCATCCTCACACATAGCGTCTACGTGTTTCTTGTAATAATCTTTTAAAGAATTGTTAAAAATTTCCGGATTTTGGAATTAAATTAATTGCTCTTTTAGTTTTCTTTACTCAATAAGTTACACTACTTCACTATTTTACATATGTTGAACGCGTTAGGAGGAATTGTTTCTTTCTGTTCAAGACCAAGCAACATAGGTCCAAGTACAAAAGCTTATGCTTGCTGAAATTTTTTTTCATGTATGGATAACGGTGTCTACTACCCAATAATGAATTTTATTTTTGAAAGCTTTTTCAAGCTCCTTGGTTTTTATGTTTCGTGATTTTGCTAGGCATTTTCTTATTATTTCTATTTTTCGTTTTTTATAGATGTTTGTTTCAATTACAATTTCATCAAGAATGCCAGATAAAGCTTTTTTTCAAGTTTTTGCGTGGTTATTAAAACTTTGCTGAGCGTAGAGTTTGGCCAAACTTATCTCAATAATTTTCAACGTTTGTACATAGTCAAGATTTTTAGTTTGCAAGTAATGATTATTAATTTTTTCGATTTTTATAATTTATCAATCTACTTTTTATTTGAAAACGTACAATACAATACAATCTGCATGAAACAAAAATGTTAATTCTCTTCCACGATTTCATTATTGCATTATTATACGTTAACATACGTATTAACAAAAACCATTGACGGAAAATAAATAAAATAATACAATTTGATAAAAGCGCGAAGAATTGGAGAATTGTAAAGAAATTATGTTTTATTACGACCATATCAAAACAATAAAGGATACATTACTAGAAACTAGAAATAGTTACAGCTTTAATACTAAAATTTTACCACGTTAGATTACCATTTCTTTCGTTTATAGATAGAAAAAAAAATACCTAAATGTATACATGTATGCAAACAACGATTTTATAAACGCAAAATCATAAAATTTGTATAGAACAAAACCAATATTGACATTACTAAGCTTCGAAAGGATTTAAAGCGTAGCAAACCTAAAAGCGAATTTCAAATTATTGAGGAACAAAAATGGTTTTAAAAAAATTGTGTTTTGCTATTATGTTCACGTGTTTGTTAAGGTTTGGACAGTGTAGGATTATTTTTGAGTACTTTTACAAACATATGCACACACGTTTTTAAATCTTAAGTATACTCATAAACAGATAAAAATAGAAGAAATAAATTTTTAAATTTATTATAATGGGCTAACGTAGATAGCAATAACGTTATATAGAATTGATGCATTAATAATCGTGTAAATTATAAGAAGCCACTCCTAGATGCATAAAAAACGTCATAAACACTGTTAGGTTTATTTGTATTTAACTATCGATAAACTGGGTGTGAAAATAGAGTGTAACACAAATAAGTGTAAATATAGAAATTTCGTATTAGTTACTAATAAAAACAGCTTTCAACTACAGTAAATGTGAATAAAACTGAAATTTAAATGTACATACAAAACAATGCGATCACAGGATCCAGCTGGCCGAAAGGCGTGATTAAACCTAGAACGCACGTGATATTTCTGTGGCGAAACATTGCTTGGTTAAGCATGACCGGTCAGTTTATGCAGCTGACCATTGACCATGAACTGATGACTTGTAAATATAAATTTCCGCCAATAAAACTCAATGCAATTGTCGCTTGGTAAACAATTTCTCTTAATGGTTACGCTTAAGCAATTCAACGTGAAGAAATTAGTATAAAAGGCAATCGTCGATGATTAATGATATTTAAAAAATCCCAGTTCCAGGTGTATGCGTTTACCAGGTTACCACCTGCATAATTATCTTTGTTCCCTTTGTTTTGTCTATGTACATTAAAATTACTTCCTTACATATAGGATTAATGATCCATGGTTTTAATATATATTGTTGCACTTATTGCATATTCTTGTAACTGTCCATATCTTACCATATATGCTCGTACAAGTAATGCAGTTTATTCGCATGTTACGGTCAGTTCGCTTGGGAATGTTTTTAAATACCATTCCGCAATGGTAAAAGAATTTTACTTAATGTAGGGAAACGAACGCGACGCGGATTTACTGTACCACATGTTTCATAGTATTTCCAGTAACTGTTGTTCTTTTTTTTTAATTTGACGACACTGTTTTTTTATCGAATTCTTATACATTGTCATTATTTAAGCTGTCTTCTATTACATCTTAAAATTGTTCCGTTTGTTATGGCGTTTCTTATTTTCATTCTTCAAAAGACGTTAATGGTTTTGGGTTGACTCATGTTAGTTATTATCAGAATAATTAATAGTGGCAAAAACGTTCTACAATTTAAACATTTTAATATAAGATAAATAACAACAAAGTAAATAAACACCAAATTTATTTATTTAAAATTTTGTTGACACTGAAAAAAAATAGACAAATTTATTCACTGACCAATTCTGAAACTTCATTTGGTAGCAATTTAACAAATTCGACTTTCCTTTTATTTATTTTTTTGAAGTTCCAATTTGGGTACTTACTTTTTTATAATTGTTTCGATTTAACTTGAGTTGTTTATTTGCTTTTACTTTGAAATGTTTTCCACAAATTGTGTTTGTTGGTAATACGCAAAATCTAACAAGAAATTCGGATAACTCATTGATGGTTGTAGATTTTTGATTAAAACTTGGTAATGCAGTTGAAGAACAATTACCGTCAAAATATAAGCTATCAAAAATAATTCTTATACCTTGAAAATAAGTAGTACATCACTGTTAATATTGCACCAATCAGATTTTTTTTAAATTGTTATTATTACGTGTATTAAATCTTATTTTACTAATGTAAGAGTCACAAAGAACATTATTATTTGTTGTTTTTATGTTTATATAAATTATGTCATTACGTTGGCTTGAAATTTATTTGTTTTGTCTAGTTTCAATGTCGCCATCATTTCATTTACAACTTGCCAACCTTTGTTTCTAATTTTTTTTCGGTTTTGTTACACTGTTGCTGATGATCAAAATATATTCATACCCTAAAACTTTTGATGGTCGCGGTTTTCTTTTCTATATTTTTAATTTTGTTATTTAAATTTTTTGTTTTTGAGTTTGCTTCTATTTTACGTTTGTCGTTGTAGTCGATCGGTTTTTTTTACTGGTTTTTGCTTTTAGGTAAATGTTTCTGGTTTAGGTTTATTTATGACATTATGTTTACTTGCATTTCTGATTATAATTTTAGTATTTTTATTAAATTTGGAAACGTTGCATTTTTGTTTTTTTTTGCATTAGAGGTTATATAATGGAATTATTAATTTACATCGTCAGTTTCTCCTCACATTTCTAACTTCTTGTACAAAACACTAAATTTACTTTAATATCGGTGGGAACTACACACACTGAACAAACATGTTGCATTTAGTTCTATTTATTTTAACTAATATTGTGTTTAATCCAGTCTGCAATTATGTTTATAACTTTTTTATATTTGTTTTTCGTTTTATATTACATAGTCTTTAGAAAATTTAAAAATACTTGTATTTTACGTCTTCAATAAACTTTAATTCAAGCAGATTTTATAGTACATGCCTAGATACATGGTTTCCTAAATGTGATTTGTTTATTTTTTTTCGGTATTTATCTAACACTAAAAGATTTAATAAAACATTTTCTTTAATAAGTGTTTTTTTTAAATAAGTTTGTCGTAATAAGTTTTATAGTTACGCAAGGCATGTAAATATATCGTTATAGGTGACATAAACTTCTAACTAAAACTGATGAAACTGAAATTATTAATTGTTTGTGCAGTAAAAAAATTTCTAAATAAAAAGTGTACATATAATATATTACATGAACGTTCTCAACAATTTACATTCACATAAATCTATTTATTCCGTAATAATTACAAATTCTATGACATAATTTATTGAAAGTTGTGTTTTTTAAAAGATTGCTATTTTAAATTAAATTTTTAAATTTTTAGTACTATCAACTTTAATAATTTAATTTTTTGTGCAGAGTACCCTCATCTGTTAGCGTTATGTCCAAGTCAATCCAACATGTGAACTTACGCAAATATCTAAATATACGAATGTAATTTTTTAATAAGTCTGGACTCTCAAGCATTGTTAATCATGTTTTGTATAAAAAAGTATACGTTTTAAAATTCAGTTTGGGGTCGTGAAATATTATTTTTATTTCTCTAACAAAAGTAGTTTTTGTTTTTTCTGACACGGATTACATTTCTTGGAGAAAAACCTGAATTAGGTCAAGTTTTTTAGATAAAATTATAACTTAAAGGATACATTACTCAAGACTTTTTATTTTTACACAATGGTTAAATCCTAAGAAATTGTTTAACGTTTTTATATTCCTAATTTAAAACAAAAATACTTATCGTATAATAATTTTAGTAATGACCCTAGTAGCACAAAATATACGTAATATATTAGTAAATAACATCTGGTAAATATTTAAATGTCACACTTTTTTATATTGGCTATTTGTAATGTTATATCAATAATTTATATGAAATAAATGTTTTCTAAATATTAGTTATAAATATCTTCTGAATGTATGTTTTCAATATATGGCAGACATTAGATGTAAATGTCGTCTCAATATTGGTTTACAATATATGGGAAATATTACTTTTTAATCTGTTCTAGATGTATCTTACTATTATTTGTGAAATATTTGTAAAATATATGCCTATTACATATGTGTATGTTTGCAAATGATATTTAATCTGAGTTTTTATTATTACGCATTGTACAGTTTTATTAAACCGTATTGAAACACTGCAGATGTTCTGTAAAAACACGTTTATTTATAAAAATGACACTAACAATATAAAATTATAAATTATGAATAAAATATAAATATAAAATCTGTATACATTTTAAACATCTTTAAAAAATAAGTACACAAAAAAATGTATCTTAACATTACTTATTACTATCATTACATATTACGGAGGTACTACATAAATGTTCTAAAATTGTCAAATATAACGCAACGGATTTACGCAAATAACATCCGTTACATTAAGATGCCGTTTTGTGATGGCTTCTGAAAAAAAACACACAGATTTACTCCACCAAGTTGTATTAAAAAATCTATGTTTTATAATAATAATTATGAAGTTTATTAAAATTTCTCAAAATTATTTTAATTGGTATGAAATATACCAACAAATGGTTTTAATTTGAATTTTTCAATAAAGAAACTCTATGAAGACATATTTTTTTAAAAATATGGTTAACAAAAATTTCAACAGCATTTTTATTTCTATATATTTATTCAATTCAATAAAACACCTACTATATGTTGTAATGTTTGCTTTTTTACTGACTAGTATGAGTTAATAAAATTACAGAAAACTTCAAACATGATTAGTTTTAAAAGTGTACATTTTCTTAGAATTGCTATTTAAAAAATAAGGACAATATTTAAATAAATTTTAGAAACTGTTTTTTGCATATATTTACTTATATATTTTATAAAATGTGCTGTTTATTAATTATTGACCATAGTTACATGAATAAAAGCATTTTTTTAGTTTATGTTTTTTATTAGTGATGACCTTTGAAATTTTTTTAAATTATTTTCTGTAAACATCAAATTTAGGGTGTACTCGCTGCGTTAAAATAAATTATTTACAAAATGATATAAAAATTTAAACTTCACAAACTGCAAACACGAAATTCAAATGCATATTAGTGAAGAAAACTTTTCTTATTCTTGTTCAGGGTCTATATAACTGCTTCTGACTTCAGTACCCAAAAGCGGGTAAATAATATACTTCAAGAACTCTATGAAATTCACTGAAAGTTACTTTGTGTTATCTCGTTTAGAATGCCACAAAAATATTTTGAAAAGATGACCTCTAAAATCATTAAAAACCTACTAGTAATTTTACAGCAGAATTACAATATCTTCTCTAAAATTTCTAATGTAGTTTATTATTATAAAACTACTATATTTTGAGTTATAACGCAATTGTTTTTTCAATTCAATTTAAACGCAGATGTGTCGATTTGATATTCTCCTTGTGTAATTTTTTAATAATTAAATTGCGTTTCTTATACAATTTTTAACAGATTACATACTATGATTTTGGATTACTTTTTATTAAAATATACGCACATAAAAATAGTTTTTAAAATAAGCATATTTAAATCGTGAGAACATCGTGTTAGGGTTTTTACCAAAAATTAAAAAAAAGTTTAAGGGAAACGTTTAACATCTATAAATACGTAAATTTAAAAGCACTACAGTTAAAAATAAGCATAAAAATGTTAAGATTCTGATTAAACATATATATTAGCTCCATATATATTTTATATCAAGTCAAACTTTGAAAAATATTTGTGACTTTGGAATACACGAACGATATTGTTGGTACATATTTTTATAACATTGTTTTTATCTAGTTTTACAATATTTAGAATACATTTTCTACATCATTCAATAAGTATCTAGAAATAAAATATCGATTATAGCAAATGTAAACATCATTTATTACAAGTGTTTTTCAACTTTTATACATATTTGAATATTTGATTAACAACATATGGTATTGTTTATACGCGTACCATAAATTTACCAATCTTTAGATTAAAAATACTAGTTCTGAACAGGAACAAAATTAATTCTACAGATATCTATACCAGTTAAAACTAGTTGAACCTATTGAACTATTTAAACAATATTACAAAGGTTAAAAAAATGAGTTCTGTTAAAATGTTAAAACTGTATCTATCTAAAGATCATCGGTATTATAATTATCTGGTTGACATTGTTAACATAAAGTTTCAATAGACGTTAATGCCTGGTTGCATAAAGAAAAGTTAATTATGTTGTTAGCTGACGCCGTTGTGAATCGGTACATAGAATAACCCAGACCAGTGCTTTTGCAACGTTTATAGAACTTTCTGAACATGTACAGTATTTCATCAAACATAGTCAAAGTTTTGGGAAAGTATGTGGGGTGTTAGTATACATACGGGCCCACCACTATGGCAAACCTGTTCAGTTTGCTTTGTTTCAGTGTGTCGCTCATAAAATTGTAGCAAAACAGAATGCTTTTTATTATGTAAGAAAGTCAAGATCTCAAGTAAGAGTGATCAAGAATCTACAAGCAATGAAACGGCAAAGAAACAAAAATAAATACGATAATTTGAATTTTGACTTTACTTTAGTTTAAAAGTTCTAATGCCCAAGTGTAACAAAGTTTTAACACAGTTGCTGACTTTTTAGTAGGAAAATGGAAGCTTTAGTAAAAAGCAACGCACTGCTAGCATTTTGAAAGATCATAGTGGCAAAAAACTTCACACCATTGTAGAAGAACCTATTCTATTTACTGCTTTTGACATGGTTTATATTATGTTTGTGGTCAGGTTGTAAAACTAAGTCGGATGCTCTGAGCCACCTTTTCTAGCGCGAAGAGAAAAATCCTAAAAGGAACAAAAGTCTGGGCCAGAGAAAGGAAATGTCAAAAGCATAATTAATAATACATGAAATATACTTAGCTACGTCAAAGATAACAACAATAGCATCTACATTAAATTAATCTTACAATTAGTTATTATTCTTGTTTGATATCACCAAGTATCGTGTAAATTTCATAACAATTTTTTGTGCAGAAAGAAAAAAAGAATTATTTCCCGACAGCAATCGCTGAATTTCAAACAGGCTAAACGCGTTCACGTTAGAATATTTTTTTATTAACACTCTCACCGGATCGTATGACGTCAAACGTGCAAGCGAGATTGAAAAATTCTGGTCTAATTAACCTTTCTAAAACAAAACATAAGCTCCGGATATTTCGTAATCTACCAACAAAACGAAGTGTTAGAATTACGGTAGTAAGCTAAATATTAATAACATTCAGTTTAATTTGAATGATATAAACAAATATTCTTAATTTATAGGATATTGAACAATACTAGAAGTAGAAATAATGCAGTAACGTTATCACGCAGTCCGTGACTTCGTAGCACAATTAGCAAATCTGTTGATAGCAAACTTTGCCAAACTTTACGTCAAAACGACTCCACAGTGGTGGTTTTTTTCCCACGCGTGTCTTTGCTCGACTCGTCATATTAGTAATTGGAAACAAATAAATACCTTATAGTACGGTACTACCAAGGAACGCATCCATCTATATAGACCATACGCTTTTGTTACTGATTACATCGTTTCAGGCGTTAATTATTGGTTAAGTAATTAACAACCTTAGTGGTGGAACCTCAGCAATTAAACAACATTGGAGTAACAAAACAGGTGCTCAAAAAACAAAAAAAAATTGCAATCTGCAACCACGTTTAGATAAATTCATCACTAATCTCAATGCGATCTTCGAAAGTGCAATCCAAATAAATCTCCAGCCGCCCTTTAAAAGTCTAGATGCGATGCATCAAGAAGGATTTAAAGAAAAAAGCATTTCCATAAGAAACAAGATGTTGATGCATAACAAATTTTATCCGTTACCGAGTTTTGTTTGCTTCTGGAAATCGAGCAGCGGTTGCACCGTATTACATTTACTAACCCCCACACGATTACGATTGCAAAGTTACCTAATTGACAGTTAAAACGTACTAAAACTTATTTTAAATTGTTACATGTTGGGAAAATCGAAAGGAAAACTAATGAATGTCTCATTCAACAACATTAATATCCGAAGACTATTGTATCATCCATAGAGAAGCATTTGCATCAAAATCGATGAGCTTTTAATTGAAGACGGTATTAGAACGTGCTGTAGAAGTAATAAATTACATAAAAACTAAGCTACTAAAACAAATTTTTCTAAAAAGTCATGCATGCAATAGGAGCTAAACACACGACTTTTTTATTCTACTGCAATTCACGATGGTTTTTACGTGGCAAAGTTTATCGTGCATTTGACGTACGCGAAGAAATTGGCTCGAGACATAAAAGCTCTAGGTATTTTGGCAAATTTGACATTTTGATAAAACTAGCAAACTTGTGCGATATATTTAACAAACTAAAAACTTTTTGAAACATGTCATTAACTGTACTGTGAACTATACAATAAAGCTTTTTGGCCTTTACCATGTCTTAGACAATTTTGAACTAAAACTTAATAAGTAGATTTATTCACTTTTAGTTCAAAATATACTCAGTGACATTGAAATTTTAACACCAAGAAGGGATGGGAATTTTGTGTCCAAACTTGGCAGGAAGGTTTAGCTACTCAGAGGTAATAAATGTTATTTTATTATCTTGTGTATGTCGTAGGAGTTTTTGTTAATTTCATTATTGTTATCTCTTCTGATTCTTTTGTTTAATGTGTTTTGAGAGTGTTTTTATGCCTAGAGTGCGACAGTGCGAAAATTACCGCTAATTAAACGAATTGGGTTACGTGAAGATGGTTTTTCGTACAAGGAAATTGCAAATCGTCTTAACCGAAACCAATCTGTTAACATGCGGTGTTATCAAACATGAACTAGGGAAGAGTATAATTGTCGTATAAGGAACTGAGGGACGGAAACAAACAAATGAGGTGCAAGACTGTTAACTTCAACTTGTAGTAATAAGAGACCGATTTTCTAGTACCAGATCAATCGCCGATCAACAGTAAAGATAGTGAAGGTCGTCCTGTAACCTTTCGAACAGTTTACCGTCAAATCAGAAGTTTCGGATTGCAATTCTACTACATTTTGTGCTACCACTGACGGCATAACACTAACAACGACGTTTGGAGTGGTGTAGGTTACGACTAAAGTGGAATCTGGAATGGCATAAAGTAGTCTTCAGTGGTGAATTCCGAATTGGTTTGGGCATGCATGATGGCCATATGAGAGGCATACGAAGACGTGGGGATTATGGTATGGCGTGCTATAGCCTATGGGAGTAAGTCTTGTTTAGTATTCGTCCGAGACAATATGAACGTCCGGCGATATGTTAAAAATATGGCAGAACTCTATATTCTTCCATTTTTTCAGTAGTTGGAAGACCTACTTTTCTATCAGTATAATGCCCGTCCTCACATAGCAAGACACTCTATGGACCGATTCGCAGAGGCCAATGCTAATCTCTTGCAATGGTCTCTCTCTCGACTTTTTGCTTATTGAATACGGTTATTGAAGACTGAGAAACTTAGCGCATCCTCCACACACACAAGAAGCTTTTCGGCATGAATTGCAAGTTGCTTGGGATACAATAACTCAAGAGGAAATCGACCACCTGTAGGAATCGATGCTACGAAGAGTGACGGAATATGAAAGGAATAAAGAATCCAACACATTATTAAATAAACAGTGTGTTTATCTTTGTTCGTTTTCTTTAAAATTTTAATGATTTACTATCTCTGAGTAGCTAAACCTTCCTACCAAGTTTTATCACAAAATTCCCACCCGTTCTTGTTGTTGCAATTTTAATGTAACAAAGTATATGTCATTATTGTACTAACTATAATTTAAGATTTTTATTTATTACAATTTTTGTTTTAAACGGTTTTAACGTTAGTATAATTTTTAATTTAAACGTTAATAATAATAATAATCTCTACGTATTTTAAAACAAACGTGATAATTACGTTTTGATAATGCTAAGAAAGTTTAATCCGTTTCCTTTAAGGAGTAAACGAAGATTTGTATCTTGAACTTTAATGTAATTCAGGAAGAACGGAATGCAGAACCCTTAATATAATTTATATAAAATTTTCCCTCTCAGGATTATTCATATAAATCTAAATCTTGATAATCTAAACACACACCAGCTTTATTTTCTGTAAATGTACACCAGCTGCTTACATCTATTAAAATAATCCAACAGCATTAACTGTTAGATTTGCTGTTGTAGTTTCCCTTATTCTCTCGCGAAATTTACGCGTTAAACACATTTGAGTAAACTTTTTTAAACTACAGATACATTGACCCAGTTTTAAGAATTTTTTTTTTAAATTGGGAAAAACTATAAATTAGATCGAATTTAAAAATAGAAATGTATAGGAAAAAAAATATTGCCGTTCTAATATTAAAAATTTTGATAGATGTGTGGGATTCTTTTAAAAATGCCACAAACTTAGTTTCTCATTGGATTACTATTTTAAAATTAAATTTTATTTTATTTAAATCATTTAAAATTTTGTATCCGAGATTTTTGACATTTTTTTTAAATCTAAAGATATATGATGCCATTAATATTATGACGACACAGTTACATTATATCTTCGCGTCAAAATTGTTAGTTGTCACATTTGTTTTTAGTATACTTTATAATGTTTACAAGAAAATTTTGTAATGAGTAGAATTAGTGTTTCAAATTATTTGACAGAAGATTATGTTAATCTTTAACACTAAAAATAATATTTATACGTATACACAAAACATTTTCTTTAAGCTCTTGGCGTTAAGTTAAACACTTTTTTTTCAATATTTTGGTGTTTTTGGGTTTCATCATTTATGTACTGTTTTTTCTTAAAGAGATTTGTGCTTTGCAAAAACCGCATGATTGTAAATTCTATTGTTTTACCGGAGTTATACAAGTTATTACTCAAAAGTTTTCAAATGTATCAGTAACAAAATTATGTTGTCGTCAACTAAACGTTTTTTTTTAAATTGCAGGTTAATAAAACTTTTTTTAACTTCATAAAGTTTGAAACAAATCTGTATTTCTCGAAGGACATGAAATATTTGTATATATAAACTTATATATTCTCGTTTTTCTAAGAAAGTGGTTTACTTAACCACCTTAAAACAACATCACTTCACTTCTTATTTATATATCTATATATATGGCCCAACAGAATGCCCCTAGCTTTGTGAAAGGGTTTACAAAAAATGTAGCAACAATAACATAATATAAGAAATGCAAAATATACGTATGCAAAGTTAAGTGTAATATAAATAATCTCTAACACTTTAACTGGCACTAACACCAAGAAGCCTTGAAAAGCTAGAGAACAAGTTCTTGAAAACGATCGTCGAATCACATCTCCTGTAGTTAATATAAGGTTCACACGAGAAATTCCGTAGGAACCCGGGTGTAAGCCAAGAACGTATGCAAATTGCCAATAGTACCCGACGGTTTAGAGTTCCGATGACAATTAAAAGCCTTAATTTTGCCAGAAAAGGAATTTTATAATTTTATTAGCCGACTCTGGGAACTCCTCACAAAGTAGGGAATCATATCGTTTTGAAGAAAACGGATTGCGACAGTTATTGATAAAACGCAAGCAAAAAGCTGACACAGCCTTTTGATATGAGAAAAGAATCATTACATGTGACGGTTGTATGAAGACAAGCAATTGGCCGTTTTAGTTCCGAAAGAGCTGATGTAATTGAAGATGGATTTGCAGAAGGCCATTGAGATTCATGGCATTGCAACCAATTCGTCCACCACAGGAAAGAATGAACTATTTGCCGTGGAAAGAGAATTTTTGAGATCAAATTTGCTGGATTGGATTTACTCGGAACATGGCGCCAAATACAAGTGAAAGTCAGGTCCTGAATATCAGCCATTCGATTGCAAACAAAAGTTTTTGTGAGATTAGGGAGCGTGTTTAACCAGGCCAGAACTATTCTAGAATCAGTCCACATTGCGTGAATTGGATATTCAACGTCTGGTGAACACAAACAAAAAGCTTCGAAAGCAAGACAGCAGCGCACAGCTCTAACTTCGGAATCATGAGTGGTTTCAATGGCGAAACTTTGAATTTCGCACACAATAAGCTAACATCAACAGCGCCATTGTCATTCAGAGACTTGAAATAAATGCACGCTTCATATTCATGCATCGAGGCCCCCGAAAAATTATTTGTAATTTGATGGATGTTGGACTTGAGCATACAGCATGCGTGGGATACGACAATCATCAACAATTAATAGATCATGACAAAACAAATTCCATTTATTGAGAATGTGATATGGAACGAGATCATTCTAAGACAGTCTTTCTAACCAGAGCTACTGGAGCATCATCTTACCTAGAATCGTACAAGGAGACAACAGTTCCAAAAAGTCAAAAATTTGAGCAATGTTTGAAAGTATAGTTCCCTTAGTAACAGTTGAGAAAGACTGAAATTGAAAACATAAGATCATTAGTTTGTAACTGCCAGAGCAAATCTAAAGCCTGGGCATTTTAGTTGGAGACAAATTCTTGTAAACCTGGGTCAATGTTAACTTTGTCAATGTAGTCAAGTACTTAAGGCCCGTTAAAAATCTATTTACGTAACTTGAAACCACTTTGCATACTCACGACTTGAATGAAAATCTAAAAAGACTGAACCAATTAAAAGATCATCTACATAGAAATGGACTCTGATGACCTTAGAAACATTGGAAAGGGAATCTCTGTAGTTGATTCCAAGCTGAACAAGGTTACGAGTGGCCAAAAAAGAAGCAGACGCCGTACCGTATGTCACGGTGTTTAGATTGTACGTTGCAAGGGAAGACTGTGAAGATGGACGACAAAAAATGCGCTGCAATGATTTTTGTATGGGGTCAACAAGCACCTGCCGATACATTTTTTTAATGCCAGCAGACATTGCATAGGGATCGTACCAAAATCGAGAAGAGGTCTTTTCAAAGGGGTATTGATTAACCTTACTCAAAACTTACTCAATTAAAAACTCATCATAAGAGCGAGAAAGGTGACACATAACTTTACTGCTATTCTTAGTGGGAAGAGGAGTACTAACTATCTAACCAAGGTAAATTTCTTAAAGAGTAAGAAGACTTGGGCCAAGATGAATCCGGCTTTCGCAAAGAAGGTTCCATAATTCGGCGGACCATATGAGAACATCGATCTCTTCAGGCCTGTTATAATGAGGGTTTGATAAGTGAACTTCTTTGGGAATTTGTTTGTAACACGTGTCTACACGAAAACCTGACAGAGTATTGCTAATTTTGTCTATTACTGAGCAAGAATGTTTAACCTCAAAGGATGTAGGGCGAGCCTGAGCCTGTATGTCGCATGTACTAGAAAAATCGTCGTAGATAATACTGTCACACTGACGTTGACTGCCTTGAGATTCAGCTTTTTGTATACATTGGACGTAATAAAGTTAGATTGTGAGCCAGAGATGAGCAAAAAACGCACAGGAAAAGGACCTGTTTCACAATTAACAATGTTTAATCTAGTGGTAATAGATTGACTGCTTGAAGCTACAGCCTCTGACGGCGAGGACGTTGTAGTGTTAGATTCTTGGTGTAGTAATGTTTGATGTTTTTGCTTGCACGTACGGCAATTAAATTTACATGAACATTGTGGCACTGAATGAACTTTGCTAAGATAGTTAAAGAACACGCGCAGCTCGTTAACTATAGAAAGCCTGTCTGGTACTGTAAACTAATGAAAATCTGGACATGCTTATAAATTGTGGCTCCCTTTGCTCATTATACGACAAAGATCGTGACTAACAAACGATTTAGAAGTGACCTTAACCTAAGCTGATAGGCCGTAATTTTGAGAAGTCTTTTAAACGCGTCAAGTGTAGGCAAATCCCTAGTCTTGTGTGGATCGAGTTTGCCATCCATCAAAGGAATTATAAGTGTATTGAAAAGATCTTCCGTTCCTGTTAACGATTTCAATGCATTGAGATGTTTGAATAGCATGTCACAAAGAAGCCGAATCTTCTTTCCAGGTCCCTTCCTAAGCGACTCAAGATTCAAAGCGATTTTATGTGGTTATAAACTAACATTTGAGAATTGTTGTAGCGCTCGCAGAGACTATCCCAAGCTAACGGATAGTTTTCTCCTGAAAATTCTAGAGATTTAATAGTGAGTAGTACATCACAACTCAACGAGCCAAGTAAATAATAATATTTCTGAATCTGAGTAATCGAATCGTTTTTATGAATTAGACTTTTGTACAAGTTTTTATATTTCAACTAGAACTCAATCACGCCTGAGAATTTCTGATTTTGAGTTCCAGGTAAATTGCACAATATAGTGGGTGCAGACACACTCTTTGTTTTTAGAGGACAAAGTTGGCTACACAGACATTTTGCTGTTACTATTAAATTGTAGTAAGAATTTGTAAATTGTTCTTGAACAGTGAGATCATCCGCTAAGTTTTTGGTTTGAGCTTCGATTTGCATGCGTGAAAAAATATAGGTAAAGTACACAATTTAAAATAAAAACGGCTTAAAGTAATATGAGCAGTCTAGTATTTAAGAACAGGAACAATTATATTGAATATAATATTATGTGAATGTCCTAACTTTTTCTTTGACGTGTTCAACAGGTCGTCCTTGGTGTTTGCTTCCTGATCCTATCAAACTCATGTGTCTTTGGAAACATGCTTGAGTTTTATTTTTTATTATTAAACGCAGTTGAAAGTTGCATCTACATCCATGAGGATAAAAGGAAGGATTCGAATCTAGATCAACTTGCTGAAATTACTTCAAATTAGCAAAATAGATTAATGGCGGCGACCGCCACACCTGCAATAAATAGTAATTGTCTATACTAATAACTTGTTAAAGTCTAAAAACGGCACTTATTTTTTAACGCCAACTGCAATGTAGGTTTAACTATATTAATTTAGGATTACTAATTGATACAAAAGCGTACATGTTTTTAATAATGATAAACTATTTGGTTTTGCAACTTTTATTTATTATAGTTTTGCAAATACTTTTTTCTATTTGTGTTTACACAACTGTTTTCAATATAATGGAGTAATAAATTATTGAAAATTTATTTTTAAACGAATCTTTATATTTATAACATGTTAGTTTCAATTCAAATCACTGTAGAAATTGTTAATTTAAAAACTATGCATTATCGTGACAATGAACGTGTCAATTAATGTTAAACCGACGTTAGTGCCAAAACACTTTATTTTAATATTTTTCATACAAGTTTTACCATATAAGGACAAAAAACTTATCTGCAAGTATTATCTAAAAAGCTTTTATGTAACATATAATTTATTAATTTAAAAGTATCATAAAAATAGCAAATTTTTAAATACAATTAAATGTCGAAGACTTGTATTTATCTTATGTTATATCTTCGGTGAATCTTGATAATCGAAAATTAATTGATGGGAAGAAAATGTTGGGATAAGTCTTCAAAATGTATTTCTGGTTCTTTCAATCGATTTTTTGTTTACTTAAGTTATTAAAATTATTGAAAGTTTAGACTAAATGGTCAGAAAAGTTTTTTTCTGAAGTTCCTTGATTAAATTACTGACAAATTTATTTTTGTTTTAGTTATCCGTTTTTAATTATATTCTTTTTTAAGTTTTTAATCTTTAACGTGCACGTGGCTAAAGTGCTTTAATTATCATCAAACTTAGCCCAAAATAAAGTAAAGGCAGCGCCAGCTTTGATATCGGAGAGTGGCGTCAATAAAGCAATGAGTACAAATCTTCAATTATAATTTATTAAAAAAGGCGCCAGAACGAGAGTACTTGAAGGTGCTTGATCACATTTTTACACAACTGAAGAAATACAAGTAGGACACATATAAGATAAGAAAAAGTAAATTTATTTTGTAATTGACGTCTGTAAACTATAAGGTTAACAATATTTATAAAAGCAAAATCACAGTAGAAGTAGTTAACACGTAAATTGATATAATAAACCATCAAGTTACGCAACATACTGTACCGCAAAACAAATGTACCAATAGAAAAATTAATGATTTTTAAATTGAAATTAAACTTGATGTAAATAACTGGTGGTTGAATAAGAATTGCGATAGCGAAATTGTAAGTCATACGATTGACAGCAAAATCTGACAAAGAAAACAAAGAGTTACTTACAGTTTAAGACTCTCTTTCTAGTACTAGAGATGTGTAACTAAATTTCTAAAAGTTCAAACAAACACGCATTGGTATCGCAAATACGATTACACTGAAAATTCTATTTACGAACACCTCTCTTTAACGTACATTTTATTATTCCTAGAACTTACAACATACAAAACTCAACAACGACCCCTCTATAGAACAAAGGAGGATACTATAATTTACACATATATTTTCATATTGCCTCTAGAATTACCTCTTCATAACGGAATCTTAAAATATTATTTTAATAAAATTGAAGAAATGTGGGGTTGAATGATTCAGATGAATAGGGATATTTGTTTTTAATTTTAATAGTTACAGGTACAAACTTATCGACTTTCAATTCTCCAGATTTGAAGTTAAGTTTTAATTAAGCCAGATGGTATAAGCACAGATGCATCGACAGAATCTATAAACAATAAATTGTAGTAATATTAATTAGTTAATTAAAAATTATATCTAACCGCAAAACGTATGGTACATGATACCTCAGCGATTCTTTCCTTAAGCATCGGTTATTTTTACATTCAAATTTTACGTCACTCCAACGTTGTCAACTGAATTTACAGTAAAATGATGAGAAATATACAGCAATCATACAGTTAATTTATTTTAAATTAACATGTGTTATACTACAAAGTGACAGATTCTATTCTAATGACATTTTTATCCAAATATTATATCGCTTGTACAAAAAGTATAATGTAATATTTTTTTATTGTTGTGAATTAGATAACTGATAACGTAATTTAGATGTTGCATAGATTAAACATTGTTGTTTAGTTTTCCTACCCAGACTATGGCAAGGATAATTATAGATGTCTATTATTTTTTTTTCATAAACACTAGTAACACTTATTATTATATTTTAATCTTTCTCATTTGAAAAGTGCTTCAAAGATTTTCGACGATTTTGTGCAGCAATTGGAAAGAGGGCGTGCATAGCTTAAAAATTTTTTTTAGTATGACCATAATAATGCTCTAAACCTGCGAAACGTCAGCTTTTTTCACAAATGACAAAGCGGCCAAACTTTTTCTTCGTTTGGGTGTTGTATTCCGACGCAATCTAAGCCGAAAGTCTTTCTTTGACTAGTACAATTTGTCAGGTTTTAAAAAACATGATTTTTTGGGAAGTTGCAAGTTCTAGTAGAACCATAGACAGAAGTCCGACATTGACAATATAGAGTTGTAATTTTTTTTGCAATAGGTAGTATGTTCTTAGTCTGGAAGAGTTTATGGTATATGTTTCTGTATTATTGCTAAACCTATTTTATATACAGGGTGTCCCAATTTCCATGGACTACAGTAGGTTTATGGGATTAAAAAAAGTCGAATGGGCTAAACTACCTATATACTAAGGTACTCCGTTAAGCCGTGAGAGGGTTGAAAGAATCTTTTTATTTTTTTAATAAGTCGAAAATACTTTGGTCGAATTTTTTAAATTTTAGTTTGGGCACATTTCATTAAAGGAACTATGTTTTTAAATAGATATGAATTTAATTAAATTTCGGAAAGGGTGAAAACTACCCCTATTGTTCGATACATTTAAGGGTAACTTTTTGTGGGTCGTTTGAATTTTTTTTTACATGAAAGATAAATTTATTTGTTGTATTTTTCGTCTCTTAAAAAAATGTATCTCTCAGTTTTTGAACAAAAGGAAATTTTTTTAGTGGACGATTTTTGGCTGTCCAATTCCGTAAATGAAGGTGTTTACACAGTACGGTTTCTTTTCGGCAATAAAAATAATTTGGAATATTATTGATAAACGATATGTGGGCCCTATACAGTTTTACACGTTGTAAAATTCTACATTGGTAAACATGTTATTTTTAAGCAAAAATAAGCAAATTGAACTTAACTCTCCTGAACAGGCGTTGGTCTTGCAAAGAGTTTGCACCATGTTGAACAGTACTTCACAATTGTTCAATCTTGTGGATTGGAACTTGATAAACTTTAGTTTTCAAGATTCCCCAGGTGAAATAATCACACGGATTAAGGTCCGGAGAACGAGGTGGTCAATGAATAGTGACATTTTGACTTCTGCCAATTTACCTTTCTGGGTATTGCACGTTTAAATAGTCTCTAACAATACAAGAAAAATGTGGTCGTGCATCATCGTGCATGAAAAACATTTCACGACGTAAATGAAGAAGCACGCCCCACAACAATTGAAGATTATTTTCTGGAATAAAATGTAAGTAACTATCACCAATAAGGCGACCTGACAATCTAAATGGACCAATCAAGTGGGTGTTGATTATACGTATCCACACAATAATTTTAACTGTCTGCTAAAAAATGCCTCTCTCTAACAGCGTAAGGGTTTTCATCTGCATAAACATGTTTATTATGAAGATTTGTGATAGCGCGTCGTGTAAAGCATGACTCGTCAGTAAGCTCTTGAATCAATTGAGCAAAATGCATACGAGATTTGCAATCAGGAAGCGTGAGTTCTTGGACGAAAGGGATAAATTAATTTTTTTTCTAATAATCCGGTTAGTCGTGCTTTTAGATACCCCAGTTTAACGTTTCGACATTCTAGTACTAGTTCCGGGATTATTGTGAACAGTTTAAAGAATTTTCTCTTCTGTCTCAAGAGGTCTAGCTTGACGAGGTCGCCCAGCATTAATTTTAATAGATTTTAATCTACCAATTTCTTGAAGACGCCTTTCAACATTTCTAAGGGTTCGGAATCTGTCGATTAGGAAACCTTTGACAATATACACGAACACTTTCGCGATAGTTACCGTTACAAAAACTAACTAGCAACATATCAGCCAACCACAACATAGATATAAGCAGTTACTCAAGCTTATTCGAGTTTTTAAAGAGAAAATCAGATGGATTCAAGTCCAAAAAGTCAAAAGTTTTGACCATGGAAGAGACAGAAGCTTTTAGCTTTAGATTAAATATATTTAATGAAGAAGATAAATGAATTTATTGTAATTGAAAAGTGTTTAACGATTTTTAATTTAGAGTTTAGAAATTTCTAAAAAGTATGCTGCTCTACATCCCATAAATATAGATACTTGCCGTTTCTTACAGGAGGGGAAAATGTATCAGGCAAGTTGTGGGGAGAAATGTTTTTGGTGGAATTCTGAAAAAATAGCTGTTTATCTGAAATTTCCGAATCTTGAATTATATACTGGTCACTCATATCGTCGCTCATCAGCCACATTGTTGGCAAACGCTGGAGAAATAATGATTGGTATAAAATAACTAGGAGGCTGGAGCTCAGTTGCAGAAGAGTATACAAAAGATTCTGTATCAAACAAAATTAGGTTAGCTGAAAAGGTATTGATTAGAAACGACAATTTATCGTCTATTAATACTGAATTAGGAGCTACCAAGATTTTCGATCACGTAGCAACTAGCCATAATTCCAATTTGATGGGCAATTCTAGTAGCGTGGGTGCATTTTTTTATTAGTAATATGGTTAAATGTTCAAATTTTATTGTTAACATAAATTACACACAAAAAAATTTCAATAAAAAGTACAATTTTCGATTTCTAATGAAAACTTTTCAATTTATTAGGTACCTATGATATCGTTGTTTGACGTTTCATTATAACCCGTGGGAATAAAGAGGTTCGTGGGCTATAAAAAGACGTTTTTGTGCTGCTAACATCGCAAACGTCAATATTCGTTCGTTAATGTAGTTACGTGATGGGCAAAAAAGCTCTAATGTTCAAAGTCAATTACTTCTTATATTAGAACGATTCTGCGACAGGTGGAAAGTTCATTTAGAAAATCTTGAAATTCAGTTAACAACATTACCTTGTCTTGGTGTTTTTTTTTAATTTTGCAAAAAAGAATATAATTTTACAAAAGGCAACACAAAAAATAATGTACGCTGCTTTCCTCGATAGTATTATAGCATAACTCACTCACATGCAGCGTTGCCAGAGTTGGTGATTTTTCACCAGATCTGGTGATTTTTGATAGTTTGTGGTGAATGATGAAAAACTTTTCTTATTCTAATTATTTCTAGTGATTTTCAAACAAAACAAGAAATATATTTAGTATCAATAAGGTACAACAAATAAATTCTTACAATAAAACAAAAAAATTAATTTTGACATCTATAAAATAAATATACTATATAAAACTATTAATTACAGTAAAAAAACAGATAAAGTATTCGAAAAAAAGTAGGTTTTTATGCATTTTTATAAATACCTTCATTAAAGTTGCGCAAAACACTCCCATCGATTTTCAAAGAACAACACTCTTTATCGATCAATCTTTTGGTATGAATGATTCCTGATAAAGTATGAAGTTGCAGTCTGTTGCGTGCTTTGGTTTTATTCAAGTTTATCACACTAAAAAAATTTTTAACGTTCGCACTATTGTGCGGTAGTAATAGAAGATTTTTTACTAAGAAATTAATGTTAGGGTAGGCTTCTGTGTTGTTACCTTTCTTTATGTCATGTACAAGTCTCCAAAAATCGCCATTCTTTCTCCAGTTCATTTATATCTTTAACAAAATTATGAAATTTGTTACAGAGAGGTCGTAAGTTTAGAAAATTTTGAAATTGTGATGGATCTAAGAATTCCAATAGTTTCAATGATTGGCTAAAAGGAAAACTGATGTTTATCTGTCTAATACACTCTATATAAAAACGCAACTTTTTTTTTAAACTCTTCAATCTCTTAAGTTGAAAATATATCTTCTACAAGTTCAATAGATAATTTTGGACCAATATAAATGTTTTCTAGTCGTACAAAGTATTTTGAATTTTCAAACTGAATTTTATCTATAGAAACTGAATTTACGTAGTTTTCTTTTAGATAAAACCGTAACATTGTTTTGTAAATGGTAGCAATTCTGTTATATAAAAAAGTAAGCTCTGGTGATTCAGACTGGAATTCTACATTCATGTCAATCAAGTATGATAAAATAAATTCTAGAAATAATAAGCAGCACTAATTTATAGAATTGAATAGTTTTATATAAATAGCTTCTGATATGGTCATTAAAGTACTGACTTTGAAAGTATAATTTTAAAGCACTAAAGTAAAGATAGCCATCGAGTTTGTGATGCATATAATAGTTTGTGAGGTTGACATTGAGCGAACGCTTGAAATTCCTTTAATTTTGTTTCTCTTTTGTAACTTTGGTGAAAATAATTATGCAGATTGCGTACCAAGTCTTTTGGAGTACGAGGTAGTTGCAGACAAGCACATGAGACTCACAACGCTAAAGAATGCGGAACACATTTTATAAAATATAAGTTAGGAATATCATTCAATAAAAGTACTTTAAAAGAGTGTTTTAATCCCATCATTGCGTTGACTCCATCACTGGCGAAGCCAATAAGGTTTGTTTTATAAGGTCTTTGATATCTGAGAAGTCCAAAACTTTCTATACAAGTTGTTAGCTGTGGCGTCTGCAGTTGGAAGTAAACCCAACAATTCATCTTTAACACAATAATTTTTGTCAAAAATTTTAACAGCCATGGCTAAGCTTTTTAATTCACCATAATCTGTCGATTCATCTACATTCATAAAAACGGTTCTGTTCTTCTTTCGTCAATAACGCTTCAAAGGATGCTTTACCAAGGACATTCTTGACTATTGCTGTACACTTCGTTCCTTACAAAGAAACATTTTTTGCAGCTTCTGGGGATTTGGCGT
Organism: Aquatica leii; assembly: GCA_035610365.1. Taxonomy (NCBI): domain Eukaryota; kingdom Metazoa; phylum Arthropoda; class Insecta; order Coleoptera; family Lampyridae; genus Aquatica; species Aquatica leii. Next base: position 46,700,584 of record CM069435.1, on the reverse strand, counting down.
CAGCATGGATAACTTCTGTCAAATGGTCTACAGAATTAAATGATACATTGTGCTCGACAATAAACGATGAGATGAGCAGTTCTAATTCCTTTGTTTTCGAGTCTAGAGTCGTTGCGCGTTCTAAAACCTGCGTGATAGGAGGCTGCTTAATTTCTTATGTTTTGCAGTGGCATCATGTTTTTTTACTGCAGCCAATCCTCCAATTCTGTCTACTCTACAAGCTTGGCAAAAAAAGTAATGAACTCCTTTATTACTTTCTTTGATCCATGTAGAGGATTGTTCCCATTGGCTGTTATATTTCTGTTTATAATGATAACCAATTTTCACTATTTTCTGTGGCTTTTCAATTTCATGTTCAGAGTCCGAGTCTGAATTGATCATTTTGTTGCTATATATATCACAAAATTATTTTTGAACTAATTAGAAAGAAGGAACTTTACCTACGACTTCGGTACGCAAGCTGCCCAAACCCAACAAATTGCCCACACTTAGCAACTAAACGATGTTGTTACACATTTTAACTCTAACCTAGTCTTATAACACTTCATTAAAAAGTTGGTGATATCTGGTGATTTTCTTGGTAATTGGTTGGTGAATTTTCAGAATCACTCTAGGCAACACTGCTCACATGCAACGCTCGCGTCGCATTAACGTTCGTTATGTTATGCCTTACTTTTGACGGTTGTTGCGTAAATTACTATTATGACATATTTTGTGTATAATTGTCATTTTATGATACATCCGTACCTCAAAACATTTTAATGTTACATATCTATCAATTAGCAATTAACTACTAACTACACAGCAATTAATTGTGCTTTTCACTTAGGATGGACGCAAAAATATTGTTAGAGCTGTTAGTAATTTATTGATAACATTGTTAACCATTGAGCAATTTATTATTATATACATTTGTATCTCCTACATTTTGCTGATGTCTTGGACTAGCGGATTATTACTCTGAAACTTTTATTTGCCCTGACAAAGTGCACACTTGGTTGCACAAAACGTAGCCAACCTTTTTTGTCTTTCCCTTAAGTGAATAACATAATTAATTTTTTAGTTAATAATTAATCTAAATCTGTGTAAAACCAATGTAAGCCAGAACACTAATTTTAGAGTTTATCAGCAGCTAAAAATTTATAAAACATTTGTTTAACAAAAACGTATTGTAATTTGAAACGTAGTTAGAAAGTTAAGTTCAATTATAGTTCCAGTTAGATAGAAAAATGACATTACAAATTGATTTAATTGCAATTACTTTATATGTCGCAAGAATCAACAATTTTTAATGAAATTTTGCAAACGATGTTATGAAACTTTCGTTTTATGTTTAAATCTTTTTGAATCTAATTTTATCCGTTAAACCTGCCGGGGAATAGAGCAATAATAACACGTAGCGATGCAATTAATTGCCACTAATTACACACTTACAGCAACAAATTCGGTGCGAAAGCTCGTTTACCTAAAAAATACTTCGCGGTTAATGACAAATTAGTGAAAACGCAAATTGTAAGAATATATGAATTTGTAAAACGCCATAAGTGCATAACTGAGATAAAATAAAAACTAATCCCTTTTGACCGTTTATCTAAACGTTTCATTTTGTAACGTTACCGTTTCCTTGCAGTTTTATGAATCGAATCGTTTTTTTAGTTCAATTTATTGCTCCAATTTCCCAAGCGACTTTGAACTTTGTTATAACGGCTTAGAAACGTCTCATTTTTCTTTTTAAAACTAAAAACTTGTTAAAAACTTTACAATCTTTTCTAACATATTTATTATGCTTTGTAATTAGTGGCCGACACGTGGTCTCTTGACATTGTAAATGCGTGTATATTACTTTCACGTTTTTTACGTGTTACACACGTATCTTCCTTTTGTAAACAATAACAGCTTCGATGAATAATGTAAGATAGTTCTTGAAATTGAATTATTGTATTAATTTGAACGCGTAGATTTGTGTTTGTGATGTTGTATTTGCTTTTCAGATTTTGCGAAACCCTTCTGAGCATTCAACTATGGAAGTAGAATATAGTGATTCAACATCCCTTCCAAAGCAAATTACTTGGATGACCAACATACTTGAATAAGTAATGGAAAACCAATAGTTTAAAAGCTTTCATCTAACGGTTAAAATCGGTTAATCCGGCAAGGACGCGATTTCGATATTCGGTTTCTATTAAAACTCGAAAACAATTTCCGTTCCTGAATATAGGGACGCCGACGTCGATTTTTTCTCGCGATACGTTTCGAAATTTAAACGCATGTTCAAAAAGGGAAAACGAAATGACGTAAATTTTTTAAGTGAAAATGTAAACCTAGTTGTGTTAATGTAGCTACTGGGTACGATGCCCTCAAAGAAGCAATATGATTTGGTTCAAAACGACGACTACGACACCAGGATACCTTTACATCCCGACGAAGCTTTCCACCATGGAATTACATTTAACGCAAAGGTAGGTGATTTATTCCTATTTTAATTACACATTTGTCGTTAAATTGAATAAGCGTAATGGCTATTCTAAAGAATTTTAATGTGTACACAATATAAACGAGCCTGTAATTAGAAATTTATGTCGAATTGCAAATAAATGTAAACAAGAGTATTTTGCGTAATTTCAGCGTCCTTGAAATGCACGTAACGGCGCTAACACATTTTTATTCTTTTTCCTTTTGCATGTTTCGCAGAATGTACATGGTCGAGCGGATGTGAAGATGTGCATGTGTCTAGTACATACACGTTGCATACCAACTAACTACAGGTTTTGGGTTGAATGGACCACGAAAATGAGTAGGAATTAACAGTGTTAGATCAACGTCTTTTTAACATTTTGCAGCTGTTTAAAATTGCATTCAAATTAATTATAATGTTGCTTGATTGTATATTAGTTGTTGCGTAACTAAGTGCGTTGGCCTTTAACTTCTTTAATAATTTATGACTAATTTTAAGTTGTATAAATAGGTGCTGATCGAGGTGCTGATCAATAGTTTACCTTGAATTTTGACTTTGCCGGCGCAGTATTTGCATTAGTCGCGTCACCCTAAATATGCTTTTCTTTACTTCCTCATTTTGTACTTGTCGAATATTCGAATCAGGTACATTGTTTTAAACACATCCGTTAAGGTGTTACCTACAGAAAAGTTAATTTTAACGATGTGGGTGCTTTTTTTACATTTATTTTTATATGTTTACCATTATCATTAATATTCCAATTTGTTCGTGGCCGCCTGGTTTTTCTATTTGTGGCACTCATTTTTATGTTAAAAGTATCATTGACCTGTTGTTTTGTTTTTTTTTAGTACTTTTAGATCACTAACAAAAAATTTGTTTTCTATAATCGCAATAAAACTGTTCTTAAAAAATGAAACAAGATTTTGTTTTTTGTTTCTTTTTTTTAATTCTTTTTATATTCATTATCAACTTTTATTTTCCTGTAAGGAAGTACAGCAATCGCAATTTTTTTTCAAAAAATTGTTATTGGATAATTTTTTTTTTCAAGGTCTCCTGCATTAGAAAAAAAGTATTTTTTACAAAAAAATGCTGGTCTGTGTGTGTGTGTGTGTGTGTGTGTGCGTCTGTGTGTAACGATGTACCCACAATAACTCTCTAACCAAAAGTCCTAGTAGATTGAAATTTGGTATCGAGCTGGTTTTTCATATTCTTTCGGATCTATCAAAGGTCTGATAAAGAAACCGGTAGTGGGTGTATCCGTCATTTTTAACAGTTTTTTTTATATACTTTTGTACGTATGTAAATTATTCGAATTAGTTTTACAGCTTCGTATAGAGATAATTCTTCCTAACAATTTATTCAAATAAAAAAATTTTCTAACATTAACAGTTTATTAGATGTTTGATTTATAATTTAAAGTGAATTCCATATAGAATCCTAGGTTCGAAACCTGCCTACGACAATTTTTTTTTATAAAAAAAATCCATAACTTAAAGGTAAAACACGATACGTTAAAAAATAACAATTTTTCTCTATATTCTTTTGACTTGTTTATATACGGAGTGTTGCATCTTATTTAAATTATCTTTGGATGTACCCACGATAACTCTCGAACCAAAAGTCCTAGTATCCTAAAATTTGGCATATAGCTGGCTTTTTATATTCTCTCTGCTTTGTCAAAAGATGGGTTTGATAAAAGAACCGAAAGTGGGTGTATCCGCCATTTTTAACAGTTTTTCTTATATAATTTTGTACGTATGTAAATTATTCGAATTATTTTTACAGTTTCATATAGAAACAATTCTTCTTAACAATTTATTCAAATAAAAAAAATTCTGACATTAACAGTTTATCAGATATTTAATCTGTAATTTAAAATAAATTTACTAAATGATTTACTAAAGGGGTAAGTAATATCGAGGCGCACAAACATAAGGGTTATTCGATATGATCTTAATAAAATTGAGAGGAAAATTTTCAAAAAAATTATAGCATATATATACCTATACATATCAAAATGGTTTTATGACAACATAACCTTAAAAAACTATGTAGGCATTCCTTCATCATTCCTTATAGAAAAGTCGTGTGGTGACCACACCAGTTTTTTTATTGTAACGAGAGTGGCATTTTAAAAATACTTATGTAGTTTTAGGCATAAAAGTTTTACCAAAAAACATATTAAAATTTTTTTTAGGGTAATTAGTGTATTTATTTAATACAATTTAAATGCAAGCTTTTGAACTTGAGCTAAGTTTTTCGTCAGGCAAAATTAAATTAATTTGACAATTGTATAACTAAGGTAACTAAAAACAAAAACTCGTAAGGGAAACTGGTAGAACTATAGATACGAGATTAAAAGAACATAGAATACATCTTTGTTTACTCTATTTTACTAAGTCTGCCAATGCCGAACATACACCCTTCATGATATAAACTTTGAGAAAACTAAAACAACTCCTAAAACAAAGAAGTGGAAATCAAGTAAGATTAGAGAAGCTATTGAAATTATTAAACATCCTAACAATTTTAATAGAGACAGTGGTTACGAACTATCTGACACTTGGTTACCTTTATTTCCTAATCCTAATTTGTCCACCATTTACACTTACGCTACGTCTAGAATTTTTATGGTGGTTTTCCTTTAGACCTTCCAGCGAATGCTGTAGCTAAATAAACTTTTGCCAATTATCTAGTTCTTTTACGAGTTATTGTTTTTAGTTACCTTAGTTTTACAATTGTCAAATTAATTCAATTTTACCTGACGAAGAACTTAGTTCAAGTTCGAAAGCTTGTATTAAATAAATACACCAATTGCCCTAAAAAAATCTTTAATACTCATATAGTTTTTTCTTCTTTTCTATAAGCGCGTTAAAACTTCCTTAAACTAAGCTGATTTGATGAAACAGTGTAGGTATACATCTCATAACTTTATACTATGTTTTTACTTTCTAAATTCTGCTTTATTAATTTTAGTTTCACACTTTTTTCAACTTTAACTTTAATTTCTTTAAATACGATGTTTTTCTGTTATCTGCCTGGTATTTTATTAGATCTCATTGGCGGTATCATGTAAATAATCAATTTTTTCACGTTTTAAATGGATTTAATCATCAATAAATGTGACACAGTACATGCAACTGTCTCATGCAATGGGTACTGGTCTACAAGGTCTGATGTTATTCTGGTGATCTTCATCAGATATTGCGTCATCATTATTTATTTCGGCTTCTTCTTTAGATGATTCATCTGAATACTTCATTTTTTTAAGTGTTTAGTTGACTTAGCTTTCTTGCTAATTTTTCTTTTAGAATGTCTTTTGTAAGGAGATCCTGTTATCAGTTGTGCTGATCTAGAACGGGTACTTTTGTTTTTGGGATTCAAGCTTGGAATGGGGTTAATTTGAAATGGACCTACCAATTGTCTGTGTTTTGGAGTTAACGGTTGTGATGACGGCTTAGGGCATTGACTAACCATATAAGACATTCCACCTTTAGTTGCGTTTTTATGCAAGAGATGGTGAACGTGATTTGTTTGTCTAGATCATAACCGTCACGTCGTTTACAATTAGCACTGATTTTCTTCATACCGTTCTAGACGCGTGTTTGCAAATAGCAACTCGCGCGTATCTATCGTTCAAAGCGATAAGACACGTCCTGCCTCAGAATCATTTGTAAACATAAACCTTTTTTTACGAATTACATTGCATATAAAACACTTTTTCTTCCGGCCGTTAGTCAATAACTAAAAATTAGAAGACGGTTGAATTTTTTTTTATATATTTCTGACTATATAAATCAAAAATAAAAAACATTTTTTATGTACAATGTGAATACTAAATTTTAAATTTACATCATAAATGTAATAGCGAAGGCTTCCACGGCCGGAATCTATACTAACATTAGAATGACTTCCGGGTTTGGACCGTGTCATAGTTGTTGCAACCGAAGCTGCCAACGTTTTGTCCACTTTCGTAAGGGACTTCATCAGGGCGTGAGATAAATTGCAAAACTCAAACAAGCAATCGAAATCTAATTAAGAACTTCTCAAAAGTTAGGTTATCCACTTGTGAAACAAGCCATAACCCAAACTCTGAAAAGGTAAGAAAGAAAACGATAACTTGAAAAAAGCAAACGAAAATCTAACAAAGAACCACTACCGAGTTAGGTAATCAACTTGTGAACCAAGCCAGATTTTAAACTACGGAGTTTAGAATCTGGCTTGGTTAAAGTTCAATCACAACTATACTAATATTGGTTAGCTCATTTGTAAATTTTTAATATGAAGTAATACATCCGCGATAGTTAATACTTCTTGATAAAGCCTAGCTAGAATAAACATATTAAGCCAGATGTTATAGATTGCATTAAAAGTTTTAGGATTTTTTTCTTTACAGGATTGCAAAAAAACCTACTTTCGTTATTTTATATTTTGTACGTTGACAAAATTATTATGATACGTACTAACAGACAGGTAGGGCAAATCAGAAATAATATGAGTACAAAGACTGTGATCTCTGTTTTTGCTTACTACCTTCCAAACTTTTTCACATATTATAAAAAAACGACAGTGATTTAACGTCATTTAGTTACTGTGGTTATACTCCTAAAACTTCTAAACTATTTTTTTGCTTTGTTTTTTTTCCAATCAGATTTATACGATAATGAAACGACCAATCCTGATTTTGAGTTAATTTTAGTAGATTTATTAAAATAATTTTGTAGGTGTTTAAATAAAAAATTTAACGCACAAAATCCAAATTCAATCGTTTAAGAAATACTCTCAAAAAATGAATTAGAAGTTTTACATTTTGCAAAATTATTTTGGGTATTGTATTGCTTTAATGTAAAAAATAATTACGTGCATTTATAATCTAAAGTTATTTTTATCTGTAAACGCTATGATAATAGTAGTGATAAATGCTGACCGATACAAACGAACGCGTAAATACTAGACGACCTTGAGCATATTATTAAGTCGAATGTCATTCGTTTTTGAATTTGCGCTGCTATTAGAAGTGCCCAGTATAATAGTATATTGTACTCCACTGTAAGTACCGTTGCGACTTGTGTTGGCCCTTCGTCATCTATCGCTGTTAGACCACAACTAGTCCGGTTACAAGTCTTATATGATTAGGCAATGCTTAGGGCAAACATTAGACGAGCTCTTCACCTGCTGATGCTGATCAGAAGTTAAACCATGTTGAGGTTGTGCAAGTTCAGTTTGATCTTTAGAATATGGGTGATCAACAATTTCTAAATGATGCTGTGGAGTTTATTCATCTAGTGCAAACTGTTCGGCTTCTAGCGTCAAGAAAATTGTTAGGTCTAAATTTATGACGATTACATAGAAACAATCCAGCCTTTTCAACTCCTTTAGCAGCTATTTCGGCTGTTGTTGCCTTTTTATAAACATTTCTATTAAGTTTTCTATTTTGGTAATCAGTTACTGACTTGCTGTTGATATGATTTTGTAGCCAGGTTTTGAACGGTGACATAAAAGATCGATCGAGCGGTTGCATTTTATGTGAACTATCAGGTAGTAGGCAAACAATATCTACATGTTTTTCTTTTCAACTCAATATTTCTGGTGTGCGTAAAATGTCCGTCAAATACAAGAACTGCCGGATTAGCTAGTGTAAGCTCCATATGCTGAATGAAGTGTTTAAATTATTGGGTGAATAGATTTGACTGGATCCATCTAGATTGGTGGCATGCATAAATTGAGACTAAAGGTGTTGTATCCAGAAACTCTTTTTTCGGGAAAAAAATCACTAAAGGAGGAATAAAATGGCTTTCTGAATTTATGCACGTAACCACCGTAATGAGTGATCCCTTTTCTGTGCTCTTATTTGTCTGTACCTTTCATTCCAACAACTTTCGTGTGTTTGTGTTAAACCATTGTAATTCCAGTATCCCCACAATTGTACACGCGGTGGTGAATATTTTATCTTTTTTAAGACCGATTCATAAATATCAAAAAAACATAGAAACCGCTTTCTGAGCGAAATCTCTGGTTACGAATGAGAGTCCTTGCGGAGTAAATACTGATAACTGTTTATGTCTTATCATAAATTTTAACTAATTTCTTCCCAGTTTCTCCTGGTTTTTGTCAGAAAATAGATTTTTTAAATTGTTTTGATTAGCCAGCTGGTAAACCATGCAACGCACATCTCTTCGAGATAGTTAAAAAAACTGTGTTCCATTTTCAAATAGTATCGTGCAAGAATTTCTTCAGTGAAAATGGATTTCTAACTCACCTTAGTTTTGATCACATTCTAAGTATCCTCTTTTTCTTTTTTGGCAAAGCGTTTCAAAGTTGTCTGAAAAATATTGAAAACGCGAGTAGCCGTAGAACTACCCTTCTCTCTACGTCGTATATCTTGCACAGTCGTTTTCATTTAATCTGGATCCTAGGAGTTTCTTTTTAGCATCTGCATAAAATTTAGTAGTATACTAAAACCATGTTTTAAGGTTACGTATAATTTAGAAATTCCTAATATGGGGAGCTCCAATATAGGTATATGACATGTTTTCGTACTAGGACCCACGAGTTGTTTAAATTTTTGAAGCAACGGGTTTTTTACATTTATTCATAGCTTCAAAACCGAAATACTGCTTGTAAGATTTGTCTACTCATTACATACAATTAAATCCATTTACTTAGATGACTTGCGTTGTCGTGTTTATGTATTAATAATTTTTCATAATGTGGATAAATTTTATAAAGGTTCAAATCTAAATAATCTGTTTACACGCCCTTATATGATTATAAAATGGAATTATGGTTAATGCGTGCAACAAAGTTACTGATCGCAGTAGTTCCATCAATTACGTACAGATGGCAACACCTCTTTATGAGATATCTGTGGTTTTTCCTATATTAGGCTTTTACGCATTAGTCATTTTTCAGCAATTGTAACGTTTAATTTTTCAATACGTGAAAACATATCCAAATTACCCAATTTTTGACATGCATTATTGCATTATTATAATTTTTTCTTTAGTAATGTTCATTACTACAAAATCATTTTTAGAGCCCACTCATTTATAGACTGTAAATTTCAATTTGAAAATGTATAGTAGGTATATTCTTAATTGTACATTTTCTATATTTTCAAATAAGTGTTGTTATAGTTTAGTCATTCTTAGTTGGATAATTGATAATTTCTACGTTTTATAATAATAGTTTACGTAACAAGCGTCGAAAGTAACGTATAGAATAACAAACGTTATATTTTTTTGTGTTGTCTTTTATAAAATTATATTATTTTTTGAAAAAATAAAAAAAGCAAAAAAACAATGTTGTTACTATATTTATTACTAAATCTATCAAATTTCACATTAACATTGTTTTTTTTTAATTTAATTGAATTTGAAAAATTTTTAAATCATTTTTTTACGTGTCGCATACTTCTTCTAATATAATAATTGACTTTGAATACTTAATTTTATGTGGATTTTTATTTTTAATTTTGCCATTCTATAGCTTTTTTGTCTATTACGTAATTACACTAACAAGGGAATATTGACATTTGCAATGTTGGCAACACAAAATAAATAATTTGTATATAGTATATTAAGAATTATAATGTTAAAAGTATTTAGGTGTGATTTTCGTACTGTATAAGTTTCGTCTCGGAACGCGTCCTCTTTGCTACATTCAAACTATCAGCGGTCAGTTTTCTTTTTGATATATTAATTTTGGCGTCTAGGGAGACCTTGATTTTTAAATATTTCCCTTTATTTACATTAGTAATGAGTGCAGCGATTTTACTGCATTTGTGGCATTTGTGAGGGTTTTCAAATATTTGTGTGATGAGCGATTAACTTGAGGACAGACCTGCGATGTTATGATTGACAGTCATTTGGAAGCTTAACGCAATCGGGGTTATAAAAATCATTGGTTGAATTTTGAGCGAATTATTTGTGATATCAATCTATATCTAATTTTACTTGTTCCTTCACTTTTAGCATTTTAGGAGACGATTCAGGTAAGCTAATAGCTATTAGCATACTGCTTTTGATTACGAAAGTCACTGTATTTCGCATCGCATTTTTATTCTTCAGTTATCGATTATGTTAAACTTTTGAATTGTAACACGATAATTAGATATATGCACAATCTAGGGGCCTGCAACATCATTTTTATCTGTAATATTTCTTAAGAAACTTACACTTACTCATATCTGTATTCTACATGGTTCTATTTTAACCTCTTTCTCTCTAGTCTTGCTGAAATAAATATATTTGTTGTTATGCTTGTTTCTTCTTGTTTGTTTACTTTTATTGTTCGGCAGATATAAACGGTAACTGCACTCAATATTTCCTTGATTTGGCGCTCTTTTATTTATCGTAACTAGCACACCCAGGACCATCTGCGACTTTGTTTCCGGAATATTGAGCTAGCCGCCTGCCTTTAAGTTACGGGTAAATTCACGTAACAGGATTTTTACAACTATCGCTCAATGTCTTTTACAAAGCCTCGGGTGATACTGATAACTATAAAAAAAATCAAAGTTTTTTACTGTAAACGTACTTATTGGTCTGAAGGGATCATTGGAGCTTGTCACCAGATTTTATAAATCAAGTTTGACCACAAACTGCATTTTTCTCTATATACTGGATGCATGTCAACGCCTTCATTATACACAAGGAACTAAATTCAGGAAAAATGTCTGTGAAAGACTTCAGAAAAAAAAGTTTCCTTGTAGCAGAAAACGTAGTGAAATGCAAAAGATATCTCATAAATCAAAATGTTGGTATCAAAAAAAGTCAAAACCGTATGTGCTTGTTGAGATATGAACAGTGGAAAGTGCCCAACAGCCGAAATTATGCACAAGACGTCGTTGTTCAAAGTGCGTGTAGTGCGCTTTTGCTTAGGGAAGAAAAAATGTTTTCAAGACTTTCAGTCATCAGTGAATGCTGTGAACTGTCATTACTTACGTTTAAGTTTTTTTTATAATTTTATACTATTATGAATTCTGTAATCTGATTAATTTTTAGTTACTGTTTACTTGCTAGTCTATATTTTTCCAGAATTATTAGATATTTTGTAAATAGTTGTATAGGTTTCCAGAATTTTACTTTCCTTTTTTTTTACTTCTTGTTTTTTTTTTACTCCAGCATATGGAATTTTTCTTCAATGGTTTTAGTTCCGTTTTCTTTTGGTTATAAACATACTTTTGACCGTTTTATGTATTTATTCTAATCTCCCTCTTTGAATATTTTTTTTGGTTATGTAATTCCAATTTTTATTGTTAATTAGATTATTGTAGTTTTTAAAATCTTAAAATTAGTTAATGATTATTTTCAAGGTAAAGGTAAAGGAAATTTTGATTTTTGTAATAATTTTGTAAGTGCAGTAATATCTTCATTGGGTTTGTTAGATCTTGAGTCATGTGTAGAAAGCCATATTTCCTTTTAACATAATTCAGAGTTAAATTATTTGTACTTATACTATTGATAGTCGTGACGATTAGCTGAAAACTTCCGGAATCGGATAGCAACAAATCGCAATATAAGTTCATTTGTTTCTCTTTCAGGCCCTTATCATTTGTATCTCAAATACGTGTTGGCATTTCTTTTATAGTAAGTTATTTTTGATTCTCGATATTTCTCTGCAATTCGTTCTTTTATTAGTTTTTTTTTTCAATTTTAGGTACCCGCATTTTTCAATAAATGTAATTTGTAACACTTTTGTAGTCATTACAGTCGATGCTTTTTTATATCCATTTAAACTTTAAAATAATAAATTTTAGATGGTCATATACAGCTCGCGGCTATAGAGCTTTCGAAAAATGTTTTGTTGAAATAATATTTTGCTTACGTTGAAAATTATAAAAAATATAGAGTTTCACAACAGTTTTAAATTAAAAATATCAGTTTTTATGTTTTCTCAAATGAATACAGTACGTATTTCATTATTTATTTAAAGAAAGGTATTCAACAATGGAAGTTTTATACAAAGTTAAAAATTTTACGGTTTATTAAAATTTTACATAAAACAATTTTTTAAACAAAGTAAGTTTTTTCAGAAAACGTTTAAAAATTATTCAATAATCGAATTTTAGATTGAATTTATTTTAGTGTTTATTTTAATATCAAATATGTAATATGAATATATGTTGTATTTTATAATATATCGATTTGTTTTAGTTTTACATATTATATAAAACACGCAAAGATTATATAAAAGTTTTTTAATTCAATTTACAAATTATTAATTAAGAATTATGTAGAAAATAAAGGTTAATTAAAAAACTGTCAAAAATAAGTTGTTTAATGAATATCCGTCATTGAAATAAACGCAAAACCAAAGTTTAGACATCTACGTAATTATTAAATTTTTTTCAAGTTTAAAAAGTTTGACGATCAATACTTACAGTTGTTTCAGAATCTTAATTGTTTAAAATATATTTTTAAGAAGAATCTTAGAATCAAACCTGTTTTTGTTTTGTTATTTTTCTTTGTTAAAGAAGAAGAAGAAAGAAAATATTAATTCGTATTGTTACTTGCACGACAATAAACAAATTATAAGCTCACGTTAATATTATTTCAAACTTACTTTTTACTGTATTAGTCAGAATAAGGTACTTTTAAACTTATTCTCAATTTACTTTTTGTTTATGGTTTTAATTTAACTGTCTCAATTACTTGCTTTTATTAGTTCTTCCAATTTACATCTCTAATAAATATGCACACTAATTCCGTATATAAATAAGTCTAATACCAATTTACGAATTTACCAGGTACACTCAAAGAAAGAAAGCATATTGTCTAACGTTATTTAAATAAAGTTCTTTAAATTGTTTTCAATAATTTTTTTTTCTGTGAAGATAAATAATACATTAAACACACACCTTAATTTACCAAATTGAAGAAAAATAATTATACAATTATAAATACCAGAAAATAGTTTTAAATTATTGAGTACGGTCCTCGTTTATTATCAGTGCATCAGACTAATAATTTTTCATAAATTTTTTTTGGTGAATGATAGTTTGGAATATTTCTTATCGAAAATTTTTAGCTAAGTTAAAAAAAAAATTGACGTAATAAACAAATGAAAAAAAGGGCAGACATTTTGAAAAAGAAACCAAAGTGAAAAAAAAATTGTTATAAAGAAAAAAAATTTTGGTATTTTTTGGTAAAAAAGAAATTAACGTATAAAATTAAGACAATTTAATTTCAAAAGTTTGAAGATTTTATTTTAAAGAAATAGAATCAAATTAATGTATTAAATGAAATTGGACAATTCAAATAAGAGCAACAAGTTGAAAAGAGGGATTTAAAATGTTTGTTAATGGTGTAACCGAAACTTTGATTACAACATTGACACGGTTCAAACTCAAAAGATTCTTTGTTTTTATTTTTACGTTTTGTGGCATTTTTACTGTTACTTTAAATGTTTGTTTTCTTTAATTATTAAAAATAATAAAATTGATACTTTCCATTAAAAATTTATCTACAATTATGCTACTTCTAATTTCTTCTTTTTTGGTTCTTTAAAGTATTTATTTTTGATTTTAAATTTTTAACGTTTAATACTTTTTAATAAGCCAATCTTATTTTAATTAAATTAATTTCAATGTTTTTACAGCCGCGTCTGATTGTCGTGCGTTAAAAATAACAAAAAAATTAGATTTTGTATTGTTTTAGTTTAGTTATGCTTCTTGTATGTTGTTTAAAGACAATATTGTAAGCAGTTTTGTAATAAACTTAAATAGGTGTAAAATAATATAACCTTTAATTAAATTTATATTAAAATACTCGTTTTTAAATAATCACATTAACTGACGTTTTTATTATTTCTGTAACATAGTTTTAACAAGTTAATGTAATATTTATACCTTGAATTAAACTATTATAACTTGTCCGCCGTGTCCTATTACACAGGGGGCACGTGTAATCGTTGGAATTATGCTGGTTTATTAATATTTACGTGTTTGCGGTATATTGTAGTATCTCGAGTAAAGTTTTCAAATTCCGTTTGGTAAAGTTTAAAACTTTTTAGCGCGACCAACTCAATTAATTGTAGCACATGATATGTGAGTATTTTTTTGCTACTTTGTGTTACTGTTTTATGATTTTATAGTAAAGTATGTTATTGCGGATCAACTACTATTTTGTATAATATGCTTTATACAACAATATTTATAAAATACCGTAAACTAAGCATGTAGTCTAAATATGAGTTACTTCCCTCTTAGCAAAATTCGTCACTAAAAAGAAATTATTTCTATTAAATTTAAGTTTGTGAGAAATAGCAAAAAACTTTTGCACATTTCTTTTCTATGTTTTGAATTAATTTTTAAATCAATTTTATAGCCAAATTTACGAGTTTTCAGGAAAAGCTCTGGTGGAAGGCGGCGGTACCGTTTTTCTAGAAAATTGTTTTAAATAAATGTTTCCAGTCAGTCATAAAGTAATTCTGCTTTTGTTATACACACAGCTTCTCCGGAGAGGGATCGCAGGCTTTGTGATGCGAAGTTATAACATAAATCTAAAAAAAGACGTCAAGACGATGAAAGGTTAAATTAGGGAGATACCGTCTAACTATACCCGTAGCTGGAAAAAAATAAATAACACCACCGAATTAATAACACAGAATATATATTTATTTTATCACAGAAGGTGAAGAAAGTACATCAATATAAATTTTCGCAAATATAGATACGTGGGTTGAATTGATTATAAGTTGCATCTAATAGTGAGCAACACACCGTACCACAAACTGACCATGTCGGTCTAAACTTTTACATAAACATAATGTCTGAATTTATATTCGCAAATTTTAAAATCGTAGACAAACAACCAATTTAAGCCTTCGAGACTCAACGTGCACTGCATATGAGTTTGTGAAGCACAAAAATATTATTAATTGTGTTAACCTAACATGCACGTACGGTCATAAACAACATGACCACTGAAGCACAAATCGAAAAAAATTGAAATAGTAATACTCACAGTTAGGTTTTATCCAGTAGGGGATTAGCTAATTCCGTACTTGAGTTACCCAAAAAGTAATATTAAACCCAATATAAACGAGCATATAACGTTAACACAAGTAAAAGGTCTCCTTTCGCATCCAATCATTTAAGAACGCAAATGCGCAGCGTTTCTCTTTGACTTAACAGCATAAGTTTTCCCAGTTTTTGTCGTAGTTCATCTCCAAAAGAGGGATAATCCTGAAGGTTGTCAACCCTTGACGGTGTATAAGAAATGACGTTAATTATAACGTGACGTCATGGAAGTTTTCCAACTAGGCCACCTGCTAGTTATCTTCAGCGATAACGGTAAACATGTGGTGGGTACCAAAATCCGCTACAGACAATTAGCACAGAATCAAATTAAACCCCCAATAAATAAATATTTACACCACTTACCCCGATTCAGCCTTACAAATGTAATTGCATATTCGCGTGAAACGATCTAAAGGTGATGGTTGCGCCGGGCGTAAAAATACAGAGCTCGCCGATGGTCTTACAGGAACTGAAGTTAAATATGCTGTCTAAAATTTGACATTTCGACGAAAGAGTAGGGAGTTCTGAGGACAAATTTCATACTTGGAAAAGAAATTTTTATACTCCCGAATTGAACTACTAACTTTTAACATAACAATACAAGAAGATTATCTTTGTAAACATGCAAGTTATTCTTTAGAAGTCTTTGTATCAGTGATACCAAAACAAATATATTTCATTATATTTTATGAACTTTGCGTAACGGTTACAATTTTTAGAATTCAAGATATGATTGGTGAATAAAACGGAATAAACATCAATGTATATGATTTTATCGTTACAAAAAAATATGGATTTTTTTAAGTGTAATACAACTTTTGAGAACTTTTAAGTCAAATTTGAGGTCGTTGAGAATTGGCAACGCTGGCAAGAAACGCTACCATAAGAATAACTTTGCCCCATACTGTCTGCACTGCAAATTTATCTTAAATTTTACTATATATCTAACTTTTTTATATCATATTTGAAAATATAAACGCAAGTCAGTTTTCGTAAGTAACATTTAAAAAAAATTGTGTATTTTATGACAAATAGAACAAATACTCACGTGGTACTATAACTTAATTTCGATTCACAATTTAATTAATAGAACATTGATATTTATTATATAAAGGTTAAAGCACTAAAAAGAAGAACAAGAATATGAATGATATGGTTCACAAATTAAGTCACGTGTCAAAACAGCTGTCAATTTGTGCAAGACTACTTTTTTCTTAAACATTTTTTGTCTCAAAACACTATACAGCGTCATTGAGTTATTGCAGTTTTATCAAAGAAACAGTTCACTGTAGATTCTAAATAACTGGGTAAAAGGTACACAATGCAATTTGGTTTTCCATATTTTAAAAGAGTACTTCTAGCATTTCTGGATCTTGTCGCAACTCTTATTTTATTCACATTCTAACTTGGGTATTGCTAATGTTTCCAAACTCTGACATTGCTTATTGTAACGATTTTTGAAAACTAAATTTGTTTCACGTATTTATTTACACGATTTATTTTAACTAACACTAATAAAATGCAACGGTGTTTAAGAAAAACACTTACATTAATTTATATATCACTTATTACTATTACTCGAAAGATAATGTCCTCGATTAACTTCTGTTTATCTAAACCGATATTTGTTTATATTAAAAACACGTACACTTTTTTATCTTAGCACACGCGTTCAACACTTAATTTATTTAAACCGATAAAGTCTTCTTTACTTCCGACTAAAAACTGACTTCAGCTTCTTTTGAATAGATTTTATATATTTTTATTGCCTGTGTCTAAAATGCAACATCCTTTGGTCATTGTCTCGAAGTTGGCAATAACTTCGAGAACGTTTCATTATGGTTTACGTCAACCAAGTGCTCTAGATCTTCATAAGTCGGAATAGTACTTATGAGATTCTTGGCGATTATTTTTTGACTGCTAAGTGGATTGCCTTTTCGACTATCGGCAGTTACTATTGTAAATACTGTATTTGGTTAAAGTTATCTCAACAATTTCGCAATCATTTTAGACGTATTCGAATGATGACCTATACAATGAGCTATGTCATTTTTTATTTACCTGTCTCACTTCTTCTTTCGAACTTTTGTTTTCAGCAAAGATGCCAAACGGTTAAAATGAATTACTTTAATATTACTTCTTGGAATTTTCCAAATGCGGTAAATTGCGTCTTTACTGAATTTTGTTGTTTTATATGGAATTTTCCAAATGAGGTAAATTTCATCTTTACTGTATTTTGTTATTTTATATGGTATTTTCCAAATTACCGGACATATACTTCAGGCAAAAATAGTCTTGTTATATATTTATTTTTTTATTCTGTTTTGGAAAACGCTTCGGTAATATCTACAACATTTTTTTAATCAAATAATTTTTTTTGGTTTTTATTGAGTTTTTTTTAAATCAAATGAAGATTAGCAAATTATTTAAAATTTGCGGTAGTGTACTTTTTGGTACTAACAGTGCGTTTTTGTTTACTTTTGGTTTACTCTAATACCTTTTTAGTACATTGTTATGTTCATGCTTTTTTGCCAGTTCTTGCGTTTTCCAATCTTTCACTGTTTTTTTCAACAGAGATTTTATATAACACAAACTTTTTTTGTAAAGATATCTTAGTGTCATCACATTTTGCATTCTATTCGTTTTAAAAATTTACGCCTTTGCAATGTTGGCAAATAAATGAACAAGTCTTTGATAGATACACGACCCACTTAGCAGTTCTTGAATTTGATACGTTTTAAAGAAGATATAAAATCCTGCTATGAAACCTTGGAGTACTGTTAAATATATCAAACATTTTATAGTAACTTTGCGACATTGTTGTAATACAAATTTATTACGTAATTACTGAATAAATTATTGAAGAACTTATTGTAATAACGTGATATGCTACAAGTAAACATAAATGAGTTGTTGGACTTCGAAGTTTTGGAGAAACATAAATTTATATGTGATGTATTTTTAATAAGCTTATTAGGTACTGTAACGAAGCATGCGTGGAGTAATAGTAGTTTACGTAACAAGAGTCGAAAGTAAGAAATAGCGACGCGAGGCCGCACGGCCGAGCGTTGCATGTGAGTGAGTTATGCTATGATTCTTTCGACGAGAGTAATGTACATTATTTTTTGTGTTGCCTTTCATAAAATTACATTCTTTTTTGAAAAAATAAAAAAAATCAACAGAAATATAATATGTTGGTACTACATTTATTACTAAATCTGTCAGATTTGACATTAACTTTAACATCGTTTTTCTTCAATTTTAACTGAATTTCAAGATTTTTAAAATGATTTTTCCACCTGTCGCATACTCATTCTAATATATTAATTGACTTTGAACACTTACTTTTATGTGGATTCCTAGTTTTCATTTTGCCACCCTAGAGCTTTTTTCGTTCATTACGTAACTACACTAACGAACGAATATTGACGTTTACAATGTTGGCAGCACAAAAAAGTACTTTTTTAATAAACATGTATGGAAAGAGAACAAAAATACAAACTGGCATCAAAATTTCAACATCTTCCTCCTCATTTTTTATAGAGGCTAACTCGTTAAATAAATACAGATGCATTGGAGTAATATACGGAAAAAAAGATTGCATGTTTTGTAGTTTTTTTGCAAACGTTTTTATTGGCTTCATGTACTTTTTTTTCAGTTCATATAAAAGTGTACTTACAGGCCTGCTCTTTTTTGAAATGCTCACCTCTTTGTATACCGTTTATAGTGTGTTCAACAAAAAAAAATGAAATTTATATACACCTGTAACAATCTAAATTTTTTTATTGGTAGTGCAAACACTTTTTTGCATGTTAGCCAGAATAGATCCAAAACTGGAAAAAAACTTTCTTGTTTCATCGCTGTGACTACAAAGGGATTCTTGCTATTAGCATATTTTATGAGCTTATGCTAACTTTCTGGAAAATAAATTTAAGGAGCATATTTTCTGTGCCTAAAGGCAAAGTTTCTGTCCGATGACAAATGTGTCAGAACGGTAACAAGAAAATGGTGTGTTATCAAAATGTCATAAGTAACGAATTTTTGTTTTGGCACGGATAGTTGTCGGTGAATATAATAAGATCATCCACTTCTTTTATATGCTTCACATATTTAAAGAATACACAAGCTATATTATCCGTTCTAAGTTTTGCTTGATTTTCGTCTATAGATACATGTGACCTTGTTCAGCAGTCGTATAGTCTAAGATTAGAGGAGCCAAATTTTTCGGTAACAAAATTCGGGGATAGCTAGAAGCTTGAATATAAGCATTGTATGTTGTAAACCGAAACTGATGACACATACGCTTATGTTACCTTTTGATCGCTCCGTGTCTAGTTTTAACAAATCTTTCATTGCCGCAGCTCTATTTTTATGTAAATTTATAGAAGTTGTTAGAGAGATGCAATCTCCACGTCGTTTTTGTTTAATTTTATATTATTTGTCTAGTTGCATACCTTATACGTGTCAGACTTTGACAGCTTAAAACCAATATTGTATTCTGTACAAAATATATTGTGGTAAACACCGTACGGACGTGCAATTGCTATAACGGGTGGGGCGCCGTATACGCCATGGTCATTATACCAGAACGTGTTTGAATTTCAAAATAATTTTTTTGACAGGTATATACAGAATCTTTGATAGCACAATTTGAAATTATTTTCGATTATACAAGGCGTTCATAAATGAAGCCTTGTAATTATCTTACTAACGTTTCGTCTGCTAACAGCTTGATCCTCGATGTGGTGATTATAAGGTAATTAATTATTATAAACAAAATTTTCACTAATACAATCGCAGGTGTGTCACTGAGTCTTCAAAATTAAGCGTCGATTTTACGATTATTCCCCAAATTTAACTCCAAATGTGCCATTTAAAACTTATGTTGTGTTTAATAGTTTATCGAACCAAAAAGCAATACTTGAGAAATATTTAACAAATTCCGAAGTGGCCGATACGTGGAGGTAACCCAAGCTACGATAATACTAGGAAATTAAATCGAGTCGTAAAATAGAACTGAATTCTTACCCCAGCGAAACTTTCACAGGTAACACATAAAAATCAAAAATGGTTTACCCATTAACAACGTTGATGGTCTTCGATACTTAAAATGTAGATTTCATTGGACATAGCGTTACTTCACGTGCTGTTTTTTTCAACGTCCGTAACGGAAATAAAAATCAGTAATTTACCACTTGTAAAATGATATTTTACGCCTGGAACAAAATTCATACACCGCGAAAACAATACCAAAATGTTTTTATCAACAGATTCTTGACGTTTCTGCTTTTTTGTAAGTTCGATTTTTTTCCCAACTCGAATGCAACCAAAAAGATAACTGTTTTGAAGATCATAAATTCGAGGTCCTATAATTTTGTGAGAATAATTTCAGGGCTGTTATTGAGTTTCTTTGTTCTTACATCTATAACGAGAAACCAATGCACGAGGTTTTATAGTTTTCTTGTTTTTTGGTGTTAAATATTTTTGTCTTAAATTGCGCATTCTTTTTCTTTTCACTCATTCATAGCTTTGGTCTCTTCTTTGTTTCCAACGAGAATATAAGGCTTCCGGTGCAGGTGATGCGTATTCCTGCAATTTAAAAAAGTATAACAATAACATGATAAGCCACATTAAAATTTGTGATAGCTTTGTTTCGTTAAAACATGATATGCCACAACAACGAATGCCTCACTTGTATTTGAAGTTCTGTCATCATCTAATGACACAAAGTTTTTATCAATATCACTATCATCAGTTGTCAGACAAAATTCATCCGAACTCGAACTATGACTTGAAATATAATTGCTATTGACCGGTGTAAATGCTTTGGCATGGCGGCGACATTTTTTGGACGATAACCACATTTCTTCTACTGTGGCTTATAGTAATGCTCATTAAAATAGAAGAATAAAAGTAATTTTTGTGTTTGTATGGCTTGTACTTTTATTTTTCGATTAAAATATTTGAGCTTATGAAAATATGTTAAAATTCGGATTTTTAGTCTAGTCAACAAGTTGAAAAACGTGTTAATTCTTGCTACTTCAAATTCAAATATGTGCGATAGCCCGTTGTACTCATTATGACGTCTAGAAAAATGTGCAAAAATTTCAAATCCGCACATAAACAGTTGCAAAAGTTAAAAACAATTAAAGATGCAAAACAAAAGGGGTGTATTTTTTTGAAAATTACTGAAAAAGTATTTGTGTTAGAGGATTTTTGCAAAAAGATTCTTAAAGAGGAGGAAATCTCCAAAAAAAGATGTCGACTAGCGAAACATGAGCTCTATAGTTAATACGTTTTATCTAATGTTGAAATTAAGGATCCGCACCGTGAGCGCAGTGACGTTACGCTGCCTTAAAACCGGCCGTTAATTACAAAAATTATTTTTTGTTGTATTAAATATTAATTTAAAAATTAAAAAAATCTATGTCATCTAGACACTTTAAAGAAAAAAATTCCGTCGATAAAAATTTTTTTCGTGCTTTTTTCATTAAATGAAGGTATTGTTAATTAATGATTTTTAAACAAAAAAATTATCAAACAAAAAAAGGTCTTAAAATTATTTCGCTTTGTGGATCAGCATGCAGTATTTTTAATTGTTATTATCTATTAGTTATGGATAATTTAAGCAACAAAATAATTAAAAATTGCAAAAAAGGGGTTAAAAAACAACTATAACATGATCATTAATTTTAATTTTTTCAGCGAATTGTTTAAAAAAAATTGAAAGAAATGGCTATTTCATTTGTTTATCTATTAATGGCTAATCCTTGAAACTATTGTAGATACGGTTATGGACATTCAAAACAACTTTATAGACTATAAATTTAGGTTTCAAATGAGTCTAACAACAAATTTGTAACTACTGTTGTTCCTAAGTTATACGCATTTGTTTATAAAAATTGCTATAAAATTTTTTTTTAAGGTTGCACATCGTTGTTTTTACTTCTCCTAAAAAAACATAAACGTATTCTATAATTTTTTATAACAAATTATTTATTTAATAAACAGATACTATATGAATTTAAAAAAAAACGTTTTCTTGGATTTTGTAGAGAACCGTAAATTATGATTTTTAAAATAGGAATATTTTTTTAATATATTGTTTAAACAATTTAAAAATGGAAAAGTAGTTTTTAAACAATTAAAAAAAATTTTTTTAATCATGATTTGTTCTATATGCAAAAAAATTTCTAAAATATCTAATTATTCCATTTGTTTAAAAAAATTTTAAACAAATCGTAAAAAAATTAAAATTGATGAGCGTGTTATAGTTGTTTACTATCTAAAAACAGTGACAACAATCAAAATTTAAAAAAAAATTGTAATCTTTTTTTAATCTTTTTTAATTATTTTGTTCCTTAAATTATTTGTAACAAATAGATAACAACAATTAAAAATACCCCATGCTGATAACTTCATTTAGTATAGTTACTAACAAGTTTCAATGAAGTGAAATAATTTTAAGACCTTTTATCTAAAAATTACCAAACTTGAAATGTAAATGATAGTTTAAAAAAATTCATTAATTAACAATAGCTTCATTTAATGAAAAATGCAAAAAAAAGTTTTTTATTGACGGAAATTTTTTCGTTCAAGTGTCTAGATGACACTAATTTTTTAAAAATTTTAAATTATTATGTAATACAACAAAAAATAATTTTTGTAATTAACGGATAGTTTTAAGGCAGCGTAACATAAATGCGCTCGCCGCGCGGTACTCTAGTTTCAACATTAAATAAAAAGTACTAACAATAGAGCTCAAATTCTGGGAGTCGACAGTTTTTTTCAAAAATTTTCTTTTTTTTAAGAACCTGTTTGAAACATTCCTCTAACAACAATAGTAGACCGTTTTTTTGTATTTTTCATTGTTTATAAATTTTGCAATTGTTAATGCGTGGGTTTCAAATTTCTGCATATTTTTCAAGATGTCATAACGAATCCAACGAGATGTCGGGCGTATTTTACTTCGCAGTAGCAAGAACTAACACGTTTCTCAACTTCTTGACTAGATTATTTAGTCAATCAGCTAAAACAATTTATTTAGATTGATAAACGAATTAATTTATCTATACGTATACTATTATGATCAAAATAAGAACGAATTTATTAAATGTATATGTCGCAGTCTTTTAGGGTAATTAGCCGTTTCATGAAAAGTCTGTACAGTTCATGAAAAGTCCGGACAGTGAAACGAATTAATTGTACGTCAAAAGGCTACACACTTTGGAAGTTACATGAAAAGTCAGTGCATTTCTGCCTTTCGATGAAAACAAACCAAATTTCGCTTACTGACTGACTTAATTGGGCTTTTTATGAAATGCTTCCTATTGAATTTGCACTTACTGAATAATGGCAATAAAAATTTCTTTAATTAATGAACATATTTTTTATTAATAAGGAGACTACGTAAAACACAGGATGAATATTACAAGTAAAAAAATCTTTACTAAAAATAAAAAAGTAATAATAAAAATATAAATAAAACTAAAATCTATTATTTTACTTATTAAAACACGGCAAACTATTATGGCAACGGCTGTTACAAAGTACATTACTTTTTCTACAAATACATTATTTTTAGAGCACTGTTGTTTGCTATGTTTGCACGAACACTTTAGTATGCCTTAACCTCCTGATTCCAACGAAACAACTTGTCTTAAGCTAACCTACCGCAGTAAGACTTTCTGCACCGAAACATCCCTTCATAGTTCCATGCTTACTAGCAACTTGATTTACGTAATTTTTTTGATCCATTATCAAACAAATAATATATCTAAAATCTCTTGGACTTCTGTCGACTTTGGGAATGTTTAGCAATACGCAATCGCCTATATTAAATGTAGGCCTTTTCTTTGCTGAACTACTTAACATTTTCTTAGCTGCCGCTTCAGTTTGATTTCTAGCTTCGTTCCGCTGATTAGAAATATTTTGAGTGGCCGAACATAAATTGCACACCATTGAAGATCCTTCTTCACAAACTTCCACTATTTGGAGACATTTTTTACATATTGTTCCTTGAGATCTGTTTATATGTCCGTCCTCACGTTTTCATCATTTAGATTTCCATGATCAACAGGTACTTCCATCACTGGCTCTTCTCCTTCATTCATGATTGTGATAAGCTTTTCCTCAGTAGTCAATGTTTTTGCAAGCGCTGAGGGGATGTTACTGGAAGATAAACCAATTTTTGGTTCGCAACCTAAGAGTGCTTTATACGGCGATCGTCCTATTGTTCTATGGAATGATATATTTTTTTGCTATTGCACAAACTGAAGACCTACTGACCATCTTTTGCAATTTGTATCATTCATCCAAGCTCGAATCATGTTTTCAATGTCTTGCTTCGATCGTTCGATGCTACCTTGACTCTGGGGATGTCAAGGACGACCGTGTACTATGATGCACTCAGGCCACAAATCTTTCAATTCAAGTATTACGCCATTTACGAATTCCCGACCATTGTCGCTCTGTAGAATTTTGGGAGCTCCCATCAAAAGAAAAATACTTAATAAGTTGGAATCAACTTTTTCGGCGCGTTTGGTTTCCATTGGTCGCAAAAACAAAAACGTTGTAGCATGGTGTTGATAATTCATTATCCATTTGTACTGATTACCGGGAAGAGACTGGAAATCTATAAAGTCTACTTGCCCTCGTTTGTTAAAATCTTTGCTAACAATGGGACGTACTACAATTTTTTTTTCTGCCATGTTTTTTTCATTGCAGCTTTTACAACACTGTACAAAACATTTAATTGCCGGCCGTGGAATACTAAGTTTGTTTCTTAGGGCAGCTTCCATTTTTACGCGACCACCGTGTCCTGTTTTGTTAACATGGTAATAATGTAATTTATCATATAAGTCTTCGTACGCCACTACGAATTCAATTTTACCTTCACTTTCATGTTTCTTTATTAAATGTGATTGGTTGAAAATTGTCATAATATCATATGTCTGTAGCAGAAAGTATTCACGCCTTTTCTTTCTTCCCCTAAAACACAAACCTATTTCAGAAAAATAAAAACAAAAGATGAGAGTTTATTACTTATTATACTAGGTGTTTGATTAAAAAGTGTCCATATAGTAACTGGAGAAACTTCAGCACGAAATATAATGGTTTACCCTAAAGCAGTTAATTTTTTTTTTTAATTTTTTGTCCGATTGTTTTAATACCTACCAATATTTTTTGTTCATACTTGGCACACAGTACGTATGTAAGAAAACTCTACTGAGTACATATTCGTTACAAGTTACATATTCGTATTTTGTGCCAAAGTTTCTCCAGTTACCACGTGGACAATCCTTAATAAAACACCCTTATATAGTTATGCTAGAACACACGGCAAACCGAGGGAATTACGGGCGTCACATAACCTAAACAATAAACTACCAAATTAAAAAGGTCTACTTACAGTTTTTGATTGGCTGCTACAATTTCTCTTATAACTTCTTCAATTTTAAGTTTTGAGTTAGGTTTTCGCAGGGGTTTTTGCACATAGAACTCTTCTAAATTTTTATAAAATTGCTGTTGTTGATCCACGCTAGAATTCCCGCCGGTCGCCATTTTTAGGTTATGTTATTTTTTGCGATGTGGTCGTTGTGATGTTATTACATTAAGTGCAAAATGGATTACGAGCATTAGATGAAAAGTCCAAATAAATTGGCCACTTAGCGTAATGGTGTTTGTTTTCATCAAGAGGCAGAACCACGCCGACTTTTGACGTAAAATTAATTCGTTTCACTATCTGGCAGCGTGCCATGAAATGCCCAAACTTTTCAAGAATTGGCTGATTATATTAAAAGACTACGACATATATAAACCGACGAACACGTTAAAAGACATTTTATGCTTTATTTTCTTTATAACTTTACACGTTTTACCAACGTACGATCAACGGAAAAACTTTAAAACTAACTCATTTATTAATCGGCGACAAATAATCTCGACAATATTGACGCGTTCGTTTGCTACACTCGCTCACGGCGTTAAAATGTTTCGATTATTAATCGCTATCATTAACAACCTTGTTCGTTAAATAACTATTAAACCAAATATAGACGTATTTCATACGGACCACTACTATTTGGGTAGTGTATAACATAGAGTTTATTTTTGCTTTTTAGTAACGTTCGGTCTTTTTTTAAATGTTTTTTTAAATAATGTATCTACTACAAATACATTTTCAAGATATACTAGGCAAGTTTGCCAAGAAACAATTCTTCTCTTATGTTTTCGAAATTTGCCGGCAAAGTACATAAGCAAAAAGACGTGGTTGCAGTTTTCTCATAATCGTTGGTAAGTATTTCTTCTTATTTTTTAAATCCAGTATGAAAAACCACCCTGAATTATTAAATCATAAAAGACAGTTTGGATGTCAAATCGGTTGAAAATCTCAATTGTTAGATCGATATTTTGCACGCAAATTAATTCGGACAACTCGCTATTATGTCTTTTGATTTTGGATTCTTACAAAACAACTTATCTTTATCATTAATCTATCTGACTATTGGAGTACTAATTCACGGTTTTCTAGGTTTTTCCTTGCATTAACTAATAGTTTTCTAGTGGTTATTTTTAATTGTATTTTTGCCGATAGTATTATGTCACTGTTAAATATTATGTCGGTTTTTATAGATAGTTGACTATTCGTCATCATAAGTTCCACCTTAAAACTTTGAAATCAGACGCTGGGGCACCGGATTAAGTTTTTGATAAAATTTTTATGTTTTTTTAACCTATTGATAATAATCTGTACTGTTAATGGATTTATAAATTAATGGTGTTATGCGACTCTGACTAGTCGTGCAATGTCATCTTCAAACTGTAGCAGTGTTTTAGAAATATTTTAAGATCTGGTCTTTAATTTTATATTGTTTATTTCATTTAAATAAGCATTGCCGTAAAGAAGCTACAATTTTATTTTCTAAACTGTCAGCAAAAGAAAAACCAATACATTTGCAAATAATTTAAATTTAATATTTTCTTAGATACTGTATAAAATATGAAGACAATTTTACACGGTTGTTTTTGTTTTATATTTTACATCTTTTTTGTTAATTTTCACTGTAAAAGCCAGTTGTTTGGAAACTCGTTTGTCAAACAAATACGTTACAAAATTTATTTCTCTTATAAATATATAGTTAGACAAATGAAAAACACTTTCGTATATTAATACCATTATTAGCTTTTATGTGTAAATTTTTGTTTTAAGAAAACTGTAACTTTTTTGGTAAGCTTTTAAAATAAAATGTTTGTTTTTACTTAGTTTATCAACATGAATTTAGAAGAAAAGCCGTTAATCATATTGTATCTCAAAAGCCCATTAATCTCATAATACTGAAAAGACGCTTTTGTTCAATAAATTATTACAGTCATCGTAAAAAAAGTAAATTAATTTTGAAACTGATGTATATTTATAAACGCTTTAATTGGTTCACACAAATGCAGGTTATCAAAATATCAATGCCAATTTAATCATTACAATACTTTACTTACAGAAACTTTTTTTTTAACTTAAAAACGATGGGTTTTCACGATTTTTTTCTGTGTGCACACGCAAATTGTAACTGAAAAACATCAACCATCGCTCATATAAAAACGAGTCCTAATTTTGCTAATCGGCGAAGTAAATGCAAGACATCAAAGACCTATTTATTTGATAGGAAATCGTAAAACAGAATTTATAGGTATTACTGGTGTTGTAAAAGATGCTTTAATACAGTCAATAGAGAGAAAGAGAAAGAAGAATAATATAAATTTAACCCAGTATTTACATCGTATAAACTCTATTTGCACGGTTCTATTTTTACCATTAAATGTTTGGTTGTTTGCAAAACACTTGAAGATCCAAAGTAACTTACAGAGACACATGTGTCTATTTTTGAACTTAACCGATTTTTTTTGATAGCCTGAAACGTTATAACAAATGTACTTATTTATTATTTGGTTCTTAAGTGTATAACGTCAAAGCGTGAACGTTCAAAGAGAAATTTTTATGAACGCGTCGGTTGTAATTTTGCAAAAGCTTATCAATCACTTTTATAGCACGTCGACGGAAATGAATTACAGCACTGCGTGATTTTGCTTTTAAAGTGTTTAATGTCCAATCGAAAAACATTAAAATACACAATATAATTATTTTTATATCGGTTGATTGAAGTTTAAAATTTAATGCAATCTTTATTCAAGAATTTTTTTTGCAAACGTACTGTAATTTTTATCAGGTATCCCGTAAATGCAGTTTTTGCGTAATTACGTTAATTTATTGTGATCTAAACAGTTTTCTACCGGTACATTGACAGTTGTATTGGTGTGAACTTACCTGTTTGTCAAGATCGTTACGAGCACTAAATGGTTGACATTTACATTAATTATTAAATGCAAAAGTCTTCTTTAGAGTATTTGGTAAATTGCTAAAGTTTAAGCTCTCACAGCATTAATTATGACTATTTGATAACGACAACATTGAATATTTTATTGGATTAATTAAGTTGTTTGTATAAACATTGTCAAAACGTTTATTGATATTTAATCACATTGTAGCCTCTATAATTTTGGTTTTCGAAGTCTTTTACCGTAGTTTCATGTAACATGTATGCAAGTCATGTAATTAATTAACGAAAAAATGCTTAAAAACAAATATAAAATGAAAACTGTAGAGATGTTAAAAAATAAAAAAGTTTTTCTAATATTACTTTTGTAAATCAAAAAACAAAATTCGTATTAATACCAGTGATCTTTCTTTCATTTGTGATAAATTAAATTACGTTTTTGTAGCGTATTAACTTTTCTAAAGTTTGCTTCTAACTCAACTAACTTTGAAAAAGTGCATATATTATTGCAGTTCTATTACAAAAAGTGTGTGTGTTTTTAGATGGTCTTATAGAAATGTTTGGATTAAGTAATTCTAACCCCTTTTACAATTTTTGCACAAATGAAACAAGTCGACAAGCAAGCTGGGTGAATGAGTTTTTATTACTGCCTAGAGCAAGGATAGCTTACAAAGGCGCTGGAGGGTTGCCGCGATCCTCTTTATTTTTTCTGGGCTTTTGGGGACCCGTTTTGTATTGGTAATTCGTTTGTTGCTATTTAGACTATTTGATGTTCTTTTATACTCGTACTTTAAATGTGTTTTTTTAATGTTTTTTGGTATTTTTTGGCGAACATGCACTTATCGCTATTCACAACCTAAACTAGAACACTAAATGCAGAGAATATAAATAAATAAAAATCTTTATTGGTACTAGCTTTTCTTGTGTTTCCTCAAGGAGAAGTTTCTCGCATCTAAGATCAACAGAACTCTGCCAACGTGCTCGCATTCCGCGTTTCTGAAAATCACCTCACAAACTTAGCAATGTGTTAATGAAACCGTTTTCCGTGTTCATCTGAAATTGTTTCTAAATTATTCAGGGAAGACGTCTAGGTGTGAGCGCAATTAATGCATTTTAAATGACGTGTTACATCTTTTGGTCTTGTACGCTGCCAGCAATTCTTTAACATGGACGACATAATCATGACTTTTGTTGTCACCCAAAAAATTCATCCAATATTGGAAGAATATTCTAATCTGGGGGCTTACGAAAACTCTTTCATTCATTTTAACCTCACTAAGACGGGAAAATGTAGTTTTGAAAAATTGTAATGCATAACTTGTTTTGTCCATTTCTTTCACAAACTGTTTTATCAATCCTAGTTTAATGTGCATAGGCGGCAAGTAAATATTTTTCTTCGCGATCAGAGAATCGCGAGCGACATTTTCTGACATCATCTTTCCCGTGAAACCTGATTGCAGATACGTGAGTAAAGCAACTTTTAACTCAGCGCAAAGTTCCTTATTATAATTATGATAACTGATTTTATAAAGAATTCGGCTGATTTGTTGTACGTCTTCTTCATTGTCATAGAGTATGCAACCGGGACTGATACTAACTCATTCCTATTGGCTAACGGGATAACTTCTAAACATGTTTTTCCTGAGTCTATAAATAGTTTTCATTTGTCTATACTACATGGCATAGTTTTATCATCAAGCATTTGAATTAGGTCAAAACACCTAAACCATTATCTTCTGAAAAAAGTAATTTCATAGTTGACTGGTTGGGCCTGTAAGAAGTCTTCCAAATCAGTTTCTTGTTCTAGAGCAGTGATTCCCAAACAGTTTTGGCCCACGGACTCCTTTTTATAGTCAAAACGTGCGCACGGGCCCTTGACGAAAAAAGTACATAAATGCATAATAGAAAAATTACAAATTTAACTTTGATGTCTTGAATGGTAAATGGTGACGTAAAAATAAAATATAAGTAAAACATTATATTGAAAAAGTATTTATTGAAATTATAACTTTTGTCTTAAAATACAAAAACATTTTTTAATGAATTTGATAAAGCTGATGGGATGTTATAAGTGTATTTATGTCCGGCTCAATGTTTGTGAGTAGCAACCGCAAATCTCCACGAGTACTAATTTCTAGTCGGTTTCTTTTTTTGTGATGATGTTCATAACGGCATTGAATCTACGATCTACCAAATAGAAAGACGAAAAAGCAACAGCTTCTGTACAATAACCCATAATGCTGAATATAAGATTCGGAATTGTTTTTGTACCCAGAAGTTGTCGTATTCTTGATTAAACATTGGTATCAGCTCCTCCTTTGTGGATAATTGAATAAATTGCTCCTGCCTTAGTATATATTCTTTTGTATATGTGCTCTTAGTTTGACTACTTGCAAAAGGGTTTAACACTCAGTCGGGAATGTCGAAGTAAAGAATGTCTTCAATTCTTTGGTTAAGGTCCGAATGAAGGGCCGTTAAGTGTTAACAATAACCTTTCTAATACCAAGTTCTTTTCTTACGTGTGATGCAGAGCACCCCATGAATTTTTGAGATATTCTGAGACAATTTAACAGTTTGCTGCACAATTTTACTCAGTCGGACTCTTGTTGACTAAAAAAATCTAAAGTATTCAACTTTAACCTTTATATAAACTCATATTCAACAAACCTAAAAAATGGCAAATAATTTTTTATTATTACAACTTAGGCACAATATTTGCTTTTGTGAATATTCTGGGCATATAAACTAGTTAGATTCCAAACAACACTGCTTTGACTTCCTGTTTTTGGCTCTTGTACAAAGATAACATAGGCCCTGACTTGGTCTTGTGTGGTTCTTTCTTTTGGTACAACCTTCAGCATGCATTCCTTTATATTCGCCTTCAAATCAGTATTATCTTTGTAACGAAACATTATGTTCTCTTTAGATAAATATTTGTCTAATTGAAGGATAAAGCTTCTTCTTGCATCTAAGTGGCCTTTTTTATAATCTGGATTAGCCATAGCCATATTTGGAATTTATTTATTGCGGCAATATCAATTATATGGTAACAGTTTTTCTTTGCGTGGTGTACTTTTGTGGCATTTGATCTGTTACATCTGCTGCACCTTTAGTACCGTTGCAATGTAAGATTATGTCTTGTTTGCCGCTATCTTTACCATTGACTTTGTCATCCTTACGTTTGTTGGAAAGCAATATGACTGTGCGGCTGTTTCTTAGCACGTATGAAACCAAAGTGCGCTTTTTTAAAAGCGAATATACAAGAAAGTACTGGCTTTAGTGGAGATGGCAACAGTTTTCTCGGTATAAATGTACGTAGTGTTCCACAGAGTGTCAACTTTTTTCCAGAGTTTATCCAGCAGCTTTAGATATGTAAAAAAATTATCGGTTGTTATGCCGTATCCTGTACATAATGATCAAAAAGATCAAAGACTACCCTTTCGCCTTGGTTTTTTTCTGGTTTGTTGTTTACTTTTCCTAAAACCCTGAAACAAGTTAGCTACATAACGCACATTATAACACAAAATTTTACCTAAATGCACCTGATTGTTCATAGTATAGTTTAGAACCCCAGTCATCTAGAGCCCAAATTTTAATGCCATACTTGGTCGGTTTATTTTTCATGTACACGCGGAATGGTGCCTTACCTCGGAATGGCGCTAGTTGGGTTGAGTGCACGTTTACAGTTTGAGACAAGTTTTTCAAAGATATCTTTTACAGGTGCCAATTTATCAGTATACCTTCTGTTTTGTTTTGTCTCAAAATTACCAAAACGTAAGAATTTTCTTAAAAAGTTGTATCTATTTCTAGATAGAATTGCGGGAATAATAGGACGACAATAAGCAGGGGCGCTAGTGAAAAGCATTTTAATAGGTTTACTACTACCGTGCAATGCCCCTATCGTTACGAATAACCCTATATAAGTTTCTATTTGGACCTAAAGCAACGGTAAGTACATTTGCTTTTGAACTTCTTGAAATCCTACTTACTGGTAACTTAGACCATTTTGTACCATCTTTAGCAACCTAAAAAAGATCATCGAAAAAGATCAGGCAAATTCGATTGGTCAACTTGCTGGGGCTCTATATCCTCATCGTCATCATTTGCACAAATTACATCATCAACTTCTTCTTCATCAGATACGTGGTCCCTATCTTCTATATCACTTGTCTCACAGTCTTCTAGCATCAAGTCGTATTCTGGTTCGTCCACTTCAAGTAACATTAACATTTTTGCTTCGGTAAGATTGTTCTCATCTCGAAAACGTGACACTCATTTTTAACACAAATTTACACTAACTGTGAAGTTCAAGGCTAAGCCTGTGCGGTCTAGGACAGTTTTGGCGTGTAATGTTAGTGTTGCCAAGTATTACACAGCAGCCAAAACCTGCGCTTAGTAGCTCAGTGTGATATCAAGCGGGGTGCAGGTGCACCCCAGAGTGTAATATCTCAAACATGTTTGTTCCAAAAAACATTAAAAATCACAATATATCACAATCACAATAACAATATGTAGGAAGTGTTCAGAAAACTAAAAACTTCAATTACCTAAGAGCCCAGATGTCACAATTTTTTTTTTGAAAACTGTAATCGGAATACTGAAATTGGGGTGAATTTGCACCTCGTTTAGTATTATAAGGGATAAGCAAACAAATTTTTATCTCTATTTTGCAATTTTGAAAGATTTGTAAACTAAGAATATTAAACTTTTAGCTTTGATTAAATTGAATGTGTCACCTTGCAATTTTTAATTAGTCTGGTTAAATCTTACAAATAAATCGGTTTGATAACCAATGTCATTTTTTGAGAGAATTAAATTGTGCCGCAAATCATTGTCTTTAGTCTACAGGAATTCCAACACTGAATTAAAGAGCGAATAGAAGCAATCCAAACATGCACTTTTAGGTAACGAACGTACTTCTGTGTTAACTAGTAAACCTTCACTAAGGATTTTTGGCGACCAAAAGATGTCGATGAATAACACAATGTACCGATAATACTTTTGGTATAGCTGTTTTAAATATCTCAGAAAGCCTCGGTGTCGTCCTACCATTGCGGGAGCACCGTCAGCTATCATGTCCATTGCTACAATGGACATGATATTTTTCAATGGTATAGCTTTTACATCAAAAAATCTTTTTAATTCAGTAAATAACGTTTTACTTGTATCAGTTTTCAAACATTTAGTAAATAACAATTTTTTTTTAATTTTACGTAAATGTCACATATTGTGTAGGTACTCATTGTGTATCAATAATTTTTTTCAAAAACAAATATTTCAAAAATTTATTAACAACAGAATATAATAATACAGTAATCTACAGTAATTTCAAACATTCGCGTATTTGGTTATTCGCAAAAGTAAACAAAACATACAAAAATATAAAATAGTAAGCTATAACTTTTAGAGTGCATTATATTAAATTATAAAACTCAATATGTCTAACTTCTTTTACAGAATCATTAATAACATATTCTTTAGAAATGCATCTGCCTTCATAAGTTTTTAATCAAAAAGAAATTTTTAATGAATGTTAAGGGATTACTGTACTGATAATTGCGATATATAATTTTTTAATCAACAAGAGCATAAGTTTGCTTAAATAAATAGAAATTAAAAAGAGATCAATTTTATTCAAATATACCTACGTAACGAAGGTACGCTATCTGCATAACAATACAAAAGAATTATACTTTCATAGACTAGAAAATTTGTTGTATGCACTTCACATCACACATAACACAGAACTAAATTGTTAATTAGATGCTTTTTTATAGTTTATATTATAGACTAGTTGGCGTAGGTATCGGCTCTATTGCTTTTCTGTATAAACCTATATAGATAGGCCTGACTCGCCGCGATGCTTGTAATTACTTGTATTTTCTGCACCTGTTTATATTTATATTTTACTTACGACGTAAAAATCGCTAATCATTTATTCACTCTTATTTATGTTAACTTCCATATTAATAAAAATGTGTTACAGTTTTTTAATTTTATATTAAACCCTGCCTGCTGTTGTTCAGGGACTCCCAAGTCCAAGGGCATGATCCCGAGGACCCCTGGGTGTTTGTAGGGACCGCTTTAGGAACCACTGTTCTAGAGTATAGATTCTTGGGAGCACTAAAATGTACAAAGATTTCTTGTGGAGCATTGGAATGCTTACTTTTACTAGGGAAACAATCTGTGAGATGACAGAAATGTTTGCTTCAAATCTTGGACACAGCAAATGCCGTTGATGTACGGTTACTTTTGAGCCATTTGGTTAATCTGGTGTGACAAGTAATTCAGCAAACTATCGTAGATCAGTCGTCTTATTTTTCTAAATCTATTTCTCGTCAACATAGCAAAGGCTAATCAATCATTTAATCATTTTTTTAATTTAAAAGGGTAAATTCTTTTCCTCGCAAATCTTCTTTCTTGTCACAAATTTTTATGTTTTAGACCTTTTTACTTGCCTCGCCTAAATCCTAAAGTAATTCTTTTGATCTCTTCAAATCACATTATCGATAAAAATAGGTGGGCTACTCCGAAAACGGCCATTTTGGGGTCATATACGGATTCAGGAGGTCATTTTACATAAGTATCAGCGCAATGATGTTAGGGCCGATTTTCATACAGTCCAGCGTAATTTTAAAATAATTTTAACTTTATAAATATTTAATGATTTTTTTACAGTCTCGCCTCTGAAAGTGCTTCTTTTAAGACATGAAAAATGAGCGCAAACCGCCGTTTTGACTTATCATTAAATTATTACCTTAGTCCCGTATCATCAACAAAACACAATTTCTAATTAAATTTTGTTCTATGCTATAATTATTGCTTAAACTTAGATTCTCTAACGCTTGAATTATTAAACGACAATGCAGTAATCGAGTTTAAGAAAATTACAGACATTTGCAAGTTTATTCTGATGTAAGTTACGAAATAATGTAGAAACTCTAAGGCATTTAGAAAACTATAAACTAGAAATCAAGTTCTACAACAATTTAAATAGTTTTTAAATGTTATCTAAATAGGTTTTTATTGTTATATGAGTTAAGTAAAATCTTCTAATAAAATATAAACCTTAGAGGGTTAAAAAATGTAAAAGAATTTGTGCTAAATTAAAGTCATTATAGTTTTTTAGTCAAAATTATTTTGATTTTATACATATTATATACATATTTAGCTTTTCAATATTCATTTATTAATTTTAGTAATTTTTACTAGTTTTACAGAATTTACATTGTATTAGGTTTTTATTAATAATACTTAATCAACTTGAACTGTGTTTTTTAAATCTCCCAAAAAAGTTTTTTTTTCTGCTTTAATTTGACGTTTTGTGATGAATTTTGTCTGTTTTCATTGAGCACATTAAAACTGAAGTTAAAATGCTGTACTGATTTTTTTTTGGCATTGAAGGTAGTGAACATAGCATGTATTTTTAAACAATTTATTAACAATGTCTAATTTTAAAGTTCTGTTGGAGAGAGAAATCCGACAAGGAGACAATATTCCGCTAAAGCCGTTTATTACAGTTCTAGAATACGCTTTTAAAATGTTTACGTGAAGAAAAAAAATCGTAGAAGATACGCTAGACCATGTCAGATTTGCGGATAACATTGTCATAATTATAGAGAATACTGGAAACGCCAAGGAAATGTTGCAACAACTTTAGTAACTATCAAAAAGCGTCGATCTTAAAATTAGCATGAAGAAGACAAAACCTTGTTCTGGGAAAGTAGAAAATAGACGAAAACCCAGTGGAACAAGTTCAGGAGTATAAGACACAAGG
The DNA here is from genome assembly GCA_035610365.1 of Aquatica leii. NCBI lineage: Eukaryota > Metazoa > Arthropoda > Insecta > Coleoptera > Lampyridae > Aquatica > Aquatica leii. Next base: position 46,663,997 of record CM069435.1, on the reverse strand, counting down.
TTAAAATCGTTAGAGACAATCAAACATACGAGATTTAGCATATAGTGTGTCTAGGATGACAGGAATTTTAGGAAAAGAATTTCTTAAATACTTAAAAAGGAAAATATACAAGCAATACGCCATGCCAGTCTTAACACATAGATCAGAAATACTTACTTTAACTAAACAGTTACCTTAAAGGATGGTTTAGAGAGCAATCGAAAGAGTTATGTAGGGGTAACCACCATAAACAAATACCCAACGTCTAACCGCCTGTCATACGTTAAGAAACAGTAATAGTGGAACAGGTGGCAACACTAAAATGGAGATAAACCAGACACGTCAAATAAATAAAAAACGTTGCTAAAGGCGGATGACAAAATTTTAGAGAATGGTTACATTTTACATTTTACAGTAGAGCTTGTCTAAGCAATGATGAACCATCTTAAACAATTAAGGCGCTTTTTAGAAAAAGTTATTACCTGATTCGAAGTTATTTATAATTAAACAATGCATTGGTTAAATACCACTGAACAAAGAAGCATTGTCGTCAAAACGTATAGATTAAAGCTACTACTTGAACTTTCCGTCGACCGATACTTCATCACGTCTTAAAATTATCAACCTTTTAGTTTGGGTCGTAATTATTCAAAACTTTCTGAGTGCTAAGCAAACTATATAATGCTGTAAATGATACTCTAAGAAAGTTACTTTTTTATTTCAAGCTGTTTTGACCGATTACAATAGTAAGTTATTTTGTCACCTTTCAACCAAAACAGTCAGGATTCTATTCTTTTTACAGTGCGCACAATTTGGGATAGTCTTCAGTAATCGAGAAAGTTTAGTTATTAAGCAATCGTTTTGTTTGTATGCTCTAAAATTAAATGTCGCACTAAATGGTAGTGCTCGCTTGTGGTCTGGTATTGTCGAAACACAAAAATTTATTGTCCAAATTATGTCTCGTGTCGTTTTGTTTTTATGGATTCACAATTGACGCATCTAAAAGGCTACGTATTGAGCAATCTTAAAATATAAAGCACACGCACGTTCACTTATAGATTCATAAAACACCTTAGATCACAAACTTTCGAGAGCTCTTCTAAAACTTTTTTGTTCGGTTAATTTTCACTGGGAAACTATACCTCGTTCACTTAACAGAAATAGTTAAGCTTGTCATAGGTAAACCCCAAATTGAGAAATCTTCTGTTAAGAATTTCTATAAAAGTAATAACTGTTTAACCCGTGTACACTAATTAGATAAACAGTAGCACATGGTGTAATCATTTTTAAAAGATTTTATTTTATTAATATTTATCGGCAAATTTCTTGTATTATTAGATAGCGTATTAATGTGGTCACCATAAATTTAAAAAATCGTATCACTAATTTGATTCAGATTGTATTTTTGATGAAGAATCCTTTGCGACATTGATAATTAATTGTGGCACTTTAATATTCATCTCAATATCAAGTTGGCACAATTTCTCATTTTCTTCTTGTGTATGCCCAATAGCATTTTCCCAATTTTTAGCAGCTACAATTTCAACTACTTGAGAAAATAGTGATACAAGATCTTTCATTTTTAAGGTTGTGTTGTTTCTTGCTACCTCCCCGTTTATTTGACCGAATCAATTCTATATGATCAAATTCAAAATGATATGGGGGGAATCGTAAAACTGTTACATTACGTGCACGTGTCATTTCATCGGCTACATAAGTTGGTGTAACAGCTGCTTCTCAGACAAAGTGTAAAAGTTTTGCTCTCACCATATCTGGTTCATATGCAATAGATTTAATTGGAAACTAAGCTTGTATGTCAGCTTTCTTGGTGACAGTGTTTGGTATTTACTCTATTATTCTACTGTAATAAGTGGAGTTATCTATAACCATTATAGAATGTTTTACCAAACGTACAGATTTTTTTCACATTAGCAGTCATCTCTTTATGATAAACTCCAGTTTTTTAGATTTGAAGCATAAGAGTCTATCATCAACAAAGCCATTCTCAGATTATATATGTACGATTATAAGACGATTTCCTATACTTGATAAATTTTTTAGCCACTCGTTAGTTCTTGCACAAAATTTCTACAAAGTACCACGTTTAAAAGAAGGTAAAAATGTTTGTCTTTTTAAAGAGCTGATAATATGTAATTTAGAGTTGGTGGTTAATTTTTTGCAAAAAATGAGTAAACTAAACATCTAAGGGCACTTTTAGTTGCTTCATCGATGTCTGAAATTAATCGTTGGCGGTGGTAGACTTGTGTTGGATGAAGTACACTCAACTAAACAAAAAATGGGACACCTTGGTTAGTTCGCCGTTAGCGATGCTATTCAAGAAATTCAAATTAGACAAATAATAAACATTCACAATATCAGAAGGTCAAATTGAAATAGTAAACTTTTATACGAAAGAATTTCGTACGTAAATAAAAGTTCCATATTGAAACAGAGCATTATAAACTTTATTAAGGCTATTTTAACACGTTTTTCTTAGCTTGCTTTCTTGTTTGTTTGTTTGACTGTTTGTCCGCAAAATTTCAAATTTTGTAATCGATTTTTCGAGCACTTCTACTCCACTAATCAAGCTAGAATTTTTTGGACGTGCATTATTGATGACAATACAATATTCAAGCATCAAAAAATATAAAACTCTTGCCATAACTTAAAGATTTGTGATCTACGACAGTTGTATAAGCTATATAAGTCGGGCAAGTTTTTAAACTGTTTGTTTAAAACTTTATTAAAATAAATTATCATAAAACTAAAAAGTAGAAAATAAATACTTTATAAATTTTTTTTTACCACGTTTTCCCGTGGACTAAACGGTAGAAAATAACATTTATTCAACTTAAAATGTGGGCCTATTTATAAGAACTTACATAATTTGAGAAAATACATTTAAATGTGCCCACGTTTTAAGTTGAAGAAAAGTTATTTTCTACTTTTTTGTTTACGGGAAAAACGTGTTTTTTTAAAAAACTTTTTTTATAAAGTATTTGTTTTGAACACATTTTATATTACACCCGTGTAACGTCCTATTATTAACATTGTGAATAAAGAGCTATTCCACTTAAGTTTTAATTATATTTTAAGTCTGTTTTTTAATTTCTCTTTTTGGTCAAAAGATCAAAGAAAAGCAATTATAGTAAATGTTTTCAATAATTGCTAACACACACAGTGGAATGATTTTGTGTCGAAAAAATATTTGCTGATGTTATTTTTATACAAAATATTTTTGTGTATAAATAAATTGATTTTTAGATAACGTTAATACAAACAATTTCCTTTTCTTGACACTAGTAGAAAAATAAGACAATTATTTGAATGCTGTTAATACGTATGGATTTAAATGCGTATCATCTTTGTAAGAATAAATAAATCAAACCTAATGTGTCATTCATTACATTTCCATATTCCTTTAGGGGCGGAGGAGGCACCATCACTAGTATGATAAACAAAAAATTTGTATTTTTTCTGTCCCCCATATCCTGCTTTACTATAATACGATAATCATTCTTATTATATTTTTCAGGAATGTTAATTAAGAACAATGAAGTATTTTACCTTTATATTCATTTACTATTTTTAGTTTTTAAGTAGTTGTTATAGTCTTAAAATTATTAATTAGTTGATCTATTATTTATTATATGTGAATTGTGAATGCGAATTACCGGCACCGTTAATTATCGTAAAAGTAATTGTAGTTTTTAGTTTAATTTATGATTTAGTAGAAATATAGCATCAAGTTAGTAACTTTCTCTAGAAAGCTATTTGTTGTTGATAATGCCTGCACATACGAGTGTTGATTTGAAGACTCAAATTATCGCGCGGTTTTACTGTTTAGTGTTTATGATTTCACGAACTATTATAAGACGTATCCGAGTTTAGTAGTATCGCGTGCACGCGATAAACAGGATCATCGAAAGTGGCAGACGAAGAGTGTCTACGGTGGCCTAAGACGCGGCGTTAGTGACATGTTAATAAAAATTGTTTTACGACTTCCCGAAATGCTATAGCCGACATCGAATTTCTGGGTTGCGAGTTAACCGCACGTACAAGACTGACAGAGGCTGGAATAAAAATGTATCAAGCAGCTATACTATGGGTGAGTTTTCATGGCCAAGGCGTTTGTTGGGTTATTGAGGATTGTTTTAATACAAAAACCTACTTAGATATTTTAAATAACCTTATGTCCAAATTTTGTATCCGAAGAACGATCACATCGTTCAACAAGTGAATTTCTTTAATATTTAAAGTTATCTCAATTTTTCCACTATTACAATATGGACGTCGAACAATAATTCAACGTTTACTCAGAATATAGGCGAGTTATAGTCTTTTCAGCTGTTATTATTAATTTTGTTTATTCTTTAAGGACAATCTTTTTATACATACATCCGGGTTGGTGCAAAACTGGGTACCTACAAAACAACCTAAACTTGATACCGCGGCCAGCAAAACGCTCTGATTTTAATATTATAAATAACGATTGATAAGTTGTTCGTACCATCTGGGAATAACAAGGGGGTAATTTCATCGTCAGAAACCGTGAACAACTAATTGCCGCCGTTGCTTCGGAGACGATTAGTGATGATTACCTACGTGTTCTTGTAGCATCAATCCGTAGACGACCGTAACAATGAATAGACAATTAAGGAGGTCATTATTAGTACGTTTAATTCAAATCAAAATATATAAAACGAGGTTGTTATAAATGAATGAAAACAATTAAATGATAACGAACATGATGATTGGATTATAGCAGATGACGGCAATCGAGTTATAATTTTAGACAAAGAAGATTGTTTCGACGGAATTAAGGTGATGCTCAGGGAAGGCCCTTATTTGTTAATATAAAAATCCTCTTGCCAAAATGGTTGCAGAGACGCGTGGGGTCTTGCTGGAATGTGAAAACATTGTAACGAAACAACTCCGGTTCCAACTAACAGTATCCAATCCAGTCCTACCGAGAATGAACGGTTTACCTAAAACACATAAGCCAGGAAAAACATTGCGTCCAATCTTCTCAGGTATCAACGATCCTACATATCTGGTATTAAAATAATTATCAAATAAATTCAACAGTTTGGAGTATTAACTACATCTCAGCATTAACACGAATTTATTCAAAGAAATTATTAACATAAAATATTAATCCGATGTTAGTCATTGTTTCCGAGTGTCTCGATTGGTAAGACCTTGGAGTATCTACAAAATATATTATATAAAAACCATTTTGACAATTCAGAAGTAGAAAATTTTATAAAATTAGCGAAATTATGTATAGACCAATTTATACTTTCAAATGAACGGTAAAATTTTACCGCCAAAAAACGAAACAACGATGGAAAACAGCTTGTTTCCATTTATCGCGAATTTGTTTATTAGTAGATTTAAAACCGATCTAAAACAAAATTCAATTTACTTTCTGAAAATTTGGCTTAGGTATGTAGACGACATTTTCGCGGTCATTGATACTAGTGTTTGCAGCCCCCAAGAATTTGTTGAGGTCTTAAAAGCAAAATTTGAAACTAATAAGTTTACCCATGAAATTAACAACGATGGAAAGTTGCCATTTTTGGACACTAGTGACCAGAAAGGGCAATAAATTAGATATTGACATTTACCGCAAAAATACCAACACCATGCGATTTATAGCAAATGATTCGAACCATAGCTTGCCACATAAGCTTGCTTCTTTTTATTTTTTGTTCGACAATTATGGAATTTCCTATTGCCGTAAAATAATTTTAACAAAGAATTAAAATATATTAAGCATATTGCAACATATAATGGATTTTCTGAAATCAATAGTCAACAATATCATTAGAAAGCAGAAACATAAATTAAATATTAAAATCGTGACTACGTTACAAAATATTAGCAGCAAAAAAGGAAATAAATATGTAAAACTGTATTATCCCATATATACTAGAGGACTTCAAAAAATCTTCTCGAAATTTGATTGCAAAATATTAACTACTACTTACAATAACATAAAAAACTTTTTAGGTAACCCGAAAGATCCAATAGATACGTGCGATAAATCGAGAATATATAAAATTTGTTATAAGACTGCAATCAAAAGTGTATAGGACAAACCAGAGGAACTCTGAAAACCCGTTATAAAGAGCACTTAGTTTATGTCAAATATAAGAGAATAGATAAATCCAGTGTTGCCCTACATATGTTCCAAAATAATCATAAAATAGAACACATCAAATTAATTAAGAAAATAAACTATATAAAAAAACTAGATCTATACGATAGTTTGGAAATTTGTAAAAATAAATGTTTATTAAGGAACAACTATGACTACGGACCGTTAGGCTTTTTTGGAATAGTTCAATTGTGAAAATCAGTGAGATGTAACGAAGCGTCACATAATTTTAGCATCAATTAGCTTTATTTATTGTTTTAGTATCAGCTTGCTAAGATGACAACATAGCTGTCGAAACACATGTACGGCAAGTATACAATTTGTTATAGTTGCTGGAATATTGTGAATTAAATAACGCTACAGTGTTTACTTTTTATTCATCTTCTAAATATGAATTGAGAATTGAAGCTTATTTAAAAATATTTTTATGTAGTTACACGAACTTTTGTTTAATTTTTTTAAATAAATAATTATTATTTTACTAATACGATAAACTCTGAATTACTGTATTGCACGGCAATGAGATAGGTATATGGAATGCGAAAAAAAAATTTAAAATTACATTATTTTTTCTACGGCGACTGTTAGTTTTTTTAGACTATAACAGCTACTTAAATACTAAAAATAGTAAATGAATGTAAAGGTAAAAACTTCAATGTTCTTAATTGACATTCCTGAAAAATACAATAAGAACGATTATTTATCCTATTATAGTAAAGTTACAAATGATTGCCAATCGCATTCGCTAATAAGCCTAGTTTACACCGCTAACTATTTCAATCGAACTAACCAAGATGTCCCGTTTTTTGTTTAGTTGAGTGTATTTGTGTTTTCTTGTATTTACGAAAAAAATTTAATATAGTTGAAGCACTTATTCCTGTCAAAGATATATACATAGACATAAGATCGAAATTCGATTTTCTGGGTATGAGGGTTATTTAAATTCTCCATAGACTAAGTCTTAAAAATATATAAAACGCGTTCCTTCTCATCTACTGAATAAATGGTAGGCTGAACTTGTTTTTTACTTACTTACTGAATCTAAACAAATACGAACTAAGCCTTTAAAAACACTGTTTTGGATGACTACAATGACATTAACAAGTAAAATGTTAAAAAGAACAAGTAACACACAGGTTTAACCTTAAATCATATGGAAAACTGAAGTATCGTGTATTGCGAGTTTTAAAAATATATGTAATAGCGAAGGCTTCCACGGCCGGAGTCTATACTAAGATAAGAACGTCTTCCGGGTTTGGACCGTGTCAACGTTGTAACCGAAGTTGCCAGTGTTTCGCCCATTTTCGTAAGGGGCTTCATCAGGGCGTGAAAGAAATCAAAGAACTCAAGCAAGCAATCGAAATCTACTTACTTCTTCTTTATATACGGAGACTATTTCTTTTTAAGTCACTTCTATGGGGTTTAGAATCTGGCTTGGTTCACAAGTTGATTACCTAACTCTGTAGTGGTTCTTTGTTAGATTTTCGTTTGCTTTTTCGAGTTTATCGTTTTCTTTCTTACCTTTTCTGAGTTTAGAATCTGGCTTGGTTCACAAGTTGATTACCTAACTTTTGAGAAGTGTTTAGTTAGATTTCGATTGCTTGCTTGAGTTCTTCGATTTCTTTCACGCCCTGATGAAGCCTCTTACAAAAGTGGGCGAAACGTTGGCAACTTCGGTTACAACATTGACACGGTCCAAACCCGGAAGACGTTCTTATCTTAGTTTAAAAATATAACCAATACAAAAAGGCTATTCAAATATAGCAGGTTTTTATAAGGAGGGGCTTAACTATTTCTGTTCGGCGAACAGAGAATAGAAACTATTGAACTATTAAAGTTATTCTTAATAATCTTAGTAATTCTTTTTTTTAACATTAAAATTGGATAATTGGTTTGAATAAATTGTAAAAAAAGTTTGGTTACCGAAAACAAACATTGGAAATACATAAAGTTCGGATAAAGAAAATCTTCTTTCTAAAATTAGTAATAGTATGTATAATTAAGCAAAAACAAAATTATCTAATCATCATTCAGTGCTGAGAAACACGTACCGTATTCGCGTATAAAAAAACTATTTATTATAAATTATTTAAAATTAACAAAATTTTTCTTCGCATTTTCAAGCCAAAACGCTAATGTAGAAAATGTGTTCTCTTTGATAAACTTTGAATATACAAAAAAATGCAATAAATTACACAATAATTGCAAAGTTGATATTTTCCAACTCAATTTTACCAACTTTAGTAATTATTTTTATTGCAAGTTAATTTTAAAACATACTTACTATTAAATAAGTCTTTTAGTACGTTGCTAACAAGTTATTAAATTATTATTATTACGCTCTCGTATTTTTAAACGGATAAAATTACAAATTGAGACGGATTAATAACTTTTTCCATTAAAACTCAACAAGTGAACGGGAAGTGTAATTTGAATTAATATCTCACGGTTTATAACAATATAACAGAGTTTATTAATAACCAAAAAACTGACTGAGAATGTTAAATAGTAAAAATAACATCTTCAACCAAAATTGCACGACTTTATTGCACGTTTTGTGCAGTAAAACGCCAATTTCTAATTGAAGAAATCTTCTGACCCTGTTAGTGCTGCAATTTAGATTTTATAACTTCTTAAATGTGTTAAGATTGTTTGTTTCTACAAAGAAAGCGCTTTAATATAAATTAACGAGCTCCATTACTAAAGCGCAAATTATATTTCATTCTTGCGCCCGTCGTTATTTCACCGACGCCTTCATTCATACACGTTAAAATCGATCGAACGTGTTCAAACAAAAACAAGATATTAAAGATAAACGAGGACAAACAACGAAGACTATTAGAACAGCGCCAATTTAGGTTCTATCCGTAAATCTAAACTTCGAGAAATTTATTCTTGAAGTTTGAAGCCGGTGCGCTATTTGTGCTTGGGTTTATTTGACTAAATAATGCCGAGATAAGGAAGTGCCGTTAATTAAACAATAAGCGACCTAAAATACACATGCGGTCGTTATTTTTGTTAGTAAGCCAACAATAATTAAGATAATTGAAAACTATGTGTCATCACTGAATTTAAAATTAGATTACGCCACCTAAATAGTTTCGTTCGTTTGGCATCTTTATGCGAACTATTACAACTACAATTTAATTTCGTATTGTTTGTCTGGGGACTGATTGAAATAGTAAACATTCCACGTCGTTTTGGTCCTTTTATAAATCAAGCGGTTTGATTGGTAAGGATGAAGGCTTAAGTTTAATTAAAATAAGGACAATGCTAATAAATGAACTGTCTAAGTCGTTGGTAAGTATTTTCAGACAAATTCATAGCTTCGCTACTCTGTGATGAAGTTGTTTGTCCTTAATGCTGATGATGTTCTACAACTCCAAAGTAAATAGTGTTCATTTTAATTATATTCTCTCATTAATGTACATTTGTTAAATAACTCTTTTAAGCCAACTAACAAAGCACATTTGTTTGTTGATTTATAGATAAATGTAACAATCCCAATTGTATCTAATTAATCCATTTCTCCTTCGAACTTTTTTCAGACTTTCTGACAAATTCTAATAAGTTTTTTCGTTTCTAGGTTGATTATTTTTTTTTATTGTAATATCACTGCCGTAACTTGATTTTACGTAATATTAAAAATTATAGATTTGTTCGAAAGCTGAGAGAATTTATTAAGAAACTTTCTATATCAAAATGCATTTTCTGTTTAAACATTTTTAAATGTTGTTGAAAATATTGTCACATTATTGGATATTGATTTTGAACTAGCGAATAATATGGAAAACTAAAGCTTAAATTCTGATTGAAAAACCTACTTTAAAATGTTTTCTAATCAGAAACACTACGGTTGAGGGATAAAACATTTTGCACACCATTAGGATTTTGTCAACTGTAAGAGATACAAATGGTTTAAATATAAAAAAAAATGACATGCTGAATTTGAGAAAATTTGTATTTCTAAAATTTCATTTATATATGTTGCTGGTTAAGTTAATAAAATGCATTTTATCATGTTTATGAGCGCCACTGTGGATTTTTTGACAAACGGACGAAAAAAAAACTTACAATTTTAAGATTTTAATTTTAACGCATGCCAAATCTAGTTAACTTTTGCATGAAATTTTTTAATAACAAATCTTACAATTGTAGTTTATGTTAGAAAATGTTGTAAGGTCAAAAAGTTCATGTTGGCATTTATTTGATAGCTCATGCCAAATTACATAAACTTGCCAAACTGTATTCTATTATTTTGAGCAATAATAGAGATATAAATAACAGAAAATGCAAAATTTTAGTTTCAAAATATTTTAGAAGCAATTTAAATTTTCTTTGCGTATCTTTAAACAATATAAAAAAAAATTAACTTTTTGGAGAGCTAACCAACTTCGTAGCTCGTTGACAAGATTCTAACAGTGTAAGGCATAGAATTTATTAGCCAATAGAAATACCTATTTCATAATATTTTGCGATTAGGTTGATATTTAAATAAAAATTGCATTTCATATGCAAACGCCATATTTATTTAATATTTTTGTCATCATATTGCTTTCACATTTTAAACTATTCTTCGAACTCAATATTTTTTGGTGTTTCCAATATTATTTTTGAACTTTTTGAGACTAATCTTTTGCTTATACAGTGTTTAGCGTTAATAGTGTTTAGACAAAAATTGTCTTTATTTTATAACATTTGTTTAAATAGCTTTCTGTTGATGATGATCTGATAACTACTTGTCTACTTTAAAATTTTTTTGCGTTAGGTACCTTAATTATGACGTTATCACCTCTACTTAAAAACTGATGCAATAGTTTTTTAAACAGCTGCAAACCAATTTGTTTGCAAAGGTATTTTTTGAGCGAGTTACAATGAAACAAAGTTAATGTAATTAGTGTGCGATAGTGGATTAGAATCTTTAATAGTTACACGACTGATAATAAAGTGGTGTTTTGTATTGTTTGTAACAGTAAAGTATATGCATCTAGCAAGTGTTTATAGAACTCAAATGTAAAAAAACATTTCTATTTAAAAAACGTTTAACGAAGATTTGTGTGAAGAAATAGTATCAGATATCACGTAATACAAATTACTGATCCCAAAACTTAAAATTTGTTTTGAAGAATTTACCAATAAACACTACTAGAAAAGGATATTAGAAAGTACCTATGATTGATTGATATATTTGGTTCCTCATTGACGAAACAATGGATGATGTAGGAAAATTGGTAGCCAGTATCATAGTGGGTAAATTAACAGTGACTGAATATGGTACTTGTAAAGTTATAAAAAAATAATGCAATTGTAGCCAGATTGGTCAACGATACACTTTGTTCGGAGAAAAATAAAAAAGAAACATTGTTAATCATGTATTACGACGTAACTCCTAATAGCGGGTTTCCAGATATAATATTTGGCATTGGTAAGGCTTAGATCATTATAAATAAAGTGGGGAAGAGAAATGGCTGGAAATAAGTTTGTAAATTCACCGTTACGGAGCGTAACTGCTATGAAGAAATATAAAGCTCACGGTATCTCGGAAAATTGATGACAATAATGGTGATGAACCATAGCTTTGACAACATAATTTAATAGTTATAGTGATACAGTATCATTTTGCTTTATGATATTTTTTTGTATGTGCTCTAATAAGGGAGAGGGAGGTCAATGCATTTTTTATCTTCTGAACCCTTTAATCTATTTGAATATTTTTGATCTTGTTTGAAGAAACATTTTATGGTTGACTTGTTGAACCTTTTAGTTTTCTAGTTTTCCTTGAGAAGTGTTTTTAAGATTGGCTAGGCGAGACTGGTAACGTGCAGCTTATTTAAGCACCTTCAAAGATTCGTAGAACTCACATTGAGAAAAATATTATTGTTTTGGTCTACGCGCGACACGATCTCATTTTACGGATCAGAAAAATTTACAATAATCTGCAAATCCCTAAAACAATTGTCGACGAGATTTCATCTAGAAAATAAGATGCATCCATACTACATTGTTTTACATCATATATTAAAAGCTACTGATTATGATACTAAACTGGCTGTTAAATATAATTTGGGAAAATTGAAATTTTCTGTTACTAATATTATAGACGGATGAAGCAATTTTTAGTAGCGCAGGGGGTGTAAATTTACGTAACATGTATTATTAGTCCGAGCAAATCTCACATTTGATGCAGCAAGTAAAACATGTTACGAGAATTTTGTTGCAACTTAATTGCAAACGACTAACTCAGTTGTATCAGCAAGCGGATCGCAAGTCTCGGTGTGCTAATCCTGCACTAAATTAAAAAGGTGCTAAAATAAGTAATTATCACTCAATACAGACCTTGTTGAAATCTGTCGATCACTAAAAGGAAGAAATTGACAAAACACAACTTTTAACAACAATATATTTATTTCAAGAAGAGAGAATGGTCACTAAAATCAACAGAGAAAGAAGTAGACCATTAACAATTATAAAGTTGTCAACTAATATAACATATTACAGCTATAATATCTGTTACAAGCTTATAGCTCTTACGAACCTTGCACGGTCAACTCACACAGTCGGAGATAGGGGAGGTTCAAATAAATAATAATTAAGGGCCCAGACCTTTTATAAGTAACACTTCTGTCTCGACAGGACAGACGGTCCAAGCTTGTAACGAACTTTAGGTTCGTAATCCTTGTTACACTGATGTTCGTGTAACCACAATAAAAGAGAAAGGTATGTTACCATAGGTATAACAACTATAATTCAATAATGTAGAGTATTAACAACTATCATTCAGTAACGTAGAGTATTAACCACTATAATTTAATAACGTAGAGTATCAACAACGATAATTCAGAAATTTTTGTAGTACATTCTAAATACATAAATGGCGGAAGTGTCAGCAACCCACAATACATAAGTTACACATCGAGTGTACGAAGAAAATTTCCCATTAAATAACTAAGGTTTACAGCATGCAATATCACAGAATTAGTTACTGACAGTACTTAAATGCTATTAACTATTATTGCAATTACATATGTTAAACAAGTTAAATTTCGTGAGTGACTTTCTTTGACAGCGATATAATAATTAAAAAGAACTTACTCACAATCCAGTACTTGCCCGAAGAAAACGTTTTCCTCGTTGAGTAGCCTGAAATAGTTATGAATAGCAAATCGTGTCAACGCAATGACTCACGAAAGTAGAAATCTACAAAATGGTTATTACTACAAGAAATTATATAAGAACCCGATGTATCGAATGCTGTTCGTCGCAATTATTAAAAGGTGGGTATCGCAATCGACTGACGTATAATAAGTAACATCTCGGAGCCCAATGCTGGTCGAGACTTCGTTTTCGGTGTGGATAATATGCCTTCCAGAATCTTAAGGGTTTAGTGAATGTATTTACCGATATTAATCCCTCATTGTTTTTTATTAAATTGAAACATGTGGTCAAAGCGTGGCGGAACGGCTATCAAATTAAGGAAGATATTACCAAAGAATCCTAACAAAACGGATGTAAATAGCTTACCTGGTGATGGATAAATTACTTTAACGGCGTATTGAAATTATAATTTCATTTCCATTAACGTGGATGTCCGTAGAAATAAGTCATACTTAAATTATTCCATAACCGACCATTTTATGTAGTTATTAGTTTAACGTCTTGGCATGAAATGACAGTGAAAAGAAAAATCGGCAGAGGGCGTCAAAACCGAAATCTAATTTTAATTCAACCAATATACAGGGTATTACGTTATGAAATTTTTGCACGTAACATATCAATGTAGGTCTTTTTGTTTAGGCAACCCACCATACAACTAATTATATTCAGTTGCTAACAAATATTGTAAGTGATTTTAATTTAAATATAAATACTACATGATCAAACTACCTTGTCTACTATACAGTCAAGAAATAAGTCAACAATCGACAATGATAATGAATTGCAAAAAAAATATGAGTACAAACCTTAGCAAACCGACAATTCTTCAACATCAGTAGTGACTTCCACTACTCTTTTTTATTTGATTTAAAACGAAAATATGCGTGGTATATACGTTTATGTACGACGGTTAATGTTGTTTTGTCTTTGGCTATAACTGCGTTCAAATAATCGAAGAAGCTTGACATAAATTGACAGATGATGTAAAGTTTGCGACTGAAAGTATATTTAATTCAGTATGATCTAACGTTATTACAGGAAGTAAATTAATATGCTGAAGGCTGACGTTAATGAATGCAATTGAAACAAATTACATAAAGCAAATTTTTACGTTACTAAAAAATAGTACGTACAAGGCTGACATAAGTAAAGTAATAAATATAAATACAAGAAGATATATGCTATACCAAATAACGTGCATAAAGTAATTTAACGAAGTAATGAGATACTGATATAGGAGTAAGTCTTCTCTCGTCCCTTCCGATTACGTTAAACGAGGCAGACTCTACAGGTTGCATACATATCCCGAAAACAGCCAGGTACAAAAGAGCATCGTAATCTCTCGAAACTCTCTAAAAAAAGCAAAAAGATATGCTGAAGGCTGACGGTAAATGAATACAATTGAAACATAGAGCATAATTCTGCGTCACTAAAAAGTAGTAATAGCATACTGATAGGTATGAGTCTTCTCTCGACCCTAAAACGAGGTGGACCTCATAGGTTACATACATATCTTCAAAACAGCCGGGTACAAAGACATTATTGTAATTCTTCGAAACTCGCTAAGAAAAATGTAAAAAGATAACGTGACGAATCCATCTTTGAGAATTCTTTTCCTACCTGGAACGTCGCGTAATTAACCTCAAACGCCGAATCCGACCAATACCTGGAATACGTTTTCTTTAGCACATCTGCTAAAAGGGTAATAGAAACCACCACCTATGAAAATTCAACAGAAAGAAAATTACCTGCATGTCTTAAAATAGCACTAGACACACGACCGTTCGCAGCGGTAAACAACGAGTAAATAAGTAGTTAGTTGGTGTATAACGTTTATCTCCACCTTTAAAGTGAAATGACAATCACTAGCGTCCTTAGAAAGTGCAGCCGGTAATTTTAATTTATATGTTTTTTTGATGAATAAAAATAACGACATGTAAGAAACATTAAATCGATCTAACTTGTTTATATTTGAACTTATGGGACAGACTGGAAGATCTGGTTTTTTAAGAGATAACGAAATACCATTAGAAGTTTTTCTAGGGCTGTAATTGAAGCAGCGGTTTTTTCTACTGAAATTGACTAAATAAATGCATCGAGAATGACATTTTGAACATTTGTGATTGAATTTTGAATAATTCTGAGTGTTTTGTGTTTTGTTTATTTTATAGTTATCACTGTTAAACACGCTTCAAAACTAGTTTTGAACCTTTGCAGTGATTTGTTTTCCTCGCTAAGGTAATGTGATTCGATTGAGATACTTGAATTTTCAAGATTTTTTCTTATAAATCGAGAAAGGATAGAGATATGTTGCGGGTTTAACTAAAATTTAGCTAATTTTATGACGTATAAAAGCCTTACAAAAATAGTACCGTTCTGTTTAACTTTTTTTCTAAAAATTACAAAAATGAGTAATCGCTGCCTTCTAGTTTATTGCCCACTTGAATTATAAGGATTTTTTGCCAAACTTCTAGTCTTTACCATTGTTGGGATACAGCCGCTCCGTACCCTTATACGGACACTCGGTATGCTGAAAGTAGCGCGAGCGTTACAACTTAGCTAAATTATGATACGTTTTACGTGTTTGGACCATGGTTAGATTCTTATAGAAGTCAGCAATTAAACTAAGATACTATTTGTCTTGGTATCGCTTTTCTATGGTTGCAACGTCTTGGTGGAACCATTTTCTATGTTTGGTGCTTACGACACCAAAATTATCGGCAAATAAATTAAGATGGGCATCAAGAAAGTAAATTGTTAATGACATGTTACATTTCATTTCTCTGTACTAAATAATTCAGTTACAAGATCTTCATAATTTCCTGCTTTGACATTTTCAAGCAAATTGGTCACAACTGTTTCAAAAACTCTTGAAGGTATTAGTTGAACTTCAGTCAGCATGTTGTTAAATTTGCCATATAACTCGCGAATTTGGGATCTCACAAATACAATAATCTTCGATCGTTCTGATCTAGTTAGAACGGAATTCACTTGTAGGTCTCCACAGATTGACCACTCATAGTCTTTATATTGAATCTGTTCTAGCGATACCGCATATATTGGCATAGATGGGTATTTATTGAGGTTGTAGAGCAAAAATGCTAATATATTGAGTACAGAAGAATCACTAACGAGGCGCAAATTGTTTGGTTTATGTTTTTGTTCCAATTCATCAAATAAATTCTCAACATTCGTTGCAGTATACCAAAGTCCTTTTTTGAGCGAAACAATGTATAAGTCCTTTTTGACGTTTTCAAAGGCCACTTACGACACTTTCTAGAAATTTCAATTTTTTTAAATCTGGATGTTAAGAGTTCTGACTGTGATGTTCCTAGTCTTAAATCTAAAACCTAATCATTCAGTTTGGTCTGTGAAATAAAATATGGTTCTATCAAACAACCTGGTGCTTGAAAGTCTGGATCATGGTCTATTTACTGTGCAAATTGCATATCATCAGTTGAAATAACGGCACATTTAGGTTTTGTTCAAACTTCACGATTCTGGTTGATACAAGTATAAATTGCTGCTAACACGACCTAATTATTTTAGCAACCATGAATCAAAGAGAAAATTTATGTTTGTCAAGGAGGTTTATAGCATTTATTTTTTTAAGAAAACACTTATAATTTCGAATTTTCTATTGACAATATTGTTGAAAAATGGGAATACCGCTAAAATATTTGCCAAATAAATCACATAAATAGCTAAAGAAAATAAAAATAGTAATAGTAATGTCTTTTTTTGTTAAAGTGGCCAAATCTGCTAAAATATTATTTTACTAAAGCAGAAGTTGCAGATACAGTCAGGATGGTTCAGGGTTGTTATTGTAACTTTTTCTGACTTAATTTGATACTATAATGTCTTTTACCACACAATTTTCTGTTGTGTTTCTATTCTCTTTCTAAAATCTCTTCCACACTCTATATCATATCATTTTGCAAGCAACAATTTGTTTATTCGCTGACAAGGTAACTCTTTGATTACTAGAATCTAAAAGATAAGTAGCTTAATGTATTGCATTTAAAGCATTTTCCTTTGTTCAGAATTTGTTTTAATGAGCTCATCAATTCAAATTGATTTTGAGGATCATCCTCAAACCACCATGTATCCAAGTGTGTATTGGTACATATTTTCGATTTTGAATTGTTATCTAAACCAAACAATAACGATACCAATAACGAAAACAAACTGGAAATTTCCGTTTCCCAAGATACAATAAAATAACTAAAACTTCCGTAATTGTTGTAGTGTCTGAGTTTGCTGACTCTGAAAAATGGCACAACTTTAGTAGGTTTGTATCTTAGCGATAAAGGTATGGCAGCCGTGTCTTTTCCTACATAATATAGACTAAAACCACTATCTAATACTACGAAAAATGTTTTGGATTCACTATGATTCGCTAACAATACTGGAAAAAACCATTGTTTAGCATTGACTTCAATCTAAAGATTTTCGATTTTGGAATGTTTGAAGTGGGAGCATTCATAACTGTCATTGCACTGACTATTTGTGATGAGTTATCTAACGAATGTCCAACTAATTTTGACGAACTACTACAACTATCAACAACAATTTCCGAATTACTACAATTAACTAAGCTACTATTAATAATAAGACTATAGAACCTTAAATGGAAGTCTGGTCGGTTCTAAAATTAGACCTCCTAACTTACAATTAGGACATCTTAGTTTGGTAATTTCTGGTTTTCCACATGAATGCCAATGTAAATCTATTGGTTTGTCACAATGTTTGAATAAATACGTACCTTTACAGTTACAGCAGAAAAGAGGTGGTCTTAATTGTATTCTTCAAAATAAATACGGGTTTCGAAACTTTAATAGACGAACAAACTTGTTTTAACGACGTTGGAATCGATTAATTTCTAGACCATAATATTTTTGACAATTTTTTTTGATTTAGGTTTCAAAATACTTTTGCTAGGAATTTTCAAAATTGAATAGACTTTGCTAAGGGTTTGAGATGTCGACTGTGTGTCTCAACTTGGCTTAACAGTGGCCATGAGAGATTATTTTTGACTTATTTCGGTTATAAAATGTATCAAATCTGAATACGAAGGAACTTCTTGTGAAGAACATTGCTCCTCAAAAGCTCTACGAGAACAATGATGACGTAATGCTAATTGGAGTTTGAAGAAATGTCCAACATCCGAAATACCAAGGACGTCGAAAGCTTTGATGTTGCCTTCACGAACAGGCCAAAGAAATTCAAGTTTTGACAAGAATTGGTTTAAATTCGAATATACGATTAAGATACATAGAAGCTAGTCTACGTTTATTCTGATAACGATTTTTCAAAGGTACTAAGGCTAATTGATAGTTTTGAGGTTCTAATGAAAAATTACAAATTGCCGAAAATACTTTATCTTTCACAGAAAAACGCAAATAATGAAATTTTAAAGTTTTTGAAATATTTCGATTAGAATTCACTAAGGAATCAAATAACAAAATTAAATTTGGTCATTTATTTAACTGACCACTAATATTTTGCAATTCTATACGAAAAAGTAACGTAGATGACGCCGACAAATTGACTACTGAATTCGCATTTGCTGAAACAGGTGAATGTGCAGATGGTGCAGACAGCTTAGAATATTTGTTACCAGTTTTATCAAACAAATTTATGCCAGCATTAATAGCCTGTAACGTGTTTAAATGCAAAGAAACGTCAAAAATAAGGGCGTTAGTTTCCCTAATACGTTGAGTAACTGTTTCGAATTTGTCTTTTAATTTAGACAGCCGATTGTATTGATTAGTGAACTAGAAAGTGTATCAATTGTTAATGACTGAGATTAACTATAGATTGCTTGAATATTTGCAAACAAATCTTCCCTTTTGTTTTTTAAAGCTATTAGTATCATATCTGGCTTAACCATTATGACAATTTATGCAATTCTAACAAATAAAGAAATCAATTTAAAATACAAATTACAAACAAAATCTGTAACACGAAGGTTTTGTCCCTGCTCGGGCGCCAAATATATATCCGATACTAACAATAATATTGTTACTATATTTGTCAATACAAAACAAAACGATTTAAACAACTTCGATTAAGTATAGAGGTATTCGCATGGTCGGGTAGTAAATCACTATCAATTTTTACTAAAACGTGTACATTCAATTTTTGGTAAGAAAATGTAAACACATAATTAACTAAACGCATATTTGGAATACATTTCAGATAGTACCTATTTGTCAAAATTTATCACATTCACTATTTTTGTATATGTATAGACTTCAAACAGATTTTTAGTCGATTTGTTGAAATGTATTGCATTGAGTACTCAAATGAGAATTATATCTGACAATTAGAAACGATAAGGTTTATAAAAACGATGTTTACGTTTGGATTACGGTTTAATAACATTTTCGGTAAATTTATCTTTTCTTTTGGTCAACATAACGTTATTGCATTTGCCATAACTAACATGAAACATTTTTGAGCACTGAACAACTCTATAAAATACATATTTTTAAACGCAAGTTT
Source organism: Aquatica leii (assembly GCA_035610365.1). Taxonomy (NCBI): domain Eukaryota; kingdom Metazoa; phylum Arthropoda; class Insecta; order Coleoptera; family Lampyridae; genus Aquatica; species Aquatica leii. The sequence continues at coordinate 46,644,193 of CM069435.1, read as the reverse complement.
TAATTACATTTAAGTAAGTAAAAAATTTAATGTGAATATTAAGTCTTTTAAATGAAGTTGCAGTACTTTAAGAATTATTACTTGAGCGAGTAATAATAAGAGTTACATTAAAAGGTGTGAAGAACTGGTGTCGTAATTTATAAAATAATGAGATAATATATTATATTATTAAAAATGTTGTACTCTTATTTCTTTTAATCTTAGTATAATAAGCAATTTACATGATGAATAGGTTAAGTTAAGAATTTTATAATTTTTCTATCCAAATATTGTTTTTAGTTTTGCTAAAATACAGTCAAGGCCAAATGTTGTGTTTTATAATAACTAAAATTTTTGTAATGTTGTCTTAGATTAAAGGTTTAATTTTTTTGTTTTATTTTATGTACTCATCATTGCTAACGTTTTTTTGCTTCTTCAAGTTTTTTATGCAGTGCATTTAACTATAAAGGATTTAAACACTAAAAACTAGATTAAATTTTACGTTCTATTTTAAGCAAAACCAATTACACAGTGTTTTCAATTCTTTATATTTTTTTATCTAAAAATTGATTACTTTTATATATAACAACTTTAATAAATGCAACAGGTTGAGTAAATGTTACTGTATCGACTAGGTATGGAATTACCCGTTATAAAAATGCTTTATAACCTTAATTTGCCAATTACAATTTTTTAAAAAATTCTTTACATTTTTTTGTCAAAAAATTGATTACTTTTATGTAAGTAACAATTTTCAGAAATGCAACAGGTTGAGGAAATGTTACTATATCGACTAGATATGAAATTACCCGTTACAAAAATGTTTTACAGCATTAATTTGCATACAGGATGACCATTTTGTATGAGATTTATACGTAGACCTTTTTTTGTAATATTTTTGTCCTGTCATGTTTCTTGTGTCTTAACAAATAATTTTGAGAATTTACGTCAATATCATTAAAATTGTTGCTTTTTCGCACGCAAACAATCACCAATTGTTAATCTATTAACATACTATTATTTATTATTGTTTATTAATATGTTTCTAACATTATTCTACTCATCAATTTGCAAAGGAATAGCTTTGAAATTATAGGCAACTATTGCTTAGCTTCCGGTTATTCAAATATTTAAATTTAAACATGAGGTGGCAGCGGTATACCACCGTTGCATAGAAATGAGTTTTCAAGGAATATTATTAAATTCAATTACAAGGAATAAAAGTATGTAAAACGCCGTTAAAGGTGTAAACATAAAAGTAATACAATAAGGTAAGAATTTGTAAATGTATAAGAGAAGAAATTCTTCAAGGCAAACGTATTCCTTTCTTGGAATTTTAATTTAATGGAAATTGCGTATTGAACAGTGATAGTTTCATTGATGACTGGCCGCGAGTATGAACCTACGTAATAATATGCAAAATTATTGCTCTAGGCGTTTAAGTATGTACTACGATGTATAGGCGGAATTTACTTTAGGTTTCGAATGAGTATTTACACTAAAATTTGACTAAAGCATTTATAAACAATTGTCAATAAGATATTATTAAGTATCATTGTTTAAATAATTACTTTCAAAAATTAAACGTTGAACTAATTACATATTTTTTCGGAAAAAGATAACAAACGCGAGGTTAAGGAAGTTCATGGGATTAGTCACTATTGGTTAAACACGAACCATGACGTCTATGTAATATTGCAAATACAGAGATATAAAAATTACAATTTTGTATTAGGAAACTTAAGTGTAATAGCGGACATGATTCTTAGCTTGCCACACTTGTCAAAAACAGTAAAACCTAACTAAGCTCAAATGAAAAAACTAAAAACGTTTTGTGAGGGAAAAGTTGACAAAATTTTGACAAGAAAAAGATTTTTGCTACAAAAATCTACATTTTTCACATTCTTGTTGTTGTAAGCTGTAGATCAATAATAATCCCTGAGAAGAATTAAAATGAACAATTTAGTTTAGTGGCAAAGCGTCAACTGGAAATTACAGTCTGTTTATAGTTATAATAAAAAAAACAACTATAGGTTTTAGACATAAACGCTTATATGGGAAAGCTGTTTTACAAAACGTCAAATTATTAGAAAAACTAAAGCGAAAAAAGGTAAACCAACTATGTAATCTAACCTTTTTAAAACGATGTAGATCTAACAATTTAATTCCTAATTTCATAAAAATCAATCATCACATTTAAAAAGATTTGTGAAAAAGCAAGTTTAACCCTCTTATGAAATGTAAACTTTATGAAATTGATAAACAAAACCCGCTTATGTCCACAATTATCAAAGGATGACTGGAATAGTCTTGAAGATCTTTTGTACCGCAGATTAAAAAATCATGAAAAATATATCAGATCTAAAAAGATAAGTAAATTTAATAATCTATTTAACAAACAGGTTACAAACTCATATAAAAACATTAATTATAAAAATAATAAACTGGTTGTTAATTTAAGTTCTTATAAACCTTCCGATACTGCTCGTTCTGTTTTGTCCAAAGATTTGGATTTTGCTGTTGCTGCTTCAAGAATACTGGTTGAAGACATTATTTCTAACATTGATCTTCCAGATCGCGAAGCAGCCGAGATTAGATTTGAAACAACTAGGATACTACGAAAAGCAAAACTTTCACAGGAGAATATTACAAATTCTGAATACTAAGCGTTAAAAGATCTAAGAAATAACAATAATCTTATAATTGTACCAGCCGACAAAGGAAAAGCTACTGTGTTAATCGATAAAACAGAATACATTAACAAAGCTAACAGTTTCCTTAATGATTCCACATCTTACATAAAACTTCTTCAAAATCCCAATAACAAGTTCAATTTTTTAACAACAAAATTATTAAAAATAAGTAATAAACACTACAAGATCCTCTTATTCCAAGGTTCTATGGATTACCAAAAATACATAAGCCAAATGCATCTCTTCGGCCAATTGTTAGCTGCATTGGATCGACAACTTATGAACTATCTAAGTATTTAAATGGTATACTGAAACCCTATATCTGCATCTAAAAAACGAATTTTGTCTTAGATATGTAGATGATATTTTTGCGATTTGGTCTCATGGTGGAGATGAACTACAAATTTTTCTTCAATACTTTAACAATCAACATCCAAACATAAAATGTAGTATTGAAAAAGAAATTAATAGTACCTTACCTTTTCTTGATGTAAAAATAGAAAGAAAACCACATGGTACTTTAATACATTCAGTTTATCGAAAACCAACACATACAGATCAATACATAAACGCAAATTCTCACCATCACCTAGCTCAGAAACTTAGAACGATTCGCATATTATATAATCGTGCAACGATAATTTATCACAAAGATAAATTACAAGAAGAATTAGAACACCTTAAGAAAGTTTTTATAAGAAATGGTTTTAATAAAGAACAAATTAAAAATTTTCTTCGGCCAAAAACAAGACCTACATTAATAGATGATTCAACTATTAACCAAAACTTTGTTATTCTATCTTTTGTTTCCAACATAAGTGACAAAATTGGAAGAATACGAAGTAAACATAAGATAAAAGTAGCTTATAACTTATAACACTACAACTAAAATTAAAAATCTGTTGAATCTTAGAAAAGACAAAATATCTTCAATACCTGTGGAGTGCACCAAGTCCCATGCACCTGTAGCAAGGTATATATTGGCGAAACTGGTAGAACTATAGATACGAGATTAAAAGAACATAGAAGACATCTTCGTTTACTCCAGCCTACTAAGTCTGCCATTGCCGAACATGCACTTGACACTCTTCATGATATAAACTTTGAGAAAACTAAAACAATTTCTAAAACAAAGAACTGAAAATCAAAAAAAATTACAGAAGCTATTGAAATTATCAAACATCCCAACAATTTTAATAGAGACAGTGGTTACGAACTATCTGACACCCGGTTACCTGTTGTTTCCTAATCTTAATTTGTCCACCAATTACACTTAACCTACGTCTAGAGTTTTTATGGTGGCTTTCCTTTAGACCTTCGAGCAAATGCTGTAGCTAAATAAACTTGCGCCAATTATCTAGTTCCTTTGTAGTTATTGTTTTTAGTTGCTTTAGTTTTACAATTGTCAAAATAATTTAATTTATACTGCCTGACGAAGAACTTTGCTAAAGTTCGAAAGCTTGCAATTAAATTGTATTAAATCATAAATACACCATTTACCCTAGAAAATCTTTAACTATAGATTTATCAATTCTACTATTTTTTTAAACGGAGCATCCTCAAAATTCGTTCTGGATTATTTTACCTATAAATTTCGTTGTAAGTTGATTTTATACCCGCGTAATTCAAATTTATTTTGAATTAAATCATAACCTAAAAGATATTAAAGGTAAGCAATTTCAATGCAATTGTGAAAATGCTACTAGAGTGAACCATAATCGATCGTTTTGCCACTTTGCGACTAACGTTTTTAGGAGCATCCAGTGGTTTATTAGTAATATTTTTTAGACTCGGAGTTAGTGCTTGAGGTAGTGGCCATTTTTTCTATATATAGTGACGATCTCGTGGATGGTTGTCTCATTCACACAGAAAACAACACTATTTTGTATACTCCAGCTGCAGTCCAAAAAGAAGAGTTATCACTAGTGACCGGATTTTAAGCTTGTTTGCTTACGTTCAATTTTAAAAGCAGCAACAAATTATATCGAAATTTGCACAAATTACATAAAAATTAATAGTTTGAAACGTATTTGTCTATGCTTTTTTTGCTTATTTGTCATTTTTATGCTTATTTTTTATTTTAGCGCGTATCCGTGCTATTTCTTGTCATTTGATCAGTTATCTAAATAAATGGGACTGCAGTTGCATAACCTTGAAGTTTGCAAGAGCATGCCGTTATGCGCGTTTATCGATCACAACAACACAACAAGTTGAGTTACGCTGCAAGGTAAGCGCTTTCAGTCGCTGACTAAAATTTGACAGCGTAAAAAATTTACCGCTTAGTAGTAATCACTTTATTTCTAACCTAAAAGTAAATTAATGGACAATCGTGCTAAAAAAGTATTGCTGTTAAACCATTATATAATAATTTAGAGACCTATAAAATCTTAAGCTTTTGCGGTTGTTAAGTTTATGATTATAAGCGACTTTCGGCTTAGACCGCGTCGTAGTTAAACACCCAGACTTAGACTTAGTCCTAGTCTCTCCTTGAGAGCCAATACAAGAAGTAGAACTTGGCCTTTACCGTATTGTCGTTCGTGAACCCAAATTCCTACACAACAATTTTTAATTAGCTCAAAACAATTAAGCAAAACTAACAGCAATACAATATCAAAGTTTGTTAATGAAGGACCAGCAAACTTTTTTTGCCTGAAGTTGTGCCACATGAAAAAGTATTGCTTATGCTTTCAGACACAGCGGCATACATGGCAAAAGCTGCACCAAATATAAATTTTTTTAATGAAAACTTAATACATTGTACTTGCTTAGCTCAAAGACTTAATCGTATTGCTTAGAGCCTAAGAACCCAATTTCCTTTAGTCAATAATTTAATAAGTAATAGCAAAAAAATATTTGTCAAAGCACCTTTAAGGGTGCAGATGTTTAAAGAGAGGCTGCCTAATGTTCCACTACCCCCAGAGCCAATTCTCACTATATGGGAAACTTGATTGGATGCTGTTATCTGCTATGTCAATGATTTCGAGAATTTTAAACAATCGATTATCGAATTTCCAGACTCAACAAGCAAATCTATACAAGACTACCAAAATGTTCTTTAACGACATGAACTTATGAATAATTTGACTTTTATCAGAAGTAATTTTTTTGTGAGTGAAACAAGAAAATCTCTAGAAAATCAGCAAGTTCCTTTGGTTGAATCAATTAAACTAATTGACGGTTTTAAAAATGGCATTAATATGCTGTTCCAGGGCCCACTGGCGAGATAGTTAAAATGAAATTAGTACAATTTTTTTCAAAGAATACGGGATATCAAATACTAGAAAAACTTTCTTCTATTTTGAGTCGTACTGGTAACAATGTTTCTGATTTTAACATTGGTCCCGCTATTATAGCTGTATTCAAATATGCACCCATTACAAGTGTTGACATAGAAAGGAGCTTTTCGCAATATAAAAATATTCTCAACGTCAAAAGACATAATTTAACAATGGAACATCTGGAACAATATTTAGTCATCAACACTTTTAAACATGAATAGTGTTTTTTACGTTCTTTCTCAATATAGATTTTGAAAGTTCGTTTTAGTTAGGTTTTGCATGGCAATTGTGTTTTTAAATGTTTATTTTGTTTTGTATTTTTATTAATGCATACAAATTTTATTTTTATATGTTTATTTTGAGTTGTATTTTTTATTAGTAAAGACGTACAATGTAAATTGCCTGATTAATTCTTGTAAATTTTATAGTTTATACCTGCTTTTTTCTGCTTTTTTGTTTAATTTATTGCTTATCTATTGCTTTTTTTTTAGATAAATATTGTGCTTTTTAAGCACTTTTTTAAATTAAAATTGTGCTTATTTATCCGGTCTCTAGTTATCACTTTTAGGTTTCTACAAATTGACCGCTCATAATCTTTACACATTATATATTCATACAGTAATTTCACTTCTGCGTTTTTTGTGGACAAAAATATTTTTACGTGTGGGCTATGCGTAGTAGTAAAACGAGCATAATTTAACGTAGCAAACGCAAAAGTTGAATCGCGTTTATTCCAAAATTTAATTTAATCGTCACTTCTTTAATTTTGCATGAAAACGACTGGGAAAAGTTATAAGGTTATGTTAAAACAATTTTGAATTCTTAAACTACGGTGGTAGTAACGTAGCACTCACATGCCCCTGGGTTGTGCGCACTCGTTTTTGTGTTCAACTTGTATGTTCATAAAGATCAAAGGTACTGACAAGGAGTGGGTTTACTGTATCATATTATACTGTGATCTTTATACCGGATATGTTCTAAGAGAGATTTTCGTGTGATTCCTTTATATAAACGTGTTAAAAGCTTCTAGCTGGTGTGGACTCTATGAGGACTTCGTCAAAGAGTAGATCGGGTCTAGGTATAAGTTATATTAGAACTCGTCTCACTTATAATAATTAGGAACGCGTAACCAATGAAGTACTAACATTTTTGTTAGCGGTGTAACATACTTATCAAAATAATATGTATTAAAAACCGCACGTTTGCTATTCATAGTGTTGATTGAAATATTTAACGATCGTAGTGGACCGCATTGTAAAAGGTAATATGAAACTAAAATTGCATTGGTTAACTTTTATCTCTAAAGAAGATTACTTATAAATAGGTTGCAACTTAAAGTCCAGCAGCGTGTAATATAATTTCAAGACATTTAACAACTAAATACATGCATATGATTAATTTACTTATTATGATTTTTAATTAATTAAATTTTTTTTGTAACATAAACATATCGTTTGTCGGAACAAATTTATGATGATGCACATGCTTATCTTATCTACTAAACATGTGATATGTTTGAAAAATATGCAAGTGACGACTAAGGTAAAAAGATGTTTTAAACGAATCTGATTACAAATTATCTAAGAATGTACTTTCACCGCACTTGTATTGTAACGCAGCTGATGGTAGTTGTTGTAGAGTTGACCATGACACTTTATTTCTTCTTTTTTTCTCGTTATCTCCTTATACCCCTTTGGAGCATCGTAGGTGGAATTGCTTAAATTTCATTTATCCATTTCTTCCGGTCTGCGGTTATGTTTTTTATTTGCTGTAGTGTCTTAGTTATCTCTCTCCTTATTTCTTTTATCTGTTCCATCCATTGTTTCCTCGGCTTTCTTTTTCTTCTTTTCCCACGTCTTTTTGCCTACATGACCAGCCTAGTCTTCTTCATTCTAATTATGTGCACATACCAATTCAGTTTTCTCTTTTTGATTTTTATTTCTATCGGTTTTTGTTTTAATTCTTTTTTTAATACGATCACTTCTTATACGGTCCATTTTTGTCTTTCTTGCAATTCTTCTTAATTGTTTAATTTCAGCTGCATTTATCATGTTTTCATGCTTTTTATTTGTTACCCATGTTTCACTAGCGTATAATAACGTTGGTATGTTTATAGAGTTGTATACTTGAAGCTTTGTCTTTTGTTCTATTTCTCCTTTGCCGAATATTGTGTTGTTTAGGCTGTAGTATATTTTTGTCGCCTTTCTTGCTCTGTTTGTTATTTCGAGGTCTATTTTTCCATCGTTTGTGAACATCACTCTTAGATACTCGCATGTTGACACCATCCTTATCTGTTCTCCTTTGCATATTATCGGGCCTCTATTTCTTATATTTTCTTTCCGTTTACCTATCTTCATGTATTTACATTTGTTGGTGTTAATGTTCATATTCATCTTTTCTATCTCTTTTACTCAAATCTTTAGTAAAGACTATAATTATATCCGCCACTAATATTATGTCATCGGCGTGTAACAGTTCTTCCATTTTCAGCAATTAATTATTCATTCTTTAATTATTTAACATAACTATTACTCTTAACTATTACATTATTTATTAACAACTCACTATTGAAACTTTGATTAAAATTGTCATTAAAGACTGTGTCCTAACTGACCCACTTATTTATTTATATGTAATGAAATTGCTAACGTTGCTAACTTGTTACTATTCCTCAAAGCTGATCGTTTAACCGTCATTGCATCTATGCTTAATAATCATTCCTTACTAGGTCGAATGCAATAACATTTCCCAATGTTTTTTCTTACAGTATTACTTTTTAAGAGTACCTACATATTTTTTAAATAAACAAAGATACATCAAAAAAATGGGTTTAAGAAACTGAAACGTATTATCGTACGCTACTTTAGTCTAATCGCATCCCCCAAAGGGCGGGATTTTATATAAATGCGTTCTTGTGTCGATGCTCTTTTTAGTTGGTTATAATCATAGTAAGTTGATAAGGGACGCCATATCCAATAATTTGCAAATACAACAGTCTCACTGGATAAGCGCGTAAGCGACTCGTAACTAAAAATGATAATACAGTGGGTTAAAAAGAGAGAAGAAAATAACTTTATTAACTACGGCTAGTACACAACAACAATATCACAGTAATGTTTAATAGTTATTAAATGGGTAGTATATGCAACACACTGCACTACGAGGTAAGACTAAAGTAACTACAAGTATGGAAATTTCGTCACGTTAAAAACAAACAATATAATGTCAAACTTTATAGATAGAAAAGCGTAATGTAACTCACAGTAAATCAAATTGCAGTAAATGCTTGTCTAATAATAATTACACAATAGGTTCGTTATTTGTGAAAACAATCACCCGATACAAACTGATCGTAAATAAACAAATCTACAATAACGTGGCAGTCAATTACTCGCAAACCTAACTTATAATAAAGTATAGGCAATTGCTGCTTTAATACCGGAGGGTGAATTGAGTAAAGCAATTAGTACAAATCAACCTACATTCAATGTGCAGATTATAACTGATTAAAAAGAGCGCCAGAACGAGAGTAACTACAGGTTCTCGTTTACACCTTTACGCAAATGAAGATATACAAGTACAGTACATATAAGTTAACAAGAAGTAAAATATTTTGGAACCGACGTTTGTAAAATATAAAGTCAACAATATTCAATAGTGCAATACTACACTAATGCGAAATTAACAACTCAAATTATAGAAGATATACCAAACCTTTGAGTTAGGCAATAAAGAAGGCCATAAAGCAAATATACACAATAGAAAAATTAATTATTTGTAAAATGAACTTTAACGTATGACATTGATATAAATCACTGGCATGGCGGTTGAATGAGAATGGCGCACAGCAAATAAAGCTTTCAATTTTCCAGTTTTGTAGTTAATTTTTAAATTAAGTACAATTGCATCGACAGAATATATAAGTCAGGTTCCAGTGTCGAAGACTGTCACAAACTCGACAATTCTCACCAGTTTACGAAAGGTGTTTACGACGACGATAATCCAAAAGAATAAGTATTCAATCCACAAGGGAATTAATAAACATGTTGAACACGTGATTTAGTAGATATGGTCATAAATGTTAGAAATGACGGAGAAAAAAAATCGAGAAATCTTCTCATATGCAATTCAATTTATTACAAATGTAACATATAAAACAAGAAATACACACCACATCTACTACTAACGTGTTCAGTGTATCTGTAACACTTGTCTAACACGAGGTGCTACAAAGAAAGAACAAAAATTAGATTTAACCTAAAAACATATAAATGCATCATACCTCATGAATATTTTTTCATTTCCTATTTAAATTTTAGCAGAAGTCGAGAGATTGACTATGGATATATTTCAATTCTTAGTAAGTTGCGTTAAGCATTAGTTGGTTATGTATTTACTACGCAGTTTACGTGAAAAATACCTTTTGTTAAGGCTGGGGAAAATTACTAATCCAATGCAAACCTGCCAACCAACAATCGAGGTGTGAAAATACGAAATAAAGCGAATGAATAAAAAAAAAAGATTTTTAACATAACAAACGGCATAAGCTATAGTTACATATGTGTATTTATTGATATTGTAAAACAAAACTGTTTTTATGCTAAGTTCAGAAGAATCAATGAATAGGCGCCAATTGTTCGATTTTGAGTCTCAATGCATCAAACAACTTCTCATTTACACATTGGTGTAGTACACTTAAATTTTTTCTTGAACGTAACAAAGTCCTTTTTGATGTTTTCGGAAGTTAATTATATGGACGTCATCTTCGAGAAGGTTCTATTATTCTAATCTGGGTACTAGGAGTTCTAACTGTAATTTTGCTAATTTTAAATCTCAAACCAAGTAATTCAGCTTAGCTCGCAAAGTTAAATGTGGTTATATTGAACATTCTAGTGCTAGAAAGTCTGGATCATTGTCGATTTCCTGTGCGCATTGCGTATCATCAGTTGAATTACAGGCATATTAAGGTTCTTCTTTGCCTAAACTTTACGATTTTGGAAGTTTTAGGATAGAAAGTTCTTGTTTTGAACCATTGCAGTGACTTGTTTTTCTCGCTGAAGTGACAGATCCGATTGATATACTCGAATTTTTAACATTTTCTCTTATAAATCGAGAACGGATAGAGATAGCGTGATACGGTTTTTACTGAAATTTAGTTATTTTTATAGCGGAGAAAAATCTTTTACGAAAATAATATTGTTCAATTAAAAAATTAATGTAATTGTAATAAATTACAAAAATGAGAAATCGCTGCAGATGAAACCCTCTAGATTACTTATTTCTGTCGAAAAATCATAAAATCTTCATTCAAACGAGATAAAAATATTTAAATAGGTTGAATCGTTCAGGAAATATTATAATGTAAATATTGAAATAGGATTGACTTCCCTCCCCCTTATTATGACATACAAAAAAAATTATACAGCAAATCACCATCACCTTACCATTGTCGAGATATAGTTGCTCCGTACCCTTACCGGTACAGTATCTAATTTGAGTTGCACATTTCTTGCAAGAAATAAACTCGTTTTAACACGGTATATTTGTCACTGCTGATACATACAGTTGTGTGTGAAATAATTATTTATTTAGATAAATCTATCCAACATGTGTTGGATACTTATATACATAAAAATGCTTGTTAATAAAAATTCGTGGGTAATAGGCAATTTCTGTTTTGAAATTCGTTTTTAGTGTGCCGAAATACATTAGAAACGTCTAAACATTTTTATGTCACCAAATGTGTGTTTAGCAGTGTTATTAGACGTATAAAATAAAATGGAATTGAATATTCTTAATAATGAATTTAGCTACAAAAAAATTTATACAAGACAAAATAAAGTTAGTCGGTTTTTTCAACTTAGTTATGTAGAAATGTCGTCAATGCAATAATTAATAACTAAACTTTTTAAGCAATAAATCAAGCACGAAACAAATACATATGCACGTAAAATTTTATCTCTGAACTATTAAATTGCCTTTTCAAAACGGTCGCATATATCATTTTTTACTTACTTTGTTATCCATTGTGTGCATAGTATTGCGGCGTAGACATAAATCAGATTTTTCGAACGAACAACGTCTATTAAATAGAAATCCAATATTTCACATCCCGTGGTCAAATTCCAAATTGGACGTCTGTCGTAACGTATGTCAATAAGGGATTTTGTAAAATTTAAACCAATGTATGTATAGACAATTTGTTCGAATTGGTTTTTAAGGGCGAATTGAAATTTGTATTCATGAGAATAGTCTTGAATTGTGATCTGCAAGAAATTTATTTTTTTTTTATTTGGGTTAATAAATATTAAAATTATCTGTATTTCTAATTAAAATGTAAAAAACAAACTCTCGCGTAATTTAAATATTTGATTATGAATGTTAAATTTAGTGTTCGTTTTATATGAGAATTTGCTTTTCGGTGAGACGAGATACGGTTCTTAATTGGCCGGATAATAGATGAGTTAATATTTCTTCGTTATTGTAACGATTTTGACGAACGATAACGACCATAGTATGTATGTCATTGTTAACGTAGTATGCATGAACAATGAACTTATTAGCCCCTAAGGTTTTCTCTATTATATGATTCTGAATGCGAATGTACGGGAAAAACAAAATTGCGTTTCATCACAATTTGTATATTCGAGCATGTGAAGCATGTTTATTGTGGGTTAAAATGATTTGTCAAGGTAAAAAGAAATTTAAGATAATAAGCACACCTAAACTTTGGTTTATTATTACCATACTGCGTGCATTTTATTAAGTTTATCAAAAATTATTTTTATTAAGTTGTGCACTTGCTTGTTTGTAAATTTTTGAATGATTCATTACTAATTGGACATTTTTAGACCCTTTTAATTGTTTTAGTTTGGTTTATAAAAGGATTTTCTAAAATTTTGAATTTATGTCTTCAATGTCTTATTGATAAGACGAAGAAATCAAGAAAGACATAGAAAATAAAAAAAAAATTATAGCAATACTAAAATTCTAATAATGTATAACATACTAATTTACAACTAGTTTACAAAATAACGCAAGCTAACGTACCCAAAAAAATCAGAAAAAAAGTGAAATATAGGAATAGATATAAAAATAAACATACATATGAGAAGTAGAAGAAACACAGAGAGTAGGAGGGTTATGAAAATAGAAGAAATAAACAGAAAAAAAGACATAGTAAAATATAGTTTAAACAACTTTTAACAAAAACATCTTCAGAGTTGGAATGGAAATTTTCCTGAAAAACATAAAATTATAAACCATATATGGTTAAATAATGATAATTCTATGTATTGAATTAACAGTGTTGTTACGTATCGTTATTTTGTATTCATCGAAAATATTACATAATTATAAATTAAAATAACGGCTGCACTGTCTAAGAACGTTACTGATTCTCTTTATGAGTGGGGATAAGTGGTATATCGCTGTCAAACGTTTATTTAGTAAAACAATTCTCAAAGGTTGCTTCGTCACGTTATCCTTTTACTTATTTTAAGAGAGTTTTGAGGGATGCTGTCTTTGTACCTGGCTGTTTTCGGGATATGTATGCAACCTGTGCAGTCCACCTCGTTTAACGCAATCGAAAGGGACGGGAGAAGACTTACACCTATATCAATATCTCATTACTTCGTTAAATTACTTTATGCACATTATTTGGTATAGCATATATCTTCTTGCATTTATATTTATTACTTTACTTATGTCAGTCTTGTACGTACTACTTTTTAGTGACGTAAAATTTTGCTTTATGTAATTTGTTTTAATTGTATTCATTAACTGTCAGCCTTCAACTTACTTCATGTTATAACGTTAGATCACACTGACTTAAATTTACTTTCAGTCGCAAACTTTATAGCATCTGTCAATTTATGTATTATCGTTCAGTACATTGACGTGGCAACCCGCAAATTTCTTTGATTATTTGAACGCAGTCATAGCCAAAGACAAATTAACATTAAGCGTCATCCATAAGCTTATATACCACGCAGTTTCCGTTTTAAATCAGAAAAGTAGGAGTAGTGGAAGTCACTACAATTGACAAATTGGTTTGGTAAGTTACTGTACTCGTATTTTACTTTTTTGCGATTCATTGATTTATAATATTTGTTAGCAATTGAATATAATTAGTTGTATGGTGGGTTGCTTGAACCAAAGGGTCTACATTGATATTATCGCTGTGATATTACTGTACTAGTTGACAAATCTGTAATTGTTGTTGGTATATTTCTCTCTGTTGATTTTAACAGCTATTCTCTTTTTTTCAAATAAATATATTATTGTTAGAAGTTGTGTTTTGTCAATTTGTTCTTTTTAGTGATCTACAGATTTAAACAAGATTTGTATTGGGCGATATTTACTTATTTTGACACCTTATTAATTTAGTGTAGTATTAGCTCCCCGATCCGCTTGCCGATAGAACTGAGTTAGTCGCCAGCAATAAAGTTGCGAGAAAATTCCCGTAACAGTGTTCTTTACAAACTATTTTTAATTGTTTTTATAGATTTTTTAAAACTGTAATAATATTGCATTTATGGTTAAGTGATTTTTAGTTATCAATAGCGATCCAACTTCTGCATAAATACATAAAGAAGTAGGAAATTGGAAACTACGCGAACATTTATGTTTTATAAATAAGTATTTACACAGATATTTTTAATACTAGTTCAGTCATTAAAACTTTTACTAATTTTGAGAAAAACGTTATGTCGCAAGATACAGTTCTCAACTTTTGAAATATTGTTTTGAAGGTTACAACGATCTTGTTAAAAACGTTTTATTATTAATATGTTATTTTGTTAAATCACATTAATATAACTACAATAACTAACTTTTATGTGTTGGTAATGCTATATATTTTTGTTTCAGGTAAGCGACAGAGAAAGAATTTGTAAGTAGACATTTTTTGTTAATGCATTATTTGTAAAATACAAATTGATATGTATACTTTTTTGAGGAACCATTATAATTTAATATATTTTTTACAAACTCAGACTAACAAAACAATGTTACTTGAAAGCGAATGTACAACAGTGCACGCCGCTTAATAGAATCGCAATGGGATTTGTGGTTTTTGATAACAATAACTGAATGATAACAATATCCGTTATGTTTATTGGTTAGAACTCAGTAAATACATACAGCGTTTATCTGATTAACAGATTGATAATGTAGAAGATAAAATTTTAGCATCTATTGAAATAAAGGTTCCAATAAAACATTTAACGAAATCAAAATTTTTAACCAAATAAACGGACCTGTTGCATTAAATAGTATATTGACACCGTTAATAAAACGAAATCAAAAATAAAGTTATGATGTTTAATTTACTGTATTCACTACACATTTCATTTCAGTAATTTTCACTAAAATTAAAAGTGAATAAAAATGTCACATAAGAAGTAGTTAGATAAAGTTGTTATTAAGAACTGTACATCCTTCTCAAGTATACTGAAAATACAAAGTAACTTGAAGATAAAGTATTTACAGATGTTCAAATGGGTTAATATTATGTAGGTCAGTCAAAATACTTGAGTAAATAACACTGCAAAAATATGTAAAACTAAATATGCCAAGAAATATTTTTTAAAGTATAATTATTAGATTTTTTACTTCCTTTACAAGCGTATTGTAAAACTTCAGCTAAAAAGTTTATGTAAAATAGGTTATTGTTTATGTATAGAAACAAACCCAAGAAAAAACTGGTGTGGTCACCACACGACTTTCCTATAAGGAATTTCTACATGTTTTTTATTTTCAAATTGAAGAAAAAGTCGAAAGATTAATAGAGAATTCAGAAAACTTAGGTTTATAATTTTATTTGTTTAAAAGAAATAATAGCAAAAGTACTAAGTATTACACATTAGGTTTGTTTGTTCTGACTTCTTAGTATGCTATCATTTTTTTGAAATTTTTTTTCTCTATTTCATTAAGATATAACTGAAATGTGGTAAATTGAGGTTATGTTGTCATATCGACTAATCCCTGTATTTGTGCGCCTTGATATAACTTTCCTTTCCTCTTTAGTGAATCAGTAAAAGTTGTTATTACCCTTCAAGATATGTTTTTTTTTTATCGTTTCAGGCAGGATTCGAACCTAGATTATATTTGAAATTTATTTTAAATTATAAATCAAATATCTAATAAACCGTTAATGTTATAATTTTTTTTTATTTCAATAAATTGTTAGGAAGAATTATCTCGATAAGAAACTGTAAAAATAATTTACATACGTACAAAATTATATAAGAAAAACTGTTAAAAATGGCGGATATACCTACTTTCGGTTTTTGATATACCTGAGAGAATATGAAAAACCAACTTCATACCAAATTTTAAGTTACTAGGACTTTTGGTTCGATAGTTGTCGTGGGTACAACGTTACACACACACAGACACCCAAATTTTTTGTCAAAAATACATTTTTCTGATTCGGGAGACATTGAAACGTAAAATTCTGCAAAAAATTTTTTCTTCATAGGATAACATAAACCAAAATTATGATTACTATAAGAGAGTTTTTTCTACTTAGTAGCGTACGTCCGGCTTATTCTTTAATAAAGTGATATTATTACCTGACTGATAACATTATCCGTGATTACAATAAACGGCGTGCACTGTAGTAAACTGTGGAATAATTTATAGTGATTTTCTAATTTATTTGTTTTAATAACTTTAACTTCAAACGCATTCTAATTTTTTTAGGTTGTCTAATGTTGATAATAGTTGTAGGTAAAAAACTGCTTTATCTAATATTCTGACAACGTCACGTATGACAAAATTATATGTGTTTGCGTAGAATACGATACAAGTATTGTTCTTGAATTACTTAATAATGAAAATTTATTTTTGATGCACGGCGTTGCTGCATCACACATTTGCCCTATTGTTTTATTTGGCACCTCATACTTTGTATAATTAAGGTAGTAGTCTGGTAACTTATGCCTATTTTCATGACTTCTTTGGAGAGTGGTTTTTTATAGGAAAATAGAAATGAATTATCTTGAATATTTAGAGTGTTTTTATTTACATATTGAAAATATAAAAAAAAATTTATTTGAAAAAATTTAATAGTTTATTACTATTATTATTGTCACTCGAAGTTGGAACCTCAAAAAAAATGCACGTGGGTGGCCCGGGTGATTTTGGCTCTTGATGTTATTTGAAATCAAATATTCTTGATTATTCTTAATCTATAGACATGTCATTCTGGTCGGAACTACTGAAGTTAAATTTCAAGGGTAAATAACAAAATGGCGGACTTTGAAAGAAAAAGTCCTTTTATTTTAGCAAAGAAAGGGTTCTAAAATAAAAAGTTAGGGGTGAAAAAAATTCTCGTTAGTACCGACGAGAACTATAAGTGTGTAGAACAGCCTGTTAAAATTTGAAAACAATCGGTTCTGTAGAAAAAAAGTTACGACCCGGGCCGACCAAAATAACAATGTTTTGGTTGGACTCCGAGGCGCTCTAGGAAACTCGTTATAAGTCCCAAAATATTTCGAATTTCTGTCTGAAATTTTCACAGTATATTTTCAAGACATTGTACTTTCAAATTAAGCAAAAAAAATTTTTCGATTTTTTGAACCTAAGTTACCAGACTACTACCTTAAGTCTGAACTGTCTGCATAACGGTAAACATATGCTCCAAAATAATGTTTGATAAATATCAAACCTATAAAATATTTATTTACTTATTTAATTTGATTTGCATTCAAGTATTTTTATTTGCAATACTTTTTTATTAGGTCTTTATCTTTTAGACATTTTTTTGTTTATCTTTCAAATATTCAAATTAGTATCTTCTAGTCTATCGAGGGCAGTAATCAATGTCAAGAAGATCTGAACACCATGTAGAGGAAAAAATGCTAATTTTTATATAATAATAATTTTGTGGGAGATACATTTTTAATAAATTTTAAAAGAATATAAATTACATTATGTCCTTCGAAAAAAAAAACAAATCAATTATTAAATATGTCGATTCTAACAGTGGTCCAATAACATAATACATTTTACCTTACATGAAATGGGGTAGTAGATTTTTTTAAAAATATATATTGTATGTGATAGTACCGAGATGCTAAATCTAATTTTTCGACCTCGGTAACCTTCCGGATCACCGCCAAAAAGGGTCAAAATCGCGGAAATTTTAAACTTTTTTTAAATTTTGCCAATTTCGATCCTGAAGCTGCACTTTTCCATAAAATATAATAATTTTTAAATTACACTAAATTCGCTACGGTTTAAAACTAAAATGGTTATTATAGGCTTAATAGTTTCCAAGATATGGCTCCGCCAAAAAATGTTAAATTTGCCAAATTTTATTTTGGCATAGCAATTGGTTTACATTAGTCTGCACTTTTAAATTCAGTTTTTTAGTTACAATAGTGGTTTTATTAAACATAGAAAAAATGATAACATCTTCTTTTAGTAAACTTAACCTTATATTTGTTATTAACTTCTTCTTCTTAACTTATTATCTAATACAGTGGCGTACTAACTTACAATATACTACCACCGTTCTCCTAAACATTTAATAAGGAGTATCAATTTTAACGAAACAATCTGTGTTGCTACTATTACAATCAATATTTGATATTTCATCTTTTGATGCTTCACTTAACTATTCTAACCCTCTAATTTTTATTTCCATATTATTTCCTAAACTATTCTTTTTACAAATAGTTTCATTCTCTGGCACTATTGTTCTTTCTATAACATCTTGGTTCTTGCTTTCTTTTTGAAGAACTAATTACTACAGGCTTTGCATTATCAGCATTTTTTTATCACATGGAACACATTTTAATATGTAATCTAAATGTCTATCCGTCTACCCAATACTAGATTTAAGAAAGGTACTAAGTAATTGTAAGTTCTATTACAAAAACCTCAACTAGCTTATCCACGTAGATCATCTCTTACCAAAAATGTTATGTGCGCTTACCTTAGCTGCTCTATTTGTTTTTGTATAGCTACATCTCTATTTGGTAGTAACACACCAATTCTAACATTAAGTTCTTTATCACACCTTACTTTTGCAGGCGTTTTATTAATTGTGCTATGAATCGATGTCGTATACCCGAATAAAAGTAAAACAGTACTATCGGATGGAACATTTACGTTCTTCTCATTAAATAATGCTTTTCTAAACCTTAACTTGAAACTTTTTACGGATTTTCGGCAGTTCTTTTCGATGCCGCGTAATACGGTATCACTTTAATATGCTTAATATTGTTTTTATTGCTGAATAACTGAAACTCAAACGCTGTCTCATTATCACTGTCTAAACTATTAGGTATGCCAAATCTACTAAAAATCCGACGCAATCATTCAATTGTAGTACTTGTCAAATACCTCCAGCCAATTGCCAAAAACATCTGTTCACAAAAAATATGTTTTGTCTATAAAAGGTCCATGGTAATCGATATGAATCTTGTCGAAAACTTTGGTCGTTTTTGTCCATTGCTTTAAAATTAATTTTCATGGTTCTGAACGCGTCATCATACAAGCAGAGCAGCCTCTATTCATTAACTAAATATCAACTGCTAACCCAGGCCACACTAAAAAACAATCTAACCTTAGTCTTCATCTTTACCATTCCTTGGTGAACCCCGTGAAGTTCTGCTAAGAGTGTATCGCGAAGCTTTTGTAGGAATTACAACGCGAATAATTAGATTCAACATTTAGATATGTTTGTACTACTTGACCTTGTGCCTCATCCCCTAACGGTTAACGCGTCTGCACTGACATTTCTATCACCGTTTATGTGTACAACATAATCAAAATTTGATAGACAAAGAACTTATCTTTGTAATCTGCCCGCTGCCATTAACGGAACGCCTTTCTTTTGTTCAAAAATTGCTAAAAATGGTTTGGGAGACCAAACTTTCTTCCCATTAAATACTGATAAAATTTTGTAATTCCAAAAAATATAGCCAACTTTCCCTTATCTACTACAATGTAAAGAAACAATATCAAAACTGTCTTTACGACTAAGGATACCCTGAACACCTGGTTTACATTTGCTATGAACAAACAAGGGGGTCTAAAATATGCCGGAGTTTCTGTGGATCAAGTTATATAGGGCGGGATGTTCTATTAAATTATTAGAGTAAAAGAACATATGGCTGACTGCAAACACCGCAGAGTTATAAAATCAGCAGTGGAAGAACACATGTGGAACCAAGGACACACTTTAAATTTTGACCAAACTAAAGTGTTGGGTAGAACTCCTTTCTACTTTCCCAGACTAATCCGCGAAACTGTGGAAATAGAAAAACATCCATGTAATATGAACTGAGAAAATGGTTTAAGACTCAGCAACTCTTGGCTACCTGTATTATATCCTCTAAGACATAGACGAACCTTCTTGGAAAGAACAAAAAACACTCACTCCGAGTAATAACGAAGTCAGTCAAGCGGTAACGGAAAGATAAGGTTCGTTAACTACGCTAATCGCTAAGGATATAAATATTGTCACTTACACTTTTTCTTTCAGTGACATTTACCACTCTGAAGATGCAAGCTGTTATGTCTTACGAAATGTCAGTTTGTTTGAGTTCATAAGGAAAGACTAGGACGAAGCCTAAAAAGTTTGGGTGTTTAACTGCGACGCGGTCTAAGCCGAAAGCTTAAGATTTTATACTACAACGTAATTTTCTTCAGTTGTTAGATAAAACGTAACTTACAACAGATACAATGCCTTTTTGAGATGCGTCGCACTTTAAACTAAATTTTAAATTTTGATAAAAGTGATGTAACACATTATTAGAACTAATATACTCTTTTGTCTTATTAAATGTTCTTTCACACTCTTTGGTCTTTGCGAAAGTAGTGTTTTGTTTTATAAGATTGTATAACAGTTGCATCATGGACGCTAAATTTTTTATAGATTTTTCATATTAATTGATTATCTTGGTAAAACTTTTAACTTTCGAGGTTTTTACTGGACGTTTTATCTCATGCTTTAATTTTTTCTTTATCTTTTCTTAAACCTTTGTTTTTACATAACCTAAATAACAAACTTCGTGTTTAAAAAACTGATTTTTCTCTTTCTTTAGCTTAAAACCTGCATTTTTTAATCGTTGTTTTAAATTTTTCTATTGTCTCTATCTATAACTAAAATTCCATCTAAAAATGAAACAGTACCTTCGAGTCCTTGTAACGTTTTTTCAATGTTAGTCTGAAATATTGAGCATGCTGGTTTTACCCCAAATGGTAAACGATTAATACCGTAATACCCTTATAATCGAAGCGATTAATCATATTAACAATACTCCTTATCTTAAAAATTTACACTATTTACAGTATCCTCTACATCTAATTCCTTTGATTCTAAAAAAATTGCTTGAATTTACAATTATTACTCTTATAATCTATTTTTTCACATGCTTTACACTTAATTTCTTATACTTACAGACCTTAAAGTTGTGGTTACCTTCTTCACATTAGAAACATTTTGCTTCTATAGTTATAGATGTTCCAGCTGTTCTTGCATTAAAATTTGGTTTTGCCACAGTTCTGGTTTGAGCCGTGTGCTATTGTTTTTTCAGAGTGGGTCGTGAGTAAGAAACTAATATAATTCAGCCCATTATTTGATTTCTAGATATAATTAAAAGAGCGCCAAAACGGGAGAAACATACACAACAGAAGCCCGTTTACATCTGACAAGCACTGAAAGCAAACAAATCGAACAACACAAGTATAACAAACAAATATATTTATTGTAATCGTAATGATAACATAAAACAAATTATACAATAACTAATTGCTCATAAGAAAAGACAATAATGCTAGTAATAACAGATCTTTAAATTAGGCAACACTTTATACACGTAGGTACATGAGTTATTAGTATTAAAGTAAAAAAACAATTTAATAAAAGAACGAAGACTCACAATTAAATCAGTGCAAATCTAGTGATTACGCAATCAGAAACAAAGCGCATTGGTAATAATTTTAACAGATAATTACACAAGCAAATCTGCATACATTAATTCTGACAACGTACATATATATCTAGGTCGTTCGTATTTACTAACATAAATTATTAGATAATAAAAAAGGTTACTTACGGTTTCTCTTGACATGCGATTAGCTAATGGCATATCTAAAACAATATCTTAAAATTGCTCAAAGTGTAATAAATAGATATATACAGAATGCGCAAATCTTTCAAATGACTTTTACTGATAAAATTGCAGGTGTGCCACTAAGTGTTTGAGATTAATCGTCCATCTCACAAATATTCTACAAGCTTAACTTCAAATAAGCCATTAAAACCGGTGTTGTGTTTAATGCTTACATACGTACACGTTACAATTTATCGAATCAAAGCAAGAAGTAATTGGTAAATATTTAAGAAATTCCAAGCTGGCAGATACGTGGAGGAAACCTAACTTGCTGCGATAATACGAAAAAATTAAATTGCGTCGTAAAATAGGACTAAATTCTAACCACAGCGAAACTTTCACAAATAACACATCGAAATCGAAATTAATTTACCCATTAACAACGAGGATGGTCTACGATACTTAAAATGTAGATATCAATAGACATAGTGTTAGTTCACGTGCTGTCTTCTTCAAAGCCAGAAACGGAAATAAAAATCTTGCACTCGTAAAATTACATTTACGCCCGGGACAAAATGCATACAGCACGAAAACTATACCAAAATGTTTTTAACATAACACTTTTTTATATTTGTGTTTTTTATTTGGAATGTAAACTTGTATTAGTAATAAATACAAATTTGGGTATAGCTATTTAACAAAGTCTCTTATATTCTTTAGGATCTTTTACTTTGCGCTGGTTGGCACGTTTGGATGAGATATAGATAGGTTAGATATTGTTTAGATTTGCGCTTAGGAACGGTAAAAGAGAAACACGATTTGCGTTCAAGGGGTGCTTTTTTACAGTAGTTACTTATTTACATTGTTTAATGCATTGGAATTTCATTTCTCTATTTCGACATGAAAATTAGCGATTCTTACACTAAAATTCGTGTAAGAATAATCAAATTCTCAGACGAATTTTAGTAATGTTAGTTTTTTCAAAGTTAGTATCTTTGCATCATAAGTTGAGGTTACAGAAAAATAAAATCAAGTTATTGGACCTTAACAATTGAAATTCAAATTTTGATGCCAAGGTAAAATAAAAATGTCCTATTAATTCAAAGTTATTTACTTATAAAGGTATAAAGAGATAATTTTGTATGAGATTTTAGGTTAACACATAAATTTCAATATGTCAAAGTGTAAGTGTTGCCAATTCAATAAAATATAAAAGTTTCCTAATGTTGTTTTAAAATTAAAATTATACGAAAAATATTAAATATTGTATCAAACTAGAGAAAATAGTATAAAGCGGACGTCATAGAATACGTTTCAATCACTCGACCGCTTCATAATCTCGCCGCTGCGCGTCTTGTGTATGAAACCCATTCTCGTGATTGAAGCGCGTTTATTCTGTAACGTGTGTTTTAATATACTACTCTCTCTACAGAAAAGTTACATACAGAGCGACGAAGTAAACAAAGTCCCCGGAAAATATGTGAACTGACTTTAAAAATTTGAAGCGGTAAATGTTTCAACCAATCACAGTTAGCAAGTACCGTCCGCTTGAAAAATTTTCTACAATTAAAATTCCTTGATTGCGTTGGGTTTGTTTACATCTTTACTTCCTGTTTTCTGAAAAATTCGTAATTATTCAGTTAGTTTTTGTCGAAACATTTTGAAACGCTGTTATTTGAACAAGGTAAGTGTATTTATAACATTTTTAAGTGTAACTTTTGTAGCTTAACCTCATTCATTACTTTAAATTCTGTATTTAATTCCAGCGTTAACTCTACGAACAACAGCTAGTTTCTGATGGAGATTTTTACATTACTTACTTTTTGTATTGTTTCAGCTGTTATTTATAAACATTCATTTCGAAGCAAGAAACATTATTAAAAATGTTGTGAAGTTTTTCGATAAATTCTCCCTTTAGAGAAGACAACCAAACTAGCTGCTGTAGCAACGGGCAAATCAACCACATTTATAAAAAAATCTGGAGTTAATTGATAACAAGCAGTAATGGAATTTTAAAATATCCCTCGAAGAAAAAAATAAGTATTCTACAATACTTCGAAAATAATGGAGTAATGACACCAAATGAAATGCGTAGTGTTAGTGAAACAATTTAATTATACGAAAACATATCTAAACGAACTCCTTAAAAAACATGGGCATACAGTGTTACGTTTACCATCTTACCACTATGACTTAAATCCGATTGAGTTGGCATCGAGTTTAGCAAAACACAAGATCACTGTGAATAATATTACATAGAGTGATCTGGAGATAAAACCTTTAGTGAGAAATGCATTTTCTGAAATAACTGCATCGGAGTGGGATAAACATCGTCAACATGTGAATCACTTGAAATAAGAAATGTGACTTGATGTAACTGTCGAAAACATAACGTTTATGATGAACACTAGATCATCTGACGATAAAAGTTGTAATGGAGAAAACGAAAGTGACGGTGATTGATTTTTTTTGTAACTGTGTTTTTCGATGTAAATAAGTAATTTTTAGAAATATGTAATTATTATATTTTGTAATTCCCTACCTAATTTTTTAGAAAAGTAAGTGTGTAATTACAATTTATTTTAATAATATTAAAGTCATAAAGTGTTTTTCTGAAATAACTTCAAACTTCAACAAGGTCTAATTATTATTTACACAGGTAGCATATGAACGATTTGAATTTCCCACTAAAATACTTTTTAATTTGAGTGTACCTTTAGAATTAAAGTGACACCAGCCACGCCTCTCCAGGGACTTTGTTTATTCAGCTCAACTGTAGTAATGAATTAATTTATTTTGTCGCGTTCTTCAGCTTCTTAAGTATGTTTGTAAAAACGATTATTACAGTAAGTGTGGCGGTTGTTTATTATTATTTCGGTTACTGTTATTTTTGAACGAAATTTGAGGATTAAGTTGAGCAACCGAAATACTGTATTACTTGAAAAATTGTAGTTGTTTTTTTAGCTTTAGAGGATTAATGTATTGAGTTTGATAAAAATTTATTAAAAGTTACCTAAATATAATCTTAATTTTAAAAAAATTAAAATTAAATGATAACAAGAAACATTAAAAATTATAATAAATCTTAGTACCCCTTTTTTACAATTACAAAAATCCTATTGTGTATTTTTTCAGGGAGATATCCTTGTTCTAACATAAATTCTGCGCTCTTTGACGTTAAAGAAAAATAAAAACTGATTCCTAAGGAGCTTTTTTATTATATTAGCCACTTATCTTTTGAAAAGTTTGAGCAGACTCCATTCATCGCAATTGCATTGCACAAATAGATGCATAATTTCGAATTTTGTTTTATACAAACTTTTGTAAAACTGCATTGCATTAAAAGAATGTTAAAACTTAAAGAGTTAAAGTTTCTTATCTGACGCTTCATTTTAATTTCTTTTTTTGGTATCACCTTCGAGCTGTTGAAGCAAACTAATTTTTTATTATTGGTTTTGAGGTTAAAAAAGTATATATCTACATTTTGATTTTTGTGTTTAAGCAAAACTCGTAAAAATTAGAAAATATGCAAAGTATAAATAATCGAGTACTCGTACTCTTTCTGTTTGTTTTTATGATTTGAACAAATCGAGAACGTATTAAAAACTAGTCACGTACATATTTGCGTTATAAAAATCATACAAAACTGTGCGAATAATGGTATACGAGGCTTCTCTAGAAATTAAGTTACATTTGTTTATAAGTTTTATTTAGTTGTATCAGTAGATACGTCAAATCTCATTAAAGTTAGTAAATTTTCAGATTGCTAATGCATTAATCTTTTGTAAATGTTTTCTATGCATCGTAAACACTAAATATTTCCAGTAATGCTTAATTTTAAATTCTTTGCGTGTTGTTAGTGTATTGAACCGTCTATCATCTTTTTCTTTGCGAGAAAAGCATAAAAATAAGAAAAATAAGAGTAAATTATTGTTTTAAAAAAATAATATCTTTGATTTTTATAGTCATAATTCATAATCATGGCATCTAATTAGGTTGCCGCTACACTATTTAATGGTATTCAAATACTTTCTATTGTGAATGGAGAAAAATAAATGTATTTTGTTATATCAATTCAAAAATATAACTGGTTCTTGGCACATATTAAACACTGTTTTGATAATTGGATAAATTGTTTTGTAATTGATGTGAACACACTCAAATAATTTCAGAAAGAGGTTAAAGCATTGTATCATCAATAAGTTGACTGCATGTCAAGTATGAATTAACTCAATTAGCTACCATTAAGTTTTGTATAATTAGAAATATTAGGAACATATGGATGGGATTTTGCTTCTAGTCTGATGATTACAATATTAATTGACAATTAATTTTGAGGAGATTTTACTTAGGCATATTAAAATACATATATTAGTACCTACATATCATAAAATAATTTTTTATAATGTAATTGCCATTTGTACTAAATTAATAATGTTTGTAAGTTTTTGATTATTGCAACTTTAAAGTAATCAAGCTTTTTTGATAAATACCTACACTCTCAAAAAAAGTACCAACATACTAAACCAATCTATTACAGCACAGGCCTTAAATGGTTCAGGTAAATTTAATCTGTGAAATATTATTTTCTTAATTTTTGTATCTTTAAAGTTATAATGGAATTTTAATTTCAGCCGTAAGATTTTAACAAAATTATTTAGTTTATTCTAAATTTGTGTGTATTTGTTACTTTAAAACTTTTTCTGTCTTTATATTACATTGACATTCAATTAACCCTTAATTTTAGATTACCTCGTTAATATTTTTTTTGCCGTAGATTTAAATTGGTTTAATTTTTAAGCATATTGTCTAATGTTAGATATTTAATTTACAATTAGATAAATACTTCAGTTTTTTTAAAAAAATATTTTGTTTTGTAAAGATGACGAATACTCTAATTACAAACCTTCAACAGGATTAAAAAATATTAATAACACAATTATAAGTACCATAAAATAATACGAAATTAATAAGGAGTAAAGACGTCGTTCAAGTTTCTCATAAATTTTTAATTACTGCAATTAATTGTACCGGGTTTTTCGCATTTATTCTTTGTTGATTGCAATATCTTTGGTGACTAAAAATAGAATATTAAAAAATAAAAATAAGGAATTTTTTTTAAGGATTTGAACATTTTTATATAAAAGTTAAAAGAAAAATCGACGCATTAAACAATGTCAACTGTTAAATTTAAAATAAACAGTGAAGAGATTTTGAAAAATAAAGTAAAGGAACCAAAGCGAAAAAACACCGGAAATAAATTAAGAGAATTTAGTAACAAAAATTTGAAAATTAATTTAGTATCAAATGAAACTAAGTAATAGAAATCAAAGTAACAAGTTGGAAAGAAGGCTTAGAAATGTGTGTTAAAGCTGCAACCGAAACTTGAAAACTTCGTTTTGACACAAACAAAAATTGCCTGGATAAGGTAACATAAATGAAGAAATTGCCGGTGTTCAGTGAAGACGGTTGTAGTAGGTCACTTTGGAACAAATCCGTGATTAATCGGGAAACTCAAAAAAACAGAAATCAAAAACAAAACCAGGAAGTTTTATAGCTCTTAAAGGCTTCTGGGCCTTGCCAACCAGAGAACACGTTCGATGCTGTACACACTATTGGAACCTGGCTTTATAGTGTGTACTGAAAAAATTCTAAAATAAAAACGAATAAAATTGACTCGCGAACAAGTTAATTGAGTAAAATCTCTGTTACAGTAACAATTTAACATTTATTACATAAAAGAAATCAAATATAATAAAAATAAAAATTTATAATAAAATAATCGGTTACAATTTAAAAAAATTAATTAAACGGAAAAAAATTATTGAAATGTAAACTTGAATTTAAAACATCAATGAAATTAAATTCAAAAGCTTTTGTGTTCGTAAAACTACATAATTATATCAAATTAACTCGCAGTTATACAGGGTTTTTCACGTAACGCGTTCGTTAAAAGTTGTCATACTTCCAATCTTAGTTTAATTTTGATTTTTTTAAATGTTAAGTAAATGGTTATTGGCTTTATAATTCAAATATATTCAAGAACGTATCACTTCCGGTTAACCGGAAGTGACATCAGCCTTTTTATTATATATGGAATACTATAGTTTTTATTATTTTTTTTTAATTTTACGTGTAGTTTTAAACTAATTTTGGTCAAAGCTCATTATCCCAAAAGTCAACGGTTTTTGAGATATTTAGATGTTTTTGAGAATTTTTACATTGGTCACATCAACTTTAAAAATTTATAATTCATATTCATATAATAAAACGTAATTTTACGTAAGTTTGGCGAAGTTTTTATGTCGTACTCGCAACCGTAAACAATGAATAACCAAAACTCTTAATGGTGTTAACACAAATAGCTGTTTAAAAATATCAAACTACTTGTATCTTAAAAACTAAATAAAAATTGTCGGAACTAATAATTATAAAATGTACTTAAAGCGTATGAGAATGAAATTGACCTAAATGATTTAAGTGCATACGTACTAAATATGTACTTTATAAATGACAATCAAAAGTTAAAAAGAATTGCAAAACGTGAAATAACTTAAATTGCTTAAATGATCTTAAAGAAAACGAAATGAATAAAACATTACGACGGTTGCAATGGTTTATGGTTTCTTTAGTTTTTTTGCATTTTACTTTTAATTCGAGTGTTTAGTTTTATTCAATGTAAATAAACTGTGTAATATATAAGAACAAGAAAAGACATGCACTGTACACAGCAAAATATATTAAACATAAAGATATAAATAAACTATACTGTAAATAGCTATAAACAGTGGTGACACGTTGAAATTAGTTTAACACCCGCGAATTTCAAAATATGCTTTGAATTATTCGTCGGGATAAAACCACAACGTAAAAGGACATTGGGGGTAAGCAATGTCAATGCAATTATGCAAACGCCACTAGAGTGAACTACTGGACGGCCGTTTCGCTCTTTTGGAGCTCATCAGCAGTAGGAGATACACCCTAATGTAGTTTGCACAATTGCATTGACGCCCTTTATAGCTTATATTTAAGTATGACGAAGTTACAATTCAAAAGTGTTTGATGGCAGAGCCATCTCATAGTGTGATTTTACTATGTGCCTAAAGTTTACTGTAAATAGCTATAAACGGTGGTGGCACGTTGAAATTAGTTTAACACCCGCGAATTTCAAAATATGCTTTGAATTATTCGTCGGGATAAAACCACAACGTAAAAGGACATTGGGGGTAAGCGTTTATAGCTATTTACAGTAAACTTTAGGCACATAGTAAAATCACACTATGAGATGGCTCTGCCATCAAACACTTTTAAATAAACTATGTCATATATATAAAAACAAACATGCGCTATAGTCTAATAGGTACACCGCGCAATCTGATAAAAAATTCAATATAAATAAACTATATAATATATATAGAAAAATTCACGCTAGTCTAATAAATTATAACACATCACGGCACATTTGGTCTATGTCTGTTGAGTAAAATTGTATATTACATACGACGCGACGGGTATCCTACTTACTAGATGTATAAACAACACGCAATTAAAAACAGTGGTAGTGGGCTGGTCACGACAGTTGTGTACTTTCTTTCGAGTTTGTGGTATCGATTCTTGCCATACATCTCCTGTCTTAGGGAGTGTTCTTTCTGTCTGATCATCATCTCTATCGAAGTATTGCTACTATTCTATTGCATTCTGCTCAATAACATGTATTGTATCAGTGTCTCGCGTAACAGTCCGACCAGTTTTCCTCTAAGGCTGGTCTATCTTGAACAGGTAAAATTGTGTGCTTTGGGTGATCCACGGCCTCGCAGCGTATACCCTCTTTATATACTGTTTAGATAAATGGCAAAGCTGACGTGTTCAGTAAGAGCCTGGATAATATACATCTTTTATAAGCCTATAAGTTTATTTGCTCTTTTCTCTGCTCTGCCATCAGGTTTGCCATTCGGCTATTGTCTCGCTTCTGACTTGGTGGTACGGCTAATTCTCATACTTGATGCTCTGCTTCTCTAGTGCCACCTAGTCCCAGGGTGGAGTTCCTGAAAATAATTGGGCCACATATGTGGCTACTGTCCTGTACGCCAAAATTATGCGTATATAAGCTTTTCTTTGCACTTTGTTTATTATACCCTTGTACTTGTGCATTTTCATTGATCCTGCCCACACTAGGGCCGCGTACAGCTTCGTAGAGATGCCGACAATTGATATCAACTTCCTTCTTATCATTAACGGTGTTTTCGTGTTAGGCAGGAGCCGTCCTATGACCGACACCGTTTTCGTAGCTTCAGCTGCAGCCATTACTACGTGGTAGCCATAGTATGTAGATTCCAAGATATTTTTAATTTTTGCCG
Source organism: Aquatica leii (assembly GCA_035610365.1). NCBI lineage: Eukaryota > Metazoa > Arthropoda > Insecta > Coleoptera > Lampyridae > Aquatica > Aquatica leii. Next base: position 46,613,813 of record CM069435.1, on the reverse strand, counting down.
GGTGCGACGACAAAATTTGAACTCGACTGCGTTATTTTCCTCCTGTCCAAGAAGGTAATGGTATCCGTTTTCTTCGGTGCTAGTTTTAGTGAGGGAGTATCTATTGGCCACCTAACGAATTTTGGCTTACTTGGGAATAAGTTGCTATCTACTTTTTCTATAAGTTTTAGTTATTACCTAATAACTATGAGTTAGTCTCTCGAAAGTTTCCAAAAGTCTTTCCTAATTTAATTTGTCAACTTTCCAGTATAGCTGACTGTGTTTAGTGTTCCTGCGTGGATTGGTGTGAAATGTGAAACTGGATGTACCTATGGTCATTTAGAGTTTCATCTTTGCTTACTGCTCATCTATCAATCTTTTTTACGGTATTTTTGTCCGCTAAGAACCTGCCTTTAATTGGAAAAGTAGGTACCTTCCCGTTCTTAATTACTACCATGTCTCGACTGGATAATTTTGCAAGTATCCTGCCTCTTGCATCCTCCCTGGTTTCGCCTCATTCTGAGAACCTCGCATTGAAATGATCGATTGGTTCAATCGTCACTGTCGCGCCTATAGACTTTGTAGTTTGGACAGAAGCTTTTTCTAACTTTTGCTATCTCTGTTTCGTGCAGTTCGTCTCCAGTCCTTTTAAACTCATTTGTTTGAGGTTGTCTTCTGGTTGTGTGTTCTAGTCATGGTCTCCAATTCTGTATAGTGGTGTTCTATCTTTCATCTCTCTGTAGTGCGTTACGTCTTGAAAGCTCCACTTTAATCTTACAACGTATTCTTTAACGTTCATTACTTTTGACCTATTTATGTTTTTTCTATCAGCTAGTCGTACTCCCAGCATTGTTTTCTCTATAGATTTTTGTGTTTTAACGGATTTTTTCAGATCGACTTTAGTGAGTGTGTAAGTTTGACATGTCATGACCGGAAGAATACATTGATTAAAAACTCTGCTTCTTAAGTATGGTGGTCTTAAGATTTTTGAGTACCCACTTTAGCTTGTCAAATCCTGCCATTGCCAGTTGTATTCTTCTGGTTATTTCAACTGTTTTTTGTTAGGTTTAAAGATCTGTCCCCGGTATACATACTTTGAATCGTTTATAATCACATTTCTTATTTCTTGAGTGTTTGTCATTGTTTTGGTCTTCTACAAATTTATTTTTAATGTTATTTTTTTTTAGGTTTTAGTTAATTGTTCGGTCATAGTTTCTAATTCCTCGAATGTTATACATCATCAGCGAATCTGAGATGAGTTTTTTAATAATTTCTTAATTTTTCGCTACTAGTAATTAGAAACATTAGCCCAAAACAAAAGCGTTTTCTATCAAAATTTCATGACTCGTTTTTATCATGTGCTACTGGTGACGTAGAAGGTTGTTTAAAACGACTACATCTATGGTGTTTTTTAATACGAATTCTTACGTTTCTATCCGTTTTTCCAATGTATGCACGATCACAAGGAATGCTATAAACGGCATCAGATTGAAAAGGAATAACGTCATTCAGAAAATTTAAGAATTGGCCCAGTTTAGAAAAAGTAAAAAACCGAGTGATAATGTTGTGTTTAGATAAAATTAGATAAGCGATAGACAACGGTTGAGTTTTAGATTCCGCTGTTACATTTGGTTTGGCAGAAGTAATCTTTAAAATGGATTGTTTAATACTTTTTTTACTGTAATTATTTGCGGCTAACACATTGGTTAGATAATTTAATTTTTTTTTTGAAGATTTTGAGGTTGACCTAGAGAAGCAGCTTTGTACACTAAAAAATTTACTACTGATAACTTTTGAGAAAGGTGAGATATTCTATTTAAATATCTATCTGTATGGGTAAGTTTTTGTTAAACTGGAGGTGATAATGAACCATCTTTATTTCAAGTAACTAAAACGTATAAAAATGGTAATTTTAATTCAATAGTAAAACGAATATTTTAATTTTAAACTTGCAAGATACTTAGAGATTTTATAAGTAGGATAACGCTGACAGTTGTTAAGTAGAAGCATAGGAATTCGTATCAAAGAACATTAAAGATGTAGTCGTTTTAAACAATTTTTTAAGTGAGCAGTTGTTACAAGCTTTAGGTCTTACGAACCTTGCACGGCCAACTCACACAGTCGGAGATAGGAGAGGTTCAAGGAAATTATACTTAAGGGCGCCAGATCAATCCGAATTAACACTTCTGCCTCGATCACGACAGACGGTCCAAACTTGTAACTAATTTTGAGGTTCGTAATCCTTGTTACTCTGGTGTTCGGGTAGCCACAATTAAAAGAGAAAGGTATGTTACCATAAAAGAAAGATTAACAAGTATAACAACTTTAATGTAGTAACGTAGAAGATTAACAGGAATATATGTAATTTCTCAACTCATAAATGCTAGAAAGATTAACAAGTATAATTGACAAGTATAAAAACTTTAATTTAGCAACGTAGCAAATTAACAGAAGTATGTTGAATTTCTCAATTCATAAACACTTAAAAAACTAACAAGTATGATTAACAGGTGTAGAAACCTTGACTTAGCAACGTAAAAGGTTAACAGGAGTATGTTTAATTTCTCGATTCATAAATGCCAGACATATCGGCAACACACAAAGCATATAGTTAAATTACATCGAGATAGCGAAGTAAATTTCGTAATAAATATTGTCTGTCTACAGCATGCGATCCACTGTAAATGATACTTAAAATTACCTTATTGGTATGTAAACAGTAAACGTGATTACAGACGCCGACAGTAATCAAAGTTCCGTGAGTGACTTTTATGACGGCGAAAAAATATAATCAAACTGACTTACCCAGAATCCAGTGCTTACTTGCGTAAAGAAAACGTTTTCTCACCGGTAGCAGCCTAGAACAATTATTGAATAGCAAATCGTGTCACACAATAACTCACGAAGATAGAAAACTACAAAATCATTAATAATAATACATTAAATGCGATATAAGAACCCGTTGTATCGAATGCTGTTGGTTGTAATTACGAAAAGGTGGGTGGTAACGCAATCGACTGGTGTACAAGAATTAACATCTCCAACGCATTTCTCGTCGAGACCTCGTTTTCGTATGGGTAGTATGCCCTTCCAAAAGCTTATACGTTCGGTAACAATCGTAATTATGCATCATTGTTCTTTGTTGAAGCGAACAGGTGATTGAAACGTGGCGAAACCGGCTATCAAATTATTACAGAAATTATGAAGGAATCTTAATAAACTGGAGACAAAATATCTTACCCTGTGCCGAACAAATTGTAATAAATTCGTAATTGACTTATAAATTCGTACTCATCACAATGGATGCACTTAAAATCTTAGGAATGAGGTCAAGATTTTCGACACCGACCGGCTCACGTAGTTGACAGCTTTAAAATGGCCTCTCAGTAACCAACAAGGTCGGCAGAGGGCGTCAAAACCAGAAACTAATTTTTAAGTCGACATACAGGGTACTCCGTTGTGAAAATTTCGCACGTAACACAGTTACAAACACTAAGATTTTAGATAATGTTTTTAATTACTACCAGCAAAACATTAGGGCATCCATTGAAATAATTAAAAAATTTTTTAATAGTAATCGAGATTCTAATTTTTTTTACCGGAGATTTGAAAACCAGTTTTATCGATCGGAGGTCTATCTATAAAAATGAAACTTCAATGCGCAATCAATCAGTTTATTACAAGTTCTGAAGCTGTTTACTGCGACGTATGACGAACGACGTATGAAAAAAAAGATTGTGTGATAACAACACAGGAATTATCCAGAATGAAAATTTTTTGCATTTTTATATATATTGTGTCTAAGTTCTCTATCTTAATAATCTAGGGGAGAGTGGGGAAGATTCAATCACTCTTCATATTTTGTCTTGTATTTTTTGAAAGAATTATCATTTTGTCCATTTCGCTGTATATTTGATTGAAGTAAGGCATTTAATGAATACTGAACCAACCAAAATATGAAATAAAATATATAATAACTGATTCTGATAATTTTTTTGAAATGTCTATTTTGGTTGAATCTACTCCAGGCATAGGGAACCTTCAACCACGGCTTGGGGTGAATACAATCAGTGTTACAACATCACTCCATTTCAGAGAAAAAAAAATTTATTGGCCGAAAGTTGAGTGTACATATACTGATATGAAGTAATGTTTAATGCATAAAAAATTATCGGATATTCCAGCCCTTGAAGTTGAATTTGAATTTGAATAATGCTGAAGTCATGACAGTTCCACAAGTCATAGGTGTGAGCAGGATTGCTACTATCTGGTCTCTCTCAACTGTGGCAATATCTTCAACTAAAGGAAAAATGAATGTGCTGGAAGTATTTTTTCTCCTCAAGAATTTCAGTTCATATTCGGCATTGTCTTTCGATAACACCTTTCCTATGTAGTAGATTACAGATGACTTTGAACAATATTTTACTGTTACAAAATCATCAACTTTTACGACATATTTTTCACATGATTCAATACAAAAATCATCTACAGATGAGCTATCATCAGAATCTTCTTGGAAACTCACAGAACTGTCCGAGGAACTTTCACAGGTCTCGAAAATATTCCGCTTTGTAGTTTTTGCGGCTTTTAAAGACAGTTTTCTCTTCTTTTCTAGTTCTGCTAGCTGCAGTTCGTTGAACTCTGGCGTTGAAGTGTAGATCTTTGACTTGTATTCTCTCCTTTTTCTCTTACTTGCCTTCTTCTTAAGTGATCTAGGTAGCGGCCTCACATCTTGGATTCGAATCTTAAATTTATTTCCATTCATCATTTGTATTTCGTTTTCATCGTTTTTGTCCACATTTTTCCTGTCATTTCCATCATTTGTGATACATCCTGTTCCCGTAATCAGGTCTACGCCTACCTTCTCTCCGACTTCTTCAGTTTTGTCTTCATTGCTATTGTTTTTCGAGCAACCAGATTGTGCTATCTGGTTTTGATTTGTATCCTGTTTTTCTGTTGAATTAATATTGAAAAAACTTTCACAGAAGTCATCGTCGCTGAAGGCTTGTCGATTCAAAGGCCATATTCCTGTTTTCTTAAAAGCATTGGTTATATTCAAAACTGTAAAAGCTCGAATAAATGCTGTTTTAGTCAAATCGCCTATGTTTCTTTTTGTAATTACTTCCCCAGGATGTGAAACTAACCAATCATTGAAAGTAGTTGCTAAAGATGATTTAAATGGCCCGAAGACTCCAACATCGAGCGGTTGCAAACGATGAGTTGTGTGTGGCGGGAAAGACAACATTTCTATTCCAGATTCTTTACATACTTTTACTGCTTCAAATGATACATGAGATTCATGGTTGTCAATTAGCAAGAGGATTCTGTTCAGTTTAGAGCAGCGAGTATGTTTTATGATGTGATCAATAACTTTTAGAAACAACTCTTTTGTCATCCATCCTGATTTGTTGTTGAAGACTAAAGATGAAACAGGAGCACCAGTGATGTATTGGTGGGGATTTCTCATTCTGGAAACCACATAAACTGGTGAAAGGGCATTTCCCAAGCCATTTACGATACCAACAAACATCACTAACTCTCCTCTTTCGCCAGAAGATATTTGCCCTACTTGTTTCTTCCCTTTTTCAGAAACTACGTTAATTGTTCTCATTACGGTGGTGACGCCACTCTCATCCAAGTTATAGATATTTTCTGCTTTGAATTTGAATTTTTCTAACAGAGAGAGATAGTTGGCAAAGAAATTTTCGACTTCTCTTTGTTGAAACCAATTGATCTTAAGAAACTGGTGCTGTCTGGTTTTCTAAGAGCAAGTTCAGGATGTCTTGCCATATAACCATACAACCAATCAACACCTTGAAAAGAAATCAGTCATTAAATAAAATGCTACCTATATGACGTTGCATTAGATTATAGAAATAGTGAATGTTATACTTACCAGCCATTTTATTGTCTGTTCATTGGGAAGGAACTTGCACTCAGCTATCTTAGATACAAATTCATAAGCGGGAAATCGAATTTGTTTGTATGATAGACCATAATGAAGACGCAAACACTCTTTTATGTATTTTGAGAGATCTTGTTCTTCTTTTTCAGAAAAAACTTGTTTCGCCGTATATTTGCTTTGGAACGTTCTTTCATCATCATCATTACTGGATGTGACGCCAGAATCCGACGATTTACAGTACTCCCCTTCTTTACCAAGGGTTTTGATTCGTTTCATTTGTGACATCAGTGTGTCTCTCTTTATATTGTACTGTCGAGCTATCTCTCAGGCCCTGTTTTTTTGAAGCATCTCTTGAGCGCGATCTTCATTTTCTTTTCGTCAATTTCTCGATTCGTTTTTCTTTTGTACACTCTGGGCATCTGTAGGAAAGTGCAAGTTCCAAAATCAATTTCTCAATTTAGTAGTTCAGAGAGATCTAAGGTACATATGGGGTAGATTCAACTAGTGGTTGAATCTACCCCGTATGTGTTGGTTGAATGTACCCCAAAGTCCATATACGTGCATTGTTAGTAATTCAAATATGAAAGAAGCATGTTGAGGTTATGAATTGTGGACCATGTTGAAGCTGAAACAATGCCAAATATTGCAGTAAAAACTCAATTAGTGAATACAGATCTTCTTGGAGTGACAAGCAATTTTGTCTACATTCGAAGCTTACCTTGAAAACCACTATTTTTCACTTTTATTTATTAAAACACTTACAGATATGTGAACTATTTTCCACCATAGACACACTGACGGCTTCAACAATGTCAATGAACAAATAAATTGGCCGGCGCGAAATTTGAACCTGTTCGTGATAAACTGCAATGGTTTAATCTACTCTATGGTTGAAGGATCCCCACTCTTCCCTATTGTACAGTAATTCATAACTTCCTCTATTACTCACAATTTACACTGTCAACAACGAGGTCAGGAAATTTTGAAGATAGGATTGTTATGCACTGTACTACTAAGATGGTTCTTAAGTTTTGCTTTAATTAAATTTTTTGTTTTTACAATCATATTGTTGATTCTTAATTCGATTAACAGTTTTTTGTTTTTTGTCCAATATATCATTTATTGCAATCGATACAATCAATTTTGTATATAAAATTGTGTTCGTCAAATAACTTGGTTTTGTCTTTAATATTAGAATAAATAACATCAGTTATTCCAATGTTGTTAAAATTGTAACTAACAAATATAGAATTGCATTACAATCTTGACCATACAGCAATAAAAAGAGCAATTTTTTGGAGATTAAAACATTGCTTGGTGAAATTTACCTAAACAGTTCAAGTTAAATGTTGTTTACACAACTATATGTTTGTACTTAGAAGTAAGTAGTGCTCGTTTTTTTTTTGCGTGTACTTTTGTTAATATGTAATATCTTATCAGGTAATTAACTATTATAAACTTATTAAGTATAGAAGTTTACTAAAGTAGTCTTGTAATGAGATAAAACTCTGCCATTGTCATTTCCAAATAGAGTTTAGAAAAAACATAATTGAAAACTAAAAGATGTGAGTAGTTTCTTACAGTGTTCAACGTTTATTGGAGACGGTCAGAGTAATATAAAACACCACAACAATTGTTTAAATTTATATTTTTGTTTGAATATTTTTACAGTTTCGTTTTTAATTCTTGTCGTTCATAAAATATTCTTCAATCACGTTCGCATTTGTATTTCCCACGCTGCCAAAAAATGTTGACATTTGTGTCCTGTTAGCAATATGTCTGTCAGTTGTTGCATTGGTGGTAGATATATGAGTTTACTTGAAATAAATTGCAACTGAGACGTAAACACTTAATTGCAATGCTTCAACAGCACAACTGTTCACACATAATAAAAGCGTAAGTGCGATGCTTTAGTAGTGACTACGAATTTTTTTTTGTCTAAATAATGTTAATGTAATAACGGTAAATGTAATAAAATAAAATTGTTTGAAAGCAATAAAATTTGAATTATTCGATATCTTTTTATATTTTACTCAAGAATATGGATAAGGATACAAACTTTAAGTGTTTTCTATAGAATCTTTAGTACAATTACTAGTTTCGACAATATATCACCTTTGAATGTTAAATCATAAGCACATAAAAATTGAAGATAAAGATAACGTAGTGACAAAACTTAAAACGATTATTCCTGCAGAATAAAGGTAATAGGCGTAATAATTGAAGTGCTAAGATTAATTAAGGTCACAAACTCTTACATAACAATTTAGTTTAATATGGTTTATTTATAAAAATAATAAAAATTAAAAATTAAAATATAACATATTACCTAAAGGTGTAAACGATGGAAATAATGTTTAACACTCAAGTTGCAGATATAATAATTACCTAGTAAAGTCTCGTATTTGTGTATGCCACGAAATGCAAAGCTACACGTATCAATAACATTGACAAAAAATTTCATGGTTCTTAAGCAGAGCAGTCGAAAAATTTTGCATCTTAATTTTTATTATTACTACATCAGGAGCCCAGAACTAAAAAGTAGTAGTAATTGCGGCGGGTCGCTAGCTGGCATGGTTTAGAACTAGGTTGGTATTGATGATTGCTTTGGAGCCTCTAGCTTTCGTTCTTGATTGATAAAAGCGTTTTGGCAAACGCTTTAAGGCGGCGTTTTGTGACGATCCAAGATCATTATTATCTCTGTGCGTTCCACAAAAATAGAATAGAGGTGCTATTCGATTATTCCATGCGCGCATTTTACGAGCTTGCTTTAAACACTTTAATTTGTTTATAATAACATTGCAGGTCATCGCCTGAACACTCGCTTAAGATCACCGCCTACGCGTTGGTGGTACGGGTTAGACGATAGCAGCGTGTTCGCAACAAACCGGAGACCCAGAACACAATTTCGACTACGAGGTTTTTATCCGCAACAAATTTAATATACACTATCGCGGTTGCTGGCTCCAGACTTGTCCTCCAAGTAATCATAGTTAAAGGATTTAAGGTGTGCTCAGTCCGATTATCGATACTCGGATGCGTCCCATATTAATTTTTTTTCGTCACTTTTTATGTCTGGAGTGGGTAATTATTGCTGTTGCTGTGGATTTGCATTGATATGCACTCTAGGTTCTCTAAACTCGATCAGTAAAAGTCTCTCATGATCGAAAAAATAGCAACGTCACCTTGCCCACAGAAGGTTGTGCTTTAAACTTTTTACATATTCGAGAATTTCTTTGTTTACAGGTAAAATAGTCTTAAAAATAAAAAAATAAAAAAATAAAAAAATTTAAAAAAAAACAATTTTTTTTAACAGCAGATGACAAGGGTATGGATATGGGCAGAACTAATAGGTTTACAGAAGATATCAATTGACAATTTGTAGCCAAAAATGTTCACTATCAGTATTGAACTTAGAGATATAAATATTATCGCCGGCAAGTAATTGCAAGATAATAATAATAACGCTGTCACTTTTGTGTGACGACCACGTGGTATAAGAAACTTGCCGGAAACGAATTCTCAAATATGTGATTTTTAGAATTATTTTAAAGACAACATTGTTATGCTCATTATCTGAAAGTGTTAATATGAGGACAAATTACGGAAATAAGATGAACAAACTAACATACCAAATAGCAAAGTTGTAATTAGTATTAGATTTTGTCTTCTTTAGGAGGGGCAATAAAAACCACTCTAAACTATTTTTATGGCTACGTTTCGTGCCTCTAGTGTGCACTTCTTCAGGCCACTGAAAAATTTATTTACGGTAAGTGAACAACATTACACACGTAACAACTAACTGAATTTGTTTAAACAGGTACAACATAAAGACAAAAAAACTTACAAGAAAAGGTTATGAGTGGAAACAGTCCACTGGTCCAACAAGCATACCGTCTGATATTATTAATACTTATTCTAGTTAACATAAATTATTAGTCAGTAGAATTAAAATTTAAATCTATATACAAAGAGAACGACGGACATTAATGTTAAAACAAACAATATACACTGAATGTAAATTCAAAAATAAAGAAGACAAAACCTAATACTAATTACAACCTAACAAACAGGAGGATAAACTACTTTACCATTAACAAATAGCAAAGGTTTGTATATTTAAGGAACACACGTAACCGTGCTATAGTTTACCGAAAATGAGAATCAAAAAATGATTTACAAGAGACCTCTTCATTATACCGTCAGTTTGCTGTCAAAGTGTCTTACAATAGCCACTTAATTTTTTATAAAATTATATTGTAGTATTAAGGCGATTCACTCAATTATTAAGTCGTCTTTGTCATACAATTGGATTTTACAGCAAACTCTATGACAAAACTAACAGTACGCTAGATTACATTATTACTTACTAAATTTTAGATTAGGAAAAAAGAAAGTGACATCTGATGGACAATTTAACAGTACAATGAACAGTTAACAGTTCTATTTTGAAGATAGACCGTCGCGCGTATCAAAATAAACTAAACTAAAAGAGAGTATTTCAGAAGATGACCGTAACACATATCTGACATATCAATTATTACTTCCATGGGTGATTTGATAGGAATCAATCAACGGAGTAGGAAGTGATTAGTACCAACAGTAATTTTGGCACAATCTACGTACTCTTAAAGTACTCTATAGTTTACGCTTCTATCTGCATTTATAGAACTTTTTCAGTTGTCATATTTTAGCGTTTAGTACTCCATAATCGGCGATCTGTTCGAAGAATGTAACGTTGGTATTGATTAGTTTGTCAGTATTGGGACAGCGGTTTTTAATCTTAATTTATAATTAGCACACCGAGACCTGCGATCCGCTTGCTAATTCAACTGAATTAGTCGCCAGCAATTAAGCTGCCTCCCATCACCAACTTTTTTTATCAGCGTTGGAGGTTTTGTCCAGCAAAACTTTTCTTGTTTTTAGAACGAACCGAAATTCTTTACGGTCGTGAACTGATGTTGCTGCTCTGTTAAAATCTGAGTTTTTGCCTTTGGATTACGATCAGCGATTAATGGATATTATTCGCAGTCGTACAATGGGAGCTGACAAATCTATCTTCAGCTATCGGAACCGGTCTCCGAACAAATTCAGCTCAAAATAATTTGCCGAAATCTAACGCCGTTCTATAAACTTTCGTTAGCGTACATTGAGATCACATTTATCGCTCAATTAATATCGTTAGGAATGGAACATCAACTTTCGTAATTCTATTAGCCTTTTATTAGAGACAAGTGACACAGTTCAAAAACCATCTATAGCCTGTGGTAGTAACACTTCCGTTAATTCTGTTACTTGCTCACGTAATGCTTCTGCACCTTCTTCTGTATCTTTTTCGAATACTTGTGCTCGTTGTCGTGCTCAAGGTAATAAGCGTTTACGTTATGTTTGTTTTCTTCTTTTGCTTTCTTCTAATTTCTTTTCGGTTTCTAGGATTATTAGGTCTACGCTTGATCCGTGGTACATAGGTCTAGTGTCTAAAGTTACTACTTTTCCTCGTTTCTCTGTGTGTTGTGAAAAAACTTTTATGTAAACAGGTACGTGTTTCTTCTTTTGTTCTTTGCGTTTGAAAATTTGTTGTTCCGTCGGACCAATGCAAGCAGCTTATTCAGTGTTAGAAGCACCTTGGAAACTTTTTTCTGTCACTTCTACTGGCCGCATATGAGACCTAAGCTTGCTGAGTTTATACGCTACTGTTCTTCGTGTTCGAACTCACCACGAAACCATCCTATTAGGTTGCGTTTTTACGCATTACCAGGTACGACGAAGCTCTCTAATATTCGCGTTACTACGACACTTTTTGCACGTCTGCATAAAGATTCTACGCTTTCTTTGCTACTGCTTTTGCACCTACTTCAGTCGCTTCGAACTGTACGTTGTCTCTTTTTTCCAATCGTTCTCTTCTTTTTCATAGGCGTTGCAAGCGTCGTAAGTTCTAGTTTTTTTCTGGTTTTCAACTTTTGCTATTCTTCTGGTTTATGTCTTTTGGTTTTGGCGCTTCAAGTCTTGGTATACGTCGTTGGTATCTTGTTGGTTCTGGTTCGGATGCTATTTATTTGCTTTCTTCTATTTTGCTGTCACCGATATTCTTTGCTTTTGATTAAGTTTCTTTTGGTTTCCTTCTCCATCTGACAAACTACATTTTGGTCTGTATATATTTATATCTGTTTAACCGCTTTTTTGGATGAGTAATGAGTATGTCATGTATAGGATTCTCTTTCTGCTTTTGGATTTGGTTTCCTATTCTGCTCGTCGGCATTAAAGTTTCCTAGTAAACATAGCAGTTTCGGACAGCATTCTTTTCTATTCACTTTCTTTTTCTTTTTTTTATATATTTTGGGCGGATGGTTAGGCAAGGTATGTCACTCGAGTAGAGCCGCACAACACTGTCGTACTCTCGTTTTTTCTTCTGTTTACCTGTTTTTTTCTCTTTTTTAGATCTGTCACCGTGACTGGGAGGGGGAAGTTTGTTGTGCGAACTTGACGGTTACCCGTCTGGAAAGGTTGGTTGTCTTCTACTCGGTAGCCTCTAACTTTGGACCAGGCGTAATACCTTTCGGGGACCGTAACGACGGATTTGCTTGGCGGGGGTGACCAATTATTTTTAACTGGCGCGTAGAATTTTGCGGTTGTACAGGAGGCACCGTTTCTTACTACAATCGAGAAATTGCGAGCTTTTTTATTTTTGGCTTGCAAACTTTTTGGATGTTTCTTTTCTTTCTTCTTTCATCTACTTTCAAGGTAGGGGGATTCTCTCGGGTTTGTTCTCTCTGGTCATAAATCATTCTTTACTTTTAGGGTACCATTTGTATTTGTAGTCTGGGATTTTATGGGATTCATGGCCTTTAACCAGTACTTTTTCTGATACTTTATTTCTGTTAGTTGGAGTTTTTTGCTTTGTTTCTTTTGGAGTGCCTTAGTTGGTAATACTAGGAAAACCTCTTTCATTTACGTTTCTTCTTGTGCTGGGTGTTATTGTATTTGGGTTAGCTTTGGATTTTAGGGTTCTGCTTTTGGCGTATGCCCAAATTTTTATTTTTGACTTTAGTTAGTGTCCACTTTCCAGGTTTTAATGTTGCTGGGGGGAATTTGTTATGTTAAAAATGTTTTGGTGTGATTTTGGTACCGTATAAGTTTTGCCCACTTTTCGCTACATTCAGAGCTCTGAAGTGGTTACTTTTGTCAGATAGCATTATTCAAGGAAGAAAAACTATTTTTCCGGTGATTGTAGTCCGCTTTGCATATATGATCTAATGTAACCGCCTAGTGAAGTTTTCACTTCTAAATTTTCACACTCATCTGTGTTATAAATGAGTGTAGTATTTTTGCTGTTTTTGTGAAAGCTTTCTTGAGCCTAGACTGAGTTTTAGTTTAAGAAAGCGTTTAAATGTTTAACACGTTGTGTGTATGGTTAGATTAAAGGGTAGTGTTAAGTTCGTGTAATCAAACCTTTAATTATACACGTATATAACGTGTGAAAATGTCTTGTTGCTAAAACCTGTGGCGATAGGCGGTATCTTAGTAGCTGTAAAATATGTGTTAGTCATGTCTGGTCGTTTTTGTAGTTTCATCAAATAGAACTACATTCGTTAAAATACAAATCATCATTTCACTCTTACACAACTCTCAACACTTAATTTTTTTATTTTGGTAACTGCATTTCAGCGCTAATAAAAGCTGTATACACAATTTTTCAATCAATTCTGAACGTTTCGGACTGGGTTTTGACATTGTCGTAATTGGAATACATGTTTTACTTTGACTTTTTGATTCCGTGTTTTCCAGTGTTCAAATGGTGAGTCACTTAAAACTTTTTGATTGCATTTACAAGCTTTTAGCAAAATTTGAAAAATAACATGGTTCCGTCAATGTAAATTCATTCTAGTCAATGGCAAACTGGTTTAAAGTTGTGGCATCTAAGAAGATGTAAACGCGAATGGCAGTAACAACTAACTAATTAAAAAATTACTCGTTTCCGTGTTAAAATTTATAACTCCAGACAATAATTGCAAAATAAATAGTTTTTTTTTTTTTGATAAACAGATTTTCAAAAGTAAGTGATTCTTTCTTTAATAATTTCTTATCTGATTATTGTCATTTACTCATTCATTGTTAATCCTCAACTAATTACAGGAAGTTGTTTATATTTCTATGACAATGATTACTAGCAGCAATGAAAAAAATAACGTATTGTATTGTAACGCTACTAAAAAGTATGTAAAAAAAAGTGTTCAAAAATTACCGTAGAAATTTAAAAATGGCATAATATAAGAGTTTAAAATAAATCAATGATGAGTGCCTATGTTCTTCTTGAGACACCATGTATATAATTTACTAAAATTACTAATCGACGTGTGCGAGTGTTTTTCCACAAAATAATTATCCGAATTTTAAACGAATTTGTTCTTGTCATCATGAACGCACAGTATATGTAAGTATGCCAATTCATTACTTTCCGAAGCCTACTTATAACACTTTCAGTTAAACAATTAAAATTTTGGTTAAGTTAGAATATTTTTTTATAAATACAAAATAGGGCTTGTTTGATTTAGAAATAACGTTTGATTACTAATAGCATTAGCTAGCATCTTCAGTAGTTGTAAACTGTATACGAATTTAATCCCTGGATTTATAATGTAGAATACAATCGGAAAAGGTTGTTATTAACTAAATATTTGTGTAATATGTCGTTTAAAATTTTAAAATTTGTTTGTTAGGATTCTGCGTAAATAGAAAAATTTCATTAGGTTAAGGTCTCAAAGAATGTAATGGTCCTTGGATTACAAATTTAAGACCACGCAACTACCTGTAGACCGGTTTTATAAAAGGATAGGTTAACAGCTGATTCTAAGTATTATGACCCCTGTATGGAATCTTGGTCATCATCATAATGTGGAAACAGAAACTAATGTTACAACTCTTAAATGGTATTATTCTTGTCAATCAAAAGAATTAGTTCGTGAAGAATAACGGACTCAAACAACTTGAAAGTGTGAATTTGTTTTGTCTACTAAATTCTTTGTTTAAATAGCTTTACTAAATATATTGTGTTTTATTGGCGTAACTTATGTAATTATATGTTAATAACCTCAAGAAGCTAAGTTTATTTAGAAATTACTTTTGACCAGCGTACTTTAGTAACCTGGATGCTTTTCATCTGCGTCACGTTCAGCGTCCGCGATGACGGTGGTCCACGTTACGTAGTTCATTTGTTGTTACTCAATTTTTATTACCCACTATATAACGAAAGCGCGTCAGATAATTATAAAAATTTATGATAGAACATTTAGAATTCCTTTACGTGATAAATGTAATAAAATCAGCAGTGTAGCTATCATGAAAGTACAATACACTCGAGTGTCATAAAATGTGTGAATACAAAAGCGTAATATAAAAATTGCGTTTATTAGCACATAATAAATACATTAACTTTTAACATTAATCATCTGCTGGACGTTTATTTAAAAATTATTACAGTTCTAGATGTTTAAATCAGCTGGATGTCATCTGAACATTATACTCTTACGGCTATTGTCCGAGTTCTTCAGTTTTTTCATCATCAAGATTAAGCTACCGCTCTAAAGCAAAGAATAGATATGTGTTTCTAAGATGTAAAAACTAACTGTAATTTAAGTAATTTATGTGTTTGAATAAGAAAAAGCAAGAATTGTAGCTGAAATCTTTTAATCACGCTGGATTAAAGAATCTCATCAGTATGCCAAAGTAGCTTTTTGTGTATAAACTTGAATTTAAAAAAGTAGGCGTACAATAATTGGGATTACACTTTTTTCGACTTAAAATATTTTATAAGCTTACTTTGATTTATTAAATTATAGAAAAACTTGAATATTTAAAAGCAGACTTAACTTTTGTAATATCTATACAAAGTGTTTTATTAAAGAACGTTGTCATTCAAATAAACCATAGATATAAGGTTATTTAAATGATAAGATGCGATATGTATATAAGAATTTAATGATATACTTATAAAAACACACATACAAATTACTGAAAGTTTGAGAAACAGGTAAAGAAAGACAGAAAAATCTTGCTCGCACACAGGAAAAAAATGCTACTCCTAAATATAATAGATTGAAAATTGAGCTTAACACTCACTTCAAAACAAGAATTCAAAATTAGGAATTTTACTGGTGTTCTTAAACGGATTCCTAAAGAGAACGTTTTAGGTGTTGTTAAGTCTTACGTATGTACCACATCTTTCTTGCTGCATTTCAGATGGCATTTGCATTAATATAGACGAGATTCTTTAATCGTTTAAATTTCCTAAATCCAACATTTTGAAACCAACAGAATTCGTTTTGAAATTATCGTTTTTCCAACCGAGAAAGGTAAGGTTACTTTTCATTATATTAATAAAGTTAATTCTGTTTTGTGGCAATAGAGAGAGATCTCAGTAAGATAAATGAAACTATCAAATATTCTGCGAAGATGATATGGTTCTGAATCCGAAAAGTTAAATTAGCATTTGGTTTAGAAAGTATATACTACCTACACTTCATCTACGCGGCATCTTTCCTCTTCTTTTGAATTTAACGTTTTTATTATAATTTTTGCAATGTTTGTTTTGATTTAGATATATTTACAACAGGTTTATTGTTTGGTTTTGTGATTATCTCAAATTATCCAGTTTTTTGATCTTGTAACCAATTTATATTTTTGTATTATAATAATTTTTTTAGGGTTAATGGTGTATATATTTAAATTAAAATGTTAGACAAGCCAACGAACTTAAACTGAGTTCTTCGTCAGGAAGTATAAATTAAAATGACAATTATAAAAATAAGACATTTTGTACCGCAGACTACAAAATCACAAAAACGTTACCAGAAAACTTTCAGAGAAAATCTTACCAATGCTGAATATCAATCATTAAAAAATCTAAGAAGTAATATGTATTAATCTCATAATTGTACCAGCAGATAAAGAATAGTATATTAAAACACAAGTTACAGAATGAACGCGCTTCAATCATGAGACCGAGTTTCATACACGAGCCGCGCAGCGGCGAGTTTATGAAGCGGTAGAGTGATTGAAACGTATTCTATGACGTGTGTTTTATATCATTTTCTCTATTTTGATACAATAATTAATATTTCTCGTATAATTTTAATTTTAAAACAACATTGGAAAACTTTTACATTTTATTGAATTGGCAATACTTACACTTTGACATATTGAAATTTATGTATTAACCTAAAATTTCATACGAAATTATCTCTTTATACCTTTATAAGTAAATAACTTTGAATTAATAAAACATCTTTATTTGATCTTGGCATCAAAATTTGAATTTCAATTGTTAAATTTTAATACTTTTGATTTCTTTTTCATGTAACGTCAACTTACGATGCAGAGACACCAACTTTGAAAAAACTAACATTACTAAAATTCGTGTAAGAATTTGCTTATTCTTACACGGATTTTAGTGTAAGAATCGCTAATTCTCATGTCGAAATAGAGAAAAAGTTATTGTTTTACTGGATAAAACAGAATGCATTAACAAAGCTTACAACTTATGTACTTAACGATCCGACATTTTACATAATACTACTTAAAAATCCAAATAATTAATTACAAAACTGTTGGAAAAAGCAATTTATCAACTGCGACTGTTAAGAAACTACCCAAACCCAAAATACATAAGCCAAATGCACCTCTTTGACCAATTGTTAGAGTTATCAGGAATAGGCAGGTCAACAGTAAAGTCTCAGGTTATAGTAAATTGCTGCCTTCGTTCAAAATTTTTTACCCATACAATGTGTCTTCCCGTCTTAGTTTGCTTGCTAGTCAAATATCTTCTTCTCAGTTACCTGAAAATGTTATAGAACAGTTTCGCCACTTGAACTTAACTGACGAAACTTTTCATATTCTTTCTTCTATCGATTTGCTATTAGGTGCTGAGGTATACCCTACTATTTTTATCAAAAAGGAAAAGTACATGTTACTAGTTATCCCTTTGCCGTAAACACTTATTTTAGATAGACAATTACAGCTCCCGCAGATATTCCTAATAACAATCACACATTACAAAGTATGCTTATTTTTTCTGAATTGTCTAAAGATTTAAAACGTTTTTGGGAAGTCGAAGAAATTTTTAGAGCTGCACCTTTTTATCCAACAAATGTGAACGTCAAACAACATTTTACTCACAAACGAGACGAAACTGGCAAATATGCTGTATCGCTTCTATTTAAACCTAATTTGAGGTCTTTATTTTCAAATTCATCTCAAGGTTTACGATCTTTGTTAAGATTAGAAACTCGATTACGCAGCGTGCCCCAAAAATTCAAACAATACAATGATTTTATGCAAGAAATGGGCTAGTAGTTATCCAGAAGTTTTATCCGATCTACCCGATGGTTATATCGAATCACAAGAAAATTTCGTGGTATTATGTGCTCTTGTAGTGAAGTAGAAATTAAGGTAACTAAACAGAGATTACAAGTAAGTGGATGATGTTTAAATTAATGTCAACTCTAAAATGTTATGTAAATGGTAAAGAATATTGCTTTAACATGTTTTTGAATGTTTTGTATTACTTGTATGCGTATCTTCGGAGTACAGTAAACGTCGCTTTAAGCCAAGATAAGTTTTTTGGCACATTTTAATATTTTTGTTATTAATTTATTTGTAATAAAATATTATCATTTGTCTATTAATATATTTTGCTTGCATTTCTTTTATTTCTCTTCTATTTCTTTTTTATTTCTATTGTAATTTTTTTTTATTACTGTTAGTTTTGCTCAAAAGTTTTTGTTGTTATGTAACTTTTCTGTAGTTTTTTATTTATATTACTTCCATGTTTTCTCTTTTGCCATCTGCTTCTTCTTATTGCTTGATTTTACTATACTTTTTCTTTGTGTTTTATCTCCATTTTTACTATGTCTACCATCTGGTTCTTTCATGTTTAATGCTGTTGCTTTTGACTTTTTTTGTAGTGTCTCTAAATATAAACAATATTTATTCTACTTAGTAATCTTTTTTCAGCCTTTTATTTTTCTCCGGTTCTTATGCTTATTCCTAATATTGAGCGTTCGTAAAAGTTTGCTCAATTTGCGAACTCGAAACTTTGTTATTTTACTAAAACTTTATTTTTTATTCACCGTTTTATGAAGAGGAATATTCAAGTGGTATTAAGTGTCTTCTATATCCATGTTTTTAAGTACCTAAGGACATTTTGGCTTTTGGATTCAATCCGAAATTAGCATTTTTACATTTACATTTTACATTTATGAAGTTAGAAATCAGACGGAAAAATTTCTTTGTAAGAATGGCATCAAATTCATATTTTTAACCCGACAGGTAAAATCTCTCAAAGTTTTTTTTCTACACGTTCATCTAAAGGTGTATACCAAATTTGCTGTTTATGTGGCTTAGTCTACATTGGTGAAACTGGTCGACATGTTATTACGTTCATTTTAAAACCATAATTTTAGGTAAAGAAATCACATATTTGTAAGTCTGTTCTTGCTAAACATTATTTTGCTATCCGTCACAATATAGATTTTCATAACGTTTTGGTTATTGCGAAATCTCCGTTCTTATCTACTAGGAAAATCCGAGAGTGCGTTTTTTATAATTAGATTAATGTCTATAAACGTCAGGATAAGTTCTTCACCACCTTTGTATATTTTCGTTATTAAGTTACTTATAATAAAATGTTTTTATGTGTCTGTTAATGTATTCGATTTGTATTTCTTCTTGTTCCTCTTCTATTTGTGTTTTTTTTAATTTCTATTGTCGATTTTTTTCTCCACTGCTGTTACTTTTGCTCAAACGTTCTTGTTATGTAAGATTTCTGTAGTTCTTTGTCATATTAATATGTTTTCTCTTTCGCCACCTGCCTTTTTATTGCTTTAGTTTATTATATATTTTTTTTGTGTTTTATCTCCATCTATGTCGTTTTATCATACGTTTTTTTTAATGCTTGACTTTTATCTTTTTCTTTTTTAGTGTATCAAATGTAGACCATCTTTCTTCTTCTTAGTAATTCTTTTTTGGCCTTTTATTTTTCTCTGCCTCTTGTGCTGATTCCTAACATTGAGTGTTCTATCACTCTCAACGCTTTTGTTCGTAAGATTTACTGTCTCTATACATACGTGTCGTATACCTTCTTTTTTAAGTTTGGCGTTTTTTCTCAGTGTGATATGATCTAGGTAAAAATATTTTTCCACCATCTCTGTATCGTAATTTTTGATGTTCATTTAAACATTTTCTTTAGACAGCATCTTTGTGTTTAGAAAGTTTATTTTGATACTGACTTGTTCTGGAATTATTTGCAATTGGTTTACCATGGTGTTTATTTTTTTATCTTGCTACTAATGATAGTGATGTCTTCTGCAAAACGGAGATTATTTAGGAACGTTTCATTTATGTTGATGTTTTTATCTTACTATAGCAGGTTTTTAAAGATGTTCTATTCCCCTTGTCATACTCTTAATCTTTTCCGTAACAAAGTTTTTGTCTATTTGTACCTGTGGGATAACGTTTTCACATACGTATTTTATTAGGTTAGAATACCTTGTATCGATTCTTGCATTGTTTGATGCTATCAAGATTGTCTTTATTTTCATGGATTCGAAGGTTTTTTTTCATAAGCTACAAATGCTATGTCTAGTCGGATGTTGTGTGCTCTGCATTTTACTATTAGTTTTTTTATGGTTTGCAGGTGGTCTTGTAACGCACAAATTGTGGAGGTGTAAGGAAAAACTCACTTTTTAGCTAGCTTTTGTCGTAGATGGTCGTGAGCCAGATTGCAGTATTAAAACAATTGTTTACAGACAAGAGAGAGAGAGAGATACAAACAGATAACAACTGCAAAGTTTTCTCTAAAACTTAATCGTCGGTACAGTACAACGCCACTGCTAAAAAACAATAGCCGCTACATGCAAATATCCTAACAATTACTAATTACACAGTTTCGACAACCGCATATCCTGTATATTGCACATAGATGGTAGTATCGTATCAATTTAAAATTATTGTAGACTTAGAAGCACAGATTAAAGAAATTATCCAAAAGATAATAGTTAAAGCTAAGCGCGTTTGCTTTACAGTATGATCATAGATCAAAAGTTCTCCCGGGCCGCTTTACTCAGTGGTACGAGCGAAATTAAATACTTTGGGGTTTTAATTACACTTTGAACGCTTAAATGCGATGCACGAAGAAGGCTTCTCTAAAAGAAACGTCTCCATAAGATAGATGTTGATGGATGACAAAAATTGTATTGCCTTTTGCGTCTTAGTGCTAATTACACACAACGTACTTAAACAGCAAATGAATGGTTCCCATTCGGACGAAAATCGAACTAAGACTGCGCTCTTTTACGGCTTAAAATTAAGTCACGAGACACTTTCCAACCGACTACGTTTGTATAGTTGTCTAAACGACAGTTGAAGTGTATCAAAATGATTTTAAATCGTTACACTCTTCATAATTTCCGCTTCTTTTACTATTTCATATAAATTGAGTTTTTTGTTAAGCGGTTTGTCAGAATTCTAAAGAGTAACTTGTATGAGTGAGAAAACAAGCTAATTGGTCTATAGGCAGCTGTCTTTCTTTTTGAAAGCCATGATTGTTTTCGCATTTTGTTAAGCTTTGGGTATCCTTACTTCATTTAGGAATTTATTTAGCAAAATGAATTTTTGGTAAGGTTTTTCTCGCATTTTTAAAATTTCTACTTGATTTTATTTTCAACCATGGTTTTCCTGTTTTTTATTTGTTTTAAGGCCGCTCGTATTTCAGCTGTATTTTCCTTCTGATTTTACGTTTTGGATATTTATTCTCTGTATTTTTTTCGGAGTGTTGATCGCTACAATTTTTTGTAAAATCCTTGGATTGTTGTTCAATTATTATTTTGTCTTGTTTGTTTTTGATTTTTTAGAGAAACATGTTTATTTTTAGTATTTTCATATATATAGTATATTCATACATATATGATCAACGGAAAAACATAGTAATTAACTCTTTTGTTAATCGGCGATTAATAATCCCGACAATATAAAAGCGTTTGCTTCTCTTTCTGCACTTGCAACGTTAAAATTCTATCTTTAAGACACTTGCTTGTTAAATAACTATTTTGCACTACTGCAAAATTATGATAACGTTAGACATAAATGGAATAACGCAGTTTGTTGAATTAATTTTGGCAGCAGTAATTGGTAATACGCGTTATGTAACATAAAATTAAATTTTAAAATTATTTCTTTGATTATAGGTTTTTGAATTACGTTGTTACATTTTTTTTAATATTTAGCGGTAAAAGCTTTTTCAAAAATCAAATTACATAAATGCAGCATTGGAAATGTCATAATTGGAAGCTATTATTAACTAATACTTTATTGTCATTAAATAAAAACTCTATATAATTACGTAAATGTAGCAGATTGGCATTCATCATCAACAAAACTGATGCTGAGTATCACAAATTAATGCAAACGGATTTCTACTCTAGTTCACTTGTTAATAAAGATTTTTGAATTTAACAATTACTCTACTGTTATAATACTAATTAATTTTTGTTGTTGTTTAAAACAAGTAGTAAAATTATGCGCAACTCTCTTATTCAAATGTGGATATAAATTTAGTAAAATGTAAGCATTAAAGTCGCAATTACAGCGACACCAGACAACTTAAGCATCTCCCGAGAGAGGTATGAATGTGCGTGTCGTAAGTAATAAGTTGGAGTAAATTTAACGAAGTAAAAATTGTAAATTTCCTTCTACGTTGTTATGTAAATAAACAAAAGTAGCAACATTCCATAAGAATAAATTTGTCTGTTCAGGAGCTTAAGGTATTTGTTTACAATTTAAACATATAAAACATTAGTAAACCGAATTCTAATAGTTTCAGTACAAGACGCTGGATTACTTAAAATGTCTTATAGGTTTTTCAAAAATATACTAAAACAATAATGCAGCTGTGTCGTATTTATTATAGCTGCCGAGTAATGGTTTAGTAGTAGAAATTAAAAAAAAAATATTTTGGGTTTTTAGTGTCTTATAACTTTTCCGATAATTCTAAAGAAACAGTTTACAAATCTGTCTCCCAGGGGAAAGAGATTTTATTTAATGCCGTTTTAAGAATTTACATCGTTAATTAAACAAATTAATTTGACTTTAAAAATATAACCTCTTTGAAATTTGCGCGTAACTAAATGTGAATATTATTGAACAAAATATATTTTAGATTTAAACAATGCTTAAAGTGATAATATTTTTAAAAATTTCAGTAATTCAACAAAAAAATTATGTTATCTACTGACTTTTGTGTTGTAAATCACAATGACGTCAAAATTAATTGTATTAAACTAGAAATAGACCACGGCTGAGAAAATTATTATAACCTGCGCGGCTTACATCGCGAGACGCTTAAGTTATAATACTTCACTTTTTAACCTCGGTATATAATATACTATTTCATCTTAACAAAATTTTATCACTCCCAAAAATAAACTTTACCTGTTTTAGTAATGCATGGGAATTACTCATTACTTTATCTTCACTTCTCGTATACACTACTGCTAATAAAGTTAGATTTTAAAGAACTCTATTTTTAGATTATAGATGAACATTCTGAAAATAGTAAATGGGTGCTTACTAGCTCTTTTTCTATCAAACTATAAAAGTCGCAAAAAGAGATAAACGCTAATTTACTTGTTTCAGGTTGTCATCTTTATAAAACTTTGAACTTTAAATCAAATTTATATTTCTGATTTATACAGGGTGTATCTGAAATACGACTACAAACTCAAGGAATAGTTTCCTTGTGGCGTTAAATAGAATTTTTTTCTTTAAAGAGTTGGTCTATAATGGCCCAGCTTTGAGATATTTGCAATTAAAGTAAAAATCCTGACGATCTAAACAAATGTAAATTTTTCTTGATTGTAACTATACGGTAAACGATGGGTAAATGCTGTAAAATCCGTGAAACGTATTGATGTATTGTATTAATTCTCGTTTTCTTTAATTTTCCATCATCTATAAACTCAATTGTTAATAAGATAATTAAAGCAGATAGTAATGTTTATTTCTTAGCATTATTACTGACCTAGTTTAACAAAATGTACTTTGTGTACACGATCACGTTTATCTTTGGTTGTAACCAAAACAAGACTTTAGATAATTAAATGCAAAATTCAGCTTTCTTAGAATTGAATTCGACAATCTGATTTATTTCTGTCTCGATTTTCCAACGGATTTCTTTAGTTGATGCTAAGTAATTCG
Source organism: Aquatica leii (assembly GCA_035610365.1). Taxonomy (NCBI): domain Eukaryota; kingdom Metazoa; phylum Arthropoda; class Insecta; order Coleoptera; family Lampyridae; genus Aquatica; species Aquatica leii. The sequence continues at coordinate 46,589,683 of CM069435.1, read as the reverse complement.
TGTAAACGTACTTGTACTTGATAATATTTAATTTAAATTTTTTTATTAAGCACAACTGCAGAATACAGTGATACTTGTTACAAGCTTTAGCTGGTTACGAACCTGCACGGCCAACTCTCAACAGTCGGAGAGAGGGTAGGGTTGCTAGAGGTAAATAAAAGATAATTAAGGGCGCCAGAGCCTATCCAAAGTAAGTTCCTGCTTGCTCACCACAGGAATGGTAATAAACTTGTAACTAGGTGGGAAGTTCGTAACTGCTGAAAGAAACGACTAAAATGGAAAAGAAACTCGATCATTAACAACAATGGTACTTTAATTCCTCTATAAAAATAAATGTAGTAACAATTAAGTAGTTCAATATAAGTCCGTGCTGTAGAGAATATAGAACAGAGAATAGCAGCAGGATCGGCAACTTACACTACACGTCAAACAAGCGTGTAAGGACTATAACATGTATATAATTTTATCAACAAGTAACATTAACAATGATGATTGATTGTAGATATAGGCAGCAAGCGATAAGTAATTTATCTAACTTAATTTAGTAACAAACACAAGTAACAAATCAATTAGCACGTACAATTAGCAAATATAATAAGTCGTGGAGTTACCGTAGCGATCACGTATAAATAAGAAAAAATTGACTTACCAAGTTCCAGAGTGCTGTCAGAAAAACGTTTTTCCTACGGCCTCCTACAATTAAACTTCCTGAAAATATAGACGTGTCTACCTGGCGACTCACAAACTACAAATAAAGACACATTTAAAGGACAGTAAACGAACCGACACTTATCGTATGCTGTTACATTACGGTACGAATATGATGGTATTAAACAATTTCTCCGAATAGAATTCCATCAAATCCAATAATTAGATCTTCCGGAGAAGGTAATAGTCATCGGTGTTAAGTTACGGCCTTCGACTCCGAATTCCCTCGTATTCGATAATTAGAATCTCCCAAATAAGGTGATCGTCACCAAAGTTAATTTATGGCCTCGAATATTTGTTTGAAGAAATAGTAATACGAAACGGACTCCTCATTAATAAGTAATAATTAGAACTAGATATGCGCACGTGGCGGAAGGCTGTCAAAATACAAGAAATTACAACGAAGTTTTAATAAATGAAAAGTTACAATCTTACCCGGTGTCGACGCAAACAAATTTTACATGTATTTCACTTATTGATTGATCACCATGGTGGTGTATAATTGTAGAAGAGGTTTACTTGTCAAATCCACCGGCCATTTCAAGTAGTTTCCAAGTTGAAGAGCACGTCGTAAATGACAGTCACGCGTAAAAGATAGTTAGCGGTTGTCAAAACTCGAATCTAATTTCACGTCGCAAATCCATAGGCGTACCTAACGAAGATTTCAACCGTAACAACAAAGGCGTACGTAATGAAAATTACCGTAACAGATTCCCCAGCAAGATAAAAGCGTGGAGCGAGAATAACGAAAACAAAGCTAAAATGAAGACAGAAATTTAGGCATACGCCAAGGACAGAACCCTAAAATCCAAAACCAACCCAATTCCAAGAAACCCAACCCCGTGTAATCTCATCAGATTACCACAAATACAGAAGAGACAGAGCTTTTCCAGAATCTTAAGAATGCTGACAACCAAAACTGTAACAGAAGCGCCGGAAGCGAAAGGTACCTCCAAGAAACCAAGAGTATTTTGATCTAAAAGCAAAGAAGAATACCACCATGGTTTACTAATTTCCGAAGCGCATAAAGCGATACCAAAAGTAAGGTACAAACAATCAGTAACCCAATACAGTAAGGATGTAAGTATCGAAAGAATTCCAGAGAAAAGAAAAGAATATAGGAAAGGTAGAAGTTTAGACAAGCGTCCAGGACTAAGTATTCTAAAATCCCCTTAAGCCCCAACCCTTAAGTACAAATATCAAAATAAGTAACCCAAAATCCCAAGTACTAATAATCCCCAGAACTAGAACTCGAAGAAAAGAAAGAAGAGGAGAGAAAAGAACGTAAGAAACTATCAGTTGCTAAGCGAACCCTTGTCAATTATCGGTCACTGTGTTGGACTGTAACAATGAAACTTACAAGCCGATAAACGGAATAGAATATCCCAAGAAAAAAACCAAAGAGAACAGTAGCAAAAGAGATATCCCAAGAATGACTAACAACATCCAGAAAAGCCGAGCAAGCGGAAGTACATAAAGTACAGAAAACGGAGTTGTAGTCTGTTCCAAGTTTCAGACTTACACAGCAAAACGAATAACTTACTAAGCCCAAAGTAGCAAAAGAAAGAATTAGCAAAAAGAAAAATAAAGGAAAAGAATATGGTTGCAGAGGATCCAAGAAAATAAAGAAAGACTAAGCTTAAGCAGAGAGAAGAACTTTCAAAGCAACCTCAAACGAAACCAGAAGAAAAAGAAAAAGTATGGGTCAATCAAGAACAGAAAACTTCACTTGCCAATTAAGCATCGTGAGTCAGTGCTCGTTGCGTTGGGGTGTCACGCGGAACCTAAATGCCGAAGAACGGATTAGAATATTCCCAGAGCCAAAAGAAACCCAAAGAAAAGGAATATACTAACGGTGACTAACAACATCAAAAATGCCGACTAAGCGGAAGTACAGAGTACAAGAAGCGACGTTGCAGTCTATTCCAAGTTTCAAACCAAAAACAACAAAACAAAACCCACTAAACCTAATAAAGCGAGAAAAGTAAATGAGAAAGAAAGCAAAAGAAAAGAACCATAGTTGCGTGAATACTAAAGAAAGAAGTTATTAAAAGAAAATACCCAGAAAGTATTCAAGCAACAAATCCAGATAAAAGAAAAGCGAAAGAGATAATTGCCCTAAAGACAAATCCCAAAAAGCGAAAGAAAAAATCAAAAGTAAGAAAGACAAGAAAGGATAAAAAGAAACAGACGGAGAAAGATAAGACAAGGTGTAAATGTCTGATTCGTTCTTCTCTCCGTAGAAGAAACGAAAGGGAGTGACCAGCCCTTCAATGCCCAACCAACCGCCCATAGAATAGAAAAACAAGGTATGAGAAAATGTATCAATATTAGTTATAGAACGAATGCGTACCAATTGGTGTCTCAAATTGGAAAGTATATTTTACGAGTTTAAGGCCGACGAGCGGAATAGAAAAGTCAAGAAAAGAAAGACCCAAATCCCAAAACCAGAAGAAAGAATTCTATAGCTGACGTACCGATCCAAAATGCCGACTAAGCGGATATAAATATATACAGACGGAAAGGTAGTCTGTCCTGAAGTAAGATGGAGAAGAAAGAAACCAAAACAAAAGTACTAGAAACTTAAGCAAAGAAAAGAAAATCGGTGACAGCAATATGAGAAGAACAATTGGGTAGCATCCAAGCTACAACCAACAAGATACCGACGACGTATCTAAAGACTCGAACCACTAAAACCGAAAGAAAAGAACCAAAAGAATGGCAAAGGTCGAAAGGCAAAAGTCCAAAAGTGAATCCTAGCACTTACGACGCTTGCGACGCCGATGAAAGCGAAGAGAACGATTAGCAGAGGGAGACAACAAAGAATAATTAGAAACGACTGAAGAAGGAGATGCAAAAGCAATAGCAGCGGCTTTTACATCCGGCGAAACAGCACGATCCTTATGTAGACGCGTAAATCTTGTAGCAACACTAGTGTTGGAAAGCTTCGTTCTACTTGTCAAAATGTGACGTGACCTAAAAGGATTGCTACGCTGTGCGTTCGAACAAGAACAGTGACGTATGAACTCAGCAACCTTGGGTCTCATATGAGGCCAGTAGAAGTGATAGCGAAGAGCTTAACGTACTCCTAACACTGCGGTGTTCTACGCTCAGATGGAAGATGGTGATCGTGGATTAATTGTTTGCGTTGTTCCGAAGGAACAACTAATTTCCACACGCAAGAGTCAGATGAAGATATGCGTACACGTTTACATAGAAGACCTTTCACAAGACACCAACGAGAGAAACGACGAGGACAAGCAGAAACTCTAGAAACCAAACCTAAGTACCAAGGATCGTTAGTAGGCCTAATAATCCTAGAAACTGAAGAAAAATTTGGAGGAAGAGAAGCTAAAGAACGAACAGGACGTACAAGTTTCTCAGTTTTAGAACGACAGTGTATACACGTATTAGACTCAGTAGTTATAAAAGAAGGAAGGGGAGGAGTAGTAAGAGAATCAGCAACCGTATTAACAGAAACTGCGGTAGTAGCAGTATTAATCACAGATGATTCTAGAAGTAAGTCATTCCTTTCGGATGTTATAAGACTACGAGAATTGCTACGGTTAAAGTTCAACTCCAAACGTTTGCCTAAAGAAATCAATTGAGAAAAGGATGTAATATCCACCAGTGCAAAATGAGATTGATACAAAGGAGCCAAGTTGCGGCGTACGATTTTAAGCTGCGTCTTCTCCGAGACTGGTTCTAACAATTGCATAAAAAGATATTGCATAGTAGCAACGTACATCACAATAGGTTCCTTAGGTTCCATCACTCGATTACGAATAGTATCCATTAACCTTTCATCATAATCTACAGGCAGAAATTCAGCTTTCAGCATCGCAGTAACCTCTTTCCAAGAACGCAAAGTATGTCGTCTACTTCTAAACACAAGAAGAGCTTTACCCGATAACACATCCGAAGCTGAAAGAAAAAGTTGGTGTTGAGAAACTTACGAGACAGACACAACTCATCAATACGAATAAGAAACTCCATTAGTACAAACGGATCTTCACCAGAGAAAGTAATATTCCAATTAGCCAAATCCATTTCCGAATCAGAGTCTGATGAAGTAAGAAGTGGTGGTTCTTTATCTGAAGAATACATAGCTACAACAATAACAAGTAAACAAGAAATTAACCAAAGCAGTTAATTACGACGAAAAAAACTGCCACCACGTGCCTGACAAGAATTCAAAATAACCGTAAGTACCAGCCGTATTACTACCCAGTAAGTAATTCAATAAGAAAAAAAACAACTTAATCGACGTAGTCGAGTCAATCCAAAAATCAAAACGAAGGTCCGATTAAAAGAAACGTAAGCAAAGTGCTAATCTACAGTCAAACTGCAGCACTAAAGAAAAATACAGAAAAAGTAAAAGTTAATGAAGTAACTCAGACGTCAAGTCTAGCAGCAATAACTAAGTAAAGAAAGCAAAGTAAAATCGAACCCACGTAAGACTAAGAAAAGAATCAATAAAGCTAGAAGAACTTATGATCGCACACACTAAATCGATAGCAAGTAAACAATAACATAAACTACCTATTCCTGCTAGTAATTCTACAGTAATTAGAGAAAGAAAAAATCTAAACAGCAGAAAGAATTATATCGAATGAGAAATTCCAAAGAAAAAGAATCGAAAAGTCAGGTAGCCAATTTGCTACACACTAAGTCTAGAGAAATTCGACAGTATAAGTTAATCCTACGCTAATCACAATTAAAGAAAATAGCTAAAAGCAATGTAGAGAAATGAGAAATTCGAAATGAGATAATCGAGGCCCCACGTTGGGCGCCAATTTGTTACAAGCTTTAGCTGGTTACGAACCTGCACGGCCAACTCTCAACAGTCGGAGAGAGGGTAGGGTTGCTAGAGGTAAATAAAAGATAATTAAGGGCGCCAGAGCCTATCCAAAGTAAGTTCCTGCTTGCTCACCACAGGAATGGTAATAAACTTGTAACTAGGTGGGAAGTTCGTAACTGCTGAAAGAAACGACTAAAATGGAAAAGAAACTCGATCATTAACAACAATGGTACTTTAATTCCTCTATAAAAATAAATGTAGTAACAATTAAGTAGTTCAATATAAGTCCGTGCTGTAGAGAATATAGAACAGAGAATAGCAGCAGGATCGGCAACTTACACTACACGTCAAACAAGCGTGTAAGGACTATAACATGTATATAATTTTATCAACAAGTAACATTAACAATGATGATTGATTGTAGATATAGGCAGCAAGCGATAAGTAATTTATCTAACTTAATTTAGTAACAAACACAAGTAACAAATCAATTAGCACGTACAATTAGCAAATATAATAAGTCGTGAGTTACCGTAGCGATCACGTATAAATAAGAAAAAAAATTGACTTACCAAGTTCCAGAGTGCTGTCAGAAAACGTTTTTTCCTACGGCCTCCTACAATTAAACTTCCTGAAAATCTAGAGGTGTCTACCTGGCGACTCACAAACTACAAATAAAGACACATTTAAAGGACAGTAAACGAACCGACACTTATCGTATGCTGTTACATTACGGTACGAATATGATGGTATTAAACAATTTCCTCCGAATAGAATTCCATCAAATCCAATAATTAGGATCTTCCGGAGAAGGTAATAGTCATCGGTGTTAAGTTACGGCCTTCGACTCGAATTCCCTCGTATTCGATAATTAGAATCTCCCAAATAAGGTGATCGTCACCAAAGTTAATTTATGGCCTCCGAATATTTGTTTGAAGAAATAGTAATACGAAACGGACTCCTCATTAATAAGTAATAATTAGAACTAGATATGCGCACGTGGCGGAAGGCTGTCAAAATACAAGAAATTACAACGAAGTTTTAATAAATGAAAAGTTACAATCTTACCCGGTGTCGACGCAAACAAATTTTACATGTATTTCACTTATTGATTGATCACCATGGTGGTGTATAATTGTAGAAGAGGTTTACTTGTCAAATCCACCGGCCATTTCAAGTAGTTTCCAAGTTGAAGAGCACGTCGTAAATGACAGTCACGCGTAAAAGATAGTTAGCGGTTGTCAAAACTCGAATCTAATTTCACGTCGCAAATCCATAGGCGTACCTAACGAAGATTTCAACCGTAACAACAAAGGCGTACGTAATGAAAATTACCGTAACATACTGTTTTATTGTACAATGAGTGTATATATAACCTCCACACCAAACGTAGATTGTGAGTTGAGCGATATTCTACAGTTTGCTTCAATAAACTTTATTTTGGTGTAAGGACTTAGAGAAACTGGAGGTGTTTTTCTTACCTACAAAGACTCTGGTCGAGAAAAACCACCAAGTCTTTTCGATAAAATCAAAACTTTAATATTTGTCTTTTCAATGTATGTGCAGTTATTGTAAATTGTAGATGATCGAATACGAAGTAGCACCAGAGAAATAGGTCGTGCAGTTAACGTGTCCCATAGTCCGCTACATCGTGTTTTAAGGATTTTTTCTCTGTACCTTTACCAAGTTCAACGACTCTAACAGTTAATCGACATTGATTTTGTACCGCGACTTGAGTTTTGTAAGTGGTTGCAGCAATACGAATTTTGATCCTAACTTGTGTGCCAAAATAATATTTTCCCATGAGTGTTGTTTTATACGAAATGGAAGGCTGAATTTTTACAACACGCACGTTTGAAATGAAGAAAACCCTCATTATATTCAGTAAAATAACTTTCAGTAGCGGTTTTCTATTAATGTTTAATGACTTATCCCTTGAAGTTATCAGAAAAATGTGATTTATGCACGATAGAGCTCTTCCGGATGTAAGTTGTCCCGTTTCCGATTTCTTAAATATAATTTTTACTGGTTGTTGGATCGGAAGAAACAGCACTACATGCTGGTCAGCTTGTAGGCCAGATATTAACCCTATAGATTTTTTTCTGGAGCTATGTGAAAGGTGAAGTATACAAAACCTGTGTAAATAATAGACAAGAGCTGCAAAATCAATTTTTACGGCAGCAAATGCAATTAGAGAGAATGTGCAATTATTTACGCGAGTAACGAATTATTTTCGGCGACGTTTAGACGTTTGTGTTTTATCCAATGGATGAGGTATTATATAGTGTACTTGAATAAATGAATGTGCAGAATAGCAATTTATGTAACCACAGTATTTTAACTACGCGTATCCTAAACATTATTTTGTATTTATTTTTATTTTTGTGTCAGCACATCGCTGACAAAGAATTTGCACTTCTTAGAACAGTTTATTTTTATTCATGGTGGTAATTAGATACATCTTATATAATAGCAATTACAGCATTCCGGTCATTTGTTCCACATAAATTTGTATTTCTACTAATGTATGTGACCTGCAGCTTAAGGTCAAATTCGAAGGAAACGTGAGACAGATGTTTAAAAAGTTTACTAGATCTGCGAAGGAACAGCTTACCAAAATGTTTCAAACTTTTAAACGTTACCGGGATTTGACCTTCGGTCTGTTACACTACGCGACGACGAAAGAAACATTGTATAGGTCGCATTATTAAAACATGTATTTACCGCATAGACCATTATTACAAAAAAACATGATTGTTTGCTGCAAAAGGCAAAATCAAAGTAAAAGTTTAGTAAGAAGTCGTGATTGTACTTGAAATTGTAACTATGTATATTTTGCAGTGAAATTACTTAAACTTAAAAAACAAAAACATTAGGATAATTAAATGTAGATTTTAAACTGTACTTGATTGAAATTAAATCGTATAGATTAACAAGTCAAAACTTTAAGTTACTAATAATTTTTTCTACGACTAGCAGATAATACGATACATTGTATTTTTATTTGCGATTAGGCAACGTTGTGCATTGTGTTTGAGCAGTTTTATTTCTGTACAGGTCAAAGTCATTATCCTACAGGTCAAAGTTATTACCGTAGAGGATAATAAATTACATGAACAATTATAAAATTTGAAAACGAAATCATTTAGAATCGCGTGAATACTACTGCATTAGTTTCAACGGAACGTATCGAGTAAAAAATGTTTGGTTTATAGATTTAATATTTTAGGTTGTTTGCAAACGTTGGTATTTAGCGGTAACTCTCTTGTAATTAGATGTTAACATATTTTAGAAAAACTAATTTTAAGGTAATTAGAATAATTAAAAACACCTCATTTGCAACCTTACTACTATGACGAAATTCTAAGGATCATCTGTTTAGAAACTTTACAGTTACTTTTTTGAACTGCACGACAATTCAGAGGAGATTATTCATCTTTTGGCATTCATCGATAGTTGCAAGATGTTTCTTCCGAACATGCCTGTTCAGTTTTCATAAGTATTCATGTAGGTATACTTTTATTATGTATTACATTACGATTTTATAAAAAGAATATATTCACACAGCGTTGCTACCTTGTTAAAAAAACAATCATAAACACTTTGTACTTACGTTATAAATAACATAAGGTAAATATTATCAAAAACAGATTGTTACAACTAGTGCAAATCATTGGTTTATACATTAAAAAATCACATATTTAAAAGTAATTATAACCAAAAACAGTTAATCGTCGTTATTTGCACTTCTGTAATTGACTTCTTGTTACAATACATGTGTTTTGTTGAAAGTGTCTTTTTGTCGCAATATTTCTTATATTTAAATGAATTTCACAGTAGATTGTTGCAGCATATTAGATCTAGTAATTAACTTTATTTTGCATTTTTAAACAAATGTTTTTTATAAAAAAATTAAAAGAGTTTTTACTCCAAAACAATGCTATTAAAAAAAACACTAATTCTTTAATTTTTTTGTTACATTCTTAGATCATAAAGCTCCATTCATAATAGTAAACGTATTAATTACAAATTGTCTTTAAAACATTTAGAAATTAATTTTATTGGATTTGTAAGTCGTATTCACATGTTATTCTGTTGCAGCTTCTAATAAAATGACGTTGGCATAACATACCAACATAGTATTTGTCGGAAGAACTTGAAAACTTTCTTAACAATTCAGGCTTTTGCATAAAAAGATTTCTTTTATGTACTGGCTGTAAAAGCAAAATGTTGTAAATAATTAATACTTCTTAAATTGACTCGTTCATATTAACTTTTACCTGAAATCAATGTATTAAAAAAAAAAGATATGATTTGAGGTTAACTAAAATTGCATGTATGCAAATAACGTAAATGATACTTCAAATTTTTCTAAATAGAGGTAAATGGCTAAAAGTCAAATAATAGTTACACTTATAACGCGTGGAATACACACTGACATTATTGAAATAAAAAATATATAAAGTTTTGACATATTATTTTTTAATTGTCATTTTAGGTATTATTAAAGGAACTACCAACACAAATTTGACTTGGATTAATAATTAAACATATAGTCGTAGAAAAAGAATAGTGTATAATTTGTAAGGAATTATGAATTGCAATTTTTTATAATCTTTGGCAATGACAACGATTCCTTAGTCATTAAGTTTAAAACCTGATTTATTTACATTTTGTACCAAATGTACTACAAAAATTTGTTAATACTTTGGATTTAGAAGACACTAATACGTGCTAAAGTTAAACATCTTGATGAAGTGACGGATGTATCTCAATTCGCTACGTTTTCGTGACATGTGAACCCGGTGAATTGTTTTTTCTTATCAGGATTTTGCACAGAAACGTATCTTGTTGAATCCTTAGTTCATCGCGTTTTCTCAATTTCCGAACTCAAAACTTTGTTATCTTCTAGAACTTTGTGAACGAAGTGTCTCTTATGCGTCTTTTATATCGTGTGGTCTTGTCGGTGGTGTGTTGTAAGCAATTCTTTTTATGTATCTTTATAAAAAAAATCTGGTAAGTTTAAAAAGTGTTCGTACTATTTAAATTAATGAAGCTATAGCCACTTAAATTTTTTAATTAAAAGGTTTTAATTTTTGAACACCCTGTATAAAATCTAAAGTTTATTATAATTGCGATATAAAATATGATCTATTGTTAAACTTCACTGTAAATTTTTTTTTCCACGGGGTTACTGCATAAATATTATTTCTTTAATCTTATGACTACCTTAATTCAGTTTTAAATATTTTTGACTGTGTTTGACTATATATATTTTCTTAAATGTGTATTTATATAGATATTAATTGTCATATATGTCTATATTCTTGATCATTTTAGAATATGTTTACTTTCAACTCGAATACGAAGTTGGCATTTTCGGCTTTTTATAAGGTACCAGATTATATACAAATACTTTTGCGTAAGAATGCCATCACACTCATCTTTAACTTGGCAGTCAAAACCTATTAGGTTTATACTTTTTTAAAATAGAAAATCTCAACACTGTTTACTTAAGGTGTATACTTGTTTTTTTTATTTATGTAGCTTAGTTTACATTGGTAAAACTAGTCGTTCTAGAACAAGTGGCTATTATAAAACAAGTTATATTTTTAAGTCTGCTGTTGTAAAACATTTCTTACTACTAGTTTCAAAATCGTCTATGGCAACACAAAGGCGGTTATCAAATCCGCATAATTCTTTATTTCAAAAAATTTAGACAGTATATAAAACAAGCATACTAATAACAATTATTCCGTAGTTTTGAACTATCACATAATTAACTTTCTTCATACGTCTTTTTTTTGTAGTTTAGGATCAGATTTGATTAAGAAAAAACTACTTAATTATTGCTTTTTATTATTTTTCCTCGGATGTTAATTTTTCCGTTAGTATTTTTCTATCTTGTTTCATTTTTTATTTGTTCGAATCTTTCTAATGTTGTTTTATTTTGTTTTTTCTCTCTATTTGTTTGTATGTTTATGTTACAAAGAATTATTGTTGTTTCTCAAATACACAATTTTTGCAATATTTTATTGTTTTAAAGTATACTCTCATTCTACGCTTTTTTCGTTTTCTATGTTGCAAATTGCGACTGGTGTCGGAGATTGCTCTTCTACATCTTTCTACATCTGTAACTTTAGTTTTGTCTTTTGTATGTGTTTTTTTAAGTTTATTGTATACACGATTTGAAATAGCTTGCAAGGTATTTCTCAGCATGTTAGTGCACGACTGCAAAGTATATTAAGTTTGAAAAAAATAATTCTTAAGCGACAATGCATTGTTCTCTTAAACATTGTTTTGGTGTCTTTCTTGTTACGACACAAACAAAAACAACATACTACTTTCGTACTAATTTCTGTCGTTTGAGAATAAACCTTTAGTATTGATATTAATAGATTTTACAATTACAATTAAAGTTTACAAAAAGTTATTGTTATTGAAACATTCGTGAAGTTTTTTGTAAATTTCGAAAGCGTTCACGTACTTTTTATCTATTTCTAGAACGTTCACGAAAGAATATAGAATATTCTCGAAAGATGTCAGATGTATAAATGCGGTACAAACAAATCATAGGTCAGTTATTTCAGTAATTCAAAGTCGACAGTGTTAAGAAGGTTATTCAAGTTTAAATAAATAAGTGATTAACGCGTGTCGAAATAAATACAACGAATTAAAAACGTGCGTGACTTTAATGTAAAGAAGTGTAATTTTTTCGATAAACAGAAGTTATTTGCGGACATTATCTTTTGAGTGATAGTACTATATAAATTAGTGTAAGTGTTTTTATTAAATATCGTTAGATTTAATTAGTTCCGTTAGTTATAAACGTGTAAATATTTTTTAGTATAAATAAATTAGTTTTGCGATTTTGATAACAATGGATTAACATAAATAAAACATGAAGCACGTATAGTATACTTTGCTGTAAAGCTCTTTTATGTTCTCGTAGGTATTCGATTTTGACTAATATCGTTTCGTTTACGAATTTACTCGTGCTCTTAACCTTTTAAGATACTTTCAAAGTATTTCATAGAGAATCGTATTGTAAAAGTAACCAGTTTAGATGCAAAAGGGTATTCGATATTGTTGTTCTTGCTTGAGAAGAAGATAGCGTAATGAATAGGAATAGCTGAAATAACACTAACGCCTTAAAAGGAAATTGAGATTAGCTTCAAGTTTCATAGGGTTTTCGAAAGTCGTTGTACTTAAACGGGATTACTACTCTTTTAATCAATTTTTATGTGACCTTTACGTTATTGTCTTACATCCCGTACGGATAATTAAAGATTCATGGATATGTGTTAAGTTTTTATCGGGTGAGGTTGTATAAATTTGAATGTTAAAACGTTCTACCTTTAAAACGGAGGGCGAAAGTCTTGTTTGAAAGTTTTATGTACTTTTTTGTTACTGTGGCTTTTCGAATACGTAAATCAATGTTAAAACTGGCACTTTCGCGTTTTGACGTCGCTCTAAAATCCTTTTGCTTTTGAATTACTCTTTTCGCTTTCTTTCAATCAAGTTAACGAAAAACATTTTAAAATTGTAGATACGAAGTTTAAGAGAAATAGAATTAAAATTATTTTTGAGCGATTTTTTTTTAAATTTTGGTACTTAAAAATTAAATTTAATTATTTATTTATGCATTTATTTATTATATTTTTATTTATACTTAAAAAAAACAAATTATGGTTAAAAAAACATACATTTAATTTACCCAGCTTGGGTTTCTACGTTCCTTACAAGTGATGAAATATCAGAGAGATTTTGATTTGCCAAAAAAGTATTCAGAAAGCGTTCATTAAAAACATTTTGTATTGTAAATCTAAATTAATATACAATTGACAATTAGGAGGTTTATATCTTTAAAACACTATCATAAATATTTTAACATTTTATATGAAATATTTTTGTTTATAATACGGATCTAATACTACAACCTAACTTAGTTTTATGTATTACAAAATTCTCGGACTTAATTCTTATAGAGTTTTTGAGCACCAATTAGCAAAACTGCTGAAGGCTCACCAAAGATGAAACGAAAGCTTTTTCAGGAGCAAAAAAAATAACATTTAGTTAATGGTAAGTTAGAAAACAGAAAAAGTGAAAAACAAACAAAACCAAACGTAGAAATGTAAAGAAATTTACTTCAAAATTACCTGACATTAATAGTAGTTCTGAGTTTGAGCGTAAGATAAAGGTTGAACATTCCGAAGACAATGCTATTGAAGTAGTGGTAGTCGTGGAAAATGAGTTGGTTATTCTAAACTGCGACGGTCAGTTTTATTCTGGTATTGCCACTTAGAAGAAATAAGGTTTAAATCAATCATATAAAAAAGTAGATTATTTGCATTTTGCTGGCCTAAAAAACCCTATGTTTTTATTGCAAAGAGTCTGAGATCATAAAAACTATCGCGAAACAAGAAAGGCTCATACACTGTTTCAAAAATGGGCATATCTTTATTTCGCTCAGAAAATATGAACAAACTTCTGTATTACTTTTGACATAGTTTGATTACATTCCTATAGCATTTGCATTTATTAAGATAACCTCTAGGTTGAACGAACTTGTAGCTGAAAGTATAGCGGATGATTTAGTTATCTCAAAATATTTATAATACTTTCAGGTTAGAACATCCAACGGGGTGGTCCAAGTATCTCAAAATTCTGGGTAACACCACGACCTAAAAAATATGTCAAACTCTAGGATGGTTTCGTGGGTTTTGGCGCGTCTATTAGTGATTGAGAAACTTAAAACATAACTTTATTCTCCTAAATTTTATACAACTAACACAGGTTTAGCTTTCAACATTATAATAAATTTTCTTCTCTGACGGTTATGGAGCCACCGCATCCTCTCCCGTCACAAACGTAAAATTTAAATTCAGTCTCACAAAACAAAAACTATATAATCAATTTGTGTGCAGTTAAGTAAACTGGTAGAGGAGGTACCTATTTAAATATAACTGGGTACGCATATGAGAAAATTAGTTGTTTCTAGCTCCATAACTAATTAAATGACGAGTAATGTAAAAATGTGGCTCTGTTACCTACATCCACCTTACTTTTCATTTCTTAAATAAATGCATTAAAACAATAACGAGACAAAAAATGAGAACCACTGAACTAGAGCAAGTCTTAGTATGATTCTACATTAAACTGAAAGTTATTATTCCGACACGTAATAGAGCAGCAGTTTTTGTTTTTGTTTATTCTTTGACACACGCATGGCATCATTATTGTTGCATTCGCATGAACTATTTAAAAAATTATTCATATTCATCCGATTTTCTTAATAATTTTAAAAAAAATATTAGTTTGTCATCAAAGTCTATCATAAACATTCAGTATTTTTTTAGTAAAAGTTTAAAATTAGAGTGCTTTCATGTGATATATCCAGGTTCATTGTTGCAATATTTATGATCTCTAAAATAATCTAAAATGCTGCCACGAAAAGTGTTTCCATTTTAAGGACTGGGTAACCCATAAAATATCATACAATTTTAATAGCTGCCGTTCAATTATTATTGAATTTTTTGTACTTTAATTTTGCATATAGTTCTTATTTTTTTAATTTTTGATGTTTCTGCAAAGAAACACTCATTTTAATAATTTTTACTTTTCTCTCTTGAGTTAAAAGATTTTGACCTGAAACTTGGCATACTTATTCTTGTTAGTAAGTACAATAAAATGACACAGTTTGATTATAGTCAACTAAATATCAAAGCAGATAAATGAAAAAAACCAAATGTAAAACACCAATTAATCACAAAATCATGGTAAAAAGCTTTATAACTCAATAATACGAATTTGTATTGCCTCAATATTACCTCATAACATGTAGTGCATGTTTTTACATCGAAAGATGTTTAACTTACAGTTTAATTGTATATAGTTTTCGATAAAAGTAAAAAATTGCATTTCATTTTATCCACACAAAGTTCATAAACTGAGAAATTAGGTAGGCGGAGTTAAAGGTACAATAGTCATCTTACCTGACAACTATAATCCGCTTAGCGTTGTATTCAAACTAACGTAAACCAACTTAAAGTAAAAGTTTGAATGTAAACACAGGTATATTATTTTATATTGAACTCAAATATCATATTATGCATAAATATATTTTTTTAAGCGGTATTGCGTAGTATGAAAAAATCTGGAATTTCTGGAATAGGTCTAAAGGAATTTAGAATGTGCACCTAATTAAAATAATTGCATCTATATTATCAAAAAATAATTTTGTAACTTATATTAATGGTTTGTTTATAAAGACATTATGGTTATCCGACATATAATACAAATACATATACTATACAATGAATCTTACAACATAAATTCAAGCTAATTGACAATTTTGTGTAACTAATCTAGAAAATACAATTCAAAGTTACTTAGATATTGCATAGTTTCTTTTTAATTTTGACACATATCTCGCGTTCTTAGACCTCGTGGTATTCTAGGATTTGCTAGCTCTGGCAAAGCACAGTTTTGCCAAAATGTAATTAGTTTCGGTAGCATCACATTATCCCAAAAATATGTATCCCTTTTAATTTCAATGAATTCTAAGTCGACATCAGTATACAATATCAAATATGCAGATTCTTTATCACAAATATTGAGCTGACCTTGTATCTGATAAAAATATTGATGTCGTTTTTTAATAAAAAGTTGATCGTTTATGTATTCAACACACAATGATTTTTTTTTCGCGGCTTCTCTCACACTTTCTGATCTGCACGCATACAAACATTTCACTTCAATGACTTTATTATTATCACTTATCCCATCAGGACTAGCACCGAGAAAGCAAAGGTTAGGACACACAAAAAAACCACAATCGTGCACTTTAACGTTTGATAAAGTCTCAAATTTTTTAATGGCAATTTTTTCATTTTCTATACCATACTGAATAGCTTTTGTTTTCAAATTACAATTTCGGTAAAATAATTCTTTTATTAAATTGTGGGAAGGAGTTGATGATCGACGTAAACAAATTTTGCCAAAAGAAGAAGCAGTTAGTCGATTCCGTCTTGCTTGATACCACTCAACATTTTCCTTTTGGCCTAGAGTTTTTCTTTCTAGCTCACATATGTCGACGTTATTTATATCCCTCATGATTATGGCTTTCTGAACTTCCAGTTCTTCGGGATTAAGATCTGGTTTAGCAGCATTTGTCCCATAATCCATATCTTCCTGCTGAACTATTTTAATTTTGCGTTTTTTACTGTTTTTGGTATTTTTTTCTTTTTTTCTTTTTGTGCAAAATTTATTTAAATATTGTTTGTTCAGTTTAGTTGAAAACTTGTGAAATGATACACCACAATTGTAAGATAAACCGGCACCAAAACATCTAGTTTTATATAATCCTCTTTGAACTAGATTACTTCTTTTCCCTCCATTGAATTTAGCTATTAAGGCCATATACCTTTCTGCATGATTAGTGGTAACATTTTGACTTAATCGATCAGCTTTTCTTACAACATTGTCACATATTTTTAATACTTCTTTAAAAATCTCGCTTGATTCTAATAGTGGAGTTATGTTATTTGTAGTGTCTTCTTTTTTAGAACACACGTCTAATCTACAATATTGATGATCTCCAAAAATATGTCGAGCAGAATTTTTTATGTCTATTCGCAAATTGGTAATATCTGGTGTACGTGCTATTATGGTTCTAATTAAACAACTAAAACTAGAAATTTTTGATTTAATGATATATACACTAGAATTACCGTCGCCTATTACATATTTGTATCTAATTCCATAATCACACTCGCTCCTGTTAAACCCCTCCACGATAATAGTTTGTTCCATTGCAGTTGAAGAACCTGAATAGTTTTTGTAACACACATGTTCCCGCTTTGTTGTAGCACAAACATAACAAAACTTATTTTTTATACCTATGTACAATAACTTCTTTGTTTTTTGCCCTATAATACACGCAACTCCTGCTAACGAAGAATAGCTGTGTCCATAGGATCTTTTTGCCCAACCTCCATCCACAATAACTGTAATGTACGGAAATCCTTGTTCTGTACGTGCTTCTTCAAGAGCTAGTTTTTTTTCTTCCATAGCATTAGCGTGCATTTGTTGGTACAATAATTGTTCCCAAGTAGTCTGAAGCGTTATTTCTTCTTTAGCATACATTTTTTTGGTCATTGCTGGTATATTGATTACCGACAATAGTTCTTCAGATTGTTTATAACCGCTACCAATCGAGGAAACGCCCCATACAAAAGATTGATTTAAATCATTATCACAATTTTGAGTTTTTATTTCCATTTTGCGATTGCAAACTTTACAGTTGTAAATGAAGCTAGCCACCAACCCTTTTTTGTTTTCGCCAGAGAAGTTCATTTTTCCCATTGTACATGTCTGATCGTGCAACGCCAATTTTCGGATTTGTTCTATAAAAAACGACACATCCACTATTCTGTTTCCAGTAAGTTTTGGGGTAGATTCAATTAATTCCTCAACTTCTACGCAAAGATTAGGAAGTTCTTCTTCAGGTAAACTGTTATCAAAAATGAAGTATTACATAAAATTAATATGTAAAGGTGCAATATATATTTCATATAATAATTTTTTTTGTTTTATTAAAGTTTTTTTATTTACGTTGACTGTGTTTCATGTATTTTTTAGGCATTATTTTGCCAATTTGCTTATTTTTTTTAATTACACAAAAAATATATCTACCTAAATTAAACTCATACAAGATTACTTACTTATTAAAATATTCTAAATGAGCATCTTCCGGAACAAAACCATTGGAATTTTGTATAGCTTGCAGGATTCTTTTACGGGAGTGATAACGCTTTCTTGCTATTGCAGCTTTGTTTCGTTTTTTATTGAGATAAGTGCTTCGACGCCCCATATTAATTTTGCAGTAAAATCACTATTACAAACTATTACTTAGTAAGGCTCAACACAAACTGTACCGAGATTTGCCATTTATATACATAATTTCTTTTTACTTTCGGTAGGTGCGCAAGAACCATCCGACAGGCGCGGTTTGTTAATCCCATCAGTACTTGTAAATGCACGTAGTTACTTTTCAAAATTCTTTGAGCGCTTGTAAATTCTACAGCATTATCTATATTTTTAACATATAATCTAGTTGTCTTTTTGCAAAATTATAAAACTAAAATGTAGCTTAAGTAATTTTTAATCATTCGTTTCTATAAATTATTATTATTATTGATAATATAAAAACATCTTTTACAAATAGTTGCAAGTATTCGATTTTCAGTTAACAATAAGTACTAATATTCTAATCCGCTTAAGCTGACAGGATTGTTTATGGTATATCCATAAAGGATACTTCAGGTAAACATTACTTACTAAATAAATTTATTTTTAAAAGCGATCTTACGCTGCTCCCTCTATTTACAAAAAGTTGGAAGTTTTAGGTGTTCCCAAACCCTTAAACATTTGTTTGCTTAGTTCTAAAGTTTTCACGTTCGTATCTTCAGCCATCATTTATATATTTGAGAATAGCTTAGTAATTATGTTTGCCTACATTTTCTCTCAACAGTTTCGCCGCGTACTACTAAGAAATTTCACTGTGTGCTGCTTTTCTATATGTTATATTAGTAAATGCCACCGATAAGCAGATCTTGTGAAAAGAACATAAAGCTTTTGTAAAAATGGAAAAAAATTAGTGGAATTTAGGCAAATGGTAGCAGCGCATTCTCCAACTACATTGTGGGCAAAACATGAAACGTAGAAAACCTAAAGACCATTGAACTGCCAAGCCATGTTGCTGGCCTTATCGTACAATTTCCCACAACTGTATTTTAATTGCAGACCATAAGTTTCTAGGGAATTCGTGAATACTTTGGACAAAGACGTTACAGTGGCTAAAAATTGGAATAAATTCTAGAAATCGTTGATGTACACTTTTTACTGAAACAGTAACGAATAATGATGGACAGTTGATTAATGTGCGATAAATTAGGGGTTGAATCCACATTATAATTTGCATCCTTGATTTCTCTTGTGATTTGCGTACGCGCGTTTTGCAATTAGCGTCTTTAATAAGTAAGAAACATTACCTTTTCTTTTATTTCCAAGTTGTCAAATTCAAAAATTAATTCAATAACCTCATTTAAAGCCATTTGATTGCGATCCAAATATTTCGTCTGCACCACAGAACGGCGAGCTTCTTTCAACTAAAAACACAATGCGCTCAAACTTAACTGAATAATTTTGTTCTTGTTGAAACGTTTCTTCGAGTAAAAAACTTGTTCATGCAGGCTTTATGATCCACGCCATTCTCGGGCATGCAAATTTTTTCGTGACTTTCTTTATCAATCTGAAAATCTGTTATGGGCAAATCGAATGCTGCACTCAAAACAGTGAATATTCCCACTGCTAGGAGAATATACGAGCCATTGCCTTTTAACAACTTCTCTATTGGCTAGAGTTTTCTGCAACATTATATCAGGTTGTATACTCGCAATGACGTGATAATTCTTATCATAATTTTGAAGATATTAAAACTCGTTATTTGGATATATATTAACAGTACAGTTTTCAATTATGTCAAGTCCTTGGCGTAAAGAAGTTTAACTAGAAATTGGTGTATCTTATTGATGTCCTAGTATTCTAGGAGGGATGTTGCTGTTGGTAGTCCAACCTCTTCATTTTCACCTTTTACTTAGAGTAGTGCATTGTCATCGTGGTCCTTAAATACCTGAAGCGATTTACTGTCCGCAAATGATCTGTCATTTTTGGGATAAAGTTATCCGTTTATAAATAAGTACATCAAGTCAGCCCTGGCGTCGGACGCGCTGGTTCAATCGAAAGGAAAAGGCATCTTAAGGCATCTTCGAAGACGGCGGCCAGCAAGAAAAAGAAAATCGACGTCTACAGCCGCCAAGCGAGCCAAAGCTTCGCCTAAGAAACCGGCGTCGACTGCCTCGAAAAAGGTGACCGCGCTTGTTGACAAGAAAAGCAAAAAAACTGTTGTTTCCAAGAAAACAACAATCTATAGCCGCCGCCGCCGCCGCCGACAAGAAAACAACAATCTGCCGCCCTGATCTCGAAACAGCAACCGAAGTCGCCGTTGAAAGCAAAAAAAACCAACAAGGTGCCGACGGAGAAACGGAAAACTCTTAAGTCAAAAAAACATCGTAAAAGTGTCGTCTTCGAGAAAAGCAGCAGCGGTCGAGCCCAAAAAAAAATGAATTCGACAATCGACACGGACAAATGGTGGATGGTTGTGTGAAAAGAGAAAGCTTCACATCAATTTCCGTTTGACGTTACACGAGATACAAACAAAATTTGTTTTAGTTTGGCGTAATTGTGCCTACATTTGACCCCGCGTGTTTTCTGACTTTTCATATATTTTAGTTCGTTTTGATCTAGTTCAGGCATTTTCGGGTGATAACCGTCAATTTTTTTGTTTGTGTAAAAATCTTCTTCGTAATTTTTGTTTTTTATATAGGACCTACGCTTGAGTTCGCGTGCAATTTTTGTGGAGTTTTCTTTTGTTCTTCCTGTAAAAGACTAAACATGGAACGTCGTTTTGGGTCGTACTTGTCGTTGCGGTATCGCTCTGAAGACGGTTTTTTCTGGTACCGTTCGTGTTGAAGACTTTGCGGCGCTGGTTTGGGTTTATCGTTGTCATCGTCGAAGTACTTTTTGTACCGCGCGTGCCTACTAATAAAATGCCTTTCTTTGCAAGTAGATGAAATTGGGGGTTTTTTTTCTTAACCGTTCCTACTCATCCAACGGTTCTTTTTCCAAGAAAAACTTCTCCTTTGCATCTTTAAACCTTTCGCGAATCTTGACGCAACACCTTTTTTGCCAATCGTTTTGTCGGACGTTTTGTCTCGCCTTTGGCATAGGTGGGTTCTTGCACTTGCCACCGGAATCCTCGTACGCAAAATTTTTAATGAATTTCTCGCGCGAAGAGCGCCTATTTTTTTGTTCTAATTTTCCTCTCCATCGGTTTTTCGTTGTAAAAAGACTTGTGTTTATAATTCTTCGATCTGGACACAGAAGGTTCGGGTGCTTTTGTCTGGACTTTTTGTTACCTTTCCGATTGTAAAAAGCTTATCTCCGATGATTAGGTACAAAGTTGAATCGGCCATGTCCGTGTTCCATTTCTCATCACCGGTGCTTTGATTATCGATGGTGTTGAACCTGGTGCCAGCAGCACTTTTGGCGTTTTGTCCCACGATACTTGCGTTCAGACATCACCTAAACTCGATACCAGTCAAATTACACTTTTGCTCATGCATTGTGTAATCTCTTGATGGTAACAAAATCGATTTGTCGTTCTTTTTTCACTTTGCTCGTAATTCGGCCGCAACTGAATCGTATAGCGTCGCCATTTGACTTGCATGTTTTTTTTGCTATTGTCTACATCTGGTAAAAAGTAGTTCAAATTTTTTTTTTCATTTGCGTTTTAATCAAAACAGACAAAAGCGGGAACCGGAGACGGAACTGGAACTTCCACAGTGATAGTTGAGGTTGAAGATTGCAAACCGAATAAAATTGAAATTTTGTTTTGACTTTCTAATGTTTTACAATTTGCCATACCTGCACTTACATTGAAGAAAAATGTATTTATCATTTAATGTGTTATAAAGAATGACCAAAACAAAGTTTTTGCGTGCAATTATCTATTAAAATATTACTCAAAGCACAATCTACATGTGGTGTGGAGGTTATAATTGCACTCACTGCACTTTAAAGCATCACTACAATCTGTAGATGAACATAATAAAAAGAAAATTTAAATTAAATATTATGAAGTGCAAGTACGTTTACATGAATCACTTAGCATCAGTGATTTTCAGAACTCTAAGAAAACTAAATTTTGCATTTATTTATCTCAAGTTTTGTTTTGGTTACAACCGAAAATAAACGTGATCGTGTACACAAAGTACATTTTGTTAAGCTATGTAATTAAAATAGTGACGGTTCATAGCCGCATAATGAAAGAGACAAGAGAAAACATAGAAGAGATGGAGAAGGGATTGATCATATTAGTACGGGATTTTAACGCGAGAATAGGGGAAGAGGGGGGAATACAAGAAAGGAAAGGGATGGGAAATAGACAAACAAAGAACAAAGTGAGAAGAACTGCGGGAAATGCGCAACTAAATGGGGTGGGAAATAATGAATGGGAATAGAGAAGGAAAAGGAACGGGGGAGTATACGTACATAGGAGGAAGTGGAGAATTAATAATAGATTTTGTAATGACAAATGAAGAGGCTGGATAAAAGGTGAAGACATTTAAGGTGGGAGAAAGGGCCGAGTTAGACCACTAACTACTGGAATTGACAATGGAAGGAAAACAAAAAGAAGAACGAGAAAGAGATGAGGAGTACATAACGACTAAAAGGGTATAAAATGATACAAAGAGAGAATAGAGAAAGCGATATGGGTAGGGAAGGGATTACAAGAGAGTGTGGAGAAAATGAAAGAGGTAATGGAGAAAGCAACAGAAAAAGTCAGATTTAGAAAGTGGAAGAGGGAGAAAACAGGACGGAACAAATGGTGAGATAGAGAATGCAAGGAAGCAAAAAAAAATGCAAAAAGAGCATTAAGACAATGTAAAAAAGGAAAGAAAGAAAAAGAAGTCCACTTTTGAGCAAATCTTTAAAGGAACAATTTTTATATAACGCCACAAGGAAACCAGTCCTTGAGTTTGTAGTCGTATTTCAGATACACCCTGTATACTGCAGTATATTTTGAATAATCTACATATTTGTGTTTATATACAATTTTTTAATTTATTATTTTTTATTTTTGTTTGCTTTTATTATCCTACTCTTCGTTGACGTTAAATTGTTGTGTGAACTTTCTATAGACAAAATCTGCGTCTCTGAAGAAATTTATATTTTGTTTGGTCTTAATAATTATTTTTCTCGATATATACTTTATGTCATACACATTTGCGTTGTCGCCTAATTCTATTCTTCTGTTTGGTTTGAATAACGTTGGTAATATAAAGTACTTTTGTTTAAAGCCAATAATTCCTTACGCTTTGTAATTTTTTTCTATAAACATTTTTTAAAATTAAAATCTCTCGCCCATATTCAAAGGCTTGAATTGCGCTTATAGAAATCTACGTTAAACGTCAATTTGCCAAACGAATAATAGAATGATTGATAATGAAAAGTTAATTAGGGCATATTAATCGGAATTATTACGCGCCAAAGGTATTGAAATAAATACGAATTCTGAATACTCCGTTCAAAGCGTACATATTTTTTTAATTAATTTTAATACATGTAACGTACCATTTCAGCACGATCTTTTTAAATTAATACCAGAGACGTAAAATGAAAATTTTAGATTAATATCGTACGCGGATTGAAGATACTTTTTAGGTTCTTTTTCGAAAAGTAAAATATTAAATTATTTTCTAAGAATCTTTGCGGAATATCAAGCGCAGCTGCTTTCAAAATCTAAAACATGTTAGTTTATTATACGAAAACAGAAAATAGGTAGCGTACGAATATCGAGTCAATTTTAAACGGCGAATCGTACCTTATCAAAATGTGAAAGAAATTGTGGTTCTAGTTTATTTCTTTTATTTAATATTTTATAAATAGAATGTTTTGAATATTTCTAATAAATATTTGAAAAAAAATACAAAACAAGGAAATTGAGTTAGTCAAAATCGTATGCAACGGACTAACGTCGGGTTAAATTCAAAAAGTTTAAGATTTATTTATTGCGTGTGCAGAGAATGTCATCATAACTGACAAAGAAATAAAACTAAATATTATTATTGTTTTGGGTTAGGTTAGGTTCTTAGTAGTTCACGCATTTAAGCTCTAAGCGTGTTGTCTTTCATAGAGTTTTAACTCATAAGTTCTACTTCCTCAATAAATTTTGGAGTCAGACTTATGGGCTTGTTTGGTGTTACTTTCGGTTCTATATACTTACCCTTAAAGTGTAAATATTTAACTTCTATATGAGCTGGATATTCGCATAGTATGACATATCCTACATTCATAATTGTCTTGCACTTTTGTCTTTAATAAGATGTTTCATAAGTGGACACTGTCCTGTGAAGAGTCCGACAGCCCATCTTAGTTGGTTTTTACTTAACTTAATTAATTATTTAACTCTCTTTCCGGATTGTCCTGTGATAAACATCTTCAACTGTTTTGCTGCCAACCAACCGACGCCACAGGTTGGCTCAAGCCTTATTAGACAAATTTTAGCTTAATTTTTTTTTAATAATAGGTTTGTTTTTTTCTTGTCTCCTTGTTCCTGTTGTGCTCAGCTAAACGGACTAACGAGTTTACATAATCTCTAACTGCTCTAGAGCTCTGAATCCTGCTCGGTTATCGATAACGATTTAGATCCTCCTATTTTGATAGGGTTTCTTAATCATTTCTTGAGCGCAAGCGAATATTGCTAAAATTTCTGTTTGAAATGCTATTACTAGACGAACACATTATTTTGATATTCAAACACGTTCTTGTGTAATGACCATGGCGTATACTGCGCCCCACCCTGTATATTAGTAATTTTCGTTTTACGGGGAAGAAGTTCAAGCTTATCAAGTACCGTCAACATTGAAATGTAGTTCCGGTGTGGCAAAATCAGCCTTAAAAAAAATTGAAGGCATTCGTTGAAGTAATGCAGTGGGGCATAGTAAATTTTTAATTTTTATGGTGGAAATAATTTCGTATAATTTACGGCTTTGTGCTTGTGCGTTATGCTAAGTTTTGTGAGTCACAATTCAATTGTTACGGTTTCAGGAAAATCTTACGACGGAGCGACTGCAGTATTAGAAACCACCCGAATTTCTTTTTAATTTAATCTTGCAGGTTTTTGACCGATCCCCATCCTGGATCAACGTAAACAAAGTAAAGGTATTTATTTTATTACCGTTTAAAATCAAAATTGTGATTTAAAACGACGTTAAACCCGTCAAATTAATATCTAACTTTATATTAAGATTTTTTTTAAATTTTTTTAAATTATGTTATTGATAAGTTTACGTATTCTTTATTTTGTAATTTTGCGTTTTTTTATTAATGCCAACAAGGCCTTGAGAATTTTTTATCTATGGTATCTAAACGCCATGCATTTTGGTAATTCATTTGTAATTTTCATATTGTAACTTGGGTTAATTTCATTTATTTCTTTTGTCCAGATACCCTTTTTTGAGCTATAAACCTTCCTGACGCCTTTTTGATTTGGAATTTTGTCAGATTTGTTTTAAGATAACATACACCGTCTTCACTGAGCACCGGTATTTTTTTCACTTATGTAACTTTATTTAGACAATTTTCTTTTTAACGTCTTTTTAAGGTATATAGGCATTATATGTTATTAAAACGAAATTAAAATTTTAGTAAAAGTGTAGAAATTTTCATTCTGATGACGGCTTTGAACTATGTTATTTAACAATAGACAATAATAAGACTAATATTGACGTAGTCTGTCACCTTTTTAAACAAAAATGTTTTAATTATGTACCGTTATTATTAAATTTGGTAGCCTCGATGGAATTTAATAAAATTTTAGTATTTGTAAATTTTATACATTTCTTTAGTCAAAAATTTGTGGCAATCTAATAAAAACTTGTCTTAATAACTAACTCTATTTTACATTCATAATTAATGTATACTTGGTTTTATTGCTTATTAATTTTATTTTTGTTTCAGGTAAACACATTTCTGATAATAATCTGTAACTGTAAGTATTTTTTGTAATCTGATAAACGATCAAGCACAGTTAACGTTTACTGCGCTTTAACTTGTTAAAGACTTTTTGTTTTACTTTTGAATGTTGAATTATGCATTAGTTTATTTTAAAAATTTTCCAAGTTTCATCTCATTAATTTATTTAAAAAACGCAAATATTTATGATCAGTAATCGAGAAACGATATTAAAATTTCTATGATAGTTTTTACAATAATAAACAAGGGATGTTTTTTGAAGAAATTTGCATTTATACTCGCATTAAAAGTCGATTAAACGTCAGGAGACTTCAAATTTATGACATGATGACTAATATTCATATATATTCATTTGTAGAGATTCATTTATAATAACACGCAAATAACTTATTAATAAATTTTGTTCAAAAAAACAGTTTTAATTATTGCAGTAATTTAAAACTAATTTAACCTTATTTGGAAGTGACAACAGTGTATTATCATAACATAAAAAAGAATTAAAAGTATATGAACCTCCATTTTCTATTATGTCCGTGCAATGTAAATCGTCATTTTTTAGGGCTGTCCGATGACATTTGATTTAGGCCATTCAATATTAAAGTTTTGTTATAATCTAAATATTACGTTTGTAATTGTTACGTTCTTCTCTTGCAAAAAATATATGTCAAAATCAAAACTGTACATGTGTGATTGTAAAAATAACCAAATAAGACAAATTTTTAACTGCAAATAGCTATAAAGGCGGAGAACGTTGTAAGTTGATTTACACCTCTTTATACATAGTGACTTATACTATGAGATATACTATGTGTATGAATATATAAGGTTTGTTGATGCAACTGTGGGAATACATTAGAATGTGTCTCCTACTACTGATGAACTAGGTGTCCTTATCGAAGATGGCGATAAACATCTCGTTGAAGTCGAAAATTGATTGTTCTCAATTTCTCTTGAAGTTTTTACAGTTTGACAAGCTATGTGCTGGGTACTAACATTGGATAAAGTTCTAAACTTTCAGGTTCCGTAAAATGCCTTATAATTTTTTGCGATGTCTTTGTGTTGATTGTTTTAAATAGCCTGTTACTAATTTTTATCTTCCGTGCACGATGAGCGTTTTTAAGTCTTATTTTTTTCCACTAAAAGAGAAGCTAATGAAATTGGCATCAGCGAGTTCTAAATATTCTGTAATTTTTTTATAGGCATACTAACTGTATGCACCCACAACTTCTGTCACGCACTTTTTATTTCTATACTGCTGCGCACATTTTTTATTCCTTTTAGTTTTTATTGAAATTTAATTTTTTGTTATTTCGGTAATGGATTACCGATACAGTAAGAAAAACACACATTAAAAAAACATTTGGCTCTTTATTAATTTTATCAATTTTTTATTTGGCATGTTTTGCACATAAATTGCCCCGAATAACAACTATCACAATCCAAAAAACATTTTTTTATACATGTTATGTAAAATGTCCGAGTGCAGTGTTTACATTTTATTATCAGTTCTTAAAGTATATGTTCAAATATAACACAGACCTTTGTGAATGCAATTCTCTAAAATACAATTATTATTATTAATATTGTTTGGAAAGCTGACGGTAGACGGTTGAGTTGCAGGATTGGGTCTGGATATTATAATATTTGAAATAATTTTGATCAGTTTTGCAGTGGTTACGCTTGCGATGTTACATTTTTAGAAATTCCGGGTAGCACTGTAAAATTGCGGTTAAGCATTAGCTACAAATGATACGTTCTTGGCCTATTTCTGCTTGATATAGCATTGGTACTTGCTGCAGATGCATAAGGAAGTCAACGATAACTGTAAATAGCTATAACAACGGAAAACGTTGATTTTACACCTACGTAATTCAAAATGGTTTTCAGTACAACCATAACATAAAAGACATTGGAGTAAATCAGTATCAATGCAATTGTGCAAATGTCATAGTGAACGGCTGTTTTGCCCTTTTGGGAGACATACTCTGATGTATTCCCAAAATTGCATCAACAAACTTTACCGTCAATGTCTTTTACGTTGTGGTTTTATCTCGTACTTTTATTCAAAACTATTTTGAATTACGCGTGAATTCAGGCTGGTTTTGGATGAGTCGATTATATGCTAACATTAGAATGTCTTCCGGGTTTGGACCGTGTCATTGTTGTTGTAACCGAAGTTGCCAACGTTTTGCCCACTTTCGTAAGGGGCTTCATCAGGGCGTGAGATAAATCGCAAAATTAAAACAAGTGGTCGTAACGTTGGCAACTTCGGTTACAACAACAATGGCACGGCCTAAACCCGGAAGACATTCTAATGTTAGTATAGATTCCGGCCGTGGAAGCCTTCGCTATTATATGAGTCGATTATAATTTAATTAAAAGAGTGTCTAAACGGGGAGAAATATAAACTACAAATGCCCGTTTCTACTTGACAACGGCAGCATAAAAATAATTTAAAAAAAAAACAATTAAGTAACGAAGTACACAATAAATAATTGTGCGTAAGTAAAAATATAATAAAGTTCATACACGTATATGTAATGAGTTGTTAATTGAAGTTGCATATAATTAACTAACACAAAGAAAGAGAATCGAATGAATATAAATCTAAAGTGATTACACAGTCAGAAACAAAATAATTTTAACAGGTAATTACCAAAGAAAATGCGTAGTTATTTGTGATAGCATGCATTTATCTATATCGTTCGTATCCACGATCAACATCAACACAAATTATGAAATAATGGAAAGAGGTTATTTACGGTTTACCTGACATGTGATTAGCTAATGGCATATCCAAAACATCCCCTTAAATTTGCTGAAAGTTTAACAAATAGGTATGCGATGGAATCACAAATAAGTTGTGAATAGTTTATCCGATGATTAATATACGCATAATGCGCTAAGCTTCTAAAGGATTTTTAATTGTTATATTGCAAGTGTGTCACCGAGTCTTCGGGATTAGTTAACCATCTAAAATATTTTACACATGTTATGACTCCAATTAACCATTTAAATTTAAATATTTTTTCCGGCATCCGTGCACGTCCTACTTATCGACCCTAAAGGAAGAATTAATTGGGTAATAGTAATAGCAATAGCACACGTACTTTTTTTTAACGTTAGAAACAAAAAGGACCAGCAAAATTTAACTGGTAGATGACATTTACGATCGTGTAAAATAATTTTTTGTTTGTTTTCTGATCTTTTTACTGCATCTGCAAGATTTGATGACTCATAATGAACACCTATTTTTTATTTCTTTCTTTCTATTATGTGATGTGAACATATCTTTTGCAAACAAGTAATTCTTATTTTTGCACTTTGAACATACTTGGAGCATTGTGAAATATTTTAAAATCAGTATTGCAGACCAACAATTTAAGCATGTCACAAGGATTTTTTTTATGTATTAGTTTTTATAGTACACACTGTCTGCAATAATTTCAAGATAAGCACGTTTGATGCACGCACAAATTTTCCTCTCTCATCCTTGGTGGATCTATCCAGAAAAGTTTAAGTCTCTGTTTTTGATGCATTTTATAAAAATAAGTTTAGTGGCTTAGCTAATTAATTTGTACTTTTTCAGCAGCCATTCACTTAGAATTTTATGAAATTTTTCACTTCTGAATTTGGAGATAAATTCGAATAGATGGGGATATGTATTATGCGGTGCAATTCTTATCTATATTTGTCAGCTTTCTTCTTCTAAATATCAATTTCTGCATCAACTTTGCGCGGTTTTCTATAAATTAATCGATTGCACTTTTTTGACCTCTAATCTTTGTTGTTTCTGTCAGCTGTGGAATTTGTGGTTGTGCTTCGGCATCAAAAGATGTTGAAGTATTATTATTAATGCAGTCTTATTAGTAGCAGCGTTGCGGCTTTCGTAATTTTAACTGTTGCGCTTCTACGCTTTCTTTTTAATTTACATTTCTTTTGGACTTTCGTACGTTTTTTATTCGCTATGTTTTCATCTCTATTTTATTGGTTTTTTTTAGCTTTTTTGCGTTTATTATTACCAATAATTTTTTTTCTTTACTGCAGTTTGTTACAACATTTAGTGTCTCCATATTTTGCTGAAAGTGCATGGTTACATTAGCATTTTTCTAGTTGCTACATGTCGGTGACGTTTCGGTAATTAAATTGTCGTGTAAAATGACCTCACTAAGTTAAAAAAATCTTGATCTATATTAACGTTATGTTCTGTATTGAAATACCGTGCTTGGAACATGAACAGATTTTATAATTTTATAATAATTTTTATAGAATGTCGAAAAAACGCGACTCAATTTTGACAATATTTTAATTTTAAATAATGCTTAAATAACTTGGTAGAGACACCTTCACACTACATTTATAAACCGAACTTCAAGCTTATTTAATAAAGATAAACCTGTTTAACGTGCTGGGATACCGAAATGACGTGAAACTAATGAGACAAAAATTGTTAGGCAATTTGCTACAATATTTTCCTATTTAGTTTACTAATAGGATTTAACCTGGTTTTTGATGTGTCGATTATAATTTTATTAAAAGGCTGGGAGAAATATATCTATGTCCCGTTTTCACCTGACAAACACTTAAGGTAAACAAATCGAACAACACATGTATAACAATGAGTATATTTATTGCAATTGAAATATTAAAAAGAGAACAAGAACAATCAGGAAACGAAGTAATGCTAACATTAGCAGATCTTTAAATAAGACAACACCTCATACACGTAGATACATGAGTTATTAATATTAAAATTCGTAAGTATAATTGGGTAAAAAAACGAACAAAAAGAAGAATCAAATCGATACAAATCTAGTGATTACGCAGCTTGAAGCAAACCACACTGATGATGATTCTAACAGCGATTTATAAAATCAAATTTGCATAAATTGTTCGTGACAACATGTATATATATATATAGGTCGTTCATAACTACGATCGATACCAACACAAATTATAAAATAATAGAACGAGGTTACTTACGATTTTCTTGACATGCGATTAGCTACAGGCATATTCAAAACATTCCTCTAAAATTGCTGAAAGCTTAATAATTAGATACATAATAATATCACAAGTCAGTTGAGAATAGTTCATGATTGCTATAAACATAATGTGCCAAGTTTCCAAATGACTTTTTCACTAATAAAATTTAAGTGTGCCACCGAGTCTTCAGGAATAATTGTCCATCTAACACATATTCCAAAAGACTTCACTCTAATTAGCCATTACGACTTAGATATTTAATCCGCACACGTGCAAATTATCGACCGAAAGGAAGAACTGCTTGGGTACTATCTAACAATTTCCTGAGACCCCAGCGAATCTTTTACATGTAGCACATCAAAATCTAAGTTGATTTACCCATTAATAGCCAGGATGGTCTACGATATTTAAAATGTAGATATTACTGGGCTTACGTGGTATTTTCTTAACGTTATAAACGGAAATAATAACTAGTAACTTCCAACTCGTAAATAACATTTACGACTGAGCAAAATTCATACAGCACGAGAAACCGTACCAAGGTTTTTTAACATAACAAATCACCTTCAAAACTTGATAAGTGTCATCATTAACCTAGTCAGAAATTTAGTGATAAGAAGGTGCGATAATATTTTTGATTTCTTTGTTGTACAACCCGCAGTTTTTCCTCTTAAATATTTCTGTAATTCTCCATATCTATTTTTTATTATATAAATTTAATTGTTTTAGGTTAAAGAATGATAAAACAAACTGTTAGCATTACCATTTCATTAACCTTATTTCTTTCTTTCTAATTGCAGAACAGCTTGTATTGTTTCAAATATCTTTCCGATTATTTTTGGACCAATAAGTTTGCTCGCACACTATTTACCTTCTCTAAAAGGCCGGAAAATAGGTATCCCATCAATTTTATAATTACTATTGTCTTTGTTTTAAACTTATTTAGTACCCTTTTTTGTTTTGAATGCGATTGTAAGACATTGTGTTTTCTATTGCTGTGTAGTCTTTGGAACGTTTACTCTTTCGCAGTGACCCACGAGTTGTCTGAAGAGAGCTATGAAGTCTACTTTAGCAGAAAAAAACATTATACATAAAACTTTTTTTACACCATACTAAAAATTCTTTCATTTATGTAATTGGTGTTCGCAAAATAGCCGATAGTTTCTTGAACTTTTGAAGTAAAAAAAATTTGTTTTATATAAAAGGGGCACAAAAACAATCGCAAGTAAGTTTTTTTTATTATATTATGCGTCAAAATTTGCAACTAATTTATAACTTTTTTTAACTATTTGCTTTGCATTACAAGTAAATGCAGTAAATAAACTAAGAAAAAAACAACTTTAATACTTAGCATCGATAGTCATTTTTCTGTGCATGTATATCATAAACCTTGTTAAATTGTTCTTGGTGTTAGTCTTTGAAAATTTTTAAACAATACTACATAAAAATTGAAACTTATTAAATTAATTAAATCAAAATAATTACAATAAAGTGAATATGTTAAATTTGTTGAAATATAAAATATTAAAATTTGACTTAAATCTTTGATCTTGATACAAATTTCCTTTAAGAACTTTTGTTTTATTTAAAACTCTAATTCTTTTAGCAAACAAAATAAAAACGGTAGTTATTGAAAATTAAGAAGTTCTAACCGCCAACTTTATTTTTTCTCAAACACATTAGTTAACAAACTTTAGTAATTTCTGAAAGAGGTTTTGTGCTTTAAGCGTATAAATTTTCCGCAAAGAATTTTTCGAAGTAAACATTCGCTTAATTAAAATTAACGCATTTTCGGTAAACACCTTTATCGGTAATATTGACTGCTGATAATTATTTTTGCATTTGCGAAATCCGTTATCGCATACATTGTTCTATCAGCATTATTCTTGCAGGTACCTTTATCTACATACAATAATAATTTACAATTGCACTGACATTGTAATGAGATTGGATTCCGAAGACAAGATTCTAAATATATTTTATGTATACGAATCACAAGCATTTCCGTGTTGAGATTAGATATCTTAAAAAAAGAAAATGTTTACCGTTTCCTTTTTTTCCTTTTAGTAGTTTTTCTTTATTAGCACTTGACGAATTTTACTGTAGCCGTACGTCAAGAGTAAATTTTTCTCCACAGACTAGTTGCAACTCGCCTTTTATAAAATCAACAACAAGGCTTTTCCATTAAATAGATAAACACGGCCATTCTTACAGTATTTTACCGAGGAAACACTATGAATAATAACGAGTTGTGGTCATAAAAAATAATTAAAGCTTATTCGGTAAGTTTTTAAATTTACATACAATTACTTGCATTTTATTTATATTTTTTTCTACACTGCTTTGAAAATTTAAATAAGCACCTGCAGTGAACTTTAAAATAAATTTAGCTTTGATCTTTTTAAACAGTCTTTAACTTGAAATAATTTTTTTAGTATTACTTCATTTTGTGTGTCGCAAATAGGTAAAATTGCATTTTTATCTTAATTATAATCAGATCTAACGATTTGAATCACCGGGGCGAGATAGAGTTGGCATTATAAAAGTGCGGGTATCAAATATACTGTAATCAAAGGGTAAAGATCAGATTCTAAAAAATGATAATGAGCTCGTCTACACGTACGTTGACTTTCAAAGAGTATTGGAAAGCCATCGGTTCTACGTGTCAGCGTTCAACAGTCGTTTAGTTTTAAAATCTGCGCTTTACCTTATTTAATTAAGGTCGTAAATTTTGAATGCGTTACCGGTAATTTATAGACTCTTGGTCTGATTATTTTGTTAACTTCTTCAAAAAATTGCTCATTTAACGATGTATTTTCGTATTTCTTTACTATTTGCTAACATTTATATTCTGTTATATTTTTTATTATTATTATACTTTATTTTTTAAATTATGAGGAGCGCAAAATTATGTAAATCTATATCATTAGCTATTTACAAGCCAAGTTTACATAGAGAAAATAGTTGATGTTAACGTACACCGATCGCGTTTGGAAACAACTACTTTAAAGTGAATTATTATTTGAGTAGAATTGTGTGTCTGGTGGAACATACATAAAAAATCCTCCAAAATGCAGGCCCGCGCCTAGCACTGTTGGTGCCCTTATGCAAATTTAAAATAACGCCACAAATTTGTATTACGTTGATATGTGAGTACAGATACGGGTTAAGTTAGATATTATTATCCACTATTGAAAAATAATTTTAGAAAGTATTTTCATAAATTTATTTTCATTTTTATATTTTACAAGTACAAGCCATAATCCATACAAGTATTTTTTCATTGAGGTAGGTACATAACATAATTATAAACTTATAGAAAACAGAAAAATAAAGTAAATTGAGCTTTCCGTTCTTTAATTTTGCAATTGTTTAATTAAATCTTCGGTGTCTAATTCTTTTAGCTGGCTCGTTTTAGTCGGTTTTGCCCCATGGTCGATCTTAAATAAGTTTTTATTATTTTGAGTTTTGAAAAAGATCGTTCTGCGGTAACAACAGAAACCGGCATTGTTAATAAAATATGAAATATTATGCTCGTATTAAGAAAATAATCCACTAAGTTATTAATTGTTATATAATTTAAAGTTTCTCCTGGAGACGTAATAACTTTTTCATCAAAATTTTGTAGATATTGCAATTCTTTAACAAGTTCCATGGCAGTTATGTTTCGTTTATTGCGAGTTTTGTCGTTTAATAAATTTTCAACTTTTTGACATAATTCTAACTGTTCGTTTTCAGAATAATTTTGAAATTTTTCAATATTCCATAAAAACGCGAAATTATTAGAGTAAGAAGAAAGTAATTGGAATCTCTCATCCACTGATGTTATTATTACATCTAGAGCATTAAAAAAACAATCAACTTTAAACTTTCATAACCAAAATGTTATTTTTTTTATTTTTCCTGGCCTTAGAACTCTTTGTTTTTTGAATTTAGGTTCTATATCTAAGCTGGATGCTATTTCTTTAGCATCAATCAATAGATCATTAAAACCTTTATCGGAGCGATAAGCTTTAAAAAATTATTCAAATTATTTAAATGATTACAACACTGAGCAACATCAAAGTTTGGTTTATGGATAATTTTACTAATAATGTTAAATTTACTTAAAATATTATACCACAATACATGAATGCAAATAAACTCAAAATTTTGCAATTTTTTGACCAACGATGCAGCCAAATTTTTTACGTTATTTTTAAAGTTTTTCCTTCGCTTATTTCAAACAGAGCATCATAAACCTCTCCAAGTTGATACCTTAAAGGAGTTATTGCATCTATTCTACTAGACCATCGAGTATCTGATAAAGGTTTTAAAGTTTAATTTGTTACATTAGATAAATTAAATTTCAGAATTGACCAGCGTTTAGTAGAAGCTGAAAAAAATACAAACAGTTCTTGAACTAAAGAAAAAAAATGATGCTCAAAGTATTCGATTTTGCGGCATCATTGACGACTAAATTTAGGCTATGATTGCAACAAAGAAAGCTTTGATTGAAATCCAAATTTTTTTTTGTAGACCATCATGCCTACCACGCATATTTGCTTCATTGTCGTGACCCCGCAGTTCGTTGATATTTAAGCCTTCTTTCTCTAACGCCGACAAAAGAAATTTTGTCAAGCCTTTACCCGACACATTATCTAATCTAATAATATAGAATAATATTTTGCCTTTTTAGTTAGTTCTAAAATTTTGGATTTGATATTTTCACCGATCAAGTTGATTACTTCATTTTGTATTTTATCCCCGAGACAGTTTTTGTGATCTTTTATTTGAGAGCGTTTTGTATGTTCTGAAATAATCGGGTCGAATTTGGAAATCATTTCTATGCATTTTAAAAAGTTACCATTGTTTTTCTCAAACAATTTATTACTACTTCCACGAAAAGTTAAATTTTGCTGACCTGAAAACTGAATCACGTAGACATTTTTTCTATAACAGTTTGCCAGTATTTAGTTTCTCTGTTTATTACATTTTGAATTTCAGAATCAATGATTTTATTTTTATTAAAACGGTTAGAAAGATCTGGCAATTTTAGAACATTTTCGATATGTAACTGGCTTTCTTCATGAATGTTTAAATGTTTACTTAAATGCTGCCAGTTAGTGTAACCAGATTTATCACTAAAAGGAACAGATTTCAAATCGCTGTCATTAAAAATTTTGCAACAGAAGCAGTAAAGTGATTTTTTTGTTTCGGAATACAACAACCCAAAACGCTCAATTTTTTCTTTGTTTGGTAAAATTCTAAAGAAGTAACTATTGGAAAACTTACTCCGAACTATCTCTCGGATAAATATCATTTTTGTTTTGATAATGAGCAGGGCCACGTTCTACTAATTCATGAATATGATTAGGACGTAATTTCTTTGGCTATAGTGCAGCATCTTTCGTAACTTGACACATATTTTCCGTTTCGGTAATTTTTTAAGGTGTCGCTTTTTCATTATCAGCGGAACTTGAAGATGTTGATGGATTGAAGATCAGTTTCTTGTCTGCTGCTGATACTTGTTTCAAGTACAGGTTCAAAACATTGGGATTCAGCTGTATTATTGTTGTTATTTATATTTGGCAAAGTATACTTGGGTTATGAAAAAAAATGCATAATTTTGACATGGTTTTTCAGTTCTTTCTCTCTTTTTCTTTTATTCAGCAAATTTTGGTATCGAGACAATTTCTTCTTTTTTTCTGACATCCTGCATACTGTAAAGAAATTAATACGTAAGTAAATAAATTGACAAATTATTTATGAAAATTGGAAATGTTTCGACGTCTCAAACTCAAACTCGAAAGTATTTTCTTAACATTACTTATTTCAAGTTATTTCAAAATTTATAAATTTTTATAAATAGTAACCTTAGTGCTTATCAATTATTCTGTTTCAATTTACTTCAATTAACAATGATGTTTATATAATCAAATATAAAAGGATTTTTGAGATGCAAGTTTTTGGCTTTTAATGTTTTTATAAATCTAAAATAAAAATAAATTTTAGATGAACTCATCTTAATTCACAACACAAAACATATCACCATAAAGTCTGTAAAATTACAAAAAACTAAAGTTTCAAAAGCAGATAACTTTTACCTTATGCACCTTTTCACTTCGCTTAATTATCGATCGGGCATCACGCAACAAATGAAATCGCGACCGATACAGCGCTTAAATATATAAAGTTTCTTACATTGCAAGCTCAGACAGGAAAAAACGCTTCTTCGCTCGTTGGCTCGTTGCAAGCCAAATTTCAAGCTCAAACATGAATAAAATCAAATTTGTTTGAGTTCACACAATTCATGTTATCATGTTACGTATTACGTATTCAATCGAATAAATGCTATTATTCCGTACTCTCATTTGGAAAATATATTATTTTCGAGAAGTAATTTGGTTCCCTCGTCTCAAAGAGTAAAAATAAAAAAATAAACAAATAAAAAACAATATAATAGCTAGCAATTCTTTACTGGTTTTTTTATCATTATAAATTTTGTTTTGACAATGTTGTTTTGAAGTAACTAACATTGTGTAACTAGCGATTTTAATATTACTGAAACTTAACGATTGTGTACAAAAACTAATATAAAACAAGGTTAATAACTGTGCGTTATTATTCACGTCATTCGTCGCTGTCAGCTGGATCTGACGTGAAGCTTTAGAACTTCTGTCTTACCAGTTTTGTTGCCAACCTCTGGTATATTATGAATTGGCACAAGTGTTGCCGCTCGTCGATTCGCCACAGTACTCCCTTACCAGTCAATATCTTGAACGTGAGAATTTAATCAATTTAATATTCTTGTGACACACCCGTGATCCTTGTTTAATATTGCTACTTCTTAAGAGAATAAGACCTTTTTGGAGTACGTGTGGTTTTGATATTGATGTAGTTGTTGTGCATAACTGTGCTCTTTCTGAACGTTTTGTTTTATAGGTTCGTAATTAAAGAAATTCGGTTTAAGTTAATCGGTTGAAATTGATGTTTCACAAATACTTTTGAGTTTCGCTTGATCACCTGAAATGGTTTGTCGTAGGTTGACTGAAGTAGCTTTCCTACAGCATCACGACGGATACAAACATGAGCTGGTGTATGCAAGTCCTTAAAAATTAACAATGGGTTTCGCATGGTGAGCAGTTATTAGTTCTGGTCTAATGTGTTTGGACTGCTGTTATAAATAATTCGCTGTGTAACATCTTGTTTGGATGCTTGAAAAAATTCACCAGGTAGTCAGAGATTTTTACCATAAGTTGTGCTGGAGTGCTGTTTAAATTGTTTTAAAGGGCAGAACGAATTCCAAGTAACACGATAGGTGAAGCGTCTGTTCAGGAGTGGTTGTTATGGCACTTAAGCAATGTTTTTAAATGTTTTCACTAAGCCATTCGATTGTGGGTGGTAGGGTGTAGTCTTAAGGTGTTGTGATCCTTCGATTTGTGTTAGTGATACAAATAAAGCTGATTCAAACTGATAAATACGGTCTGTTGTTATCCGTAATGGGACAC
The DNA here is from genome assembly GCA_035610365.1 of Aquatica leii. NCBI lineage: Eukaryota > Metazoa > Arthropoda > Insecta > Coleoptera > Lampyridae > Aquatica > Aquatica leii. The sequence goes on along the minus strand of CM069435.1, from coordinate 46,551,037 downwards.
GGTAGCATTTAACGCATAGTTAGGCTTGTCGCTACTTGTTCAGATGCTATATCTGAGATCTGAATAGCTTCAGGCCATCTGCAAAAGCGATCTATGCATGTTAAGAGGAAGAAAAACTTTTGTAATGTGGTTGAGGTCCTACTAAGTCTACGTGTATGTGCTTAAAACGTTCATATGGTAGTTGGGAAGCACTTAATGGCGAGGAAACATGTCGTGAAAGGTTTGCTTTTTGACAACTCATGCACTAACGACACCACATCTTGCAATCCTTTTTTATTGCTGGTAACGATAAACAATTAATCGAACTGTAGCTCTAGCACTAGGATGCGCTACGTTAAAAATAGATTCAAATATTCTTTTTCGCAGTTGTAATGGCACTAATGGTATTCCATTGTCCGTAGATGTGTCACATACTATGTTGCAATTGTAGTCAGCAAAATGTATTCTTTAAAGCTTTAGAGAGGATGTCCCTACCTCTTCATCGTCTGATTGTGACTGAACTAGCTGTTGATGACTGACGATGTGGCCTGGTGTGTTCATAGCTGCTATGCGAGATAATGCATCAGCAGCAACACTTTTTTTCTGCTAGCATGTCTTATGTTTGCTGTGAATTGACCGATCAGATCAAAGTGGTGGAATTGTCGTGGCGAGGTTTTTTCTGCATTTTGTTTGAACGCAAAGATGAGTGATGAAATGGCGTCTTCCCAAGTACTGTCTAAGTGCTTAACAGTTGCATATGCGGCCATACACACTGTATTTTTGTTGTGTTTGTGAGAGTTTGTTTGGAATAGACCGCAATGGGTTGGCATGAATTAACGATTTTTTGTTCCAGTACGGCTCTGATTTGCTAGTGATTCTTTGACGACTAGAATGCTTGTTGCGTGGCATCTAACCATTGAATCTCACCATTGCTCTTGCTTCTGGAACCAGTTAGTAAGTCGTGTAGTGGAGCTTGAGATTTTGCCGCATTGGGAAGAAAACTGCGGTAAAAATTGATCATACCGAGGAAGCGTCTGCAAGTTGTTTGATAGTAGTGAGTTTCTTTGCTTCTTTGATAACTTAGACTCTTGCGACCTTCACTATTTACGATGTATTCCAGAAACTTAATTTTTGTTTGTTCAAAGATACATTTTGACAGTTGAAGTACTATTTCAAACTTTTCTAGACGTTAAAATTTTTCCAAACTAGGTAACGTATTGTCTATGAACCGTTGAAACGTGTGAGCTGCGTTTTTTAAGCCGAAAGTCATGAAATGGAACTCGTATAATCCGAACGGTGTTGTAATTGCTGTTTTTGGAATGTCAGCTGGGTTGATCGGAATCTTTTAGATCCCACATGGAGTGGCGACTCCCACCTGCTTTTTGATGGTCGGATTATTCCAAGAGCTAACAAGTGTCCAAATTCTTGTTTGGAATTTTGAACCGTTCCGGAGGTAACCTGCGACTGCGGTTTGTTACTGGTGGTCCGAGAATTGTCTCTATGAAATGGACAATGTCGTGTTTAACTTAGTATGTTGTATGTCGTTTTGGCTTAGTTATCTGGGGGAACTGGAGCACTAAATTATTGTATTGCGTACTACCTGCAACTAACTTTATGCTTCTAAATGAAGGAGCATGTGGACCTGTAATTTTAAAACCGGTTACATTGTCAATGAGTTGCTCGTGACGAACGTCAATAATAAGTCTCAAAAAATTAATAAAACCTATATCTATTATTGGCTTTTAACATTAGCTATGATGAACGACCATCTAAATTCACGGTTTAATCCTATGTTTAAATTAAATGTTTTTATTCCGTAAGTTGCAATCATTGTGCCATTTGCGGCAAATAAATTATAGTTTGTTATTGCGGAGGACTTTTGTAAGACGTGGGTAAACACTTATTTTTGCACCAGTGTCAATTAGGAATTGTTTTTATGTAAAACTATCGGTTTAAACAAAGGGCCTGTTAGATGGGAGCCATCAGCGTGGGCCGCACTCACTTTTTTTGTTAAAGGCACATGGTACCAACAAGTTTCAAATTTTTTTGCAAATGCTGATCTGTCCGTGGTCTACTATTGTGGCAGCTTTGTGAGAATGTTCCCAACTTCTTGAGATAGAAGGGTCGTTAGTTTTATTAGTGCATTTAGAACACCTTTGAGATTGCATTGTCTTGATTGTTAGGTGGGTTTCTCTGCACTGGTAGTAGATTGCTTTGTATTGGTTTTAAGTTCACTGCGGCTGCTGTAATCTGCTGTGGGGTTGCATCATGGATCTTATCTGCTAAGTCAGCAAGGTTATTTAGCGTTTGATGCGGTTGAGACTTGTCCATATCATCTGTAGCAGTGAATCACGAACTGTTGTACTAGTTAAATTACTCAAGTGCCGTAAGAATTGAGCCGGTGAGCGATCTCCTATCTCTTCATGTTCCAAGAATTGTTTTATTTGTGTGTTTTCTGAGCTTGACAACCTTTTTATTATTTCGGTTTTAAGCTTTTCATTCTTTTCTTGTGGTGAAGGGTTCATTAGGACATCTGCTACTTAGAGTATCTATGACTCAACTCTGATACTGCTGTCCAGAACTTGGTCAAACCTCCTATTATTCCTTTGTCCGGAAATGCCCTTCTAGTTAGATAAACCAAAGTACGGAGTCTTTGGGCCAAAATGGTGATACTTTGATGTGTACGCGTTCAACTTCAGCGCTTCCGTTGATTTCATTTGGTTTTTTACCGGTCAAGCTCGCTTTGTATAAAATTTTCACTGCTCGTGTTTATTATTTTGCGATCACCAATTTGGGTAGGTTTGTAGTAACTAACACTATGTAACAGTACTGACGATTTTAATATTAATTAAACTTAACTATTGTGTACAAAAACTAATATAAAACAAGATGAATAACTATGCGTTATTATTCACGTTACTCGTCGCTGTCGACTGGATCGGAAGTGAAATTTTGAAATTTCTGTTTTATAAGTTTTGTTCCCAACCTCTGGTATATTATCGATTGGCACAAGTAGTGCCGCTTGTCGACTCGCCACACTACATAATACAAATTAACCTAAGGTTTTTAATCGTTTGTCAAATAATAAATGTCATAACAACACTAGATTTGTCATGTTTTCAATGTCACTATTTTTAAATAAAACAAAAAGATTTAATTTTGCAAAAAACAGCACATAAAATAATGCATGTAGCTCTCGTCGAAAGTCTTGTACATGACCTTCATACATTAACGTTTGTTATGCTATGCTTCACTTTTGAGGCTAGTGACATAAATTACTATATTTTGTTTAGACTTTGATTGCAGTTCTTACAAAAACTAAACTTGTAAGTCGTATAGCTTGTGAATATAAGGTCAAAACCCTATTTTAGCAATTTTAATTTAGTAAACGTTTTCAATCTCCCGCTTAAATGTACCTATAGTATTATTAAAGATAGCTTAATATTTAATAGTTTTAGAGTCATTCACATAGAACAGATTTTTGAATAAAAAAAAAAGACGCAGATGCATTCTGCCTCTACATTATCTGATTTCTTTTGTCCACGCATATCATTCATATCTAAATCATTATCCGCTGGTCTAAACTGTGTTTCGTCGTCTTCACGTTCAGACTCTTGTCTTGGTTGATTGAGGAATTTTTTAATTCTTTAAACAACAATATTGCTTGCATATTTCTTTTTTTCTGTGTGTTACATTTGTATTTATTGATTGCATGGAAAGAGGTACGGGCAAAATAGACTATATTTCCTGTTAGATTTAATAATGTTTTAAACAAGTCCTGTGTTGTAGTTACTTGTTTAGGCAATATATTATTGTTTGTTTGGAATTTTCTATCTCTTTGTTAGTTTTTGTATTTTTTCTGGAATTAATGTTTTTCGATTGGCATTGAAATTTTATTGTCTTTTGTTTTTCGTACTCTTTTAACCTTTGACTTTTTTCTATTCTATCATATTGGTCTAGGACCTTAATTTTTAGCTTTCATACTCTATAGAACACTTGATGGTATTTTGTAATTTTGGATATCAGTTTAAATAGTCTACGATAGTGAGACCCGCATTTTTTGGCGTCCACCCCTGGGCGCGAATCTTTTGCCGCCATTTCTTTAGGTGGTAGATGTCGCGCCGCGCAAATATTTATGCGCATATACTGTTAGGAGTTATATATTATATATAATAGAACTTTTTATTACTTATTATTTGTTACACTATTTTCTATAAAAATAAAATATATGTCAGTTTTTCTAATCTGATATTTATAACTTAACTATACAGATATTGAAAAAATATTTGTAAGTATAGATTATGAGATTTTTTAATTATTATTTGCCAAAATATACTGAAACATTCGCGATGTTTTTATAAATTTTGAGAGCGTCTAGAACGTTCACAAAAAAATATAGAAGATTCTCGAAGGGTGGTCGAAATATATAAAAGCAATACAAACGAATCATAGGTCAGTTATTCGAAGTCGGTAGTGTTAAGAAGATTATGAAGTTTAAATATATGTTGGAGGCACCGAATATAAGCCTGCCTACGGCTATGGAATGCATACACGTGCACTCATTTGTTTTGTTCCCATAAATTATGTTTAAAATGTTTAGTCTTTGTAACTTAATAACTTAGAATCAACCAATAAGGGTTGGATATTTTGTAATATTGCCTTATATGGGCAAGGAACGCGTGTGAAATTACAATTTCATGCGAACGGAACGACACCAGCTAGGAAATGTAACTTGTAAGAGGTAGACTGAAATGATATTTGGTGGTGACAACTTGATAAGATAAAAGAGCGAGTGTCGGATCGTTTGTTCTAGTGCTGATCATTAAACGTTTATAAATTTAATTTTTATAATTAATGAAATCAGTTTTGTTTGTTTCTGTTATTGTTTATTAATGACTTTGTTTGAAATTTGTAGTCGTAACTTTTGCAATAGTAAATAAATTGTGTAAACGGTCAGTGTCGTGCGTTATTCACTTGTAATAAATTGTCGATGCAGTCTACCCCAAAACAAACGCCCAGCGGAGCCCCTTTTATTTTCGATGCGTCTCTGACATATATAAGTGATTAACGCGTGCTCGAGATAAATACAACGAATTAAAAACATACGTGACTTTAATGTAAACAAGTGTCAGTGTTTAAATAAGTAGAAGTTATCTGCGGAGTTATTTCTCGAGTGATTGTAATACATAAATTAGCGTAAGTGTTTTTTTAAAATATTGTTAGATTTAATTAGTTCGTGTAGTTATAAACGTGTAAATATTTTGTGTATAAATAAATTAGGTTTAAAATTCGTTACAATACATAAAAAAGCATTTTTACAAATGATTACAATAAAATAAAAACAATGTACGAATACAAATAATCCAATAACTTATATAAATAATTTTTATATTTAAGATACAAATAGATTTTTAAAGCAAAGTTATTGGTTATTGACGTCTTCAAGTCTACAACAAGGTTGGAATGAAAATTCGATACAAGTGGAAAGTTCCGAGAGCAAGCGGGTGCGAGCGTGAAGAACCAGGAGTAACAAATTTTTATTTCAACCGATTAACGGTTTTATTATTTATAGCTTTACGGTTTGAAATAAATGTATTGGTTCGCATTTTATATATTGGTTTTGCAACTGAGTAAAGGCGAGAAATAACGTTTTGGCACCTGGTACTGTGAGTTCTGATGAATTATATGATTTAACGTCGAATTGTTTTTAAATTCGTTTAATATTTTTTGCAATTCATTAACAAAAATTTTAGTCTTTGATTTTACAACACCTCTTGTCAAAATTCTCAAAAAAACAGCCGCCGAATCAAGTCTATTTTGATGTAGTGAATTAGTGAAAAGAAAATTTATCAATAATGCATTTGGTACAATTGCGTAAAAACAGTTAAAAAATAAATAACACTTGATAAAATGATTTTGGTTGTGAAAAAAGTTTACTATACTTCTTTTCTTTGGCTTTTTGATGATTTCGTATGTTTTATTGAAATCACTTACTTAATTTAAAAAGGAAAGCAATGTTTGTGTTTAAAGAGAAACATTGTTATAATTTAAACAGGTTATGAAAATGACAGTAATACCAACTTAAAAAGGTTTTAGCGTACAAAGTTCTGAGATCAGGATGTTATTTTATCAAAATGATTACATTAATATATAGTGTTAAGAGATTAGTTAATTTATCAAAGAAATCAACATAGCATGGAAGCAAAAACACACGACAAAAAAAAACAAAATGCGATCCAACTGCGTAAAAACGGAAACCACATTGTGTTATGAATATCCAACACAAAGAGTTTTAAGATCAAAAGATTTTCAGTCGTATTTTTATTTTTATGAATTTTTAATAATGTAGTTTGACTAAAAAACTCATTAAAACGAAATAAACTTAACATAATTTTTTTATTACAAATAGTGTTTGGTTTACAAATGTGCCAAAAAACAATTATTATTTTTTCTTACAAAAAATTGTTAAAAACACTATTTTTGTCGACTATAAAAGTTTAGTATTAGTATAATAGAGCTAATGCAAAAGATTTAAAACTTATAAAATATTAAAAACATTGATCAAATTAGAATAATTTAAAAACATGTTTGTTGTTTTACTTTTGTTTACGATACAAAATCACTAACGACTGTCTAAAACAGTTTTCTTGGTAACAGAGGTAGTAATCATTATCGATTCATTCTCGAGGTAGCTTTGCTTTTCATTTGAACTTCTCATTCATTTTTTGGAGTGGACGAACCTTCTTGTTTAAATGTATACATGTTCACTTTTTTTAAATTTCTTTAACTTGGTTTTTCTTAATCATTCTCTTTCTTCATTTTAGTCTATTTTCTAGTAGTTTCTATATAATTAAAGTTTTCATAATCCTTGCATCACTGGTTACTTTCTTATAAGGAAAGTGTGTGCGTGTGTGTGTATGTGTGTGTGTCTTAGTAACTTGAAATTTGGTATGAAGTTAGCTTTTTATATTCTCTCGGTTCTATCAAAAGATGGGTCTGGTAAAGAAACCGGAAGTGAGTGTATCCGCCGTTTTTACAGTTTTCCTTATATAATTTTGCACGTATGTAAAGTAGTCGAATTATTTTTAGACAGTTTATTAGATATTTTATTTATACTTTAAAATAAATTTACAAATATAATCTACGTTCGAATCTTGCCTGCAACAATTTTTTTAGAAAAAAATTCCATATCTTGAAGCTAGATACGTTGAAAATAACAATTTTTCTCTATATGTTTTTTAATTAGTAGATGTTTTTCTTCGATTTGAAAATATAAAATATGTAAAAATTCCTTATAAGAAAGTCGTGTGGTGACCACACCAGTTTTTTTAAATAGTTCTTGCTTGTTAATTAAATTTTTTTTGTGATATGTCATTGCTGATTTTATTACCGTTTTATAAATTTTGGTTTTGGTGTTTTTACAATCTTTACTACTTGCACCGTATGTTCCAAGTTTTGATATTTCTGTTTTTTTGTTTTTTTATTTACGTTTGTTTTTTTATAATAGGTACCTTATACACTTACTAGTTTTATGTTGTTATGCGCGACATCCCACTTTTGTAATCGAAAGTTATGTTTGTTGTTAATTTTTCGGGGAACTTTGTAAGCTTCGGCATTCGCATTTCTTAAAGTTTTTCGTTATATATTTATGTAGTTGATTTTCTAATTTTGGGCAGCGGGCATAACTTTACTAAAAGGCGCTTGAACAGTACGATCTGTGGCCACGCGAACAATATTAATATTATTCTTTCCAGGATGCAATTCAACTATTCTGCCAATCCTCCAATGTAGAGGTGGATTCTGCCCGTCTTTGATTAAGACTAACGTGCCAATTTCTATTGGCTTAAGCACCTTTGATTTTGACCATTTTCCGCGTTGATATAGTGTGTGCAGGTATGCATTTTTCCATCAGCGCCAAATGTCTTGGTGTAATCTTTCTAACAATTGCCAACGCTGAAGACGAGTCATTTTCAAATGTGACAAATCTGGGTCCGGTGCGGACGTTAAAGGTTCTAAAGTCAAAAAATGATAAGGTGATAACACGCTAAAGTCATTGGGATCTGACTACATAGAGGTCTAGAATTGAGGACTGTCTCTATTTGCACGACCAGTGTGTTCAACTGCTCATAAGTGAGAATTTAACTCTCAATTACCCGCAAACGATATTTTTTGATCCCACAAACTACCGAAATGTGGAGCGAAAACATGGGTGCAAATGACACTGAATTGGGTTAGTTTCCACTGCGAATTTGAATTGAGCAGCCAATTGTTTCTTGGTCCCGATGAAGTTCGTGCTACAATCACTGAACATATGATTGCAGCGACCGCGTAACTCAGCGAGAAAAGTCTCACTTGTTAAATCTGAAACTATTTCAAGATGTGGAGATTTGGTAGCAAAGCACACGTGTTTAGAACCGCATCGTCTCGAAATAAAGATTGGAAAACGACCGCTATAATCTATTCCAACTCAAGTAAATGTCTTTACTTGTTTTATTCGAAGTGAGGTCAATTCTGCCATGGGGGGCACGAGTAGAGTGAGTCGAGTCCTAAAGCTCGACTGACAATGTGATAAACAACGGCAATTTATTCCGCGAACCGAAATGATCCCCCCTCCTTTTGCAGTGTATTCTTTTATTGCATTAAATAATAAGCAATATAAATTAAAATAGTAAGAGTAATATTTAATATAACAAAGGAAACTTTCTATAATTAAAAAAAAATTAAAGAAATTATAAAAATATCTAATACATAAAATTTGTATAAATAAAAAAATATGGTTATATGTGCACTTTCCTTGCTTTTTGAGCAGCAAAATCATTGATCAGCTGGTTGAAATCAACTTCGCTGGTTAAATTATTTTCAATGCATAGTATAGTCAAATTGCACAATGTCTCTTGTCCTAAAGAATTTCTAATATAATTTTTAATTCTTTTTATTGTTAAGTATATTTTTAAAATTATATCCACATTAGGAAATGTAGAGACTAAACTTTCTTGAATCGTTTTATACAAAATTGAAAGAGAATTTAAATTTTCATTTTTTGCAAAATAAACAAATTGGGCAAGTTCTTCCTTAAAAATGCCAATATCGATGTCTTTTGAATAAGTGTTTAATAAATTTAAAATACATTTATCATATTCATTGGGCGAAATTTCTTTTAAATTGATGTTTAATAGTATTGCAAAATAATTTAAAATATTTTGGTAAGCCTCAATACGTTTTTTTTTATATCTGATACCAACTGATCACATATAACTTTTAAACAATTTACTTTGAATTCTTGTTTCTCTTCTAATTGCACATCCTCATCTCCATCCGTTTCTTCAAAATGTAAAGTTCTTTTACGTTTCCTCTTTTTGTCTGATTTATAATTTGTATTGTTAGTTAGCGCAAAACATTCTGACTCGATAGAATCAAAAAAAAAAAATTGTTGCTTCGAATGTCTTCTGATATATACGTAGACAATGATTTTAAAAGATTTACGGCACTATACAAATCAAAATTTTTATTTTGAATGCTTTTACTGGTAGTCTTTGTAAAATTGTATTCCATATAAAAAGCAAAAGAGTTGTTTCAAAATCTTCAAAATTTTCATATAGCTTTTTTGCTTCTAATTTGGTTAAAGGTTTTTCATTAGATTCTTCAATAAGCATTCTTTTATAGCTAAAAAATTCATTTTTACAGCTAAAATTGCATCTGGTCTTGAGGACCATCTTGTTGAACAATTTTTTTTAAATTTTAAATTACCTTTTGGTGTTGATTTTGTTAAAATATCCCATCTTTTTATAGATGAAGAGAAAAATACAAATAAATTTTGAATAAAATCGAAGAAATAAAGTGCTGTCGGACAAGCTTCTGCAGCAGAATTTCCGACTAAATTTAGGCTATGGGCCATAAAATCCATTTTGCGGCAGTTCTGTATATATATACCATATTCTGTTAATTCTGAAATTATAATGTTTTCTAAGCAATCGGCATCATGCTTCTCAATATGTAGAAAACCCAAAAATTGTTCCTGAATTTTATTTTTTTTATCTATGTATCTGATAATAATTGATAATTGATCTATGTGAGTTATGTCGGGAGTAGAGTCAACGATAAATGAAAAGTATTTAGCCTGTTTGATTTCATCAATAATTGTATTTTTTACGTTAGCGGCCATTAAAAGTATGAATTCGTCACACGTTGTATTCGAAAGATAATTCACCTTTCCTTTACCACATTTATTATAAGTTTCCAAATGGGTTCTCAAAAACGTGTCAAAACTCGCTAAGTATTCTAAGCAACTCATAAAATTTCCTTTATGTCCATCATGCCCTCGAAATCCTAACCCTAATGATGATAATAGTTTTACAGTCGCAACAACTCTTTTTAGAACGTCACGCCAATAATTGGTTTCTTTTTCATAAGTTTCTATCAATTCTAAATCAATTCTCCCTACAGTTTTCAAGCGCTTTACGTAAATACACATATTTTCCTTATGATCTTTAGACTCATCATGACTTTTTAAAATATGAACAATATGTTTCCAATCATTACATCCAGTAACTAATACTTTATTTAGTTTAACTGAAAACAATTTGCAAATAAATCAGTATACAGGCTTTGTGGTTTTAGAAAATATCAACCATTCTCTTTTTTCTTTGGTATCATTTGCTTTAGTTAAATAAAAGTGCGATTCGTTTAATTTTCTTGAAATTATTTTTCCGTCATAATTAAAATCTCGGTTTGAATTTTGAATGCTTCCAAAATTTTGTGGTGTTTCGCGAAGACAAAATTCAATAAAACCACTTGTGATGGGATTTGGCCATAAAGCAATGTCTTTAGTGTATGTCTGGTGTACATGAATTGCATTTTTATCATTTTCATTTTGATTATTATTAAAAATAATGGCATTGTTGGTATTGTTTTCAATTTGACCAATATTATCGACGAATGATACTCTAGAGGTGGAAAGTTAATTTTCTAACCTATTTTCTTTTGTTTTGCTGCTGCTACCTTCTATATTTTTTATTGACATATAATTTTGCAATGACCTTTGCCCCTTTTTTAATTCAATCTCCTTAAGTTTCTGCTTCTTTCTTTTTTGACTCCCAGATTAGAACGTTCTTTTCATTGCCCTAAAATTATATTCTTACATTATTCAAAATTTTATTTTACTTAAAAAAATATTAAATTTTATTTTACTTAAAAAAATATTAAATTTTATTTGAATTTTACAATTACAATGTAATATGCAATAAACAAATTGCAGAAAATTAATCAAAATCTATTCAAATGAATTGTACATTATTGCGTTAAAAAGCCCGCGCAAAATTATGGATTAAAATTAGTATTTAATATAAAATTAACATTTTAACCACAAAATACTAGTCTTAACAATACCTACCTTGAATTTTCTGTTTATTAACAGCGTTCGTTACGTATATTTTACTTCTATGCACTATCTACAACCCCCGCACACTGAGCGAATACTACAAATACTAACAGATCGCATTTAGAATTAAGCGATATACAGTGAAAACCGTTACCTATCTAATCAAGGACAACCAATTAAGGCGCCAACTAGATTGTCTCGTTACATGACCGGCGTAGAGGCATAATTTACTATGTAATTCTTTGGAAAAATATGCATTAGCAAGGGTGTCTCGTATACGTTTAGTATTTTTCTTCGAAAATTAAAAAATAACATTACTTTCTTGCAAAAAATGTTTGCTTCATATAAGTTTAATTTCCCATTTTTTTTTAATTTAAAAGTATATATCTAGTATTAGTTTAAAACCTCTCCGAGGTCTCCCTGACGTTGGAGGCCCCGGGCAAATGCCCAATTTGCCCATGTGATAACGCGCCACTGGCTGAGTGACTAATATCTATTATTATCTGTAAAAGGTAATAATTTTTGAATATACTTAGAGCAACAACATTTCATTACGAATATTTAGAATTCCCTTTGGAATGCCTCTAACTGTACTATTTTGACTAAACGAATGATAAATCGCAAACAATATGCAATAATTCTTTGAATTTTGTGCAATGACGAATAACAATTGAGTAGATTATGGGGGTTATTTCTGCACCTTAAAATAGCTTCAGCAAGAAGTGAGACTTTTTCCTCTGCGTTACGTAAACTTATCGCACTCCGCGGTCGCTACAATTGGCTGCTCAATTTAAATTCGCAGTAGAGACTGAAACCATTCATTTCAAGCCTCTTTCCGCTTTACATTTTGGTGGTTTGTGGGAGAGCGGGATCAAATCTGTCAAAACCAATATTTTGCGGTTAATTGGGAATCAATTCGATTCCAATGACTTAAGCGTGTTATCACCTGGTCATTTTCTGACTTTAGAACCTTTAAGGTCCGCACCGGACCCAGATTTGTCACATTTGAAAATGACTCGTCTTTTGCTTTGGCAATTGTTACAAAGATTACACCAAGACTTTTGGCGCAGATAGAAAAATGAATACCTGCATACACTATATCAACGCGGAAAATGGTCAAAACCAAAGGTGATTGAGCCAATAGATATTGTCACGTTAATCTTATTCAGAGAAGAGTTGAGTTCACCTCTACATTGGAGGATGAGCAGAATAGTTGAATTGCATTGTGAAAATGATGTTCATACTGTTCAAGCGTTGTTTAGTAAAGATATGTCCGCTGCCTTTGCAGTAACATTGTATTATATTTACTTGTTGGTTTAAAATTTTGTTTAAGATTGTTCAAGGACTGTTGAAGCGCCCTCTAGTATAGTTATGTCCGCTGTCTTTGCAGTAACATTGTATTATATTTAGTTGTTAGTTTTTGATGGTGGTTGTTACACTGCTGATTTTGATGGGCGGTATGTTTTGTGCTATTGGAAAGCCTTTGATGTAGGCAATCATGCGTGCACGTGTGTTGGTGGTTTGGTGGCCTTGGTGATAGAATAATAACAAATTTAAAAAAATGCCAATATAAAATTATTGTGTACTAAATATTTTTGCACTAATAAAATGCAATCTTATTTTAAAATACTTTGCAGTCATTTCATTACTCAAGATATAAGTTGTTACGTGCATAGATTTAAAAATACACTACTCTGTATATTGGTTGAATTAAAGTTACTTTTCCATTTCGCGACGCTTTCTATCGGGCATCGTTGGTCCCTTTCAGTCGAGAAAACAAAAGCCGTCATTTTTACTCTGACATCGTTCGTTACATAACCTTATGCTTGCGTAAATTAAAATTGTTTTCTTAAAACATCCACGTGCTGTGACACGATGTATAATGAAAGTATCTATAATTAATTAATTTAGTCAACGCAGGGTAAGTGATTTCTATTCGTTTTTTGGATTAAAGGTAATTTCCATGTCTCTTCATTAGCGTCGTGTGCTACCTCCCAAATCTGGGTTGCCTTGTTTGTACAAATTTAAAATCTACGTTGGAAAAGTTCTAATAAGGAGCATTGGACCTATGAACTTTGCGATACAAGAGCAGATATAATTGTATTTTTATACGGAGGCAATTGGCGTTTAAGTAATACCACCTTGCACGAAAATGCATACGTACCAGGTACGATTGATATTTCCATTTGGAGGTAATTGATAACTAATACCACCTTGGACAAAAGGGCTTGTGTAACAGCATACGATACGTTTCGGTTCTTTTACCTTTTATAAAGACACGATTATTTTTAGGTAGTTTGATTACAGAAAGCCAATAGGAAAACGTTTTCTGAAAGTACACCTGAATCTTGGTAAGTCAATTTTTGATTTTAACTATTGGTTGCCGCTACGGTGCTGCTCATAAATTATATTTATAACTTGTGTCAAAACGTTGAAAATGATTTACTCAATTAGTTACATTGTTATCGCATGCTGATTACGTCAACTGTCAATTATTATTATTATTACTATTAATGTAATTTAATTGCAAAGATTTTTGTATGTCCTGGTTGTTACACCTAGGATTTAAATGTATTAAGTTGCCGATACTTCTGGTGTTTTAGTGCCAACGTGTACTTGTACTCAAACTAAATTTATTTACTGTGATGCTATCAAATTATCTAGACTTGTTATTGATCCAAATTTTAATCTAAGTTATACTTCTAATATCAATTAAAGTAAATAAAGTTTCTTTCTTCGTTTCCTCCACCTTTACGAGCCTTACAAATTTTATACAAGCTTCGAGCTTCCTGTGCTGATCGAGCAGGAGCTATTTCTGCAAAAAGAGATCTGGCGCCCATTAAAATAAAATTACTTGAACCTCCCCTCTCTCCGACAAATATTGTTTTAATTGTGTTAGCCGTGCAGGGTTCGTAAATTACTACAAGCTTGTAGCAAAGTATTCTATTTATATCAATTAAATGCCGTTTTGATGGAACTTTCAAAAGCGCATGGATTACTGGAATTACCGATGGTAGATGTACGTCAGGTATGGAAATTTGTATCGAACACGCATACGTTAACAAAATTTTACATTGAATAAAATTGTTATAGTTAAAACATTTGTGTAGTTGATTTTCTAATTAAACTTTTAACTAACTTTAACTAACATTAATGCAACGGTATTTAAGAAAAACAACTTACAATTGCTTTATATATCAATATCGCTATAATAGGTATTTACTGTCCGCAATTTTTGTTTATCTACACTGTTATTTATTTTCACATGGTGCACTTTTATTTATTTCAACACACGCGTTAAATCTTTATTGATTTAAACCGACAAAGTGTTCTTAACACTTCCGACTCAATTCGAAAACTATCCCCAACTTTCTCCAAATACTTTTTATATTCTTCCGTTATCGGAATCCAGAATATTCTATTATTTTGGGAACGCTTCAGTATATAGTCATCATTATTCTGAGTTTTCTTTCCGTATTGTTTATTATAATTACATTGTCGGCGTTCAGCTTTTTCTACACTTTTTACCTTGTCAACTCTTTTCTTAAAGTGTTAATTATCTGATATTTAGCATTTTCCTGGTATTCTTATCAGCTGTTTATTGTCAATGCTATCAAATGTTTTTTTAAATGATACAAGGATCATGTACAATATAATGTATTCGTTTGATTAAGTATAAGTATAGCATCAAGCGTTGACTTTTTTTTCAAATTCTGGTAGTCTTCTTTGTAATTTTGCAAAAAATAATTTAGTTAGTAGCGATATCTCTCTATAGTTGCGAAATGTTTTCCTATTCTTTTTCTCGTAAATTAGTGCTGTTATATCATAGATCTATCATTTTTATCAATGTCTGACCGGTGAGTTTTGGAATTGTCTTATTTTTTAATTTGCTCATGGTTTTTTGCTTGGTTTTGTTTTTCTTATTGGTTTCTGATGTAATAATTTTTAATATTTTTTAATATACTTTTTATTATCTCGTTGTTATTCTGTTAAACTTTATTTTTATCTTTGTTGTTCTTATATTTATTTTTTCTCCTACTCTCTTAATTTTTTTGTAGAAAATATTAGCAATGTTTTTTTGTTTTATTTACTTTATCTTTGTTTTGTTTGTTTACATATTTGTTATTTTTTGCAGTAAAACTTCTTGCGACTTGGGGGTAACTCAGTTTTTTTTTCTGATGGAAGTAATGCTGACGGAGTTTCCGCTATTTTAAAACAGTAACTAAGCAATTTTTTATTTACAGCTCTAACGTCTATTTTAACATGAGCTTTCTTAACTTTTAACTTCGTTGTTACCATCAATGTGTTTATAAAGCGTTGTTTTGAATTTTTTTAAATTTACAATTACTTTAATTGATAAGTAGAATTATTTTAAAAGGTGAGAGTGGTATAAACTAATTTTAAATTAATTTAACCTGCAGAATCCTAGGAACATTCTACTCTTCATCAATAAATAAAAATAAAATAAAGATCAACAACTTGAAATTATATTTATTTTAATTTAAGTTTAATATTTTCAGTAATATCAATCAATTACAAACGCTAAAGAAGTTTTACTTTCGTTTATTTTTTTGTTTGTATTGTATTTCTTTGGTAGTTATTTTTTTGGTGTTCTTTATTGGATTGTTCGTTTTTCACCGTTTCTTTCTTTTTTTTATTGAAGTGAAACTTATTTAGCGAAAGTAAATCTGAAATTTTGGTAAGTTACAACGTAGCGAAAAAGGGGGCAGCACATTTGCAGGAAAAGTAAATTTTTTTATTTACATTTCTGTTCTTTATATTGACATCAGCTATTCTAATCTTTAATTTTGTTATGGCCATCGACGTGTTTATGAAGTTTTGTTTTGAAAAACTTTTTTTCAATTTATTTAATTGATGAGTGAAAATTTTTTAAAAAATTAGACCGGCATAAACGAATTTTATATAGAATATAAAACATCATCATTATCATCAATATAAAATTAAACAGTGTTCGGTTAATTTAAAATGGCTGAGTCGTAGAAACATCTAACTTTTTTATCAATAAAAGAAAATGGAGATGGATAAGGCTCACTCGTTTAATTTTTGTTTGTTTTGTAATTATGTTTATGTTTATATCCGGTTTTATGTATTGTAGACATTACAATTGGATAAATTAGAATACAAAACTGTCTGGTCATTGTAAATCGCTGGTTAGAGTTATTAAGTTTTTTGATTTTTATTCACTGATTAATGGTCTTTCTATGGATATTTTTGAACTAAATTTATTCTAAATTCAGAAGCAGTAAAATAAATTTTAAATTAAATAATTTACACTATATGCATATATGTATAGGTACAATTTTTCTGATGTTGTTAAATATGTACTTTTCAATTAAAAATCTTCGATTAAATAAGAATGAAAAATTTTGTCACTCTTGCTTTAGTATAATTATGTGGAATGAAACCAAAACGTGTTAATAAAAGACTTTCGAAGAAAAGTTTAAGCGACTTATATAACACCAAACAAGTTTGGGGTCTAACAAAATTACATAATCCGCTTCATTTACTTGTATAACGAACTCGAAGGAAGTAGCATGAAGGTTAAGGTCAACAAACAAAAGCGAGTTTGAGGCGGCATTTTATTTATTATTATACTTTCATTTTGTCTTTATCGCATCTTTTGAGGAATTTAAAACTTAATATAAGTACAGATTAAATTTGCTAAATTTATGATGCTGAAAGGTTACCTGGTTTAAGCAAATTTAATGGATAATCGCTGCTGAATTTAATAATGTAAGTGAAGTTTTTCAGAATACAGAGGTTTTTGTAATATTTTAAAGAAGATTGATTGTTGTATTCGAGAATAAGGTGAATATTTTATGCTTTGTGAATTATTGAACGCAGAATGAGTATTGAGTTTATTGACATTTTCGATGATTTTATTGTAAATTATTTGCATTTACAAGCAGTATTAAACTCGTAGTCATTTCCGTTGTGCATTCTTCCTTTTTGTGTATATTTCAACGATCTTTAATCTTCTACGAGTGTTGTTTTAAAAGTGTGCTTAACTTAAACAGTGCAACAATTTGATAAAAATTACTTCTAAAAATTTAGCTACTGAAAATGTTGCTCTGAAACATTGAAAAACAAGTACAAAATGTTTTGCGTCGAAAAATGTCAACATTTCTTAACATCGCGGATGATTGTAGGCACTCAGATAATATTAGCTATACCTTCTTCTAAAACATATTGATTATTTACTTTTAGCAAACAACAAATACATACATTGATAAATTGTATTAAAAAAACTAATAAGCGTTTTATAAATATATATTTTCATTACAGAAAGAAATAGAGAAAGTAAATAATTTTTTCATTATTTTCACAACAAACGTGAAAAAACAAGATTAATTTTTTTAGAAAAAACGTTTTCTAAACGTTGTTTTAGTCGTAAATATTTATTTCGTGCGTACTCGTCGAAGCGGGTTGTATCTATTGCTTCCAGCATCAGTTTCATTAATTTATGTTTTCAAAGTGAATTCGCACAAAATACGAACGAACGTAAGTAATGCATTGCTGCATATCTAACCGATCAATTAAATTTGAAATGCTCCTTAAAATCGATTTAATTACAAAAGAACAGTAACACCGAGCTAATCTTAGACTGTATAATGATACTTAGACTTTGTTGACGAGAAATTAGATCTTTATTGTACTTAACCGAAGCGCGAATTTACCTTGGTAAAGACCTTATCTTAAATGTCATTGCTACAAATGCAACACTATCTTAACGACGCTGTTATTATCATATTATCACGATTAGATGAGCCAACAACATCTTCGTGCGTAATTTGCCATTAGGTATTCTAACAGTTTTTATCTTTACGACGAACTCTCTTTGGTCCTTTGACATTTACGTTAGTGGTTTTACACCGCTGATTTAACCTCCAATTAACTACTTTGCATAGTTCTAAAAGCAATTAGGGTTAGTGAAGTGTTAACACGTTTCTCACTTTTCAACTTGAATAATGGGCTACATTTACCAATAATTTGTGTACTTCGACTAACTTTGTTACAGTTACACAATACATCTCATGATACGTTAATGAACACTAAAACGTCTACGTTTGTAATTCTATTATTAGGAGTATAAAATTTTAAGTTTAATAGGTTTTGACTATTCATTACATAAACCATTAAAGACAAAATGTATGGTTTTTCTTTTCATGAGTTATATGTAAAATATTGTAGAAAACTTCACCTCAAACTTAATAATTTGCATAATAGTGCCAAAAACATAATTTTAGGTTAAAAAAGAATTTATCTGTTAATTCAATTAATGTTACTTTATCGGTTAAATATTTTTCATTATACCTCAATGAAAACATACGCATTTATTGTTCGTTTATAAACTATGAAACTTCGTCTTTCCCGTGCGCTGCACGGGAAAACCTTTTCCCGTGCTCCATTGTTTCCAACTCTTAAAATTAAAAGAACATATTACAATCGACTTGAATTATAGACAAAAATGCTAACGAGCAATTTTTTAATAACAGTCTTTAGATACTTTAATATAATTTTACTGTAAAGTGTTTTTTGAAACTGATTTAAGAATTTTTGGTCTAAAAATTACACCTTTATTGAAATAAATTTAACAGATTTAGCGTCATAAAATTAATGTTGGCTAAGCTGTGTTTTACCCTGAAGTTTATATACTGACATCTTTCTAACCTCATTGTATGCCTCATTGTATTTATCATTTTTTTTTCAATCACATTTTTACTTCAGTTACATTATAATTTATTCGGTAAATCTGTATATTTTTAAGAAGTTTTTGTAATATGGAATTTTTATATTCAATTCTGTTTCAAGTTTAATTAGTTGAGTGCCAGGTAAGGTGTAAATTATCGTTGTAAACAGCTTGCAGTACCTGCATTGCATTTTAGGAATAGCCAAATATATCAAATGGAGGAAAAAGTTCTTTATTTTCAATTGATTCAATTAAATGTAATGTTAATTGTGCAATTTGAATTATTACTAATGTTTATCGTTTTAGATGAATCTTCAGAAATGCTTTTCTCGGACGTTACAGTTGTTAGTTTATTAGACATGGTGATTGTTGAATTGTTACTAATGTCAATTGCTTCAGTCGGAGCTTTGAAAATGCTTGCGTTCGGTGTTTGGTTGAATAATCGCCTCGATAGTTCAACTTTCCTACTCATCGATTCTTCAACGTAGCATTCTGCGACACCAGAAGAACGCCATCCCCCATGTTGTTTCAAGGCTAAGAGGTCTGCTCCACTTTTTACTAGCATAGTTGCAGAAGACCGTCTTAAACTATGTCCAGTATATTCGTTTGGATTTGGCAGTTGTAAATAGTGTGCAATACGCTTGCTAGTGTCACTGATTATGTGGCATCCAACATGCTGAGCATAGCACCTACCATTGCAATAAGAAATAAATAGTCTTTTCGTTTCCATTGACTGTGGTCGTAAATTGGCATATTTGCGATAAATGGTACATGGCTGAAATGGACAACCTTCATCAGTAATTGTAAAGGTTCTTGATTTATTGTTCTGTCGATCTCTAAGAAACACCACCAGAAAGCTTCCGTTATCCACTACATCATCTATGGTCAGACGAATTAAGTCATCTCGTCGACATGCTCCGAAAATACCAAATATTAAAAGGACCTGTATGAATTACGTTAGTATTATAATCAAAAGACATTTTTCACATAGTAGTCAATCACAAACCTTTGTCAATAGCCATTGTTGATCTGGGGCTTCACAAATGAATTTGGTAACTTGTTCAGCACTTAGCACCTTGGCCTTTTTAGGTATGTAACCAACACCTTGCCGTTTCAGAAATGCAATTGTTTGTGGAAATCTACAAGTTCGTCCATCAGTGTGCACGTAATTGATAAAAATATTAGGTATGCTCTCTGAAATGTACCTACCTGCTAACATCAACATTTTCTTTAATAGATAAACAGCTTTTGATCATAGAATAACGGTTCCACAAGGTAGATGGTTTTAGAAGTTTAGCTTTCTCCGACATACGTTATACACAAGAAAAACATCATCATTTACAGTTTTCACTTTTTTCTGTTTGCGCCATTCACAAAATAATTCATATTCTTTTTTATATCTATCTCTAGACTTTTTTGGAAGCAGTTCTGCTCTTACTTCTGCTGCCTGCTGAGTGATATTTTCAGGAATTTCAAAACTATGTTGTGCAGAATCCATCTTTTAAAATATTAATAGCGTCATGCCAGCTACCAAAGCATTCTAGATTCTATTGTTTTATGAATTGTATTCAACAATAATGTAACTTAATTTTTATAATTAATAAGTTGGGCATTTTAAATAATTAATATTTGATAATACTAATAAAATCAATACTCAAAATTAAATTGCATAATGCAAAACTTGTTAAAGTTAATACTCAATTATATGTAAGAGGGTATGAATTTTTATATTTTTCATATTCTCTTACATAATAAACTTAACTTAATTCTGCAAATTTGTTGAAGTTGAGGAATATTTATTTTAATTTATATGGCTTTATTTATTATTATGCATTTAGCATTCGCATTTTATTAGTCTCCATATTAATTTTACTTAATTTTTATGTGTTTATTTGTTGTTTTTTAAAGAGGTATAATGAAAAATACCGTTCTTTCAAGCCTAGTAATGAAATATACTATTACAATAAATGACTAAGAAAACCGCCATCTTGATTTTATTTGTATCTTAGAAATTGTGTTAATCAAAGCTTAGCAGGAGTAAAAATATATAGAAGAGATTTCGCACACTTGGACGAAGCAACGCGCGGCAAAGCGCGACTGTCTTTCTTTGAGCTTAGAAGTATGCGTAATCCTAAAATAACTAATGCAAAGATAAAACTTCAGCGGAAGTCGTTGCGGTTTCTCTATTTAAACATTATCATAAACATTTGATAAACATAAATATCGACCACAACCGCGTGACTTCAATTAAAAACTTATTTTAAAATTTTAAAATGTCAGCTAAGTGAAAACTATTAATAATTATTTTTATTTAGTACACTTTGCAAGTATGAAACAAATGAAACAGTGTATAATTAAAGTTTTACAAATTATTTGTCCAAGTGTGCATATACCAAGGATAACTAACTAATGAATTATAAGTAAAAACTAAAATCTGCCATTTACTGCTATTTTTTACAAGTTTAATGTTTGGTCTCATGGTCGTCTCAAACTGTTTAGGTTTTTAGATCATCTAAACAACCAACACCCTGATATCAAATTTATCATGGAAATTGAAAAGAATAGTTCTCTCCCATTTTTCGACGTTTTTGTAACACGTAAAGCCGATGGACTTTCAGGCTATTCTGTTAATCGAAAACCTACACATACGGACAGATATTTTTATGCATTGTCTCATTATCATCCGGCACAGAAATAATCTGTTATTAAATTTTGGACTTTTCGCACTTTTTCTATTTCTCAACCTGAGAATCTAGACTCGGACCTCCGTCATCTTAATAAACCTAATTAAACAATTGTTATATGCAGCGGGATATTCAGGTAGTTATAAATCGACGTCTCGATAATCAGAAATTGGCATTTACTCGACAGGTAAATATCTCTCAAATTCTTTCTTCTCCCAAGGACAAATTTCTTACAGTATTCCTTGTTCATGTGGTTTAGTCTGCATCGGTGAAACTGATCGTTCCGTGATGACACGTATTTTAGAACATAACCGTTGTATAAAGGAAAAACAAATTTCAAAGTCATAGTTACTGAATATTATTTTATTACAGACCACAATATAGATTTTAATAACCCCTCGGTTATTTCAAAATCTCTATTCGTCTTTTATAGGAAAGTCGGAGAAAGTATAGACATCATCAAACACCCCAATAACTTCAATCGTGATCACTGTTTTGAACTATTCCCTTTTTGGTTCTTGGCTGTTACTGGTTTATCGAAGATAGGCCCTTTTTTGAACGTAACCCAATCAGAGTCTAGCTCATTCAACCATGACCACTTGCAGTTCAGTGCGCGACCTGTACGCAACTAATACCCTAATTAAGAAAAATAATACCGTCGTTAACGGATCCCGTGGCTAAAGATTTTCTTGCTGGAGGTATATCAGAAGCCATTTTGAAGACAGCGATAGCTCCAATCAAAAGATTAAAATCATTGCTTCAAGTAGAACATGTTTCGAAGCAAATCACAGCCGATCAACGTTACAAGGGTATGGTAGACTGTTTCGTGTGCATCCCTAAAGAACAAGGCGTGTTAGCTAACTGGCGCGGTAATGCCGCAAACGTTATTCGTTATTTCTCAACTCAGCTCTTAGCTTCGCATTCAAGGACAAATACATGCAAGTTATCTTAAACGGAGTCGATAAACACACTGAATTTTGACGTTACTTCTTTGGTAATTTAGCTCCAGGTGGTGCCGCTGGTCCAATTTGCTTTGTCTACCCACTCGATTTTGCCAGAACGAGGTTAGTTGCTGATATCGGTAAAGCCGCTGGTAAACGTGTTGTTTATCAAAAATCTTCAAATCCAATGGTATGATTGGTTTGTACAGAAGTTTTGGGGTATCGGTTTAAGGTATTATAATCTACCGTTCTTCTTGGACAGTTTTTTCGACGGCCTTCTTCGGTTTCTACAATAACGCTAAAGGCATTTTGCCCAACCCTAAAAGTACTACTATGATAGTATCTTTGGCAATTGCTCAGACCGTAACGACAATTGTTGGTACTATCTCCTACCCATTCGACACAGTCCGTAAGCATGTGATGATGCAGTCCAGTCGCAAGAAGACTGATATTATTTACAAGAACACGATGCACTGCTGGGCGATGATTGCCAAAACAGAAGGTGGCGCAGCGTTCTTCAAAGGAGCATTCTCCAACGTTCTCCGTGGTACCGGAAGCACTATTGTATTAGTGCTTTACGATGAAATTAAAAATATCTTCTAAACTATAGTTTTAATCGCATTAATTTACACGATTTTATAAAAAAATTTCCATAGAAAATTAGTTTTTGCGTGTGTGTGCTGTTTGAACATTCCGGGTGTAAGAACCAACGACGCGACCTGACGTGGCGTTTAAATAAATACATAAGTTAAAGTGGAAATATTTTTAAATTAATTAATTCGAATTGTCACTACGAGAACGGAATTTTAAGTATTAAATGTTACAAAAAAACGAGATTTTTGATAAGTCGGTTCATCACAGCTAATGTTTGATGATGTTAATGACATAGGGCTCTACTCTCACGTTTCGGTGCAGTTCCGTGTAGTTTTAACTACTTTCTTTATTCATAAGTTGTATGTTGAAATTTAAAAGAACTCGACAGGTAAAATCTCTCAAATTTTTCTTTCTCTCAAGTACAAATATCTTACGTTTCTTATTGTTCACTTGGTTTAGTCTACATCGCATTGGTGAAATAGGTCGTTCTATTATCTTAGAATATAATCGTTATATAAAGGAAAAACATGTTTCAAAGTCAAAGTTGCTGAACATTATTTTATTACAGGCCACAATATAGATTATGATAACGTTTCGGTTATCTTAAGATGTCTATTTGTCTTCAATAGGAAATCATCAAACACCCTAATAATCTCAATCGTGACAACTGTTTTGAACTATTTCCTTTTTGGTTCTCAGCTGTTACTCGTTTGTCAAAAACACGCCCTTTTTCGAACGTAACCCAATCAGCATCTAGCTCATCTCACCATGATCATACTTCTTCTATATACAGGGTGGGTGTTTATTGTGTGATAGAAGGATTACTTTTTAATTATTAGACACATCACGACGAACTTTGGTACCGTAATACATAATTAATTGGTCTACATTTTAAAAATATTTAAATACATACAGGGTGTTTCACAAAAATATGACAACCCAAATTTAGGTTATCTAAATAGAACAACTTGTATATTGGTGAAATTTTGGATTATCTGTTCCATTTAGAATCAAAATTGTATGACATTGTATTACTCTATCATTAGCTGTTCTACAGATATTATCACTTTGTTGCTGAAAGATAAAATAAAGTCAACTTTAGAGCCACAGTGCTAGGGTTCTCATAAAAATGTTTAAATCTGTTGGTATCATCTATTACTGATAATAGTCAAGTTTTAAAAGAATTATTAATTTTTTTTATAAACGTAAAACTATATAGAATTATTAATTTATGCAAAATGTAATATTTATTAGTTTTTTCAAATTTATTACTCGATATATCTTTTATATTATTTGGATTCTACGTAAGTAAATTTGGTAAAAACTAGATACTGAATGATAATAGATTTCATTACCGTACAACAAACTCTTCTTGTAATTTTAAGTGAAAATAACGAATGCATATTAATAAAAGGACAACCAACGCAACAAAGACAAAATGCCCTTATCAATTCGTTAATAAGCTGACGAAAATAGTTTATTAATAACTAAACAATGAATCAATTTTGTAAACTTAAAAAAAATATTAAATAAACGAAAAAAAGTAAATGTTCAAAATACTGACCGTACCTTGCTAAAGTTTTCAATCAGCTCCAAAAACAAACGTTTTAACCGTAACAACTTTTGAACAAAGATAGATTGAAAAGCAGTTTAAATTGTATTTTTTATGTTTTTGCAGATGGTGGGTGCATGTTAGTAAACTTTTTCTTTAACATAGTCTGAAAAAAAGAAATCAAGAAGTGTAAGACCAGGTGATCGAGCTGGCCAGTTTTATACACCGCTTTGTCTTATCGATCTCATCGGATAATTTCTATCGAAATATTGCTTAACATCTATTGCATATGTGGATGAACGCCATCGTGTTAAAACCACATTCTTTGAATTCTATCTAGCTCGCTATCTTCCAAAAGTTTTGGCAAATCATTTTTCAAAAACTGTAAATATATTTTTCCGGTAAGACTTCTATCAAAGGTAAAAACGTAAAAAGACCAATTTCTGAAGATGTGTAGATTATTAAGTGAATAGTAATGATAATTATGTTTATTCGTATTCTCGTTATTGTGAATTGTTGTTTCATTCGAAAACAGAATTTTATGATCTAAATTTAGGTCGCCGTTGATTTTATAAGCTATCCATCATCAGAAAGATTCGCGAGTTTGAAAATCTATTTCACTTAAAACTTTGTGTTGTTTGATGTGATAACGAAAGTTTATTTTATAGAGAAAGTTGTAAACTATTACCCAAAAACACAAAACTTACTCACAATCGATTATTATTCTTATAATAAAACAAATGTTAAAATACTTGATGCTATTGTTTATCTTCATTATGGGCGACCAGCTTACCTGATTGTTTGATTTTAACTTTTATCATAGTGGTTTTTTTTATCTTAGAATATTTTCTCATAAAAATGCCAATTCTACAAGAATCGTTTGTCGGGTTCGTCTGACGGTTATAAAACCTATAATCACTTAGTATTTACATTTTACTCAAAATCTAACGATGAGAAAATATACAGGGTGTTAATTTGAAAAGAGAAAAATTACATTTTGCGTAAATTAATGATTCTACATAGTTCTTTCGAAAAATTAAGACTTATTTTAAAACTTGAGTGTTATCAATAATCAATGGTAAAAAACAATTAAAAATTTTTATGAGAGCCCTGGCACCGTGGCTTTAAAGTTGACTTTATGTCAGCATTAAAGTGATAATATCTTTAGAACAGTTACTGATAGAGCAATACAATGTTATACATTTTTGTTTCTAAATGAAACAGATCAGTTTGGGTTATCTTTTTGTAAAATGCCCTGCACTTCTGTGGAGTTTGTAACGATACAAAAGCCTGCAAAGTAATTTTTAAAAAATTTGTAAATAATTGTTGAAATTTCATCCACATCCTAGATCCCCACTAAATCCAGAACGATGCGCACGGTGATCCCATCACGAAGTTAATGAAACGTAACTTGTACAAAGACAACTACACGAGCGCTGGAAGAACACTCTCTTTCCGATATTCGTTTCCGGAAAGTCTTCTTTTTTCGAGAACCGTTCTCTGCTAAACTAAAGCTGTGATTTTTTTAAACGACCCGTAGATTTGTTGATCACGACTACGCTGCGATTCACTTGGACTTGCTTCATTCATTCACCGTCGATTCATTGAAATTGTTATCACCGTCTTGCACTTCATTGTCAATAAATGTCGAATTGTAGGAGTCATGTATATGTTTATTCTTGTTAGTAGTGACATAACGGTTTTAATACTTGTGAGGCTAGGTAATCTCTTGGCCCAAGTGTTGACGCCGGTATTCGTATGCGTAGTTAATTAATTTCATTTCATTAACTTTATGTAACTGAAAGAGACATAATACTCACTAGATTGTTATTGAGTACTCTGACTGACAAACAACACTTCTCGTAACCAAATGCTGCTAGATAGTAGAATTTCACTTACGTTGAAAGCGATATACAGAGGGCACCAACGTCAACGACGACTACGCTAGAATTTAGTTTTTTATTTTATTTTATTGAATTGTTAAAGTTAATTACATATTGTAATTTAAGGTTTTGTTTGTGCTTATATGAATGAGTATATGTTTGCTTTTCTTAATGATTGCTTAATAACAGAATTTTTTATTAGATTATCGTTTGCTTGTTTAAATTCTACGGCTTGATGAAGCTTCTGACAAAAGTAGACAAAACAATGGTAGCTTCGGTTACAACATCAACACGGTCCAAACCTGGAAGACGTTCTAATCTTACTACAAAATGCATAATTATAAACTTTAACAGATTTAGACTTTTTATCTAGACAATAACTTGCTAAGAAAAAGGTTTCTGGTGCAAACGCAAAAAGATCCGGAATTTTTATAAGAAATTATTAAGGTGGATAAATTCAAATTTAGTAGAGAAGACATCATTAATCATTTTTACGTAAAACTTAAAGCAAGTTTTTAAAACAATTGGTGGGAGCCTCCTAGATCCAGAAGTCTGACATCTGGGCCTAGGAGACTTCCAGGACCAATTAAAGCCTGACTCTAGTTGATTTTTATTTGTGAAAAGTAAAATCTACACTCAAAAAACTTGATCGTTACCATTCAAATAGACCGCCACAAAACGGAGTAAGCGAAAAACTAACATAAAAAAATTATATATAAGAAGTGCTACTATAGGTCAATTTAGAATCGTATCATAAATCATCTTGCACAATAATATACAGGATGTTTTATTTAAAAAAAATAAGTTTAAAATTAACTTCAAATTATAGCGATTATATTGAACTTCGTATGTACCATTGAAACCAATTTTCTAAAACTTATGTTAGAAATCTGTAACATATACTATTCTGTTTAGTAGAATATGCTTTCAAAAAAACCTTATTCGTAGTAACTTAAAAAAACGCATTATCTCAAGAAGCTTAAAATTTTGAGATAGGGTTTTGTTAATGTCTTCTTTCTTTCCCGATTTTCTTCGTCAATCTATTACATATAATTCTTTCTAATAATTTACCTAGGGTATTTAACAAGGTTATCAGTCTATATAAAGATTCTTCATCTAGATTTGTCTCTGGTTTTTAGAACATTTCTTTTATTATTGTTGATTACATTTGTGATTTTTGTTCACATACTAGATTTACTGCTTCCGGTGGAATCATATCTGGATCTGTCGGTTTTTCTGACTTGTTTTTTTTGTTGCAATTGATACTTATTTATTTTCTACTTTTTTATAGTTTGCTGTGCTTTCCTTTTCTCATCTCTTATTGTTTCTGGAATAATTTACCTTTGTTTTAATTATTTCACAATTATAGGAGATTGTTTCTTGGCTTTTTTGATACTATTTGATAAGATAAGGTTCATGGGTTATTTTCTATATCTGTAGATAGACTTTTCCATTTCTGTTTCTTTGCCGTTTTAATTTTATTTCTTAGTTTTTTCCAGCGCTGTTATATTCTGCATTTTGCTGCTCTTTGATTTCATCAACTTGTACTCTTTCGTCTTTTTAAATGGCTAATTTTTCTAAGATTTTTTTTCTTAGATTTGATTATGAAAACACTGGTGTTTTATTAGTTCTGTGATGTTTTTTTAAGTAGCATTGTAGTATTGCAGATTTTATCAATTGCATTTGTCAGTTTCTTGGACTGTTTCTACATCATTTAGCTTTTGGTAAGAATGTATTTTTATTCACCTTTGCTAGATTTTTAATTTTTGATTTTGTTGTATGAATAAGCATTGATGTATTTATGGTCACTGAGACATTCTTCATCTAAAACTGTCTAGTTGTTAATCTGTCAATCACGAGCTTCAGTTGTGATATCAATCTTGGATGATCTGTTTCCAATGAGGAAAGTTAGTTTGTTGCTTATATTTCAGCTCTCTGAGTCACTTCGTTGTTATTATGTCCTCTGTTATCTCTGTTTTTGATCTATATTTGTATGATTTTGCATTAAAGTTTCCCGCTATGATGTGTTTTTCTAACTATTTTTGCACTTAGTTGTCCAAGGAAACTTTGTTATACTTATCGAGATCTTTTTCTAATTTTTCTAAATTAATCAAACGACCATACCGTTAAATAGTTTTTTGAGTAATGTTGCACCTTGTTTCAAAATGATGAATTGCTGCTTTTTTGTAACCTTTTCAGTTTTCTTTTTATATTATTTTTCCAAACTATTTCACTATTAAATTTAAAATATTATAAAAAATAGGAAAGCAAGTTTTGACAAAAATTAAAGTATTGCTGATTTTAATGTGTTGTTAAGCTATACCAACAAGTTTAAACCATCAATTTCACGTATTTTTGATTAAAATTTGTACAAGAGTGATTGCGTGGTCTATGTAATTTGCGAAAACTTCAACAAAAAATGTTTTAGTCAAAAGAATTTGATACTTCTAAAATTACTGTTTTATGTTTTGTTGCATTGGGTAAAAAACCGGTATTTAACGGTAGTGACAACTTTAAAAACAATTTAACTGAATGTTGATCTATTAATAACTTTTGTTATTAAACATTGCGTTATTTAATTGATTTGTATTATATTATGAGATGAAATTATTTTGACAAACAGTTCATAAACAAATTGCGGATTCAAAATGATAGGTATTCTCGTTATTCAAGAATAAATAAATAAAATTGTAGACAGTGTTTACACTGAAAATATTTCTCTGTTAATATACTCTAAATAATTTGGAGAAAAAACAAGTGATTTATAAACCGTTATAAAAGTTTTTGGCGTTTAAGAAATTATGTAACTATTTTACATTTTTTTATCTTCGTCAACTAGAATAGAAATTTATTGAATCTTATAATATTAAGAGTGAAGTGCGCCATCCACATCTCATTTTTTTATTGCACTTGTCTGATGAAGACAGAAAACCGATCAATTAATGTTCACATCAAGACCAAACATTGAACGCAAGCTCAACTGTAAAGGTAGTTTATGAGACTTAGGATAAGAATGGTTATAAAGTCTAAGTCTTCACAATCACAACACGTTCTTTTGTACATATATTCTATAAAAAATATTCTACGCTCAACAAGGACATTCACATCAATCGAATGAATGTAACAAACGCTATTTGAATTTAAAACGTTTGACAATTTATCTTCATCTTTAATTAGTTGGTTTGTATATAAACACAGTTAAAAATAAAAATAGAGAAGTTTTGTGGCTATGAATATCTAATATGATAAATGGTGCTTTAGTCAACTCTTTGTTATACATTCTCGTTCAGAATGGTTTATTTTCCGGACATGAAGTAGAGTATTTGCATTGAATTTGAATATATTACATGGTGAAATATTTCCTTCCGGAGTTTAACCTTAAAGTACTTATAGTACTTAATGGTTTATTGTATAAACATCGATCTCGATGTGTTTGTGCATCCATTTATTATCGGAAGTGCATACGCTTTTTGTAAAAATTTTTAATATAAGGTATTGAAGTTACCAGAGAACATTTTTAAATAATTGAAGTATAGTATAGTGTATTGATTTCTTGTATCACAAGTAGTTTATTTGCCCATAGCTTGTTCTTTGGAGAGATTAATTTGTTATAAAATAACAAAGTTTAAAAATTTAATCAGTTTTTGTTGTATATGGAAGTTTTAATTAACTTATGATAAACTAAAATAAAATACTGCAAGATCAGAATTTAATTTTGGCTCAAATATCTAAACAAAAAATTTTGTAAGTTTAATTTTAGAAAAATACAAAAAAGTAAACGAAAATGTTAATCGAACATTTTTAGTTATATGCGTTATTAAAACGATATGTTCGTCCTTAATTATAATAACACGATTATAAGTAAGTAAGTTACCCAAGAAGGAAAGAAACCACTATGTTGGTTTACTTAAAGCAATAATGACTTTTATTAAAAGTAAATAACAAAATTAAAAATAATTTAATTAATGGTTTAATTAGATATACGTTTTTTGCGTTTTCTTTCATGAAATCCTTTATAAGTTTAATATTTACAATTATGCTATAGAGGTCATTTTTATTAGAAATATTATAAGAAACTGTAAAAATGTATTAGCCCAAATATTTTAATTTAAAGAACATCTAATAAAAAATAATGCAGTAAATATCAAAATTTTAAAAATAATAAAATTAACTAAGTTTATAATTGTAATGTTCTTATACACTTTTAATATAAAAGAAAAGCAAACTCTGGTTTTAAAACGTTTATTGAAGAACGTGCTTGTAGTACGTACATTTGTTAATAATTGAATGTTTGTTGTCAATCAAACCACTCGCACTATATGCGCAGCAAATATCGCTATTTTATTACTATCTACATAACACCACCTTCCCCTAAATGAAATAATTTCTTTTTTAACAAGAAAATTAAATTACAATTTATCATACACTAATCGATCTACTGGTTTAACTATGCGTTTCGGTCTAGCACTAATCTCTTCAGTTTCTATCGTTAAATCAGCATCCTCGATCGGTGTATTATTAGAAGTATCATTACTACTATTAGGTAAACTGGTTTCAACAAAATGAAATTTTTTAATTTGATTAAGGTGCCTTTTCCACCGCATATTAGAAAATTCTGGTACTTCAACGATGTACGTTGATTTACCAATTCTTTTATAAATTTTAGCTTTTATCCAAGTAGGTTTATTGGGCACTTTATAATTCTTTACAGTTACACATTCACCAATTTCAAATTCCATAAATCTATTACCTCTAGCATACCTTCTTTGCTTACCCTGATCTATAAGGACTCGATTTCGAACGGTTTTTATATCAATTGAATTTGAATTACTCGGTAATAAAGCATCAAAACGAGTTCTTAAATTTCTTCCATACATAAGCTTAGACGGAGTTACCCCCGTTGTACAATGCGCTGTATTACGGTAGTCAAACAAAAAATTATTTAAAATTTTGTTTAAATCAAAACATACATCTTTACCTAATGAATTTTTCAAAGCGTTTTTTACAGTTTTTACCGCGTTCTCGGCTGCTCCATTGCACGAAGGTTGGAAAGGAGGAGACGTAACGTGTTTAATATTATTTAAAATCAAAAAACTTTGAAATTCTTTAGAGCAAAACGTTGGTCCGTTATCGGTAACAATTTGTTTAGGTAACCCAAACCTTGCAAAAGTGGACCTTAACACTTCAATCGTGAGTTTTGAAGTTATAGAGTGCATCGGAAATACTTCGATCCATTTAGAATGAGCATCTAAAAGTACTAAAATTGTGTATTCATAAATGGTCCTAAAAAATCTAAATGTAACCGATACCACACTTCCTCAGGCCAAGGCCACAAATCTAATTTAGCTTTTTCAGGAGATTTCTTATTCATTACACAATTAGGACATGTTTTGCAAATTCTCTCAATGTCTTTGTCTAATCCCGGCCACCAAAAGTAAGACCTTGCTAAACTTTTCATTTTAACTACGCCCATGTGCGATACATGAAGCTGATTTAAAATCGTTGCTCGTAAAAGCGAAGGAATTATTAAACGATTATTCCATAATAAACAATGTGATTCGACGCTTACTTCGTTTTTTATTTTATTATATAGTTTTAAATGATTGGGAATATTTTTAGGCCAACCTGTACGAACAAAATTTAAAATGGTAACTAATTCTTTATCTTTTAAGGTTTCCTTACTAATAACTTTAAAATTCAAAGGAAAATCCTCATTATTTGAAAAATAAGAAATAAAGTTAATGTCGACATCATCCCAAAAACTATTTTGATCCATAATCGGCAAACGTGATAAAAAATCTGCCCGATTTTGTTCCGATCTAATAAATTGAATGTCGTACTGATAATTTGAAAGTATGACGGCCCATCTGCGAAGTCGATTTGCCGAAAATTGCGGTATACCTTTTTGAGTATTAAAAATAGAAATCAACGGCTTATGATCAGTTAACAACGTAAATTTTCTACCGTACAAGTATTGATTAAATTGACACAAACCAAATATGATTGATAAACCTTCTTTTTCAATTTGTGAATATTTCTTTTCGGTATCCGTCAACGTACGCGATGCAAACGCAATTGGTTTCTCGTACCCGTCAGGCGTCACATGCGTGATAACAGCCCCAATACCTACGTCTGACGCATCGGTACTTAATTTGATAGGCAAATCTGGGTTAAAATGTGATAATATTTCAGCAGAAGTTAATAATTCTTTTATTTTCTTAAAAGCATTGTCACAGTCTGGTGTCCAATGCCATTTGACCTTAGCTTTTAGTAAATTATATAACGGATATAACACTGTTGATAAATTTGGTACAAATTTACCATAATAATTAATTGTTCCGATAAACGATTTCAGCTGTGTTACGTTTAGTGGGATTGGCGCGTTTTCAATTGCAACAATTTTATTTCTATCTGTGTGTAATCCATTTTTATCAATGGTAAAACCCAAATACGAAATTACTGGTTGGAAAAATTTACATTTATTTAATGATATTTTTAAACCGGCTTCTTGTAAAATAAATAAAACTTTATTTAATTGTTTAATGTGTTCTGTTCTGGTTCTTCCTGTAATTAAAATATCATCTAAAAACACCACTACCCCATCTAAACCTTGCAATAATGAATCCATGATACTCTGAAACTTTGCGGGAATACTAGCAATTCCAAAAGGTGCGCGATTATATTTAAAAAGACCTTTATGTGTTGAAATGGTTACTAAAGATTTTGAATTTTCATCTAAACAAACTTGTTGATAGGCATTAGACAAATCTAATTTAGAGAATTCTATGCCTCCTTGTAATTTAACAAACAATTCCTCAATTCGAGGAAGCGGGTAACGATCTACCTCAATAAATGGATTAAGAGTGATTTTAAAATCTCCACACAATCTAATTGAACCATCTTTTTTTAATACTGGTACTATCGGTGTACCCCACGCACTGTAATCAATAGGTTCTATGACTTGCATTTCAACTAACCGTTCCAACTCCGTTTCAACCTTTTTTTAATTGCAAAAGGAAGCGGACGAGCCCTATAAAACTTCGGCGTTACATCAATTGTTTTCAATTTAATAGAAATTACCCCTTTTTAAAACAGCCTAAACCAGGCGAAAAACGTCTTTATACTTTTTTACCAAGTAATCTACGTCATCTGATAAATTAATATGATTTATCTGTGAAATTTCTAATTTAAAAGTATTGAAAAAATCGCGTCCTAACAGAGGAGGACCTGTATTAGTTTTGATTACATAAAAATCTAAATAACATTCCTTATTTTGATATGCAACTTTACAATGTATAAATCCTAAAGGTATAATTTTATCACCATTGTATAAATTAAATACTTTATCAGTTGCATACAAAATTTCGTTATTAAAGTATTCTAAATAAAAGTTTTCTGAGATTACAGAAAAACTAGAACCAGTATCTAAACTAAAATCTAATAATTTTTTATTTATTATAAGCTTGATACTAATTGGATTAATCGTACAATCTAAATTAAATAGCGAATAATCAGATTCTAAATAATTTTGCGAAACTTTATTATTTACAAAATTTTGTTTGTTTTTATTTTTTTTATTTGGACACATTGGCGCTAAGTGCCCTTTTATATCACAAATGTGACAAATGCATTCACGAAAAGAACATTTATCTGTAAAATGGTTTTTACGTCCACATACCTTGCATTTACTATGAAATACCTGCTTAGACCGATTAATATTATTCGGGCGCTGTGGATATTGATAACAAGCCTGTGACGTTGATGGTTTTGTTCGATCTTTGTTTTTTACATGAAAAAGTTCTGGTTCTTTCTTGATAGAAATTTCTCTTTCTACACCGGGTGGAAACGTCGTCGATTTTGCGGTGGCGATTTCTACTGCCGCTTTGAAAGTCAAGGTTTTCTTCTCCTCGAAAAGTCTATCTTGAACACTACCTTTATCGTAACCAATTACAAAATGATCTCTTAGCACTAACTCCAATTGTTCGTCCTCAAAATTACAGAATGCAGCCAAATTTCTAATTCTGGCTGACCACTCTCTTGCGGATTCATTTACATTTTTCCGTGAATTGTAAAATTTATATCTCGCGGAAAACACAGACACGCTTGGTTTGAAATGTTCAGATAATAATTTGATTAACTCTGAATATTTACTTTTTTCTGGTTCCACTGGTAAACATAAATTAAACACTAATTTGTACGCATCTTCATTAAGCACGTTTAATAAGATTGCAGATTTTCGATTGTCATCTTTGATATCATTGGCTGCAAAATAATTCTCAATTCGACGTTTGAAAATTGACCAGTCCGAATTTGCAGGGTCAAATTCACGCAAATGTCCTACATTGCCACCAGAAACTGCCATTACTCAAATAGTCAAATAATAGTAATTAACACAATAAACACAAATCCTCGTCGCCACTTGTAATGTTCTTATACACTTTTAATATAAAAGAAAAGCAAACTCTGGTTTTAAAACGTTTATTGAAGAACGTGCTTGTAGTACGTACATTTGTTAATAATTGAATGTTTGTTGTCAATCAAACCACTCGCACTATATGCGCAGCAAATATCGCTATTTTATTACTATCTACATAACAATAATATACTAATTTACGGCTGTTTTCACATTTTTATAATTAAGAACAATAACCGTAATGTAAAGTGAGTCAAACAAACACTTTACACAACATTTTTTTATCGCATTTTACGATACGAGAATCTATCCATTTCAGAAACATTTTTATAAACTAATTGCAGAGAATTATAGACATTTAATGCTACCGAGAACCGGCACCAGCCGTAAATAGAAAAACAAACATTCTATCTATATCTATCTTTTTCTACATTTTGTATGTATTAAAAAATAAAAATTATTTTATTACGACAACGGCTTATAGCACCTGAGCCTGGTGCCTTTTTTGGACGTAAGACCCCTCCACATTTCGGGGTTTTGCGTTCGCTAGTTACGCTACTGACCAACATGTATACAGGGTGATGACTTGGAAAACGCAGCATAGAGATTAAAATGCTAAATTGTTTGTTTCACTAATTACTACTAAAAAAACACCACAACCACCACAATAATAGTGGAACTTAAACACTTTAATACACTCCACAAACTCATAATTAAACTGAATTCTAAGTTAAAATTGTCACTGATGAAAATATCAAGATTAACGTCAAAAATGGCGAACAATATCAAGCCCTCATTAAGGCTTCATACGAAAAAGAATATTCATGGCACTCCTAGGAAAATAATCAAAATCAACCAAGGAAATGACGAGGATGTCAATAAAATCTTTGGCATTACTGACATCATGGGTGAAATAGTGCAAATTGAACTAATTAAAAAAATCAAATTAGAACCGCAATTCAAACGGTGTCAAGCTTATGATCATACTCAAAAATACTGTGCTAAAGAACCAAGACAGAGCACAGTAGATTGTGAAAAACCAAAAAAAACTTAAATGTGCACATTGCAAAAGAAACGCAAAAAATTAAGGGCTAGGAGCTCCAGAAAGAAAGCTTACCCAAGCAACATCAAAGATCTATTAAAATAAATACGAACGCAGTTCTAGCGCAACAAGAAAGCGGATCTAAGAGCCAGACCTACAGTCAAGCAGTGGTCGGCAAAAAAGATAAGCAAAGGAAGAAAACAAGTCAACGAATTCACGCTTCAACAAATACTTGAGAAATTGAATAAATTAAATTAACGTATTTCTAAAAATGGTTAATCAGTTAAGAATATTGTTACGTGCAAAAGCTGAAAAAATGAAATTTGCTTGAATGAAAGTAACATAAATGAGGTTTTGCCGGTGCTCAGTGAAAATGGGTGTGGATTATACTCAAACTCCGTGACTGAAAAAATTTGAATCAAAACGACAATAAAAGTCAAAATAAAAAAAATAAATAAACGATAAAATCGATCTACTCAGTAATTCGCAAAGATTTTTTTAAATTCTTATTCTGTTTAAAATCAAAGCTTTTAATACACTAAATTTGCGAAATTATGTTCACTACTTTCGTACCAGTTCCAGGAAGAGGCTTTTGGTTGACCACAAGGTTGCCAGATGTTGACTACAAGAAAAGCGTAAAGGTACCCTCAATGGAAAAGAAACCGTCGAAAGATTAACGATAAACCGCCTTAAGGCAAAAGTTGAACAGTGTCGTGCAACTTAACAAACGATTCTTCATTCCGTATACATAAAATTCCAAAGCAACGTGAAATTTACAAAAGCCGTAACTTTTACGAACTAGGAGAAACAAAACTCCACCAACTGAACTAAAAATTCACTGTTTTCGGCATTACTCCCGCGGATACCTCCAAATTCATTGATTGGCCCCAAACCCCAAAACTACATCTTAATGTCTTTTGTGATTGAAAACTTGTGAACTTCTTCCAAAACTAAAAACACCTATACTTATAAATTCAGTGCGCTACCACTTCTATAAAGAGCTGTGACCGAAAAGAAAACGATAAAAAGCAAAAACGTGGAAAGAAGGTGCAGACAGATTTAATTAAGACGTAAAGGTAGTGTTCAAAGACGGCGTTTCTCATTGTGAGAAATACAACTAAAAAATATCCAAACCAAAATATTCAATTGCACTCATAAGGATTAACTTGAAACCAAATAATAAAATGGTCTGTTTTAAGTAATAAGTTATAAAAAAATCAACATGACTCAATTCCAAATGCGCTAAGAACATAGTTAATAAAATGAACTTTTAAACAAACTTAAGATAATCAAACTACTTACATATATTTAATTACAATAATCTCAAAAGGGAAACATAAATTAGATACAACTGGAATTTTAGCAGGACAAAGAAAATGCCAAATCAACGTAAATACAGAATACGTAAGTACATGCAGCGTAATAATTTCAAATTAATTGAATACAAAGTTTTCTTACAAATTTGATTGAAAACGATAAATTTAAAAACGTGAACTAACTTTATTAAATTAACGTGGAATTACTCACACAATCCCAAAGTACACAAAACAAATAAAATCAACTTAATTACCGGGTTTTCACAGAAGAAATCGCACAAACTCAAACGACGGTTACAATATTAGAAGGAAATGCCTATGAGCTGCTGCTACATCAACAAAAGTTGCAAGAGGGACTCATTTCACGAGAGTAATACACCAAATTTAAAGGATATAGAGTCTATCACACAATCCATCCGTACAATACAGCAAAAAAGACAAGTGCAATTATCATAAAGGAATTCATCTTATATTATCAAGAGATGTGTTGCTAAAGAGTAGAAATATAGGCCACATTTGTTAAAATTAAAACAAAAACATATGAATTAACAATCACGGCAATATACTGCCTACCGAGAGATGCTATGCCAAGAAAGAACATCGGAGGTGACTTTAACGCAAAATACACACACTGGAGATCTAGACTAACTACAACTAAAGGTAAAAAACTTTTAGCAGCATCTAATCAGCATAAATGCGAAGTCTTATAAACTGGGAAGCCAACGTATTGGCTTACTGACCCTCACAAAATTCCTGATGTCATAGACTTCTGTATAATCAGGAATATCTCATCAAACTATGTTCAAATTGAAGAAGATGGGATATAGATTCAGATCATTCTCCAATATTTCTTACATTAAGCGATGGTGTAATCCAAAAAGAAAACCCACCGAGTCTAACTTGCATGAGAACAAATTGAGAAACCTTCAGAATCCAACTTGAGGGACAAATCAACATTTCCGTTCTACTTAGAACAAAAGAGCAGCAGATAACAACCTATTCGTTAAAAACCTGCAACAAGGAGCATGGATAACACTCCTCCAAAAACTCTTAGAACAAAAAAATAATTACTCAAAAAAAAATTAGAAACCTTATCACAGAAAAACGGAAACTCAGACGGAAACGGCAACAGACCAGAGCACAGCTTTAAATAATGCAAATCAGTAACTAAAGCCCGAAATTCAGCTTATTAAAAATGAAGTAATTGGAGATTATCTGAGTGAATTAACTAATGATAAAACCGATTAAGGACTTTGGAATGCATATGGATTCAAGTTGGACTCAAAGCAATACCCAAAAAGCTTGTAGGTTTGCAAAACATCTTGAGAGAATGATTCAACCAAATGATGGACAAGAAGATTACACCAGAACAATTGGAAATTATTGTTAGACTCTCTGCACCGAAGGAAGGTGTAAATAGAATTAAAACCAATATTTCATATTTAACCCGAAAAAGCACTTGGTTTTGACCTAATCACTGGTGAAGTTTTGAAACAATTTCTCAAAAAAGCTATAATAAAACTTTCCAATCTTATTAACTCAATTCACAGATTAAAATTCGTTTCTAAGATGTGCAAAGTATCAGGACAAACCTCTTAATGACGTAGCATCGTATAGACCTATATCCTCGCTACCAGTTATCTCAAAATTATATGAAAAAATACTCCTCAAGAGACTAAAACTTATAGTAGAGAAAAAGAACTTGATACCTTCCTATCAATTTGGATTTAGAGAAAGACAGTCCACTATTGATCAAATGTCACTGAAACATCATTAGAAGAAAGAAAAATCTGTTTCGCCGTTTTCCTCGATGTTGTTTGGGCTTTTGCCAAAGTATAGCATGAAGACATGTTTCATAAACACAAACTGTTCTTGCCACAACAGTTTTCACAGCTTCTACAATTATATTTACTAGAAAGATATATCAGAATTAAACACGAAACAGAATTAAAGGAAATCCGAGCAGATCCAGTACTCTTATACTAGTGATATTCCAAGTCTTGAACATTAAACCGTAGCAACATTTGATGCACATGTAAACAAAAACAACATCTACACATCCGGATTAACGATACCCAAAACCTCTATGCTGATTCAGTTAAATATCTGGCAATGACATTAGACGCGAGATTCCGCTGGAAAGTTCATGTCAAACAGAAATGTGAAGAACTGGGTATCAAACTAAAAAAAATGTATTGGGTTCTTGGAGGAAACTCCGTTCAACTCTGGGGTTGTGTCAGCAAAAGCAACATACAAGTGATTCAACGTTTTCAGAACAAAGCACTAAGAAACATCATTGATGCACCTAGGCACTGCCAAAACAGAGACATCTTTCGGGACTTTTAAATGGAGACTGTTCATCAAGCCATCGCCAAATTTGCCACTAGCCACGAACAAACGCTACTTAACCATGTGAATGTCGTAACCATCTAGTTCCAAGATAACACAAACTTAGTCAGAAGACTCAAAAGGATCAAGCTTTTTGAGTTAGTGAAATAGTGATAACGCAAAGCAGATCATTGTACGGTTATTGTGCTACATATTATGTTTAGTGTAGTAAGGTTATTGGAACACAAGGCAAACTAGTGAGTAAAATCTTAGTTTTAAGAATCATCAAACGTAACAATTTAAATTAGAACAAAATTTCTCAATGGATCTACTTAGATTGTATTACCCTACTCAGATTCTATCGCCCTTAAAAGGTCCTGTAATGAGCATCTTTTAAATTAAAAAAAATATATATTAGAGAATAATGTAAACCAATATTTTATAGACCGAAAAAATGGAAGAAAACAAATTCCATTATAAAAAAAAGATAATGCCATGAAGTTAAGAAACCATAAAACAAGTAATAGGAAACAGGATTTTATTTATTTTACCAAAAAAACACGAAAGTACTGCAAAAATCATAGCAAATGTTCCAGCAAACCACAATTTACTGCCAAAAAATGGCCCAATCTATCGTAAAATTGCCGCTACATTTGCTAACTGGTGTTATATTCTGTCACATTCGACTTGAATACAGTTTTTTAGCTCATGTATTTCCGGCATAAAATCACTTTATCATTTTCACTTTTTCTTGTAATGAGTACGTTTCAAGGAGAACAAAATTTAATAATCCATTATAAACGTAAAACAGAATGACATTTATATAAATAAACGCTCATGCTTGTTTTGATAATTGCATGGCATCACAATTTTTTTTAAAATCACAATTTTTGGTGTCTTCCATTTTTTTGGTTCTGGGAAATGGAAAATTGTAAAAAATAGTATAGACGAATTCAGATTTCATTTTTAAACTTTTTTTTAAAGTAATTAGGGAAACAATTTAACAATAAAGATTTAGCATCAGAATCTCTATGCTGCGTTGTCCAAGTCACCACCGAGTCTCAGATTAGAAGAGTAATATCAAAAACCATTTAACATACAAAGATTAAATCAGAAAAAAATTGCACCTCTGAAATTTACAACTTCATATTTTTAGATTTAACACTTAGGTACTATTTATTAGACGTTTCAATGCATCAATCGATTTAAGAAAGATTCATTCTGGGTTTTTACTTTCTTTTACAGTGAATCTGGGTTATCTGCTTATTTTTTAAGACAAATTTATTAGTTTTTCATATCATTTAGAATACCATACTGCAGTAACAAAACACTGCTCATTAAACTAACAAATACGACTATAGCTATAAAGCAACGCGTAAAATAAAACAAGTAATAATTTATATATAATAATAATATTTTCAACATTTTTTTTTAAATAAACAAAGTTTATCTCATTAAATCGGATTAAATTGGTCTATTTAGTAAACTTTAATGATACTTCTTGTAACACCCACGTAGCAACTGTGGAAATACATCACACGCATTTTTTAAAATCAATTTACGAATTAACAAATTTAAACTTTTAAAACTGTTATACATATTACAACAAATTATAATTATTCAAAACTTGTTAATACCGAATTTTTTAGAAATAAAGCAAGAGGACTTGAAAAGACATCAAAATAATCAATTACACTAATAATCATTCTCTCTATTAAGTAATGTTCTTAGTAATGATCGTATTACTGAAGCATTTTTGTAAAAAATTAAATTTTTAAGATAAGGTGGCGGCAGTTACACAATAGGTATAATTTGCTACAAGCTTCTAGGTGTTACAAACCCTGCTCGGCCAACTAAATATAATTTAATGGGCGCCTGATCTTACTAAGTAAAAACTTCTGTTTCGATCAAGACAGAAGGTCTAAAGCTTGCAACAAAGTCAGGTTCGTAACCCACAACGGACAAAAAAAAACAAAAGAAAGATATGTATAACAACTTACATTTAATTATCTTCGGTTATTAACAACGAGCACAAAAATTTACCTAAATTATTCAACGATGGTTATATCAACGCCGAAAGTAACGGCAACACGCAATACACAGGCGTAAATTACATATAGGGTGTTTATAGAGTAAAAGAATAAATTGATAATAACAAGTCTTATGATTACAGCATGCGACACACAAAATAATTAATGAAAATACCTACATGGTATTGAAACAATTGATGAAAATACGTAATTTAGAATTTAAAAAAAAATTGTGAGACACTTTAATGACGACGCAAATGCAATTAAATAAAACTTACCTACAATCCAGTACTTGCCCGAAGAAAATGTTTTTCTCGTTGAGCCGATCTGGAATATAATTGAACAGAATAAATCGTGTCAGCACAATAACTCACGAAAGCGAAAATCTACAACACTATTAATTAATGCTAAAAGGAATTAGAAATAAAAACCGGTTATCGAATGCTGTTGCACACATTAAATTAAAGGTGATGTTGCAGTCTATTGATTCGTAAGGAACAATATATCGGAGAAAATTAGCTTCTCGATGCGTCCTTTTTAGAATTAAATTAGGCATTCCAAATTATAATATTTCTATTAAGGTATTTGGTCGATATTAACCCTTCATTGGTGGAGAATACACCGAATACATGTAGACTAACACGTGTCGGGTCGTGCTAACAAATTAACATGAAAATTACAAAGGAATTCTAAAAACTAATAGTAAAAGCTTACCCATAGCTTCAACACACACCGATGATGTTCAAAAATTAATTTATACATCGCAAGCACGATTTTAAGCAATGGACGGTTTAACGTTTTGACAGGAAGTGTAGTAAAAACGAAACTCGTTAGAGAGCGTCGAAAGTAAAAATCTAACTTTAGTGTAATATATATACAAGATAGTACATTTTGAAATGTGTGCACGTAACAAATTGGTCATTAATATATACTTGCAAAGACTAAAAAGACTGATCAATATGTAAATGAGTCCAGTTTATATAGATGCAAAATAGGCTACATTACGTTCAAATGTAAAAAAAATTATTCAAAAGTTAATACTGTAACTGAAACATTCTCCAACCTCGATAATATTCGAGGCAGTTTAAGAAACAAACAGAATATTCTAATCAAAGTTACGGCAAAAATATAAAAGGTAAACAAAGCTGGTCTGAAAGAAGAATGCGCAGTAAAAATACAAATGTTTACATTTGCGTTTGAATAGATTTATTTAAGAGCATCTACAAGGTAAATTGAAATGTAGTGTTTAGTTGCTACCGTTATTCCAATACTTGAATTCTCTGTTAGTGTCTTATTGAAAGCAAAGTATGTTTGATAATATCGCCATGAATAAAAATTCTGTGTATTTATATTGGCACGTAGTACTACGGACATTACTGTACATATAAGTAAATTACTTTGAAACGTTGTTTATCTATTTGCAAACTGACTTTTAGAGTTACTTTTTTAAGGTTAAAGATTTGAGTGTTTTTTTAACAAGGATTTAACGTAACGT
The DNA here is from genome assembly GCA_035610365.1 of Aquatica leii. NCBI lineage: Eukaryota > Metazoa > Arthropoda > Insecta > Coleoptera > Lampyridae > Aquatica > Aquatica leii. The sequence continues at coordinate 46,507,692 of CM069435.1, read as the reverse complement.
AATGTAACTACTACGGTTAACTTTCAACTCTATGTAAACTATGAGTGCGCTTTTTAATTTTTATGAAAATTTGCACACTTTTTTTTATTTAAGTGAAACGTTCATGTACCATTTTTAGTTCAATCATAAAGTTGACTAGATGGCATAATTTGCTGATTGTAAATTGTTCTTTTCTGTCGTTTGTTAATATGTAGATTAACGTATAATAATGTATCAGAAATAGACTGGCAATAACCCCTATTACCGGTCTACTTTGAATCAATGATATCAACTAATTTTTATTACTGTACAATTTTCTCTAATCAATGAAATCGTAGACAAGAATTACAATTTTTATAAGGTTATGTAGATTGTATTAGTTGACTTTTTTTAAATAAAACGTGAATTAAAAAATTGTAAAGAAATGAAAAAAATTATAATATACGATCAACGAAACTAACTTATGACGTGGTTTTTCTCAAGTAGTGGGCTAGCTAGCTCCGTACTAGTATTATCTATAACTTAGTTTAAATCTAACACAAAAAAACATACATACGGCGTTATCACAAGTAAACCTCTTTTTAATTCATACGGTCCCTGAAAATAAGCGAATGCGCCTAATTTCTCTCAAATTAACTTCGTAAATTCGGTAATTGCTTCCTCCAATATAATGATAATTGTATTCAACCCCTTTAAAGTGTAGGTGGTGTTAACTCTAGTGACGTAACCTCATCATTGAAATTTTCTAATTACCACATGTGCTTATTAACTCCACAGATAAAGAACACGGGTGGAGATATGGAAACACGCTACAGACAATTATGGAAGAATGAAATCAAACCACAATAAGTGCTTACCCCGAATAAAGACTTTCACTAGATCGCAACAATATTATAATTTAATGCACACCGGTGTGCGTGAAACACACAACGCTAGAGAATGCCTGCGTTCTTCAAACTTTACCGGAAGAATAAAATCGTGTTTTAAAATTTGACATCCTAGCCCTAGTCCAGCAACGAAAAGTGGGCGTACCAAGAATAAATTTTATAGTAAAGCATTTATAACATAAACTCGTTTGGTAATTGGCGATTAATATTCTCGACGCTTGCTGCATTTGCTCGCGCGTTAAAAAGGTCTTGATTATTAATTGCTTCCATTACCAACCTTGGTGGTTAAATAACTGTTATTGACAATTGAAACCGACATCTTCTTCTTCTTCTTCTTTTAATAATTCAGCAAGATATTCGCTTTTTGCTTTACTAATGCTTTCAATATTAATTTGTAAAATCTTTAAAGCGGCTTTAATGTCATAATAGCTTTTGCCGGGAGATTTAGAAATGAACAGTTCGGCAACATAGATTTGTGAATCTTTTTTTAGTTGTATCTCAGATAATGTGATTCACGTGATATAAACTTTGTAATAACTTAGTAACACTTTTACAAAAACTTAAAAAAAATAATTTAGTTTAGGTCACTTTGACAAAAATTAATTGAAAGCAAAAAATAAAGAGGTGATGCTCATGGCAGGAAACGTGTTAAAATTGTAGCATAGGGTAATATTTTTTTAAATTTTGATTTGTTTGTTTATACATGCGTATTTGACTACTTTTTTAAAGGCATTTATTGCCAAAAAGTAAAATTGAATTTAGAAAAGAATTAATTTAAGATGTAATTTTTGTAACAATAAAGGAACTGTTAATGCGTTCTACTTCAATTCAAAACATAATATGGAAAGGATTGGTAACTAAAGAATCCAGTAATTTATATTTAAAAAAATAAATAGTTATTGTGCACTAAGGGCTTTATTACGAGGATTACGCCCGGAATGCAACGTGGTCTTTGACTCGAAGGATGTATGTTGCTCGATACTCTAGTAACGCCAGAGGCGCATAATAAATATACTTTTTTTAAATTTTAATTCTAAATAATTTAAAAAAAATATATAATTTAAAATGTAAACGAAAAATGAACAATTATTTTAGTTTTTATTACAAGTGGATCTAGTAGTTTAGATTAATAAATAGTTTAACGTTTAATTATTTACTTGTCAAATTGATTTTACAATCACAATAAATCTCCACGATTTGCTGAAAAAAGTTGAACACAAAGTGCACAAAAAGTAATAGAGAACTTGTTACAACCTAAATTTAAAAATATCATTTTTGAGGACGTAATAAGAGGGAGTTATGTATATAAGGTATCTCTTATCCTAGCATTATGAGTAAATTATAACAAAGTGAAAAATAAATAAATAAAACATATTATACATATACTGATATTCTATAATTCTGAATACATTAAAATTTAAAATAATTATATGACAAAACACTGAATTCTAAGATCGTCATCATTACACCAACGTCGTGGCTTAAAAAAGTTAATTTCCTGTGTCTTTCGTTATTATTTGTAGACTACGCTTTTAAAAGATTGTTTAAAACTGTAATTATGTAATAGTAATAGAAAAAAAGAACTACTTAACATACTGTAAGAATAAAAGTTAAAATTTGAAGGAAATTGAAAATTAAATTTTGAATGGTGAATTAAATGAACTTCCACTTAGAATATATTCTATGGCGCAAAAGGACAACGTATACAAAATCTTAGAAGTATTTTCAAAAACTAACATTTCCTACGACATACAGCTGCACATAATTGTATGTGTAATTGTTGCTTAAAAAATTAAGTTACAATATTTGTTTCCTGTAGCTAAAAATAATTTATAGAATTGACTTGGTATAGAATCATGTTTCATATTGCTTTATAAAAGGATTGAGTTTATTTACAGGAACTAATCTAATTATCGGATTACTTACTCCAAACATTAATTTAATATATATTTTACGTTTATTCCATTAGCATTAATAATTAATTAGTTCCTATAGTAACTTTATTTTAAAAGTCGTCTAAACGTAAGCTTTATACATAATTAATTTATAATAAACATTGTGTTATTTTACGTAAACTAAAATGAACAATTGTACGGAAAATAAACAAAGTGGATCAATAACGTAAGAACACCCCTTAACATAAATTACTCTCTTTCGTCTTTGATAAACGTAATTACTCAGTGAAACACGTTAAATACAAGGACATGATTATAGTAAACTTTTCTAATTTTGTTAAATTGTTATTTAACTTGACAAATTTTACTTAATCGCTTTTTTGTTGTAGTCTTTGTTCGAGCTTTTATTTAAAATTTGTGAAACTAATTTTAAATAATTATGTAGCTGCGTTTTCGGGTACGTTTTCCGTAAATTATTTTTAGTTCTTTGTCTAACAAATTTTCGGTTTCTAAAATCCATTTAATAAATTTACTGTAGGGTTCTGTATATGTGCATAGTCCTAGAATGTTACAACCGCAATCGCCAAAGTATGTATGAGTAACAACATCCGGGCTATCTGCTGACCAAATTGCGTAAATATCGTACAACAGGAAGTCCTTTACTTGAAGTAGTGTTTTGATATTTACCAGTTCCATCCCAAAAGTTTTTGCGTACTTTGCAAAATAGTAGTTTAAAATTTTACTTTTTGCTTGTTTAACAAAAATATTGTAACAAACATTGTCTTGCCGAATACCATATGTTTACTAATTTTATTAATTATGGTTACAATAGAACGAAGAAATAAGTTTTAAAAAAATATGTTTTTCTAAACATTTAAATAAGGGCATTAAACAAAAGTGTTTTTTTAATAAAAAATTTAAAGCTTATATTAATTTTAATATGTTTAAAGCAAATTCTAATTTAATGTCTGTAGTATAAAAAATTAATACAATGACATAAATTAAAACAATATAATTATCAGAAACCAATAAATAATAAAATTTAAAAATTTTTGTACAAAAGAGCCGAAAGGTATTAATTATGGTTTCAATTTTTTTATAAAATTTTATTTTATTTTATTAGAAATGTTGACGATAATGTTAAAGATTTTTGAAGTAAAACTTCTTTAGCGAGGGTACATCTGAAATGAAAAAAGGAGCACAAGAAGGAACAGCACAGTCGCAGCAAACTATATTTTTTAAATTATATTTCTGACATCTATATTGACATAAGCTATTGTAACTTTTAATTTCGTTTACTTATAATTACACAACATCATATTCTATACTGCATTCCAAATAAGAAGGTAGTAGATGGCGCTACGTCTGCAGGAAACTTTACAAAAGCACATTTTTTGTTACTGTCAAAAAGGACTTTTAAAAATCGGTTTTTTGTAAATGTCATGCTTTCTTAAACTTATTAATTAATGTTTTTTTTAATTAAATATTAGAAATATTTTGCATGGTTTTCAATTTGTTAATTAATATTTTGCCGATAATTTTTATGCCGTTGTAAAGGATTTGGATAACTTTGCGAATTATTTAATAATATACTATACAACTTTCGTTTCGAACTTTTATTCTAACTAAGAAACTTGAAATGATAAAATAAATACATAATTCTAATTAATTTGAAATCAAAAATTTAGTAATCGTTTATTTTAATTGTCACTTTTTAATTATTTTTTTAATTTTAGTAAATGTCGTAAAAGTACAGCTCCATTAAAAAAATAATACAAGTAATAATGAGTTCTGAAAAAAGTATTTTTAATAATAAACACTAGATAAACGTGACGAAAAGAAAATAAATTTAAAAACCATGAACATCAAAACATTGGCAAATTTGAGTTATGGAACTGACCAATAACAATGACAGGCCAGCTGTCTTATGCTTTACTTAACTACTTTTTTAACTGGAATAGGGAATAAAACAAATGTTCTAGTCTGTTAATTTTCATTATTTTGTTAGAGCTTTCCAATATATCATCAAATGTAACTGAGAAAATATACCAAAGTTTCTATTGCTGCAATGTTTTCAGTCACCCATAGAGGCAAGTACCATGGGCCCAGGCTTGGCCCAAGTCTGTACAAGTCTGAGCTTAGCCTGTAAGCCAGACTTGATCTAGCCTTGGTAAAATTCTGGAATGATAATCATGGCCCAGTTCTGGTTGCCAGGCTTGAGCCATGTTCAGTCACCAAGGCTGGGTCACGCTTAGTTGTCAAAACTGGACCATGCTGGGTTGTCAAGACTAGGCCATGCTTGGTTGCCAGGACTGGGCCATGCTTCATTGCCAGTACTGGGTCACGCTTAATTGCCAGAACTGGTCCAAAATTGAATGACAAGAATTAATCATTATTAATATAATGGAATAAATAATTGTATTCACATATTTACACTAACATTATTTTTATTACTCGTATTATTATGTACTATTTAAATTACATAAAGTTTTTTAATTATTACAAAGAACTCTTCTTAAATTGTTAACATTAAGTTTAGTACAGTTATTAACTCTCAATATTTTAAAAAATCCGACATACATTTAAATCGTATTCTGACTTAAAAAATGCAATATTCTTAATAGTATGATAATGTCTTATCATATCATGCTAATTATTATGAAACATTAGAATAAGAATAAAATCGTTAATAGTAAATTTCAGTTTTATACTTAATTTCAACATAAGTTTCCTCTGTTGCGCTGTGCTCGTCCACCCTCTCTGTTTTTGGTCCCCGATAATTAGCTACTTACTGCAGTTATTAGCAGAAATATTTGTACTATAACTATACTATCAAAATTATTATTAAACGCTTGTAGATTACGCGAATCTGTATCACTAGAGTCATTAACCTCACTCGCACAGCTGATGTTTAAAAAGTACTAACATTGAATGACTGAATAACTGAAGTTTGGAGATTTGATTCATCACCTTCATTACTCTAGCAATGAGAATAAAACTCATATTTAACTAACATATGATGTAAAGAAGTATGGCGCCTGAGCCTTAAACAAAAATACCCGAATTACGCCGTAGGTAACCAAACAGCTCAATTTTTTAAACACTTTCGATATTATCATAACTTAATTTATTAACTGATTTTAAAAAAAAAATTAACGTTGAAAAAAAATTATTATTGTTGTTTTCTTGGATAATCCAGCCTTGGTTGAGGCTGCGTCAACCAGTTATGGCACAAGCTTGAGTCAAATAATCTTGGCCTAAGCTTGGTTACCTATGGAAAGGTTAAGGCTGGGTTATCCAAGCTTGGACCAACTTTGGGTCTTCATGGAATGGCCAATGCAAGGTTATCCTTGGGCCAAGCTTGGATTTTCATGGAATGGCCATCCATGGTTATTGAAGGTTGGGTAGTAATTGGAATGGCCAATACAGATTCGCCAAATCTAGATTTTCCAGTACTGGTTCAGGTCTGGTCTCGTTGTCCAACTTTGGTTTTTTTGTTGGGGCAGTTGAAGCCGTTCAGCAACATTGTGGTTTTATCTGTAATATTGTAAAGAGTGCTTACCTTATTGATCAAATTTTTTAATTAGTTTTGGTTCTACAATACTAGTTATTCTTTTGTCATTATTTATTGTTATTTTCAAGCAAAGATTTTGAAAAAATTGCTTTATCGACATTTCATGTAAAATCACTTTGTCATTTAGTCTTGGTTTTTTCGTGTTTAAAGATTTTATCACAGTCATCAAAATATTCATTTTACTATGGAATTACATTTTTTACTGTTTTTGAACGTTTTAGTACTCGAAATGAAGATGGTTCATTAGCATACTAAGTTTATTGAAAGTCTACTTACACAGACAGATAATTAAATGGATTTTTTTGCGATCACTTTTTTTTAGAAATTATCATGGATTCTTTAGTGCACAATGCGTTTTTTGTAAGTCAACTCCAAAATATTTAAAAATAATTAAATTATCTAAGGTGTTAGTTGCAAACAACTACAGTAAAAAAGTATTACACGATCTATTACAAAGTTTATTTTTGCTAAACCAAGAGTAACAGCGGAATCTAAGTTTCAACCGTTGTCTATCGCTTTTGTACGGTATGTCAAGTCTTACAGCGTTTATAGCATTTCTTGCTCTTGTTCTTCTACATATATTGCAGAAACGGGTAGAAGCGTAGGTATTCGTATTAGAGAACATTAACCCATTAAGGCTCAAGTTGTTGCGAATAAAAAAATAATTAAATATTGGTTTAAATCAGGCATATTCAAAAATAGGAAAAGTTAATAAACAAGCAAAATATATTTGAATGTATGTATATTTCAGTGTACTAAAAATAGTACATTGGGCTCCTGGCATATTAATTGTACATATTTTCCTTTATTGTTATCTGAATATAAAGTTAATTGGCAAAATGATTATATATGTATTTTACATGTAGGTACATAAAAAAATTAAATAATCTTTCTGTTGTGAAACGTGTAGAAACAGTTTTGATTTATTGTAGTGCATAGTGCAATTAAACATTTTCTGCATTTTCTTGTGGATCGCATATGACATAATTTACATGGCAACTGACTGCTCATTGCAATAGCAAAGTGCTCGGCCGGGTCTTGTGGTACACCTTTAGCAACCAAAACGGAAAGTTGCCTCAATGTCGAAAGTGAGTCTTAGCAATTTGGTGGGTAAACTCCAATAAATCCATAGATTCCTCGGTTACAAGACTACGCATGATCCATGCGTTCACAATCGTCGTGTTTATTATTTGGGTGAACAAAACCCAGTACCACTTCTTGCCTTTGGTGTAGATTCGATAAACATTTGCATTTTGATCAAGCCTATCAACTCCGCTTATCCATCATTATAGTCGATTTTGGTCTTACGATCGATACTTTTGCTTTAGCTTTTGCTGCGTACCGACTGACAGTTTTTGTCGGTTCGATAGTATCAAGTTTGCTACTGCGCAAACAATGTTATTATGTTTCCAAGAGATGCATAATATTTCAATTGCACTATCGAACCGCGAATCTATAGCTCCTCGTTCGTTCTTCATCATCGTGATTTTGGAGTCCGTTTGCTCCATTTAGAAGGCACCTTTATTATTTTTTCTACTTTTTGAATAGCAGAAGCGTTAATGGTAATAGTTTCAACTTATACTGTTTCCGGAATGTTTTGAACGGTTTTATTTACAAGATCGTTCTATTTAAACGCATCTAAATCAGTCTCCGGATACGGACTAAGAAGAATTGCGATTCATTGAGCGGGTCTATAAAAAATGTTGTTTTAGCACCTGCAAAGCCTACTATTTCTAGTACAATTAAGTTGTAGGAACAATTGCTTATCAACGATGCAACATAAACTAAAATTATTCCATAATTTTAAACATTGATTTTTTCATTATCAGCAAAAACAAAGGTTGTATTAAAATTCAAATCTTAAATATAATAATATTTAACGGAAATACAGTACTTACCCATTTATAAAAATTACAACCAGTGGCTCTACTTTGAACATTTGCTAAAAAGTACTAACAGCACTGAATGAATTCACATCGAATGTGACTAAAGTCTAGTGATTCAGAAATGCTTTCTATTCAGAATAATAGTAATCAGTGTGGGAGAACTAAATATCGATTTTTAAGTTGTAAAAATAGTACGGTAGGCGCTAATCGATTACAAAAGTAGTTGTTTTAAATAATCTTCTAAGTCACCAGTAGCCGAACACCTAATACCTAAATACTAATATTATAGCTAATGTTTCTAATTACTATCAGCGACTACTACAAAGTGCGACAAAAACTCAGCATGTCAGAAATTGACTACACGGGATATATCCAGAATGGAAAATTTTAACTACAATAGAAAAAGTATTACACGATCTATTTTAAAGTTTACTTCTACCAAACCAAGAGTGTTATATTTTTTTGTTTGATGAGTTTGCAAAGTCGATGCATCTTTTTGAATGATTTTTTTAAAGTTACGAATATTCAACTCGCCTTAATTGTACACAACAACTAACATTCTCAACGTTAAATCTCCTCAATATTTCTAAAAATATTTTTTTATATAACTTTTAAACATCTATTAACTATTGTTGCCAACCACGTACTTTAAATAAATATTATTTTTCTATGACTAACAGATAATACGATGCATTGTATGTTTATTAACGATTAGGCAACTTTGTGCATTTTGTTTGACTAATTTCATTTTCGTACCGATCAGTCATTTTCGTACAGGATAATGAATTATGAAAGCATGATTTAGGAGACTTGTACTATTATTCCATGCACCACAATTATAAAATTTAAAAATCATTTAAGGCTGTGTGGATGATATTGCTTTAATTTCAACGGTACGTATAGAGTAAAAAAAGTTTTTAAATTAAATATTTTAGGTTATATTTGCAAACGTTGGTATTTAGTAGTAGCTTTCTTGTAATGAAATGTAAATTATATTTTAGAAATATGACACCTGACTACTAGTTTTTTGCAGAGTCAACATTTATTTATTGGACTTTTGCTTGTACTCAGTTTGCAATAACATGATTAATATTTATTGGCATCGATCAGTTTTTTAAAGTGCATGACGATTTAGAAGAGACCAATTCGTTCATTTTGGTGCATTTTACAGTCATCATAATCGGCGGGAAATTTTACTTTTTGGGTCTAGGCCGGTAAAATGTAGGAGAATTTGGCACAAATACTTATTAATTAATTAAACGTCAGCTGTCAATCTGTCAGATTTAGATTACAGGTTTCAGTTTTATCAAGATATGTTATTAGGTTTTATTAAAAATCAATACTAAAATAACTGCTTTTAATAAATGTATACTATAAAGGTTGGAACAAAAAATTTTGTGTTATCACACGTCCTAAATGTGTTTTGCGAGTATTAACATTTTGTAGGCTTCGGCTTCACCTCGGCCAACAAATACGCTCATACTCGCAAAATAGCAATTTTTGGACTAATGATACAAATAACTTATGTTATACCGATTTGTTTACTATGTTCCTTTATTGGTTATCTGTATTAAATGTGTGTTATAAGCAGTGGCGGCTAGTGGTTAATGCTGCAGGAAGGTCATTGAAATATTAAAAACGCGTTGTTACTGTACTACATGACTCTTGAGTACCTATAAGTTCCCACATGCTTTGCGTTTATTGAGAATTTAAACGTTACATATTTGCAATTGTAAATTAATAATAAAACAATTTTTAGTATTTTTTTGGAGGGTCATTTACCAAATGACCTAACGGAGAAGCTGCCATTAGTCATAAGTACAACAACTTATGCAAGTTGAAACTTGCTTGATCGTCGACTGACTTGTTTGTATAGTCCACGCACAGAATCTATATTACTGGTTTAGCGAAGATAGATAAAATACTTTTACTTCCATTGCACATCAAATTTGGTAAAATGATGCAGTTTGTAAAAGCATTAAATACGGATGGAACCGGCATCTTTGCAGTAAATTTTCCGATTTATCTGGCGCAAATATTAAAGAAGATATTTTTATTAGTCCACAAATTAGAAAATTCACAGTCAGTTTGAAAATACCATGACTGCTAATGAAAAGGAAACCTAAATTGCGTTTAAAAGTGTAATAAACAATTATTTGCAAAATCATAAACCACAAGATTACGAAAAAGTTATTAAAGATATGTTGGAAAAGCTTCACAATTTAGAAATGAGCATCAAAATTAACTTTTTGTCCATCTTAAATGAGCAAAGAACAAGAAGAAAAGTTCCATCAGGACATAAAGAATGGAAAAAAATTCCAAGGAAGATGGAATACAAACATGATAATCGAGTAAACAGTTGATGTTTAAAAAGAAACATTTCTGTGCATAAAAAGATGGTCTCTAAACGGTTATTTCAAAGAAAACGATAAATGTCTGAATAATTAAATGTTTAAATTTCGATTAATACTATTAAACAGTTATGTATTTTTTTTAAATCTTGTTGATTTTCCTTATTAAGTAGAATAAAGTTATATACGTTCGTAAAAATCACTACTTATTTGTTTGTTGAAATTGTGCTATATCTGGATGTGAATAGAAAAAATCTAAATAATAATTTAAGAAATCACAACATATCTAGTCAATATCACCTATTAAAATTCAAAAAAAAACTAAAGTTTGTAAACTAATGTAATTATTTATGTGTAAAAGTTCTTATATGAGTGATCAGTAACTTATTTTTTTAAATAAAATTTTAAACTAACTCAATCCACTCCTACTGTAACTACGAAAGGTACTATAATTTTTGTTTGTGTATTTATGTATAGAAATAACTGTTTTGTTGATGTAATTAAGCGAATCCATTCAAACGAAGAATCGTTACAATGCTTATGTTTTATAATGTGACACCGTTCAGGTTAATAAAAACTTAAAATTGAAAATAAAAGAATGAACAAAAAACTGATTTGTTTACTAGATATATTAATTTATGAAAACTTGTACACAGAAACTACAGTTATGCAGATTTGCTTATAATGTTTAGATAACTTTTATTACTGAATTGTGTAAAATTTTTATGTGAAAGAAACAAACCGAATTCAGCTTAGTAATCAGTAAATAATTTATTTAAACAGATACACTGTAGACCAGTGTCATAAATTTTATAGTAGAGTTTCAGGAAATCTGAATTGATATTGTAGTGGGTTATTTATGTATTAAGACGAGGATTAAATTGAGGTAAAATTAGATTACAGTACTTCAACTTGCTAAGATGTTTTAATAGAAACGCCTGCAATATTCTCTTCAAATTACTGATAAGCCAAAAATGATACATCAAAGTAGGAAACGTAGTATTTATGTGCATGATGATGATGACAACTAAAACTGAAAATTTAGGATAAGATCTATCGGGCCAAGATAATACATAAAATTTGTAGTGGAATCTTAAAAAATATTACTTTTATACGAGAAAGATTTGTTTAAATGATAGATGGTTTAGATTTGAGAAAAAATAAGAACAATTATTTAACCAAAAACAAAACATATGGATCAAGTAGGCGCAAAAGCAAAAATGTAAATTATGAATTAAAGTAAACTGTAAACTTGTATAAAACGTTTTATAAAAATGACTTATTACAAAAGATCATGTTCAGTCTTTGTTTCTCAACTTGCATCAGCTTAATTTAAATTACAGAAAAGAATTTAATTTGTTGATTTCAATTATGTTTGTTAATGTGGTAAAATAATACAAAAAGTTAATAGCAGCATTAAAATAAACAAATAATTTGATTTTTAGTCAAAGTTGGGGTTAAACCAAATGTTGGTTTTACGCATATGTATGAAATATTTCAATTATCGTTAGCGTATTTAAAACCACAACAATATGTAATTAATTTGTTCCGTTATTGATATTTCTTTTGGGTATTTTTAGCCTAGCAATTGTAATGTCATTTGTAAGAATAACTTAAAGGCTTTAGTAAAAATCTGTATTTTTAAACGGTTAAAATAGAATTTCTGTCGAGTGATTTAATTTAAATTTTAATGTTTTGGTTAAAACTTTTTAGGTCGACTTTTTATAACCAATCTTTGCGGAGTTGTTACTGTTTTGTTGAGGCATTTGTTGTTAGGTTCACTATCCAATTTGTTTGTTGACACGTACCACCCCAAATTTAAAAAAACATATTTGTGCTGTTACTAACTAAGAATATATCTCCATAATTTAAGATGTAAAATTTTAAGCTGTGCAAATATATGTGACTTTTGATTCTTCAATAAAGTAGTTCAATATTTAAAAAAAAGTATATATGTCTGTTAACGAAACTTACCCAATCAAACAAATTATTTCTTTTATATTTCGTGTTTTCCTTATAATTGGGCGGCTGTCTTTTGTTCATTTTGAATTGAAAGATTTTTAAAATGGAAAAGAAATTATTAGGATGTCCAGATTTGCGTGTCGAATATTCCAAAATCATGCAAGATTACATAATCTTAGGACATATGATAAAACTTGATTACGATGATTCATCAGCTAGTGATGATGTTACAATTAATACGATGGGTGCATCTATGTTATCATCTAAAATCTTACCATTTTATTTGCCACACCATTCGATTAATAAACATAGTTCCTTAACTACAAAAGTTCGTGTAGTGTTTGATGGAAGTGCAAAATCAACTTCTAACATATCAATCAACGACACTCAAATAGTTGGACCAGTTTTCCAAAACGATTTATTTTCTATACCTTTACGCTTTAGGCAACATAAGTTTACATTGAGAAAATGTACCGCCAGATTCTCATTCATCCATACCTAAGAAAATTTCAACGAATCATTTGGCGAGACAACCCAAATTTACCCTTAAATACGTACGAATTATACACTGTAATTTACGGCACTGTCAGTGCCAAATGTTTACAGTATTTAACAGAATTACATTCAAAACAATTTCCTAGAACTTAGTTTGTTTTGAAGTCTGATTTTTATATGGACGATCTTTTGACAGGAGCTGATTCGACTGAGGAATTGATTCAAATAAAAAATGAATTAATAAGTATTTTGTTTAGCGCAGGTTTTCCTATTCGAAAGTTTTTATCGAATAATCCAAGTATATTGTGTAGCAATACTGTACAGGACTCATCTTTCCACACTATTCCAATAAGCAATAGAGAAAACGCCAAAACTCTGGGAATAACATGGAATGCGTTAGACGATACAATACGATACGTTTTTTTAATTACACCTAAAAATCCAACAAATTCTAAACGAGCCATTCTTTCAACGGTGGCTCAACTTTTTGACCCTTTAGGTTTTCTTTCGCCTATTATCATTATAGGAAAATTATTATTACAACAATTGTGGCAATTAAAACTTTCTTAAGGATGAAGGAATTCCTGAGGTTGTAAATTCTGAATGGAATCAATTTAAAGGCGAGCTTCTCATATTAAACACATTTAAAATTCCTAGTTGTGTAATTTCTTATAATGTTAATACCATTGAAATGAATGGATTTAGTGACAGTAGTTCAAGGGATTGTGGGTCCTGTATCTACATTAGGTGCATTGACACTTACAACAATGTCTCTGTTCAATTATTATGTTCAAAATCACGTGTTGCACCTTTGCGCAATACAACAATTCCTCGATTAGAGTTATCAGCTGCTGTACTTTTGGCACAACTAACCAAAAAGGTTAAAGAAACACTTTTAATCCAATTTCACAAAATATTCTTATGGACAGATTCCACAATTGTCTTAAACTAGCTACATTCCGCGACAAATAAATATAAAGTGTTGGTAGCTAACAGAATAGCTGCTATTCAAGTAATCATATCTCCAAATGATTGGTATTACGTACCATCTCAAGAAAACCCTGCCTACTTAATTTCTCGAGGGCTATCTTTTCTAGAATTATTAAATAATTCATTGTGGTGGAATGATCCAACATTCTTATTATGATAAATGAAACTTGGCCTAAGCTGCCAATTCTTAAAACCGAAGATTACTATAATTCTGAGCTTAAGACAAACTCTAATATTATTGGAAGTTTAATAGTAGTAGAAGTTTCGAATATATTTAATAAATTTTCAACGTTAACTAAATTAAAACGCGTTGTTGCTTGGATGTTACGTTTTGCAAAAAACTCGAAACTTTCTAAACCATTGCGAACTTACAACTCTTTAAACACTGCTGACTTACAAGGTTTTTTAGAGTTTTTAATAAAACTGTGCCAAAGCAAAGCTTTTGGACATCAACTAAAATGTCTTAGCACCGGAAAAAAATCAATTCAATTTTACTACCTTTAAATCTTTTTTTAGATAAAGCAGGCATCATAAGAGTAGGAGGTAGAATTCAAAACTCTAATTATTCTTTCAATAAAAAATTTCCAATTTTGTTTCCATTGAAACACCCACTAACAAAATTAATTTTTGAAAATTATCAACAGCAGTAACTACATTGCGGAGCTCAACATATGTTAGCAGTAATATGGCAATCATTTTGGCCGTTATCTGCGTGAAATACAGCCAAGAAAATCACTCGTAACTGCGTGAAATGTTTCCAAGCTAACCCCGAATTTCATGGGTAACCTACCAAGTAAACGTTCACAAGCGGGTTCTCCAGCGTTTGCACACATAGGTCTTGATTATGCCGGTCTATTCAAATAAAGAATACAAAGCTGCAAAAATCCAATCTTATCAAATATTATATGAATGATGAAATATATTATCCAACTGACGTAATGAAACTGACCCGAACCTCTGACTACTTGCTTTACACTTAAAATTGGGAAGCCCATAAATGCTCAAACATTATCATGACTTGTCCTAATGCCGTTCGCATTATCATACCCCAAATACTGGATCTTACTTTTCAAAAATTTACACTTTGCTAATCGTAATTTCAACAAACTCTCCACTAAATTAAAAATTTTTTTTTTCTGATATCTGTAGGTTTTTTGTAACTGTCGCAACCATAATATCGTCTAGATAGATTAAAATTTCGCGCGTCGCTACTAAATTTTTAAATACTTCAATTCTATCCACTATCACCTTATCAAAATATGCAAACTTACGAGGACTGTAAAAAATGCTTGTGAGGCTCAGTTTTAATTTCAGCTACATACTGAAACTTGGGAGAAAGCCGTCTATATTCACTTTATAATATTTATAAATCTTGGTTTAGTGTTCATATTAACCTCATCACCAACATTCACACATACTTCATGGTTGTCATTCTCTCGACTAATATCAGTCGTGATATCTGTTAACTTACCAGTAACATCCAGTGAATTATTTTTAGCGTTTCTCTTAGTCACGACAACATCATCGCTACTAAACTTAACATGGTTTGAGGGATGAGACAAGTTTTGGTTAATGATATTCCACTTCTTGTGTCTAGTATCGCATCAACGGGATCGACATCTTCAAATGGCAACTTTATTTCATATATAACCTTTCATATATTTCATAATTTCATATAATAAGGTGGCTTGACAATTGGTTCGTGAACACCATGGTCGTACTATCGGGAACTGACATACTGCGACTTGCTGGACAATCTTTCCGAACGTGGTCTATACTATTGCATCCAAAGCACTACATCTCTGGACATTTCCATGCAAAGTAACGTTCTTTACTGCATATAAAACATATTGTTGTTTTTCTTGGCCCTGCAGAAACTACAGCTGTTCTTTCTTTATAAGTTGGCACATACCCAGTTGGTTTTAACGTATTCCTTTCGAAGTCAGTTAATGCATTCATTGCTTCTTATAAATCTTCCAACTTTTCAAATCTTGACATTTTACTTCGTGATTGCAGTACAGCGTTATCAAAGCTATCGCTTAAATATGCAACTAAATCCTCTTCACGCATGTTCAATTAGTTACCAAGCATCACCTTCTCATGATAATAACTTGAAAAGGTTTCATTCTTTCGCCATCGGTGAGCATAAAATTTTTGCATTAAGCCGATTCTAGTTTCTCGTCGGCTGAACATCGACTTCATTACCACCATTATTTCTTCATATTCATGGCAGCATAACTTGGTATTGAATTGAACCAGTTTAAATCCACTCCTTTCAGCTTAGCTGCTAATATCGGAACTAATTCTCCAGAACCTTAGTTATGTGTTCTTTTAACAGTTCATATTCGTTCAATCCACATAACAGCATCCACATCCAAAGCAGTACTAAAGTCCGGGATCAAAGCTGCAACCTCTGCACTACTTATGTTCCTAACCGACTCTGCTTTCTTCATAGTTGTAAGCACCATCGTAATCAAATCTTGTACAATGAGTGCTTCCTCCACGTCTTCAACCCCCGAGATGTAAATTCACCCACATTATGACGACGTGGATCCATTTTTTATAATGTATTTTTTACAAAACTCTAACTTACATGAACATCTGAATTTGTAAGGTATAACGCCAAATAAAATACCTGCGGATCTGTATATTTTATTCTCCTCGTTTTATAATTTTTACCGCCATTACTTACAGCGCTATTTTTCAACTTAACTTATTATTACACCTAATTTCTTACTACCTGTTAACTTCATCTCGCCAAATTTTTACTACATCTAAAAATTAGATCCCACAAATATGATGTTTTCAATTGGTTACATTTGTACAACCATCATCAAAGTAAGACCAAAAATTATTAGCCACAAGTACATTTCATCATATCTATTTGTACATAGTTCAAGGTTATAAAACTACGCAAACTGTAATTTTGCTTCAGTTTCTTCTTTCCACCAGCTGCTTAAATCTTTGTGGCAACGTTGAACGCAATAAACTACTTTTTAACAAGCCGACAATCGACGGAGGAAATGGTAAAGTAACGCGATGGCGGCAAAATTTTCGTTGGCGGTGTAGAATTTTAGAATATAAAATATATCTTTGTAGACTAAAACCAATAAAATATTGTGTAAATTTTAAATATAATTAAGTGTTAAAAGTGGTTTTTCTGAATTATATGTACCCTAAACTATAGTGGTGACCCGAGGTGATAGAGTAATATAGACAAAGGAACAATCTTAATAAGCTGATGTAACTATCAATTCTGAATAAAATAAAAACTTTAAGTTAGACGTGCACATGTGTGTGATGGACAAGGATTTAATTAAATACTGAATAAGTAACTGCAAACGTTATTGGGATACGTAGTGCTAAAAAGATATATATCACATGAATAACAAACATGGTCGACGAATTACCGGCAAACAAATCTTTTCCACAACTATTTGAAGGAAAAATGTCGGTATTTTGTGTCATCAGATGGAATCCCAATTTATAACGACAAACATCACAAACGAGGTCACCAAATATTATCATGTTCTTGC
This sequence comes from Aquatica leii, assembly GCA_035610365.1. NCBI lineage: Eukaryota > Metazoa > Arthropoda > Insecta > Coleoptera > Lampyridae > Aquatica > Aquatica leii. Next base: position 46,490,137 of record CM069435.1, on the reverse strand, counting down.
ATCACTGACCCTGGAGATAGCAGAGTTGGTGTCCAATATCATTTCAAATCCTCTGGGCGAATCTCCTTACAACAATCTCAAAAGCAGATTAATCGCCGAGTTTAAGGTATTAAAGCTAAAAAGCTAATTTCAGAATTAGAATTGGGTGACAAACGTCCGTCTGTTTTTCTGCACGAGGTAAGGACTTTTTCTGGAGACAAAATTAAGGACGACTTTTTACGGACATTGTTTCTCCAACGCTTTTCTACTTGTGCAAGAACAGTGCTGGTCATTAGTTCAGACAGTTTAGACAAAATTGCTATGATGGATAACAAGATTCTTGAACTATCAACTCTTACGAGTTTGTTTGTTAGTGCAACTTCAGACAAAATTGAAGCTTTAGGGTGTCACCGCCTTAGTGGTCTTGAGACGAGTCACAAAATGCACCGCTACACGCTCGTTCACACTGAAAACGAAAAACCAGTAGGCCCAATCCACTCAGCGGCTAGAGAACAAGGCCACTTCAAATCAAACCGCTTATTTATAACTGATAGAGAAACTGGAATCCGGTTTCTGGTCGACTCTGGTGCAGACATTTTTGCATTTCGCCTACACATAAAAAACGATCAGCTGTGAGTAAACGTGAACTATTTGCTGTAAACGATTCAACTATAAAATTTTAGTGAGAAACTACTTAGTGTCGAGTTAAACATGGATTAGGCAGTACAAATGGCCGTTTACCATTGCCAAAGTCAGCACGCTGGTCATTAGCGCAGACGTCCTTAATCAATTTGGGTTACTCATAGACTTAAGGAATAAATTACTAGCAGCTAAGTTAGAATTCCAATAAATGATAAGTTTAGAAATATGTCGTTCGTCTAAAAGTTGCTGGGCTAGTCATCTTATTATTTATGGCTCCGGGCAGGTATCTTATTCCTCATCTGCAAGACTTTAACAAAACTGTAAAATTTTTTTTTATCACATTCCAGTGGTTCTTGAAGATATACCGAAAACGGCCGTCATCACTCTATTTGGTTTATTTGAATTGACTTCCATTTGAATTACGTAACACCACTTAATCTTTTCAACGGTATATTCACTCGATTTTACAAGACATGCCATTTACATTTGCATATATGTTCGACCTGTTGATAGCGTCAACAAATGAAGAAAAGCACAAAGCTCACTTAAAATTAGTTTTTAAAACATTAAGTGACGCCCATATTAATCAACCTTTCAAAATGTGTATTTGGCACTTGAGAAGTATCGTTGCTAGACTACTTAGTTTAAGCGGAATGCATCAAGCCCTTACCCGAAAACGTACAAACTATACTGCAGTTTCCACAGTCGAATACTGTAGCAGATTTAAGAAGACTCTTTGGTATAATAAGTTTTTATCGGTGATTACTTTCCGATTCGGTTACAACACTAGCAGAATTATTTAACCTTACTAAGGATTCTATGAAACGTGATAAGATATCGGTGGAATGGACTACAGATACTCTTCAGGCATTCGAACAACTCAAGAGTGACTCGCTACTGTGGTTCTTGTACGTTGATTCTTCTGATCGTGCAATATGCACAACGCTGTGCTAGATCAGAAATAAAGTGACGGAACCTCTTGCCTTTTTGTTTAAAAAATTAACGCTTTGTCAAACGGGTTACACTACATACGACGGACAATTTTTCGCGGCATACTCTGCAGTAAAGCATTTCCGGTATATGCTAGAAGGTCGTAATTTTACTAACATACGGACTATAAGCCAATGACGTTCGCTTTTCAACAACCATCCGAAAAAGCTTCACCACGTCAACTCAGACATCTTAATTTAATTGGGCAATTTACAACATCAATACGATACGTGGCTGACAAAGATGCTCTTTCACGTATATGTGCTGTAAAAATACCCTCCAGTATATCACTTCACCAAATGGCTAATCTACAACCTGAAGATATTGAACTACGGGCATTAAAACTCACCTATCTTTATGCAACTCCAAACCATAATCTTGGAAGATAACCAAAAACTGGTTTGCGACACATCTACGGGAAATCTAAGCCCGTATGTTCCGCAATCATTACGAAAACATGTCTTTCAGTCACTGCATGACTTGGCACGCCCAGGTTCCAAAGGCTTAGTAGATCTGGTGTGGCCTTCTCTTAAGAAAGATGTAACTCGATGGGCCAAGTCTTGTATCTCTTGCCAACGAGTTAAAGTAACGAGACACACTCACAGTAACATAGGGACGTAGATAAAACTCTAAAACTATTTTCGGAGTTAGACCTTTGCCATCATCAAAGAACTGCACATACTTGTTAGTGGTAATAAATATATTCTCAAGATGACCGGAAATCACACCAAGCAGCGACATCTTGGCAGAAACAGTAGCAGAAACTTTACTGTTAATTTGGATTGTTTGTTTTGGAGTACCATCTATAATAACAACAGACAGAGTTCGGCAATTCGAATGCCAGTTATTTGAAGCGTTAACAAAGCAACTTGGTATTTGTCACCATAAGAGCACCGCTTACTATCCCCAAGCGAATAGGAAGATAGAGAGATGGCACCGTGTCTTAAAATCTACGTTAAAGACTCAACTAACCGATGACTAGGTAGGAAAACTTCCCTCAGTTTTAATAGGACTTCGGTCGTATGTGGTACCACAGTTTAATACCACAGCAGCGCAGCTGACGTACGGTGAACCAATTATACTTCCAGCTGACTTATTGTGAGCTAGAATCTTTTAAGTACAACTGCTTTATTAGCAAAATTGAAAGATTACATGCGTTATTAAAAAGCAGTACAAATTTCTAATAGCAGTAGCATCTTTGTGCACCTGGAATTAAAAGTCTGTTCCCATGTTTTTGTACGAACCGATGGTATATTGATAGGCTAAACTTTACATGACAAAGAGTTAGCGACAGGGGAGGAAATTGTAAGGGTAACGTGCGTGATTGCGGCAAAGTTTTTGTTAGCGGTGTAGAACTTTAGAATATTAAATGTATCTCTGTAGACTAAAAATAATAAAATACTGTGTAAATATTAAATATAATTAAGTTTTAAAAATGGTTTTTGTGAATTATATGTACCCTAAACTATACCTTTATACGAATTTTTAACAATTCTAGTGTGCGAGTTTGCTAAAAAAGTTTTTGTCAAATTGATTCTAATAGATTGTTTGCAATTTATTTGTGTTTTGTTTTAATTGAACTTACAGACTGTAAAATTAGCAGATTACTAGAACCAATATAAAATAACAACTTAGAGCATATAGTTACATCAAAGCACAAAGATTTGACAGTTTTATTTTTGAAGTGAATGGAAAATTAACATTTGAAAATTGTTTGATGTCTGATTTTGTATGACATGGACAGTTAAATAACAATTTTTCTTAGAATAACATTAAATTAATACTAAACATTTTGTATTAATGTGGCACCAGTTATTCAACTGCATACAGCTGATAGTTTTTGCGTTATCCTGTTGATTTGTTTCTTACATGTTATTATATTTTAGAACGATTTTATAGTTTATAAATTACATGATTTATATGGTAGGCAACCAACATTGCTGGAATTGGTATGAAGTAAAGCAGAAGTTACTAAAGTGAATATAATTGGTAAATTCTAAATTAAATTAAAAGTTGATATATACAATTTACTTGTTTAAAAAAATTAAGTTAATTTAAAATAAATATAAGTAAAATTGGTTAATAAATTTTATTTTATTTAGAATGTTGAATTTTTAATAGTATGAAATCTAATACATTTTTTTCTTCAGGTGTCTGTTAGATTAAAATGTATGTGCATAAATATGTCTGCATTTTTGGTTGTTTAAGTACGACTATTTTAATTATTTTAATTTAGGTATGGTTTTTCAGATAAGAATATTAAATCTAACAAAACATCCTTATTAAACTGGTTCAAACCTGGATGTTCTCATCTTAATTTAATTATCTTTTACATTTAACTAAAACTTGTATTTATATATGCTGTCAGAAAGTGTTGTAATTAAAGCAAATAAGTAAAATTGAATACAATAACATTCTATCAAGGTAAGGGATATACTTTGAAAACATGCCATTACAATAACAGTGTCTTGCTGATAAAATGAGGTTAACATCAAAGTATAAAAATTAGATTACCCTGTTTTACAATACAAAAATTATAATTAAAAAAACAATGTAATATGTAATGACAATCGTTGTAATTACACCGCAAGTATAAAGAATTAAAATCTCTTTTAAATTGACTTTAATTTTTCGTTCTAAACTAATATTTGAGATTACCATTGTATTTAAACTTTATTATGCCAGTATATGTAAATAAAAGTCTTATAATGTAATGTTTAATTTTAAGTGAATCTATTTTAAGGAAAAGCTTGGTGCGTTTTAAATTTGCTATAAAACCTGAAAAAACTGTGATTGTGTATGATGCTACATTAAAAAAAATTATTGTTTTATTCGTATACAATATGTTTCAACAGTTTTCTGTTTAAGCATTCGTTCATAACGTTTTTATACGTATGTTTACACATGCGTAAATTTATCAACAATTTTTTTATCTGTAAAAATTTGCATTTTTTGGACGCTCTTTTATAAAAACTTTTATAGGTTTTTTAAACTGTTCTATATATGTGAATGATTTATCTCTGTCGTTCCCTTGTTTTAAATGCTGACAAGCTTAAAGAATCAGATCGAATTTATCCTAATTTCGTTTGTGATTTTGCTCTTGAACTTTTTTGATTATTCCAACTGGGACGTTTTGTAGAATCATTTGTACACGTCTGAACGAATTGACAGATTTTAATTTTTTTCTCTCGGCGAGTACGTGATTTTGAGTTCGAGTAACACGTATTTGACATAGGTTTAAAACATTGTATTTTTTTGAAAGAAAATCGTTAAAACTTTATGTCATTTTTCTGCACAAATTGCTGATGTACGTCGTAAAAGAACGTCCGTTCAAAATTGCCAATCGTAAACGGAAATAACATAAAGGGAAATTGATCCAATCAAAGGTGAAATGAAGAGCTGTGTCGGATTTAAGGAGGGTTTGGTAATAGCGGTTTCTATCAAGCATTTTGATTGATGTTAAGTTATACTAACAACGTGCATTGAATAATCAATACATTAATCAGTTTAGTCGGTGATTATGTTACTAACATAGCTAATTTTACGTGAAATCTACCTTATTGACTCTTATATGGCATTGATTTTTTTATTAAGTAGGTACGTGTAATGTCCCGGTGTAGTTTACTTATATTTATTTCCAATTATTTTGATTAAAAACTACATTTCAAGTTTGTAGTAAATTTGACAAGAAACTTTAGTGGAAGAGTGCTTTTACGGTACAGAGAAAGTTGATATTTTTAAATAATATCGAAAAAAGTGACAAGGTACGATATTAAATGTGACATTTATAGATTCTATTTTCAGGTCTGAAAAAAAATAAGTGTATCTTGGTATACAATTATAAATAATGGTAGATACAAGCACAAATGGTAATACTCAATCCTCTAATTTACATCAAGTTTATGTAACATTTTATTATAAATTTAAACAATTTATTAAAATACTTCGTGTGTATTCTTTATAAACTTACTTTACGTTAGACAGCTGTGACATCACACATTTAATACTCGAAAAATATTAAGGGAAATTTTTTGTATGCTGTTGTTAAGATTGCATTAAATTTAGGAGCGACAGGCAGTATATTGAAACTGTCACGACACCGCAAAATCTTATAACACGAGTTTTTCACGTTACATCGGTTCAAATAGTCTGGGTTACAAAATTAAATGTAAAAAACGAATTTTCAAAATAAACTAATCTACAAAGCTGGATTAACTGTTTTGTTACGTTGTATGAATATATTATTTTAGCAAGAAACAAAAAATATAGAGAATAATTGTGTCGGCTTGTTACTAACGTCATCTCGTTAGTACACTACGAATTCAAACGTAGTTCTAATTTATAAATAAATCAAAAAATGTTTCTATGTTGTTTTTTTTTTATAGTTCTCAAGCAAATAAATTATGTATTGGGCAGCGTTGGAATGAAACATAGAAGGCAAAGAATATTTAAAAAAGAATGATTATCATTTTTATAAAACTGTAATAAAAAAACTATCGACGGATTATAATGTTATTTTTTTTTCATTAAGGCGTAAGTTAATACAAGCTGATAGAGCAATACGTTTAGTAAAAATACGAATTTTTCCATTCTATACTAGGTGCATAAACGTATAAACAAGACCAAGCCTAAAACTGTAGTTGGAATAGCAAGACTAAGAACAATACTTGAATATGCGAGACTAAAAGCAAGAAAATTATTAGATATTTGCTTTTATATTAAATTGTTAACATGTATGGTTAAAGTATTATAAACATTTTTTTAAAAAGAAAAAATGAATGATACATTTTATTTGATTGTATTAGAAGGAAAATTAAATTATGCAGATGAAAATAAGACCCTCCCACAAATGCTTTGGTTAATTTATTTTATTTGCGTTTTTTATATACATATATTTGAAGATGTATACATAGTGCGTATTTACATAGAAGTTTTTCATTCTCCAAAAGTGTACTGTTACGGATGGAATTGAAAGACGTATTGTGCATTCATTCTTTTTACGTAACGAACCACCGACAGTACAGAAAGTTATGGCTTGTATTAAATAAAATGAGAAATTGTCAAACTATAAAGTAACCACGTTACAAACATTATTGAAAGATATTGGGTTTAGGTTGGTTAAACAAACAAACGTGTATTGTGTTTGTACTTGAGAAAAAAATTATATCATATTGTGCAACAGACGATTCTTTTTAAAATAAGAAAGTATAAGACAGAGGGTAAGAAAATATATTATTTAAACAAAACTTGGGTTAACACCGGTCATGTTACTACATTTTGGACAGATACAACATTCAAACAGAACGACAAGCTTTCATTTCTGCATTATCTAGTGGACTTCAAAATTCTTCTGGTAAAGACAAAAAATTAATTGTGTTACAAATAGAATCAGATACAAAATTTGTTGAAAATGGTTACTTATTTTTAAATCGGAAAAACTTGTCGGATGCCATTAAGAAATGAATTCTAGGGTATTTGAAAACTGGTTTGAGTCGATAGTAGTAACTTAGAAGAAAGTACTGTAATAGATTTTGATGATGCTTCAAGTCATAGCAGAAAAAATATTACTTTCGCAACTAAAAGAAGCTGGTATACAAGATTGGTTGATAAGTAAATCGGTTTAAATCTGTTAGTGTCTTTTTTTCGTTCATTTCAAATCTAAGTTGCTATTCTTTTCGAGCAACATAAGTTTTATTTACTTTAGATAAATCAATCATATTTTTGATATTAATTCACAGATGGAAAACTTTATAGTTAATTATTTTACCATAAACTGCGGTTAAGAATGTCACCTTCTAAGGTAATGATATTTTTAGTTTAGCAAACATTAACTTTTTCGTGTTTCTATTGGTCTGTAGACACTGAATCTTTTGCATGTTGCACATTGCAATTTAATCGAAGAAAGGCTTTATTGGTCTTATACTTGTGTGTTTGGTAACTTTTGAAGATGATATATATGATAAATTGAGATCAGAGGAGAGGGGAGGATGTGGACCTACCAGATTACCTGAATTTGTTTGGTTTAAGTTCGCCACATATAGGATAGAACAATTTAGTATATGTAACGAGAAGAAAGGTTTGCCTAGTTAGACGAGTCGGATGGGCTGTGTATCAGGTTCGTGCTATGTGAGCACGAAGTTCAGCGGATTATTCTCGCATGTCAGGCTGAAAATAAAGTAGGCGGAAAAAGGATGCAATGCTGTAATAGACGGGGATGAGGACAGTTAGTCAAGACAGTTACGACTAAAAAGAAACTGAAAATGTTAGTTAACTAAAAATGATCAAATAAAACACTCCAAAATAAGCCATGTGCAATTAAATAACTAAATAAAAGCTACTTCGCCGTAGCTGACTGTAGAATAAAATCATAATGCCATGCAAAAACAAACTAAATTAGACTCTGGTTTACGTTTGACTCTGGTCTCTTCTAGCAAATACAATGAGTACATTGACGTCGGACACTAGTCTAAATATAGACTCAGAGGAATCGGGATACGGGTTGACTTGGGTTATTAAGGTACTTCTACTCATCGGACTTCCGACAGGCGAGAATCCTATTAGACGAAGTATCAGGAACACCACCCGACAAACACCGTCGTCATCTGCAACGCTAATGCGTTTCAGAGGAAAACGGAACTCGCCGTGCGATGTGAAAATTTTTCGTCCCGGGTTATAGGACATGTTGATCCAGTCTAAGATATTTAGAATCAAGGAATAGGCGTTACGTCCTTTATGTGATGTATCCCACTGCTGCTGCCATTCATTTAAGATCAAAGTCTTGAGATGACGCTTGACGGCTAAAAAGGAAGGAAAACCTGCGGTCGAAACTTGCTGGTCTAAGAATGTGCACGTGCCAGTTCTTACAAGAACTTTGAAGCAGTATATTTCCTGCAATAGAAGATGCAGAGAGGGATGTTTTTCCACAACGCACAAGGAATTGATAGGAACAGTACGTTATGCCCCGAGGATTGTACAAAGGAATATGGAATGTATTGATGCCAGTTTCTTGACAATGTGAGTATGTCGCAGTGTCTGCTGTACCAGATGTGTAAGCCATATGTGAGCATAGGGATGACAAATGGTTACTAATGAATTTTCTATATAGGTTCCAGTTACGGCGAGACAGTTTTGCTTTTTGTCAACTACATAGGAACAGTGTTTTACAAAGCTCACTTTGTGATCGAGCAAAAGACCGAGGTACGCAAACTCGAAAACTCTTTGAATTGAAATGCCGTTGAGTAGAAGTGAGGGATTTCTTTTTAAGAAGGAACCAAAAACCATGTATCTGGTTTTGTTAGCTGAGACAGTCAATTTGTTGTTGACTGCCAAGCAAGTCAGAATGTTCAGGCATTGTCGTGATTATATTATATTATATTATATCCTCTTTTGTAACCACTTAGTTATATCGGGAACCAGAACTATACACATATGGCTCTTGGATCAGTAAAAAGTCTATGTCATTGTCGGAGGAGAAGTTCAGGACTTCCAAGGTCGCAGCACGAGAACGCTGAAGATTTTACTACTAAGAGTCAGAGAAGCTTTCTCACTGTCCATAATCGGTATGAGATATCTTGGCGTCAAGCCTTTTGAAGTACGCCGGGCAGTTGTTAGAAGACGCATAGTGTTTTATCACATCGCTTTTATGCCATATCTTATACAATTTGCGCATATAGGGTCTCCTGCGGTTTTTGGCTAATTTTTTGTATCGTACTTTTCAGCACAATTACTGCATTCCGGCACTTGAAGCATATTAAGATGCACACATAGTTATTGACCTTGCACAAATTCCAGGCTACGTAGACTCGACAGTTGGCCATTAGGTGCTTTCATACCAACAAATTTATTACAATGACATAATTAGTATTTGCCCTGTTTCTAGGCCCGATTTTTGTTATAACCTCAAGGTGTTTTTTAACCTGTTTAACTATTTCGTCAGAAGCGGCATTGAAATTTTGCTAGACGATCGCCTCTTTTAACTACTCGGGGGAAAGGTTAGATGGAACGTCTGAGAGAGAAATCTTAGGAAGGGCTTTGTTTTGCGGTCTGAACACAAGGCCGGCATGGATGGGGATATCTGCTGGGATTTTAGACAGGTCTGTCTTTTCGAACTCCAGGCGAATGGAGTTTCGTCACTCGTAGACCGAGCGTGGTAGGATTTAAAACCTTCATTAGAGTCGTTTTAGTCTCGTCTGCTATTTAAAATTTGTCCCGGGCTTTGGAACTTCCAGTGTTGTTGTTATCATGCAAGCTGAGCTTTTGTCATACGTCACAGTGGACATCTCCAGAGCTTAAAATAAACTGATTGATTGCACCGTAAAATCTCGCTTGTATAGACCGGCCTCCGAACAATAAAACTGGTTGCCAATACTCTGGTAAAGGAAAACTACTCTTCTTAAATTGGGTTAACCCTTAAATCTGAAGGAATTAAAGTGGAACATTTGGTCTCTAATGCTGAACGGGTAAGAAATTTAGATAGAAAATAGGGGACGTCAATAAAAACCTACAAAATTATTTTATTCTTGCTTATTTTATTTAAACTAAGTGCCATGAAGACCAAAGATAACAATGGTAGTGTATATTAAAACAAATAATAAATTCTTAACAGAAACTGTAATCAAAGCATCATCTTCTTTCTTAATTTTTTTTTGTAAAAAAATATCTAAAATTTTTTAGTTTTTAAATTATTTACGTTCCAAAATATATGACTAATGTTTTTTCACTTAAATATATACTAATCAAAACGATTCGCAATTACATACTACTTAAAGCAGTATAAAATATAAAAAAAATGTAATACAATATTTGAATAAAAATTTTATTCTGTTTTTTCTTTGTTCTAGGTAAGAAACTTATTCTAAAAGAAAACGGTTTTTTAAATCATTTAATTGGTAAGTAATAGTTTTACTACGAAGTTTTAAATATTTTTTTATGTAGTCTTTAAATTGTTATTTAACACAATCGATTTCAAATCGTTTTAAAATAATTTTACAGTTTTTTTGTGTTGTTGATTCTAAATTAGCATGTAAAAACTTGTTTCACGTACAAATTTATTTTATGTTTATCAAGGAAGAAAATCATTTTTGGTAGTTTTTTATTATATTTATTATTTTAATCATATGGACAACAGTACATTATTTATTAATAGTAATTTATGCAACAAGCGTCAAAAGTGATGCATAGTATAACTAATGTTAATGGGGGACGCCGCTGCAGGTTGAGCGCTTCATGAGTGAGTTTGCTATCAGACTTTCGACGAGAGTAACATACATTATTTTTTTTCTGCTCTTCGTAAAATTTTTGTGAAAATTAGAAAAAAAACATCACAAATATGTTGATGCTACAATCTGTCGAATTCGAAGTTGGAATGTTTTACTCAATATTAACTCCCAAATATATTATAATCTAATATTCGAATTTATAAAATTTTGAAAAAGTTTTTCTTTTGATTTTAACTAAATTTCAAAACTTTTAAACAATTTTTCTACGAGACACACACTTCTACTTAAATAACAATTGATTTTCAAAGCTTAGTTTTACGTATATTTTAGTTTTCTATTTTGCTACTCTAGAGTTTTTTTCGTCATTACATAACTACACTAACAAACGAATATTGGTGTTTTTAATGAGGGTAGCACAACTTGTAATTTATGTCATTAGCGTCAAAAATGTAGCATAGTATAACAAAAATTAATGCAGCGCCAGGTTATTTTTGTTATAGTATAGTATAAAAATATCTTATACTAAATGATATTTATTTAAGATTAATAATTAGTACATAATGTAACTACTTTGTTTTGCTTATTCAAATGTACATCTTAATATTTAATTGGTAATTTTTATTTTTTATGATTCATTTGTACTTTTTTGGTATGAAATTTGCTAACTTCTTTAGTTTGCTAGTCAAAATGCATCTGTACCTAGCAATGAGAAATTTAGTCAATTTGATTTTTGATCATGGTTTCCGATTTGAAATGATAGTTGAAATCTGTTGCCAAAGGTTTTCAATCTAGTTAAAGTCAATAAATTGTGGAGGTCAGTGCACTCTTTGAATATTGTTATGAGCAAACCAAGATTGCACAATCTTGATCCTATAAGGTGCGTAATCACCTTAGAACACAAAGTTTTTTTCAGCAAACAAACCTCTGCCGCTTGTCAACGTCTAAATTCTTAAAACTTCAATATATATGGGCATTCATAATTTCTGAAACAACTTGTAGTCAAATAATGCTTTTGGTGACTCCAAGCCATAACTGAAATGGGATGTATTTGTTTGTGTATTTTGTTGTAATTCTTCTACTTTGATTAACAAACATCTATTTTCTCAACAAATATAATTACAATAACCAACGAATTTTAACGTTTGGTTTTTCTATAAAATGTATACAAATGTTATAACCAATTATTTTTATAAATAGTAGATTTAGTAGTTAGCTCTTTGTTTGGATTTTAATTTAAAAAAACTGGCATGATCGCCACACGACTTTCTTATAAGGAATGATGAAGGAATGCCTACATATTTTTTTAGGGTTATGTTGTCATAAAACCATTTTGAAGTGTGATACGTACACTATTGTATTGACTTCCTAGCATACTATATTTTTTTTGAAGTTGTTTTCTTGGATTTCATTAAGATATAACCAAAATATGGCAAATTGAGCTTATGTCTGTTTTCATATCGACTAACCTCTATATTTGTGCGTCTTGCTATTGCTTCCCCCTTTAGTAAATCAGTAAAAATTATTATTTCAACGTATCTTGCTTTTGTACAAAATTATATAAGAAAAACTGTTAAAAATGGCGGATACACTCACTTTCGGTTTCTTTATCAGACCCGCCTTTTGATACATACTAGAGAATATGAAAAGCCAGCTCCATACCAAATTTTGGTTCAAGAGTTATCGTGGGTACATCGTTACACACACAGACACATGGACACACAGACACCCAAAACTTTTTTGTCAAAAATACATTTTTCTGATTCAGAAGACCTTGAAATGTAAAATTATGCAATTTTTTTTTTAAATTGCGATCGCAGTTTGATCAAATATTATAGAAGTTTTAAATATAATCCACACCCATCTTCAGTGAGCACCGGCAAATACCTCGTTTATCTTACTTTCATACAGGTAATTTTCTTAATAACAGCTTTCGCATGTAACAAACTTCGCCGAGATGAATTATTGAATACAAAAGGAGACTTACCTTTAATGAATCATTAAAGTGATTATAAAAATTCATAAGTAGCAATAGTTCACACAGGTCCAAACTTTTAGCCAAGGACTTGGCTGTGTTTACGCAAATAAATCGGAATGATCGCCAGATATTCACATCATGCAAAATTTATGTTTTAGAACAAAAAACTTGACTGCTTATTGAATCAATAGGTCAAATCAATATAATTAATAGTAAAGACTCATTTAGTTAAAAAGTTGAGTTAGTAGGTTGTTACGTGAAGGTAGACAAATTAAAGAATATACCCACTAGAAGTCGAAAAGTTGGGGAAAAAATATTTATAGGCGCCAAGTCACTGTTATAAGCGATAACTACTCTTATGAGCAATATGCATGGCAATTTTCAACAGTAATTCTCTATCATTGCATTCAGCAGTGTTAATCACTAAAGTCGCGCATATTACCCGGATAAAAGTTGCGAATCAGGAATGGTGGTAAATCCTTCTAGTAGGAGAGAGCTATACTTTATGCGTTTTTTGAAGCGCCGTTTTGTGGAGTAATGTGTCTACTTCTTCAGGTCAAAAAAACTAAACACAAATAGCGATGATCCGCCAACACACTCAACAGATAAAACCGTAAATAAATAACAGAAAAATACATTTAGAATGTAAAAAAGTCATAACGAACAGTAGTTACAAGCTAGCGCACAAACATCACAAAGATCAACCAACTGGTTTTAGTTTGGTGTAAACAGATTTCTTAAAAACATATTTTCACTTAAATCGCCACTTATCATATCACATATTTAATAAATAAGATAAGCAAAAATATAATAACCAAATTATTCATATGTATATATTTAGTTTTTAAATGTCTTGGAATTATGATACACGCTGCTGGATTTTAAGTTGCATCCTATTCATAAGTAATCTTCTTTGGAGATAAAAGATAACCAATGCAATTTTAGTTTCATATCAATTAACACTCTTTTTACAATGCGGTTCACTCTGATTATCGAACGTGTAGTTTTGAATACTTATTACTTCACTAACAAAAATGATTGACATTTTCAATTTTACGTAAGACGAGTTTTAGTAGTCTTTTCAATAACATAACCTCAAAAATTCAAGTTTAGTTGAATATCAACAAATTTATTTAATTGGGCGACTTTGATACGTCGTACTTACAATGAGTAACGAGTGTGAGAAGAAGCGCTTTGTTACTAATGGACCACTCTCAATTCTTGCTTCATCAAAAAAATTTAAAATCTCATACGGCATACACAACAAATTTAACAGCAAACATGGAAAAAGTGTTTGTAGTCATCACTATTTTTGTATAAGGAAAAACAATTGTTGCAAATATTGTGAAATGTGTAGACTGGGGATTTCCTTTGACCACTTTTGCCGTTTAAATATTTACTAAAAGTTACTTAAAAAGAAACGCTAGATTTATAAGTAAATTTAAGGATCTTGTATATCCTGGTCAAGATTGGATAGAAATTCCATGAATTAATTCTAATATTACAAGAGCATGTGCAGGTATAACAAAAGAAACTATCGAATCGTTTTTTGACAATCTGAAGTTAACGGTTTTAAACTGTCCTCTTAGGAATATACTTAGTTATAATGAAAGAAATGTGAGCCATTATTCAGATAAAAGAAGGCTTATTTATCGACGCGGACCAAAATATTCTGAGCAAATAGGAAATAATAGTAAAACAGCCACTTTTATTATCATGTGTGGTCATATATCATAGTGATAACATGGGGGATACTAAGACGATCGGTGGTTCTCAAGGTTTATCTTGCTGTGATCAACAATGTTGTTCAACAACAGCGCGGTACAGCAAAATAAAAAATTGTTGGGTGGAAGTTAATATTTTTACAGATTGATTCTTGCCTTATGTTCGACGATTAGAAGGAAGAATTATTATGATAGGAGACAATTTGGCTTTTCATTTATTAAACCGCGAGCTAGATCTTTGTCATTTATTTATTAACATGTAATTTCTACCTATTTTTTATAATGTAGCTATAGTTGTAATAAATAATATTTTGAATGTGTTCCTTGTTATCAAAGTTACCCTAAACCTTTACCTTGCATTAACTCGAAATTGACTTAACAGATTTTAAAATAAGGTGAGATTGATACATATGCTACCCTCGTACATTTTAAATCGTGGTATCAAAGTCACCCTCCAAAGGAGGTGTTTTTAATACAAAATGCCAACTTTTAACCAAAAAATTACTATTCTATTCGATCTGTTCTAATTTCATAGTGAAAGAGTTATTTTTGTATAACATTAACTCACCCCATTCTACGGTAATAAGTTTTTATGTCGTTTCCGTTTTTATAGGCTTAACGAAAATGTATTATATGTCAGCTGGAGTATAAAGCCTATACTGTTTAGTTTCAGCTAATACTTCAACTACAGTCATAGACTAACTACAAAAACATTTCGTTCTATTCTTATAGATGGATTTATCTAGAATAGAGAACGTCAATCATTTTTTTTTGCACAGTATTAAGATTTTTGTTAGCGATGCAATATGTTTTTTGTGTATTGACAGCCACACGTTAGGCAGTTGTAGTAAATTGCATTACAAAGGGAGTATAGTAAAGGCTGGGTATAGTGGACACGCTGTGGAACAAACTTTAACTGCACTTAACTCATAAAACAATAAGTTAAACTCTTTATAGTAAACAAATTCTGTCTCAATGAAATGAACAAAACATACACACGTAGTGTAATCTTCCATAACTGAATATAGTGATTGCTATGAGTCAGTCGGTTTTAGATAATCTTCTCAGCAAAGCTTCTCAGGTGGTTGTTTTTATCGCATAATTGATTAATTTTTTTAATAAAAAATTACGCTATTTACTTTAAATAAAATTCTACTAAAAATGATTAAGTATTTCTTCGTTTAGTTTCAAAACTTGTTTTTTTTTGCTGTTTATTACTAAATTTTAACTATGTACACTCAACTAAACAAAAAACGGGACACCTTGATCAGTTCTAATGAAATCGTTAGCTAAGCTTGTTAGCAAATGCGATCGGCAATAATTTATGGCCAATCATTCGCGATGCTATTCAAGAAATTTCAATTAGACAAACAATTAACGTTGACAATACCAGAAGGGCAAATTGTTTATCCATAAAAACTAAAAAGTCAATATATTCTTATTTTTAAACGATTTGGAACAGTAAACTGCATAATATTTTTATTCAAAATATTTTCGTGCTTTATAAACTTTATTAAGGCTATTTTTTGAACACATATTATATTACACCCATGTAACAACCTATTAATAATATTGGTAATACAGGACTATTGGTCTTAAGTTTTATTCACTTTTTAAAGTAGTTGTTTTTTTTAATATCTTGTTTTTGTCGAAATGTCAAAGATAGGCAATTATAATAAATGTTTTACATAATTGTTAACACCCTTATAAAGACTTATTAACAGTGGAATGATTTTGTGTCCAAAAAGATATTTGCTGCATTTTATTTTAATATAAAATATTTTCGTGTATGAATAAATGGATATAATTTTCGTAAGAATAAATAAATGAAACTTAGTGTGTCATTGAGTTTCCACATGTTAAATTTCTTTAGAGATGGGAGAGGCACCATCAGTAGTATGATAAACAAAAAAATTGTATTTCCCCTGTCACTCATATCCTGCTTTAGTGTAATACGATAAATAATCGTTTTTATTGTATTTTACGAAAATGTCATTTAAAAATAATGAAGTATTTTACTTTTATATTTATTTATTTACTTGTATTTGTTTTTAAATCGCGGTTATAGTCTAAAAAACTGACAGCAGACAGTCGCCGCAGAAGAAATAATATAATTTAAATTTTTTTATTGCATTTTATATACCTCTTTGCAGCGCAATGCAGTGATCAGTAATATAGATGATTTAGTAAAAACAAATTAAACAAAATTCTTGTAACTACATAAAAAAATTGTTTTTAAATACGTTTGAGTTTTCAATTCATATTTTACAGTATATATGCAGTATCATTTTACATGTTTACTATTTTTATTTAAATTAAACATACGATTGCTAACAATGAGTATGATCTCCTTGATTTTTGATGCACTGTTGCATTCGTTCAGGCATTAACGCTACAAGAACACGTAGGTAATGATCATTAATCGTCTCCCAAGCAACTGCGATGAGGGCAATTAGTTGTTCATGTTCTCTGGCGACCAAATTGGCTCTCTGTTGTTCCCAGATAGTACGAACAACTTAACCCTAAAGGTTTACTATTATACTGAAATCAGGTCCACAGCAACACTGTTAAGTTATTTTGCTGTGCCCAGTTTTGCACCAACCTGAATGTATGTAAAGAGGCATTATTCTTGGAGAACAAAAAAATTATAACTACTATTCGACGTGCATATTGTAATAGTAGAAACGTTGTTTAAAATATCTAAGTATCTTTCTATATCAAGACGACCCTCAATCACCTAAAAAACGCCTTACCCAACCCCATACATTTACTGAAAATTGTCCGTTGCACTTTTCGGAGCTTGTGTAATTCACTCTAGAGCGACTTTTTGGAGGTCGAAACAATTTTATATGTGTGCCATTTGAACTTTTAAAAGCTTTTTCCTCACTAAAAACAACACGATTCCAAAAATTCAGCGGTTCATTGACGTAACGTTTTGCAAATTCCAGACGCTTTTTTTTTATTATCTTTGCTAATAATTCTTTTTATAGCTGCTTGATACTTTTTTATTGTAGCGTTTTTCAGTCTACTAAATCATAAATTAAACTAAAAACAACAACTACTCTTACAATAATTAAGGGTGGCGGTAATTTACAAACAGAATTCACATATAATAAATAATAAACCGAGCAATTAAAAGTTTGAGACTATAACAGTGACTAAAAACTATAAATAGTAAATGAATGTAAAGTTAATATACTTGAATGTTTTTAATCGACACTCCTGAAAAATACTATTAGAACGATTATTTATCGCATTATAGTAAAGCAGGATATGGGTGATAGGGAAAATACAAGTTTTTGTTTATCATATTAGTGATGGTGCCTTTTCCGCCGTTAAAGAAACAATGAGCGCGTGCATGCACGCCATTTATGATATTTATAGTTAGTTGCTGATAACACATCTAGAAAAGTAAAAAAAAAATATTAAAATTTAGCGTAAATATAGTTTGTTTTAAATGTTTGCAAAGAAATATCTGTTTTTTACTTTTTTTAGAAGTGATCTAACTAAAAAACGCCATTAATGACACGAATGCACGTTTTCATTATTTAAATTTTTATTTAAACCGTGTTGTCGGGAATTATACAGCATGTTTATTATATAAGACATTGCTTTTGGTGCGTTGTCAATATTATAAGTGGTCATATACATATTGTCAGGTAAAACACGATTAGTTTAATATCATCGATAAAACGAACCAAAATAAAAAACACGTTTACAGGAATTACTCAACAGACAAATCGATTTGAATTTACTACTCAAACGTGATTGATGTAAACAGAAGTTTTGTTCTTAGGCTTTAAAAAATGGATACGCAAAATAGAAAACGCGTTGTTTCACGCATAAATGGAAACATCGATAATGACATAAATGTCGTATAAATAAGGCTTCGTATGTATTACTCGAGTGTAACTTAAAACGGTTTTATTAAAGGTTATTGTACGTATTGCCGATCTTACAAAACGCCACGTAACCGATGAAAATGTGATTTTCGTTTTCTTGAAACAATTTATATTTAGAAAGCACATGTGAAATGACGTCATATTGGCAAAAATACACGCCGAATTGTTTTCGTATTCGTTTTCGTATTTTATTTTTATTTAAAGCTAGTAACTACATCACCTTAACACACTTTTAGTGCGGAATCAGGAAATAGAACGCGTATAAATTTACATAGTAAATTTGAATTTTCGTTTAGGAATTCGCACATTTGTCATTTTTCGAAAGGCGGCTAAGAAAAATTCTATTGCGCAACGTGGCGGATGATAAATGCTTGGGAATTTTTAATATTTATTAGATTGACATAAACGCATAAAGCTAAGCAAACTTTTTCGTTCTATTTTTTTACCAACGTCTAAATTTCGAAAGCTGTCAGTTCGACGCGTATGTGTATCGGAAAACTGAAATTATGACGAAATGTCTATATTGAAATTGTGGCACATGGCGGCACATATGATGATGTTATTTTTACACGATGTAAATCTATACGCGTTACGAACAGTTCTTTGCCAACAACTGATTAATTGTTGAATTGTGAGATTAATTTTTCATCGGCCAGATGTTGCGAGATTAAATTTAGAAGTTTTATTTTAAAAGTGCAATTTTTTAGTAAACTATTGAAATCACATCTACGCAAGCACTATAGTTACGTTACGTTACCATTTCGTTTTGCTTTATGTATATTATTTACGACTTTTTCATGCTTAGAATTTCAATTTCGCCCTAGTCGATGCTTCTATTTGCACTTTTTAGCACAATAAGTTTGGAACGCGAGCGAAAGTTATTGTCAACGGCGGAATAGAATTTTTTCTCTTCAGAAAGCCAACACTAGTTTATTGTTATGGATTTGAACTTTGTAAAAAATTGAACGTGCGAATTGAATAAGTAGAAAATAATTAATAATAACTTATATACGTGCACTAAATCGGTAATAGTACTACACGTAACAAACTTTATAATTACAGGACACAAATGTGTATGCTCATAATAAGGCTCAAAATTAGATTAAAGTCTACAAAAGCTTTATTATTAACGGTTTTAGTAATTTTTATATTTTATTTTCAAAGCTTTTTTATGAAAAAATATTAAACATAATGTTTTTGTAGTTTAAATGTAGAGTTAGTTACAATAGAAAGATTATGTATTTTATTAGAAATAAATTTATCACTTTTATTATAACTCGCTTCACGTAAAATTGTGAACGTCAATCATTTTTCGCGCACCTAATGTAGTACCAACATTTTTGTTAGCGATGTAACATACTTATTGAAATAATATGTATTGAAAACCACACGTTTGATAATCATAGTAAACCGCATTGTAAGAGTGTTAGATGATATGAAACTAAAATTGCATTGGTTAACTTTTATCTCCAAAGGAGATTACTTACGAATAAATTGAACTTAAAAACCAGCGGCGTGTATCATAAGTCCAGGACATTTAAAAATTACATACGTACATATGAATAATTTAGTTATGCTTTTAATATCAAGTTTTTTGTAACATAAACATGTTGCTTGACAGAACAAATTTATAATAATGCACGTGTTTATCTTATCTACTAAATATGCAATATGTTTGAAAAAGGTACAAGTGGCGATGCAATCTAACTCAATAATGTCTTAAATGGTAGACTACCGTCTGTTAACCGTTTTACCATATTTGAATAGTTAATTAAATTAGTCATATTCTTGACTATGGCATCAACATTGATGTAATTTGCGTTTTAGATTTATTGCAAAAGTAGAAACACGATCAGCTCTAACAAAAAAAAATGGAAAAACATAATACCTAATAGAAATATTAAATAAAAATTGTGGCACACAGTTTGTGCTAACGTTGTCGTTTATTCTAATTACGCATCGGATAGTTAAGCACTAAAGATATGCATTTAATACATTATTTGTTTTCAAAATAATACATTATTAAATAAACGATTAGTATGTTACGAGAATTCTCTCGTAACTTACAGGCAAGCAACTAACTCAATTGAATCGGCAAGCGAGTTGCAAGTCTCGGTGTGCTAACCGGTAAATTAAAAACGCGACAAAAAAGTAAATATCACCCAATACAGACCCTGTTTAAATCTGTCGATTACTGATAAGAACAAATTGGCAAAACACAAATTCTAACAACAATATATTTATTTTAAACAAAAGAGGATAAGTGTTAAAATAAAAGAGAAAATGGTAGACCAATAACAAATTAAATAACAAAATTAGATTTGTCAATTAATATCACAGTTATAATATCCATGGAAAGCCTATTGGTCAGGCAATACGCCTTACCACTAATTATGTTTAATTACTAAGAAAAATTCTAAGTGATTGATTTTAATCAAGGCTATCTAGTAGTCAGACATTACTTCGATAATCGAAAATTATGATACTGAGTTGCAAAACAAGATATAAGCACAAAAACATATCCAACCGAAAAATTCTTTGTCACCAGTAGTAACGTTTGTTACTTTCTTATTATTTGATTTACAAAGAAAACATGCGTGATGTATAAGCTTATGTACGGCGTTTCTATTTTATGCTCAAGTTGGTCTTGATTGCGTTCAAATGATTTGAAGAATTTGGACGGATGTCACGTCAATGTATTTATACGACAATACATAAAGTTAAAGATTAGTCAAAGTTTGCGACTGAAACTAAAATTGAATCCGTGTGATTGATAAAGAAGGTGCATGAATCTGATTGACTGATTATATAAATAATTAAAATTATACGATCCTAAGACTTTAAACGAAGGTGTGAGTCAAATCTCGTCACTTTGGATTTATTAAAGAAGGTGGCTTGCACAGGTTACTTTGCTACGACAGCCGTGTACGGAGATAAAGTAGCAGTCTTTTGGAAATCGCTAAAAAGGTAAGAGATAACGTGATGACGCCATTTTGATTATCTTTATATCTGCAACGTTAAGCAATCAACCAAATGTTTATTCGCTCATTACTTAAATAAGTTTTTTTGAGCAATACCCATTAAAAGCGTAATCAAAATAACCAATTAGGAAAATTCAGCAGAAAGAAAAACTATTTACATTAGCGGACGAGAGACGACGTTTAACAACGATTTTCAAACGGTAAAGAGAAAGTAAAACTGGACGTTTAACAATATCGCGGTTATCCCCACTCATAAAGGAAATTTGACCATTAGTAGCGGCGTATAAACAGTGTAGCCGTTAGTTTTTATTTAAAACAAATCTTTTTGAAAAATACAAAATAACGACATGTAACAAGTACTAAACACTAATAAATACTTCAAAAAAATTACACATCTTGATCACATTTGATAATTACATGGCACGATAAATGTTCAAATGTAGTTTTATGTCTGTTGTCGGCAAGAATGTTTTTGTATTGTGAAAAGACTCGTTCCAAATGTATAACATTCTTTGTTGAAAATATTTATTGAATGCACACACACTTTGCTTTTATTTATTGATCAATTATATTTTATATTAATTCTTTAATAGTCTGTTTCTTTGGGGCCCAATTAATCAACAACGTTTTTGATGATTGATAATATCTTTAAACTTTTGGAGACGTTTTGACGTTTTCAGAAATATTCGATGTCAACTTGTTTATGTTAGTAGAGTTTCTAAAGGATTTGTCACGTGATATGAGTAGTACACAAAATTGACATAGCGTATCCATTCTTACGAAATAAGAGGTGTTCTGATCTAATAGTCGATTTACGGTTGTTACTGCTTTCGTTGTAGAATTCATGTTGTTTTAAGTTTTGAAATTTTGATTAGTGCTAAAATGTTTTTTTCAAGACAAGTCTGCAAACAAAGTATTTGCAATATACGCCACTGTTTTTTGTCGTAAAACAATAATTCGGGTTTTGCTAAGCAATTGTGTTTAGAAAGTCGTGCAGAAAAGCTTCGCTTACAGGCCTTTTACAAATTATACAAACTGTATAAGTAAATCAAATTATTTCTGCAATTGACTGTAAACCATGTGCTAAACACGTCATGTGTGTCATTTTTGGAAGCAACACTTTTAGTTGCTTTACACATGTACGATACAGCAACATTTTCGTATATAATACTTTCTGGTCACAAATACATAAACTTTTATTTAAAAAAACAGTAATTGCACGTTATCTTAGAGTTAAAAATCTAAAAACGACATTTGCTACGCATTGTTGTTCTAAGTTGGTAATTTCATCCAGACACTAAAATTTTTAAATTTGGCAGTTTGTATCTTAGTTTCTTCAAGGTGCCACTCAATACTTTCAGAACTTAATTTTTTGTGTTGACTCGTCCAGAACATTCCGTTTAGTGTAAATCTCATGTCGAAAACGACTACGTAATGTACTACGTTTTCCTTGAACCGTCTCTACTGTGGAAAAGACTTTGAGAATAATAAAATATTATTTTAATAAAGGTAAAGTAGTTATAGAAAATGCTTTCTTATTTAAAGCAAATCGATCATTTCAAACTGCCAAATGTTTGATAGAAAAGTGCACTGCTCGGTCGTTCAGCGACTCCCTCGTAAGTTTCTCGAACATGACAAGCAATCACGAATAGTTACGTTAGGTTTTCAGCATCAGTAACAGTGTAATGTTTTTGGTTGTTTTTAAAAACGTGTGACATGGCCTGACGACCTACAATTCCAAGAAATTACCGGTTGAGGTGTGTTGAAGGCATCATTAAAAGAAATCAAATTCGTCTTAGCTTGATTTTGTACAAGCGGTACTGTCGTTTCAACTTTTGTAAGCTATGGGAAAGCGTTAAACCTAGGATATGCAAGGTTTGGGTTAAGAGATTTGTGGGCCAAAGGAAGAGGACAAAACTGACTTGCACGATGCTATACATCTTCTACTTCATGACCAACTGGAACTAACTCGGCGATAGAATAAACTGGATCAGGAGCTAAATGAGTTTGCAAATGGTTAATAACTGCGTTTGTTCTGTTAACTCATGTTTCAAACGATAAAACAAATTTTGTATTATAGCCGCGTAACTTGTTACTGGCCTTTCTTTTGCTCCTTAAGTACGGTTCCATTTTTTATTCATTAGTGAAGATTTGTAAACACAGAGAAGAAACGCAACTTTTAATTTATTCACAAAATCGTCCCAATCAATAACTCATTGTTTAATTGACCGGTACTAGCTCAACGCCTTGCTTTTTAGAAGCAGAAGAATGACAATCGAGTAAAAACTTCTATAATTTCTTTTGTTAAGTCGTTAGAACTAATAAAATGATTTTGCCGAGTACTTTCAAAATTAGTGGGTATCGAACTTTTAATATCTATGAAACGATCAACAGGAGTGTCAAAAATGACGCTTTGTCGCATCTGACTACGTTCACAAAGGGGTAATTCAGGTTCGTCTAACACTCGACATATTGCGATCAGTGTTCCTCTCCGAAATAATCGTATTTTTTTTCGAATCTAACTAACATACTTGTTCGAGTCTATCAACCAAACGCATAATCTCAGACATTAATTCTCATCGTCTCATTTCAAACGAATCTAATTAATTTTATTAGTGCAAATTGGTGATTCTTTGCACATACCTAACTCTGCGATGCTAGTTTGAAAAGGAACTCTCTTTTTCTTAACCTCGTAATGCACTACGATTTTCTTGAACCGTCCCTACTGTGGACATTCCGCGAATTTGTAATTCGTAACCTAATTCGTCGCTCAATAAGCGATTAGCTTCCATTTACATATACCGCGAACCAAAACAATTAAAGACAGAAACAAAAGAAAAACTTATTAGTAGTTACAGACAATATTTAGTATACCGCAACACAAATATCTAACTAAAATGTAGCCTGTTATGCCCCACGTTGGGCGTCATTTGTTACTAGCCACCATAGATATACCTAATGGGCGCCAGAATCTATTTTTTCCCAAAAGTTTGATTGTCTATGAATCAAGAGCAAAATTAAAAGTTTAACTGGTTATAATTATTTAATAAGAATAGAAAATAAAATATTAATTGTATTTCAATCGCAAGAAAAAAATTATCAACAAATTCAACATAAATAATTAAATTTGACAAAATTGATGAAAGTGAAAATTATTAAACGATAACGTGCCGAGTAATATTGGTACAAACGGGTCATAATGTAGGATGCTCTAACCCGGTAACCATGCCTCTAACCGCCAACGCTTACGTGCGAGTCAAATAAAACAACTTGCGTAAGAATATCGATACAATAAATAATATATTCAATTCAAATTTGTTTTTTTTTGGGTCTGGAATACACTCACAGGCGATGGTAAAGTAAATGGTCCAGAAGAGCTTTAATACCAAAGAACAACAACAAAATAAATACTACACGAACGTTAATTCAAAATTAAATGTACCTTGCTGTTGTTCAGAAGCAAAGAAAAAAGCGATAAATTCATCAAACAAGTTTCAACGAAATTATCCGCAACTGCGATTGTATTACCGTAATTACAATACACTACATACGACGCATGTTTTCAAAGTAAGTACCGTTTCAAAATATTAAAGAAACTACGGTACTTTTTATATTAATTTTATTTTTACATGAAACTCTTTTGTATCTCGTTGTCATAAGAGTCTGCCGCCTGATTTGACAACCACTGATTTGCAATCGTTTTGAGGCTATCGTCGTCATTATGGCGCTGGCCTTTGAGATCCTGAGTTCTGCGAGCTACGTGCGACTGGCCATTGTCGTGAAGCGAAAAATTTCTGTATTTAGCATGCTGTGCCTTTTGTTTTGGATTGCTCGACGCAGTTTTGTTAATGTCTCACAGTAATTTTCAGAGTTAATTGTTTCACCACGAGGCAAAAATCGACAAGCAACACACCCTTCCTGTCCCAAAACACGGTACACGTGATTTTTCTGGCTGAAATTGTCTGTTTGAATATCACTTTCTTGGTTGATGTTTAATGCCGTCAGTCCATAGATTGCTGTTTTGTTTCCGGCGCAACGTAGGTCATCCATGTTTCATCGTCTATGACAATTTGGTTTAAAAACATTATCACCCTCGGCAGCATAACGCAGAAAGAATGTGAAAGCGCAGCTTAAACGGTTGGTTTTGTGCTCCTCCGTCAACATTTCTGGTACCTATCTTGAGTACAGTTTATGATAATGTAATCGTTTAGTGACAATTTTTGTACAGAACATTTCTTGAAACTTGAGAAAAATTCTCAGATAACGAAAAGATCGTGAAGCGCCTGTTTTCTTTAACCTTTTCGTTAACTTTTTGCATAAAATCGTCAGTAATAAGAGAAGGTCGCCTAGTCCGTTTCTCGCCATGAACATTGTTGCGACCATTATTAAAAACTCTAACCCACTTCTTTACCATTCCATCACTCATAATGTTTTTTTATAAACTTTACAGATATGACGATGAATTTCAGATTACTTTAGCACTAAGAAGGCCGATAACAGCGCGTATTTCACAGTCGGCGAAATTCTCAATCAGCGGGGGCATTTTAAATACGAACAAAACAGTATAAACACAACCGTTTGTTGCCATAATGACATCATCAGCAGCCGAATTTCGAAACGGTAAAAACATGCTAATTAACTACGGTTGAAACCAGAATAACCGGACAAAATGACTATTGAGCGTATGCGTTTACGCCAGACAATTGTTATCTGTCCACGCTCGTTGATAAAAATTTCCAATAGTACGTACGTTTAACATAGTAAAGCTTATAATCTAAAAATGAATTGTAACAACTTTTGTTGCATGCCGCATCTGAACAGATTCGATCTTCTTTTTGATGACATTTTCTGTTCTTTATGCTTTTTTGATGTCTGCGAATCTCCGTTTATTCCGTCAATATTTATACCTTTGGCCGACTAGTTCATATTGCGAAAGAAATCTTCTAGCACGTGTTATGTTAAAAGTGTCTTGGTGGGATTTCCGTCCCGTACAAGTCTCGCCTACTCTTCGCTACAACGACAGGCAGACCCCGTGAAGTGGTTGCTTTTGACAGCTAGAATTTTTCGTAGCGGAGAAAAACTATTTTTCCGCTGATTGGTCCATTTCACATATATGGTCTAACGTAAGCGTCCAGCGATGTTTTCACTTTTAAATTTTCAAATTATCTGTGTTATAAATGGATGTATTATTTTTGCTGCTTTTGTGAAAGACTTCTTGGGGTAAGTATGAACTCATATTTTTGTGATTTACGTTGATTTTTCCGTAATTGTCATAGCGATTTACGATACCGTAACATTTTGGGCCAATTTAGCGTGATTCATGTTAATCCATTACCTTCCACTGGAGACTACAATTAGAAGCACGTACTAAAAAGCCCTCTTGGTTAATTAAGCCACTTTCGAAACAATATGGGGAATAAGTTGTATTTCATGTGATGTTCGAATAACCTTGGAGACACACCTGCAATAAGAATAGTGAAAACCAGTCGGATGCTTGACTCATTTAGATATATGTAGATATCATAATTAACGCATGCAGATTTTTGTTTCTACGGTTTCAATTCACGCTAAATGCGATTTGCTACGGGTGCGAAGTCACAAGTTTTGCATTAAATCAACGTTTAACTCCGAAATTACGTATTTGATTTTGTTATACTGGATGTACCACCCTCCAGGACTTGTATCAACGCTATAACTGTAATATTTATAGAATTATTTTTTGCTACTATATATATATCTAATTCTGCTTTGCTTACGTAATTCTTTTAATCTCTTCTTCTCTCATTATTAAATAATAAATATATTTGTCGTTATAACTAGTGTTTTGTCATTTATTTTATTTCAGTGTTGGATAGATTTAAATGGTTTCTAGTTTCTAGTTTCTAACCGTTTTGGTGCATTTTTAACTTGTTTTATCATTTAGCACCACGAAGCTTACGACTCAAATCTCCAAACTCATGGATATTGCATTGCTTACTTTTTTAAAGTTTGTATTGTTTAAAGGTGGTTGCGATCCAGATATGAATCTTGCTTACTTGATTGGTTGATTAACATCGAGTTTTATCGTTACTTGTCAGTCGTTTGTGTGATTATTTTTATCTATAAATTTATATAGTTGCGATGTTCGATTAAATATTTGTTTATTGCAATTAGATTGACCTCGTGCAACATTATCTGGTTGTAATAAAACAGATTATCACTTTCTTCACTCAATTACAACAAAAAATTTATTTTTTCATTCAAAATCTGTAAGATAACGAATAAATTTTTATTTCTTATTAATATGTATAATAAATTAAGTAACGACTGAATTTGATCTATCATTTAAAATAAACGATTAATAATTAATATTTTACTCATAACGTAAGATTTTAAAATAACTATTTGGTTTTTTTTTCTTTTAAGTTTTGAGAACAGCGACGGGAAAAAAACAAAAATGCACCCAAATAAGTAGTAAATTTTTTTTCAGAAAAATAAATTGTATTATTATAACAAATGCTGTTTGTGTGATTCTAGAAAACAAATCAGAAAATAAAGTAGATCTTTTAAAAGTGGAATTAAAGACTAAAAGTCTCTGTTTACAAAGATTAATTTAATAAATAAACATGGCAGATAAATCGTGGTCAATGTATCTCTCTTAATGTTTTTGTACCAACATTAATACAACTGAACGGACTTATAAATCTTCCTAATGCACTCAAACTTGATTGATGAATGACTGATGAGAAAAATCATTAGGAATGGCAATACACTATACAATTCAAAAATGTAAAAAATTTTGGTATTGATTCGCAAAACTACAAATCGTAGAAAACGAATAAAGACACTTATAATTTTAAAAAAATTATAAATTAGACATTATGATGATTAGTGGAAAAATGAGAAAATCTTCAAACGCAAACATAATATAAAGAATAATATTAATAAATCAAAAATTAGAATAGAAAGCCATGGAATGGAGGTATTGAGCCGACTACATTTTATCCGTGATTATTGAGTTGAAGTAAATACTTATATTAATCCACCGCCTTAAAGATTAACAGTTTTGTGATAATAGAACGATTATATTGGGATAATTTGTGGAAGACTCATGTTTTTATATTACTTTTGGTTAATCGGTATATTATTTTTGTACAAGTATCGTAACAGACGTAATCGCTAAACGCGCACGATCATCAAATAGAGAGTAATTGCTTGCCTCAAAGTAACATTTCTAGTAATAAAAAGCAATACGATTTTCACAAAGACAGAGATCCATTTTGATTTTACGATATCCCCGAAGCAACAAATCCCAAGAGCACGGATCTCATTTCTTACAAATAAAAATTATTTCATTTCTTTAGAAACCTTTCTATTATTCGCACTCTATTCAGTTTGACGACGACCGAAGCTGACAAATTTGTAAAGCTGATTTTCGAGCTCATTTCAAAGGACTAATTTTATAATAATAGTTACAGTTCAACGTAACACTAAAGGGAATATCCTTAACGATTTGTTATTATAGTGGTGCTAAATTAAGCCTTGAATCTTAAATTCTAATCTTCCATAACTGTTACAGTGTCTGTGTTCTGTTTGCATATATAATAACATTTAATACTTAATTACATTACACAATGCAATTCTTTTTATTAAACAACACAAATTAGTACCTAATTTGTAATGCCTGAAATCTGTTTGGTAATCTATGAAATGTTTTTTCGATATTACTTATGATATATCTGTTTAGTTGTCAATTCTTTTGTTGGTTTTTTTCCGTTTATTTATTTATTAATCTTCTTGCAAAGTCAATTTGATGTGTGAATTCTACATGCGGTTATTCGAAGCACAACGTCTAAGAATATAAAAGATAAATTTTTACGCAATTCAAACGTTTCTTGACATATTTGAAAGAAAAAATTGCTTTGATCATTTTTAGATGAGACTTTATATACGCCAAACTAACCTCGAACCAATTTTAATAAATTCGTTTAGTGCTTCTTGTGTTGTGCGTAGACAGAAAAACAGACAAGCACGAAACTAAATGAATCTTGAAACTGATAGATCAAGTGGAAATTTTGAAATTGCGGATGAAACATTTGGCTTGGAAGCTAAAATTAAATTTTCGGCAACCTAAAACAATAAAAAACCAATAAGTATAAATAATCTAAAAAACAACCTATTCTAATAATAATCAATCAACAATAAACGCATTCTAATAATATAAAAATTAAATAAACGTTGAAAAAAAATAAAAACTATTTTTTTAGAAAATGTTGACTAATTTTGTCGATAAATAAATTTTATTTTGTGAAAAAATTAATTAACAAAAAAACTGCTTGAGAGATTTTTTACAAGAGCATTTACGGTATAAAAAAAATGCAAATACCATTCAGCAATCGAAGGGTAAATATAAGTAAATTTACAAAGAATTTATTAAGCAAACAGTATTTATTATTACAAAGACAAATTTTGTCACTTTTAAGGAAGATGACTAAGTAAGACAATTGCAGTTCTGTTTGTCAATGAATTTTTCATGTCTAATCTAATAATTCCCAAACTGTCGATATTGCAGCGAGGGCTATCTCAGTTACGTAATTAATGAAAGGAGGTACTATTAAGCTGACTCTCGGAACTCAAATTGCTGTTCGGATAGTATTTGCTCCCTTCCTTACTTTTCTTTCAAAGTGTGGCTCATTAAACTGATGGTGCGATAATCTTGGCATCTTCTATGCTTTCGGATTTTTGGGAAAGTTACGAATATTTAGTGTAGCCATTGTTTTGGAAGTATTCCAGTTCGGTATATTTTATTAAAAAGGTTTGCCAAGAGAGTGATGTCGTCAATAAGTTTTATAAGTTCAATTCGTACCTCGTCCGGTCCCAGTGTTTGCCCCAATTTTGAATTTTTAAGGGCATATAGTATTTCATCTTTTGTTATTGTTATAATGTCGTCGTTGTTTGCATTTATTTTTGGGAACTTTAGTTCATCTCTGAAGAGGTCACAAATATAGTTATTCTATTCTTTGACTTTGTCTTCAGTAGACCATAATATTTCGTTGTTAGCATTCAATAGTATGTTTCCCTGATTTGTGTGAGGTTTTTTATTTAGTCTCCGTACCTGCTTGTGTAGGTTTAGGCCATTTCCAACATTAATGCAAAAAAAATTAATATAAAAAGCAACAAGAACAAATACAACAATATTGATCTTACATAAAAACAATAATACATAATAAAAAATATATATAATCCCACGTAATCTTAATTTAATTTTATGCCTCGTCCGGTCCAGGTAATGGACATAATTACACGACTGCTCGTTTTAATGTTCCATCCGTTGTTTTTACAGTAGCAACGCGAACAACTTTTTTTTCACGAGGATGCGACTAAGTTTCTCTGTTTCCATTTGCCTTGGTAGTACGTTATCTTGTTTGATGATAACCAAATCGTTTATTTGTAGTTGAGTCCTATTTCTTGACCATTTATTTCGTTTCTGGAAATTAACAAGATAATCTTGTGTCCATCGCTTCCAGAAAGACTTAAACATTGTCTGTAAGAGATAATAACGCGCCAGGACATTCAGATCTAATATAGTTTTTGTTGCCTTTTGGCAATCCCGTTAGAGATTTTGCAATTATGATGTGAGCGGGTGTTAATGGATCTAATGTGTTTGGATCAGAACTGATAGGAATAAGGGGTCTACTATTTATTACTGCCTCAATTTTAACCAAGAAGGTCGTAAGTAAGAATAGTATCACCCTCACTTTTGCAAGATGTTGTTTAATTGATTTTAAATTGGATTCCCATAACCCCCCAAAATGAGGCGAATTTGGAGGTATTAGTTGCCATGAAATTTCTTCATCTATGTAATAATTTAAAAATGAAGTTTTAGTCTTATCTATAAATTCATATATAGCGGATAATTTTCTTTTTGCTCCAACAAAAGTTGTCCCATTATCTGAATAGATATGGTTAGGTTTGCCTCTACGAGAAGTAAAACGCCTTAAAGCAGCTATAAAAGCCTCAGATGTTATATATGTTGCTAATTCCACATGAATTGAATTTGAACAAAAAACATACAAATATACAAATGTATGCTTTATATGTTTTACTTCCTCGTTCCCTTCTGTCTTTTAAAACAAACGATCCACCATAGTATACGCCAACATGAGTAAAAGGAATTGTTATAGTTACTCATGCCTTAGGTAAATTACTCATAATAGAGTTTAAAGTTTTTGCATTTGATTTAAAACAAATCAGACATTTTCTAACTATTTTCTTGGCTAGGTTTATACCCGATGTGGACCAGTACAGTTGTCTTATAGCAGACAATGTAAGCTGAGGACCGGCATGTATTAAGCGGAAGTGTATGTTCTTTGTAATTAAATAAGTCAGATGATGTTTTCCAGATAATAAAATGGGATGTTTAACCTCAAAGGATAGGTCAGAATATTTTAGACGACCGCTTACTCTGAGGATTCCCTCATCATCAATGAATGGTGTTAATAAAAGTAATTTATGTTTGGCACGTAGTTCACCTTCAGACTTCAATGTGGATATTGTGTCACCAAAACTTTCCAACTGAGCAAGCTTTATCAATGACTTAACACTAAAATTAATTTCTTCTAAAAGAAGCGGATCTACATTTTTTTTTGATTTTTGACCTTTTAAGTTATTGTAAAATCTGTAGCAGTATGCTAGTATACGTTTCAACTTGGAAAAGGACGAATATCTAGTAAATACATTTAAATTTTTACTTGTGGATATTAGAGAAGGCGCCCTTAATTTGCATTTTAGTAATTTTATTGTAGTCTCTATTATGTAACTTTCAAAAACTGCTGAATAATCAGATAACCATTGAGGACCAAACCACCAAAAATTATTGTTAACTAAGGTTTGAGGTGGTGTACCTCTTGAAGCTAAATCAGCAGGGTTTTCTTTGCTTGCACATGACACTAACATGATCGGGAAGTCAACGCCTAAATTTACGAGATTCTATTCGACACAAACGTTTGAAGACAGTTTGCGTCTGACTTTATCCATGCTAACACTATCTGAGAATCGGACTACAACTAGACATTGCTCTGCAATGAGAAATTATCTCTTACTTCTTTTAAAAGTCTTGCCAATAATAGATTAGCAGTGAGGCTACTTTAGTTTCAGTAAGGATACTGTTACATTTTCTAGGGTATCAATTGTTCGAACGTAAATGCATGCCGCGTAGTCAGAGTTTGACATGTCACAGAAACCATGAATTTCAATCAACATTGGGTCTTTACACATTACATGCCTTTTGTTATCTAAACGGTTTAGAAGATGTACATCGTTTTTGCTTGTCATCCACAATTTATGCAATTGTTTAGGAATAGGATCGTCTGAGTTTAATTTTTGTGACCATAACTGAATTAAAATTTTTAAAACAATCGTCACGGGACTAATCAAGCCAAGTGGATCGAACACATGTGCAATGGCGGATAATATTGTTCTTTTAGTAACTGCCTTTTGGGGCGTCGGGCTAATGCAAAATGATAGAATGTCACGAGATGAAGTCCAAATTAATCTTAATGTTTTTGTAAGACCGGGACTGTCAAGTACGTTAGAGATTTCAGAAGATGAAACACATAATTTTATTAGCACTTTACTAGCATTACATTTCGATTTTTGTAGCGGGAAAAATCCACAATTGCAAATTAAAATTACTTCTTTTATTACTGAAATTAGCACTTTCTTAGTACCAAACCCAGTAAGAAGGGCATCTACGTAAAAATCATTTTTAATTACGGTAGATGCCTTAGGATGAGCCCTAAAATTCACATTGTCTAGTTAATGCAGACAACGAATTGCCAAGTATGGTCCGGAGGTGGTACTATACGTAATTGTATTTAGCTGGAAAAACTGAATATCTTCTGACGGGTTATTACGCCAAGCAATTGTTTGAAGCGAACGTTGTGACGAGTCAACCAGTATCTGCCGATACATTTTGACGATATCTGCTAATATCACATATTTATATTTCCTAAATTTAATTAACAAATAGTTGATAATGTGAGGTCCTACCTATTGAATATCATTAAAGGACCATCCTGATGTGGTGGGACATGAACCGTCAAAGACAACGCGTAATTTGGTGGTTGCGCTAGTTTCCCTAACTACAGGATGGTGCGGAAAATAATGTGCAGTATTTGAATGATTTTTGATAGGAGACATGTTGTAATTTAATGTATTCATTGATGAATTTCTTATAATCGTGCCTCAGTTGACGTTCAGTTCTTAGACGCTCTTCTAATTTTAGAAACATTTTTATAGCAGTTGGTTTAGAATCATCTAAATTAATTGTAGAACGTTTAAGAGGAATTACTACAGAAAAACGTTCTGGTGATCGAGAAAAGATTGAATTAAATAAATCTTCACATGTAGTGTCATCATCTGAAGGAACCACAGGAAAACTACATTCTTCTAATTTCCAAAATTTCTCCAAAGAAGACTCCCTTGATAAGTTGCAAAAACTTCGATTAGATGGAATATTTAATGAACCAGATATTATCCATCCGAATAATGAGTCGTGTAACATGGGTGAATTTAGTGTTTTAATATGTGAACCTTTTAAGACTTCCCAAAAGATGGAGGCGCCTAGTAATAAATTAATTTCGGAAGATACATTAAAACCAGGATCAGCCAGTTTTACATGATCCGGAATCTTGAGATCAGAAATATACAGTGTAGTAGCTTTGTTAGATTTTCGTTGCTTTTTCAAGTTATCGTTTTCTTTCTTATCTTTTCAGAGTTTAGATTATGGCTTGTTTCACAAGTGGATAACCTAACTTTTGAGAAGTTCTTAGTTAGATTTTGGTTGCTTCTTTGAGTTTTGCGATTTACCTCACGCCTTGATGAAGCCCCTTACGAAAGTGGGCAAACGTTGGCAACTTCGGTTACAACAACAATGACACGGTTCAAACCCGGAAGACATTCTTTTCTTAGTATACATCCCAGTACTCTCTGTGATATCACTGCAAACTCGGAATACGATCTAAAACTAAATAAAGAAACTTTGTACAGAATTGCTGTGGGTAATTTAATGTATTTATCGGCAGTAATACGACCAGATATTACATATGCGGTTAATATGGTAAAACTTTACACTGGCAAACTAAGAAACGCATTTTCATATATCTTAAATGAACAATGGATTACGGATTGGTATATTACAAGAATTACAAACCTGGAATATTGGAAGCATTCAATGATGCAGATTATGCCGGAGATGTCAGTACGGGACGATCATGAACAGGAATAGTTTATGAATATTTCGGCAGAGTTTTCACCTGGTTATCAGAAGCAAAGAAGTGTTGTTGTGAGGCGGAATACATTGCAGCAAGTAAGCAGTTAAATAAATTAATTGGATTAAGCGCCAGTTGCCAGGTTCCTATGGGGGAGGTGGAGAAAAAAAGAAAAAAAAATAAATTACTAAGATGTCACGCTTACCTTTCGGCTAGCCTCACCGCAGATGGTCGTCGGGTAAAAGAAAATCGAAGTGAAAAGAATACTCTTTGGTAAGCGAAATGCCCGAGTGCGCCACCTCTTCTCGAAATTTAGTCGAACGTAGTAAGTCTAGGCAGGAGAACAGGAAATCCTAGACTCGAGGTCCCCCAAAAGAAAAATACCCAGAATTAACAATAATAATTTATTATATAATATCTTAAGAGAAGTTCCTTGAAGGAAAGAGACAAATTGACTGTTACGCCACTGGTATAAATTACATATACATAAATTACACAACAATTAAATCACAATGTTAACGCAGGTCTAAAATAAACTCTGGAAGCAAAAGCTTTTACCAAAATTAAATTACGCTGCCGCAACTACAATAAACGGTAGCAAGTACACCCGTGGCCGCAAGTGAAAATTAAAAAAACAACACCGCCCGTGGTACTTGACGTCAAATTCACGACCGGTATAAATTTCGTCAATCATTCATTTTACGACAGAACAATTCGTTTCGAGCTCCCAAATCTCTGATAGTTACAAATTCCTGCACATTACTGATTGAATTTTTTTTTATTTTATTGATAGCAAATAAACAAACAAATAGATTAAGTAGGCGTAGCGTATTAACAAAAAGACAAATGTTTAGGAAGGAAGTACACAAAACTTCGAAGTCAGTTCTTACTACATTTCACTTAACTGTAACGTTAGTTGTACAATTTATTATACGATGTCGTTGAGCGCGAGCAGAAGTCGAGACCCCGAAGCCCGTGAACGAACGAAGGGTCGAGGTCGCGCGGTATCCCCTGCTTTAGGCGTTATAACTTAGATATAAGCATAAATACCTTTTCGGCCAGAAATTATTTATGGAAATACCCATTCACCAGGTTACACCTCGTTATTAACCCTCGGCAAACTCCCCAAGATACGAGAAAACGACATCAGTCGACTTACATCCTCTACACAGCTGCGCTTCCGTTACTTCATAAGTACAGTTAACGACTCCGTCAGTTTGTAAGAAGTCAAACAGAAAACAAACTCAGAAAGAAAGCTAAAACAGCGAACATTAGTTGGTACGTCTCCACCATCAACCACGTGCGAATACTAACCTACTCTATGACTTTGGTTAAAAATATTTAGATCCTTCGTTCTACGAATGCGACATTCGAGCGGATTTATTAAGAATTTCTAGAATAAAACGTCGTTACGTTAGATGATGATCGATGAGAAAAAACCTCATTTTCTTACCAATCCGTCTCCACCACATCCATCACAAACTCGTACCACGAAATTACCGGAAATCCGTAGATGGCCAACTACTCTCACGCCCTCTACGTGCATAAATCGAAGAATATAGTTCGAGGTCAGATAGCTCACAAGGGTAAATGCAAGGTTGTCTAACCATCAGGCGAATTAATGCCCATTTACGAATTTACACGTTACATAGTGACAAAATTAAAAGAAATTCCCTCTATTCAAATAAATAATGAAGGTGCCTTTAAGTTCAGAATTCTATAAGCGTTTGAAGCCCATAGAAATTAAGTTTCACTTTATTAGGAAATAATATGAAAGTAAGAAGAAAAATGGCAAGCACGTGTGTCATTGACGGCTTTTTACGTACGATTGTGTATCTCTACGGCTGCGCAGTCACGTGGTACATTTATTTTTTTTCTATAATATAGTAAACAAAATTACAATGAAGGTGAATGCAATACGGATGGCGTTAATCAGAATGCAGGTATTCTGACTAGATCTAGTCGATGAGATTCGGAAACCACTTCATGCTAAAACTAAAAGTAATAAAATTTGTAAACAAATATATGAGAGTGACAAATCGACAGTGGTTCGTAATACTACTTATATGCTACTTTTCTTTTTTTTTATATTTCAATTATAGCATTGGAAATTTAGAATTTCTTTACAATTCCACATCGAATTGCAGCCTTAAAAATTATCTTAAAAAACATAAATTATTTTGTGTTTTGTGTAAGCAATTTGGTAATTAGTTAGAGGTACTGGTATTGTTGTGTTGTAGAAATGTGTATAAATTCTTTTTAGAATGGATGTTGATGGATTGAGTCAGTCTAAATTAGTTTACGTATCAAAAAGTGTAAATTTTTTTAGGAGCTATTCTGTTTATAATAAATAACTTTTGAAACTGATTGTTGTGTTCTCATGTCAAGACAATTGCCAAAAAACTACATGATAAATTATTAAATCTTAGGCGGTTCTTATCAACTATAGAATTTCAAAAATAGTGCTTGCGGGAACAGACGGTTTGTTCTCAATTTTTAAGCTATTGTAGTTCCATTGAACATTGAAAAGGAACAGTACATTTATTTGGTCAGATATTATATACTGACGTTGAATACATTCGTTTTCTTGAGGAAAAGTCAATACTTGACAAAATTGTAGAGCCTAAAATAGGTAATATTTAAGTCAATTGTTATACTTTTAAGCTTTAATAGTTACAGTTTAGATTAATGTTGTTCACTTGTATAAGCTTTTCAATTTGATTCTTTTAAATAGTGTACAAATTAATTTATTTTTCAATTATTGTTTTCAAGATACACAAACTCTCGTTTTTAGTAAATAACATGTTGCCTTGTTATTTATTAAAAATAAAGTAATGTTTTTGCTTAATTTACTGAACTACACACTTTTGCAAAATATGGTAATTTAAAAATGTACAAAAGGGCTTAAATGTAAGAAAACTTATTTACGATTCTATAATTCTAATTAGTGAGAATGTTTTAAACTACAGTGTGTAAAAAATACTTTGTTTTTCCCTTATACAAGATTTTTCAAATAATCTTTTTATTTTTGTTAACTCTAAGACAACATAAGACGTTGATAAAATCGCAGATCAATTAGTCTTTGTTGGTAATGTGTAACATTAAAACGTGCACGCTTTACTAAATTACCCAGTTTCAGCCAAAAAATCGTAAACCGTAAATTGCCGTAAGATAGACGTAATTTGAGCTCACTCTTCAATTTTAATTTATTAAGATAACTTTCGTCGTTTTATAACTTTTCAAATGACATCGTGTTGTTTCTTAATGAACTATAAAGTGTGGTCACGGACGTACTTTGCTTTATTACTCTTTAATTAAATTTACTCTAGAGGCTTTTACGAATTTTAATAAAGATTAGTAAAAAAAGCACAAAGCTCGGTTTCTTTTTTAACTGTAAATTGAAAATATGAATTAAACTAGATTCACGTTTTTTAATTTGTTGCAATTATTAAGAGATTACTACAGTTAAGTACCCATTACTTAATAAATTTTTTTATTGTCTGCTTTCTACTGTGTTTAATTTAGTTTTTACAAAATTAAGTTAATTCCAGCATACATATTTTTTGATTGTGTAATTAATTTTTTTTTATTGTTTAAAATTATTGCTGTTTTAAAAATATATATAAAAACAAAACCTTTATCGTGTTTTAATGACCTGCTTGCAAACATAAATAAAACAAAATTATATTTTTGTTTATGTAAATGAGTTAATTTAAAACTAAATTTATTACAGCTAGTATTATATTATGTATTTGAACCAAATAATGCTTAATATGTAACTATGTTTACCACAAGCTAATAACTTACTTTGTATTTGTAGTGAAGTGTTATTTATTTAACTATTTAAATTTAAGGTAACTCTGAATCGATAACACGACAAATTTCCCTTTCTAAACTTGAAATTTTCCTTTGCGGATTGTAAATTAATAGGCATAGTTAGAATTCAGAGAACAATAACTAAATTAGGGTCTGTTTTCTAAAGACCTTTATCAAGTATAAGTTATATAATGTTACAAGCGTCTTTGTCATAACAGTAGCAAAAATTTCTATGTGTTTTTGTGAATGTGCAAAAGGTTTTACTTTGAGTAGTAGGCTTGTACCTATATCTACGTGGGCTGCTAGGAATTATTATGGAATAGGCGCATAGTTTAATAAACGCTTTGTTTATTTTTGACATTAATACATTTTTGTATATCAGTTTGTCAACAACATGGTTTGTGAGAGAGTATTATCAGAATGCGGAATAATTTTCTGGTTTCAACATTTTTTTTTTAAAATTGATGATTTATGACAAACAAATTTTTATGTACCAATCACGGTTCAAAGTTTTTAGATTCTTTAAAGTTACAGTTGTCAGATGTATTGCTTTTATGTCAATGTTGAAAGATGCTTCAATCGTACAGTATGTCACATGCTCATCTCCTTCAATCATTTTACGTACGCCGTCAAAATTTACTGACAACAACAAATGGTGATAGACGACCTGTACAAAATTCGTCTTTGAAAGTGTTGCATTTATTGTGGAACTCGACATTTGAACAAATTACTATTCTTGTATGGTGATTTATTTGTAAATGAAAATCGAAGCATTGTTTTTAAAAAAAAATTAAAAATTGAGTAATTTTTGTATCGTTCTTAGTTGTCATGATGATACGTAAAGTCAACTTTTTTTTTAAAGAAGTGATTTTGGCAATATTTGTTTTAAAAAAAAATTGTAAACTTTGATGTATTTGTAATTGCTAAATAATACAGGACTTTGTAGTGTTTCGTGTTTCTATGCTCGCACTACGCTTGATTTTAATTTGTTTATTTTATGTCTATTTATTTCGATCTACTGTGTATCATACGAATAATATATGCCCGTTTCGACTTATACCTTCCCTGCTAGCTCAGCAAAAACCCTTTCTCTACAAGACTACTGAGGAATAGTACACCAAACCAAATACACCGTAATATAAACGCATTTAATGATACTCAAATGAAATAAACGCACATGCTTTACCAATAAACTTAACGACTAACCTTAACTACAGCTTTTCGTTCTTGGGCGCCCTTTTCCTATGGGATGATTTCTCTCTTCGCTAGCTTTTCGTTGTTGTGTAGATTCTCTTATTTTCTGTCTTAGCGGCTCTGCTACGATTTCGGAAAATCGTTCTACTCTTCGAATGCTGCTGGCGGGTGATCACTTGCAAATCACGTGTGGTTGGCGTTCTGTCGTTGATTTACCACGTGCTCACTTCTTTATTTGCTTATAGCACAATTTCTAATGGTTAACCCTTTTCTGTTTTAGGTTAAACACTGATTTGGTGGCTCTATGGAACCAAATACGCCTTATAATTGCGTATTAACGCTTAAAATGTGGCTCCTTTCGGTATCACCACCAAAAACCAAACCGCTCTCTTACCGCGCTCACTTTCGCGCTCTCTATCCCTAACTTGTCATCCGCGCACTTTACCCACTTGCACCAACTTAACACTTAAAGTACTATACAGGTCGATTCAAAATAGTATTAAATATACAAGAGATGTACTATTACAACTTTTATAAATACTTGAATCTATCGTGATATATATGTACGTATTTTAGGCAACCAACATTGTTTGGATTGGTATCAAACAAAATAGAAATTACTACATGAAAAATTCGATTTGTAATCTTTAAATTAAGATTAATTAATTAAAAACGATAACCCATTAACAACAATATCTGTTTCTTTGAAATAAAAATTGGTAATAACAATTATTTAAAATTCACCGATGTCGAAGATGTGGTCCTTCGGCTGCGATACGTGTTAATTTATTCTTTATTCAAATAGCATCAATAATTGCATGTTCCAATATGTATACACTTTGTTTTTTAAATGTCCTAAAAATTAAATGCTTATAATTTAAAAATGGAACTTGAAATGACTTTATATTTGTTACCTCAGATAATTATACCACTGATTTATTTGGACTTCGTTCCATGCGATTACGAATGTTTTCGACAGCAGTCAGTACTGTAGACCTTCTTATAGGTTTCTCTTTGCAAATGCAATTGTTATTTAAAAGTCGGTTAATTAAAACTTGTTTACTTTGTCGGAAAGTATAGTAAGTAAAGTTTGCTTCTGTGAAATGAAATCGATCAATGCAATTTTGAAGAGAATGCGACCAAGTTATATTTGGATTGCAAGTACTACTTTGCAAATGCGCCATTACAATAACGGTGTTTTGTTTAGGAGTAAACATCGTGAAATGCTATTAATATGAAATTACTAAAATTAGACAACCTCAAAATTACAGTTGTTATTCAGTACTTACCAACAGAAACACAAAAAGTGCTGAATGACAACGGAAATAAATACTCGATCTAAACAAAACGTCAATCGAGAATGTTACTAAACGGCAAGCTTGTCAAGATATAACTTGTTTGTTAAGCTCAAAATATGTGTTTGTAAATTATTGAACTATTTTGTCTAAAAATGATTAACTGCTTATCTTACAAAACGTCTAAGTTAGAACTCATATAAAATATCAGTTTCTTAAATGCGTCTTATCAGTTTCATTATCTCTACTGTCATTTTTGTGGTAATATCTTTTATATACTTTTGTAAGGACTACGGTATCTACACATTCAGTATTATTTTGCATTATTTTATTTTAATTATTGTATAATTTTGATTTTATATATATTTTGTCTTGTTTGTTTTAAATATGAGTATAACCGGAGTTTTGTTTTACAATATGACAATGTTTGGTGTCCTACCGGTTACTATACTGCTTATGTTCATGACTTGACCAAACCGAGTAACCATAGTAATTGTTCACTACGTGTTCAACCGGTGCTGGCTGTTTAAGTCGGCGAATGCAAGCTTGCACTTCTTGTAATTGCCGGGAGTATTATACAGAGATAGCTAAATTATTTCCGTTGCACTAAGGAACTTCAAATCCAAGGGCGTTATTTTTATCACATTTTTTAAAGATCAAGTTTTGTTATCGAGAATTTGATTGCATGTCATTATTTTGACTGAGCGTATTTGTTAGTTCTTTGTCTCTTCTTGCTAAAACTTTTGTCTATGTGAAGAATATACGACCAATTTGTTACGTTCTCTCGTTATTAAATTGTTTGCTTTTCTTATTTACGTATTGTACTTGACAGTGGGTCCATATGTATCCATGGTGTTTTTGAACCAAAGATTCTAGGCATACGTTTGGAGTGGCTTCCGTTTTTTTTATTTCTTTTTTAGTGACATTCTTAACCACACCCAATCACCGACATCTGAGCTAACTGTGTTATCGTGGTTGTTACCAACAGTACTTGCTGGTTGGTAACAGTTCTTATCAGTTAATATACAAGGTGTTTCTGAAATACGACTACAAACGGAGGGAGTAGATTGTTTGTCCACGTTAAATGAAAATTTTTCTAATTAGGATTTGGTGTAAAGTAGCTCATTTTTGAGTTATTTGTAATTAAAGTTTTCAGGTCGGCCCTGACTATTTAAATAAGTGGAGATGTACTGCCGATTTTAACTGTGCGGTAAATGCTGTGACATCCTTTTTTTAAAACGTCTAAATGTATTGAGATGATTATTGTTTTCTTTAATTTTCCATTTACAATTTTAAATAAAATAATTATAACAGATGGTAATCTTTATTTCTTTGTGTTGACACTGACCTAACTTAACATAATGTGTTTTAATCAATCTGAAGCTAAACGCCCTCTCGTAGGAACGAAGCTACGTACGAGTAAATCCACATGTACGAAACTATGAAGTTAGATAGTAAATATTTCAACCGCGAATTTCAAAAAATGTATTTGAGTTATATGGGGCATAATATTCCTAACTCTATTATTAGTGCAAAAATATGTTTATATAATTGCAGAAACTATCATTAGAGACCAGTGGACAGCTGTTTTGTCTTATGTGGACTCTTCAGCACTGGAATGCTCTATTGCAGTTTCCACAACTATGTACAACAAATTGCCATAGTTTTATCCCATTGAGGTGTTAAATTCATTAATAAACCTAAGGTTAAACGATATCTCTTAAGAATCAAGCTACGTTCGAGTTAATCTACATGTAGGAAACCGTAAAATTGTTAGTTAGATAGTAAATATTACAACCGCAAATTTTAAAAAAGTACAGTTAGGAGTATTATGGCGTATAGTTTTCATAGTTTACTACATGTGGATCATATATTTTGTGTTGTAACGGTTACATTTTAACTTGCAATTATTTCTGACGGATACGCAACTTTGTCATCACCAACGTATGAATACCTGACCTCGAGAATTTTAGTTGAGTTTTATGCTGTCAGGTGGCGCAAGCGTAGTTCATCTTCTAAAGACATTTCCAGTCACTTTTGGTTTTGGTCACGTCCGGTGCGGTGTGTGTGTCGGCGTTACTAGCAAAAGGATTGGTAAGAGAAGGAGAATTTGTTATCAATCGACATCTGGCTTGTAGATGCTCTTCTTTTCTTTTTTTTCTTTCTATCTGGCATCTTGTATTAAACAAGTCCAATGGCGTATTCGAAGAATTAAGTTGGCTACGACATGCTGTGGTAACTAAATTTTGAGGGTATGTTCTCGCACGTAGTTGGAGTTGGGTTAA
This sequence comes from Aquatica leii, assembly GCA_035610365.1. Classification (NCBI taxonomy): domain Eukaryota; kingdom Metazoa; phylum Arthropoda; class Insecta; order Coleoptera; family Lampyridae; genus Aquatica; species Aquatica leii. The sequence continues at coordinate 46,446,886 of CM069435.1, read as the reverse complement.
TGGTCGCAGAGTTTCTAAAAAGGTATTTACTTTCACGTTATTACAACGGTGAACAAACCGCGAAACGAACGTTATATCGACCCTTACAGTGGAAGGTTGTTCGAATCACGTCTCGCTATAACAACTTAATTGTGTTTGTCGATTGTTGAAGTGTTTATCTCAACAAATTAATTAATATACTTATAAACGATTTTGTAACATGTGCGCTTATTAAATATTTATCTTTTGCTCCGTATATAAGATTATTGTTTAACTGTTGTAAACTTCAATTCTATTACTTAACTTACATAAATTTCAAAATTACGATTTAGTTTCTATTAACTTCAATGTTACAATCAATGTAAAGAGATTGGAAGTACGCGTCGCAGTTGATGTGGTGTTACGGGGGATGCATCCCAGATAATTATCCGGCTCGCGAACTTCACGTCAAGGCCACGGGCGGATTATTATCAATCAATTACGCGAACATAACTAATTATTGCTACAGTTAGTGAATCGCGGCGGTGTGTTCAAACTATTTACTTCTAGAGCCTATTTGAGACTTGTTTTGTAATTTGTTTTATTATTTATGTCATAAGTATAATTTTACCAGTGGCGTAGCCACAGGAGCAGTAAACATTATTTGTGAAAGACGACGATTCAACTCTTGCTTCTTTCTTTCTTTACAGGGCCGGTTGTCGTAAGGAAACAAAAAAAATTATAAATTAATAAACGAAACTGTCATTTTCTTGTTCAGAACCAATGTTTTATTTCGGGTAGTACTTTGGGGTTTGCGGGTCTGGGATTTCCTTTTCTCTAGTCTAGACGGTCTGTACTTTACTCATCCGCAAGAAAAGGTGGTGCATAAGGCATTGGTTTGTCGAAAGAGTCCTTTTGTCTAATCATCCGACCACGACCATCTGAGGCGAAGCTAGCTAAACGGTAAGCCTAACATCTACGATTGTAATTCTTTCTTTTTTTCACCTCTTCAATCGGTACGTTACAGTGTTCTCGATTACGTTTATCTGGGGTTGTAACCCCAACAAAACTTTAGCTAAATAAACAAAAGAAATTACAATAACAGTAATATACATTCCAAATTTAGTTTTCTTAAAACTCGATAACCTGGTTTATTTTTGCTTTGATTTTATTTGTGTATATTCTTCCTACTTACAAAATCGAAACTTTAGTATTTGTTTTATTTCGTGTTTGTGCAGGTAGCAAATTATACTAGAGAAACAGCTAGCTGAATTAACATGTCCCGCAGTACGATACACCACAATTTGTTATTTGTATCTTTACGATGGCGAACAAGTCCAACAGCTAACTGATGTTAATTTTGAATCGCGACGTGAATTTTATAACTGGTTGTAGTAAAAAAACGCTATAGTTATTGACCTTAATGCTAAGGCAATACTTTTGGATTCGTTTTGTTTTACACGAAATGGCGTGCTAACTTTTACCTATACGCATGTTTGGAATGAAAACCCCCTTAGTCCAACTTTTAGTGGCGGTTTTTAAATAATGTTTAGGCGGGCATTTTGTAAAATACTTTAATTGAGATTTACGGGTGATTTGTGATTTACAAAAGAATTTCCGCGAGAATTTGATGGTTTTCACAAAACAAAATGGTCTAGGCACGATGGATGTTTGGTATTTTTAAAACATAATTTTTAGGCGTCGTTGAATTGGAAGAAACGGTGCAAGACGCTGGCTGAACTTTAAGGTAACAAAATCTGATTTTACTTATTTTTTCATAATTATTTAGTAACACCCCGAAACATTACACATTTCTATAGCCATTTACTTACTATTACAGAAATACTTGGATTGCATATTTAACTTTATTTTTGCAGTATTTTTTCTTTGGTGAAGTGTGATGATTGACCTACGTAACATTACCTACAGTTGAACATCTGTAAATTTTTTAGGTATTATCTAGTGTACTTGAAAAGAATGTGCAGTTAAAAAAACAACTTCAGTAATTCAAGTATGCTTTATCCGATAAAATTATTTTGTATTTATTTATTTTTTGGTGTCAGCAAATTGCTAAGAAGAAATTTGGACTTTTTAGAATTGTTTAGTTTCATTCACACTGTTCACAACTTTAGGAGTTTATTTAATGCAACACGTTCGTAATTTACGATTTATTTTGCTAAAAAAATTTATTTTTGATGTGAAACATATAATGCGGCAGGTCAAACCGGGTGTTTCACTAGCGAGCGTCGCAACGGGCATTTTTAGTGATTTTCGCTCTCTTACGGCAAGTTGAGATTGTATACTCGTAGCGTATGTTGTTGACTTCGGAACTTTGTGCTTTGAATTTAATTTCTTAACAAGCACACGTAGTCGATTCAAAGACTTTGCCTATTTATAAAATAATAACAGAAATTTAAAAACATCAGGAACCTTTGATAATTTTTATTGCCTATAATATTTTTAAATTAATTATTATTAATTAATTTTGTCAACGAAATACGTCATCGACGATGGACACACTCTCTAACTACGAAAAGAACGAAGCTTATGTGCCCTATGCAACATATTATTAACGACAACCGCCACACCACGTTGAAAACACCGGTTCTTGTCTCATATTTGGCCAAAATCATACAGGCTCAAAAATACACAAATAAAAACAAAAGTTTAGGAATCACGCAATCTGTAAATAAAAATTGTAATTCTCGATTTGTTAGCGGTAAAGCCCTCCCATTAAAATTGCTGAGCCACTAACAAACGCAAAAATAATTATATACGTTTGTAAATAGGTAAATAAATTTGTTGAGTTGAGTTGATTCTAGTCCGATCACCGAAGTTAAGCAACGTCGGGCGCGGTCTGTACTACTTGGATGGGTGACCGCTTGAGAACACCGCTTGCAGTTGTCTTCTTTTTTTAAACTTTTAACTTACGATTTTGATAATCATTCACTCTGCAACTTCTACATCGTTCATATTGTATTACATCTTGGATGCAGCAGCTTGTGCTGACGACAGTTAATTAATCAACGTATGCATACACTTGCTACTTATCAAATAACAAGATGAAATATTGTTCACGTAATTTGTAAAGGACCTGTCACGTCATATACGCAGTGCACGAAATTGGCACGACGAATACGAATACAATACAATAAATAGTGTTTTGATACGCCGTCTTTACTGAGTCGCGCAGAGAAGCTCCGCTTACAGGTCCTTTACATGTAATCTGTAAAACTTATTGTGTTTCTTTTGATGATTAGTACACAGTGTATTTGATCGGCAGTATCTTACAGCATACCGCATCGTCTACTTATATTCTGGTTTTGTTTGTGAGCAGCCTCCATTTTTAGCCATTGGAAAGTAGCAGTTGTACAAACAGAAGATCGACAAATAAACAAAAGTACTTATTAAAAGATTTTTTGTGCTGCCAACATTGTAAACGTCAATATTCGTTTGTTAGTGTAGTTACGTAATGAACGAAAAAAGCTCTAGGGTGGCAAAATGAAAACTAGGAATCCACATAAAAGTAAGTGTTCAAAGTCAATTAATATATTAGAATGAGTATGCGACAGGTGGAAAAATCATTTTAAAAATCTTGAAATTCAGTTAAAATTGAAGAAAAACGATGTTAAAGTTAATGTCAAATCTGACAGATTTAGTAATAAATGTAGTACCAACATATTATATTTCTGTTGATTTTTTTTTATTTTTTCAAAAAAGAATGTAATTTTATGAAAGGCAACACAAAAAATAATGTACATTACTCTCGTCGAAAGAATCATAGCATAACTCACTCACATGCAATGCTCGACCGTGCGGCCTCGCGTCGCATTAACGTTCGTTATGCTATTTCTTACTTTCGACTCTTGTTACGTAAACTACTATTATAAGATCTAATTATAATTAACCTATTTAGATTTAACGTAACTGTGTAAAATAGTGGTGTGACAAAATGCGCACAATACTGTCACGCACAAATTGGAGAGATGGTAGAAAAAAAAATGATAGATATCCAGCTCATCTTTTGACTAGCTTCCGTCGCAGATGGTCGTGAGATGGATTGTCAATATCTAGAATTATTCGGGTAAGCCGTGCTCTAGCGCCACCTTTTCTTACGTGAAGCAAATAATCATATAAGGAAACTAACGTCTGGGCAAGAGAAAAGGAAATATTCCAGACCTGCAATCTTCAAATGTTCGTAAAGCAATAAAACAGTTTAGCTTTCACAGACAGAAAGTTTCTTTTATTTCAACATAGTATCTGCACAATTGCTTGTAGAGAAGAAAAAGAGAAAGTATCAGATTTACAGTTTCGATTACATTCCAAATATAAACAATAAATAAAATCGATATGAGCTCGTGGCTACGCTACTGCTACCAATCCAGTACCGTTATACAGTAAAATAAAGAAATATATCATAGATTTGGAAGCATTAGTCTCTATTTTAAATATACCGCATCAACCTATTAAAGGCGGTAGTAATGAAAGCTATACGCGTTCGCGATACCTTATGATTAAAGATTAAAATCTACTCGTATCCTAGCCGTCAAGTTTAGGGGTGAGATACCGAAATTTGGAATTTAATTACCCTGCGAGTATCCACATGCGTTGCGCCGCTTTTTTAAATGAAAATGAATGATGTTAACAGTAAATGGGACACGAATTACTTTTTGAATAGCGATCTCCGTAGATTAGATTATTTAAGTTAACAACGCGCACACTCGTGTGTTTCTTACACCGAAATTACTCATCTATTAGAAGAAGTAGATTAGTAAACGCACACAAAGAGTCTTTATTACACTGAATAGAATTATAACTTTGTCGATGGCAAAGTTCGATACGTACTACACTAATTTATATATTACAATCACTCGAGAAATAATATCCGCGGATAATTTTTGTTTATTTAAAACTGATACTTGTTTACATTAAAGGCACGTACGCTAGAACTCCGTTATATTTATCTCTAACACACGCTTTAATCACTTATTTATTTAAACGACCTTCTTAATACTTACGACTTCGAAAAACTGATCAATGATTCCATTGAAGCTGTTTTATATATTTCTGTTATGCTTTTCGAGAATTTTCTACATCCTTCCGTTAAACGATCTGGAAGTTGACGATAAGTTCGTGAACGTTCACGAAATTGACAATAACTTTGCAAATGTTTCAATATAGTTACATATAAAGTATTAAGAGAAAGCAAGTTATTAGCTTATTGCCTTAGTATATTTGATACTGGTAGCAAATCCACTCGCTCATGTAGCTACAGGTTGAATTTTTTTTACAGCCCCAGTAGTGCTGCTTGTAATAGGATTTTTCTCTTGCAATTCTAACTGTTTTGCGTTTTGTTCGATTTTATAACACTGTTCTGATTTGAAAAAAACAATCTAAAACTAGTTAGAACGTCTTGGAAACTAAATCAACTGGCGTGTATTATGGAATCTCAGTAAAGGAATGGAGTTCTATAGCGTTAAAAAACTGACAGTACTCAAGATTGGTTGCAATTTAGACATACTTGGTGAGAAATTATCATAGCACGGTTATATAAAGTGTAAATTGTACTTTGGTTTGCTGAGAATCATTGTGAGTTGCGTTTAGTATGCTTCGTATGTACACAGCAAATGCTATTGAGACTCGTCGTCCTCCAAGCATCCGCGGTATAAACTCTTACTTTCCAGTCCCAGTGTATGCAAATGTTTGTTAAGACCACCCATGTTTGATAGTGTATTTTGAGTATTTGATTGTGGCTCTGTAAGGGAGTTTTCTGTGCCGCATTCCAGAAGAGTTTTTCCGTACGTGGATTCTTATGCTCCGCTGCTAGTCTGTTGCAGAATATTTTTTTTTGTATTGTAGGCGATTGCGAAGACGGGTTCAGCTCCGATTAGGTTTTCTTTTACACTCTGGTTCTTTGGTATCCAGACTTACTGTACTTGTTGGCAAGTTACCAATGTTTTTTTTATATTGGGCCGTTTGTGTATGATTTTGAGTCAATAATGTTTTTGGTACACCAGTAGATTTCAGGAACTTTAGCTTAGCAGATGCATATTTACCGAAGGTCAGTAAAAATTGCTTCCAATAGTGCCTGCCTTGATATATTCCGACATCAGTACCGTTGCGATTTTTGTCCTCATCCCTGTACCAGATAGTTACTTTAATCGCGCCTGGGTAACTGTTTCTTATCCACTCGTCTTGTGCGATATGATCATTTTAAATTTCTTTAAGATGTGACAATCTCTTGTGAACTCGGATCTCATAGATTGTTTCTTCACACAGCACGTTGATATACCCGGTTTGTATGTTCTCGTAATTGACGTTTGTTCATTAATCCGCAGCCTATATGCTGATTGTTTTTCTTCCATCATTACAACGAGGTGTAATGTGGACGTAAAAGTAATGTTATTATGACTGCTGTGGGCGTGGTTCTTGTCGCTTCTGTTATCAGCAGACATGAAGACTGTACTTTGTCTAGCTTGAAAGCTGGGTTTTTCAAGTTGGTTCTCTTCTCCCTACAAGCGCACTATATGTGGTGATGGGTCTTCTCACCCTAATATATAACCATTTGTTCATTGTGGGTTTCAAGTCAGTCTGGTATCAAGAGTGAGTCCCAGATATTTGATTTCCTTTGTCATCGATAGCGCGAGTTAGTACATTGTAAGCAGTCTTATGTTATCCGTTTTCCATCGTTTATTGGTAAACTTGTGTACTTTTGTACTATTTTTTGACACTGTTTAGTGCACTCTGCATTATGTTGGATACAGTTGTCTCGAATTTTCCGTTTGTAGTAATGGTGAGATCGTCGGCGTATCCTAAAACGACTTTCTTAATACTTACACTAATTTATATATTACAATCACTCGAAAAATAATATCCGCGGATAATTTCTGTTTATCTAAAACTTGTTTACGTTAAAGGCACGTACGCTTGATCTCCGTTATATTTATCTCTAACACACGCGTTAATCACTTATTTATTTAAACAACCTTCTTAATACTTACGACTTCAAAAAACTGACCAATTCATTCGCTCATGTAGCTACAGGTTGAATTTTTTTTACAGCCCCAGTGGTGCTGCTTGTAATAGGGTTTTTCTCTTGCAATTCTAACTGTTTTGCGTTTTGTTCGATTTTATAACACTGTTCTGATTTGAAAAAAACAATCTAAAACTAGTTAGAACGTCTTGGAAACTAAATCAAAGCTGGTGACAAATTATCATAGTATCTCACAATTTTGGATATTAAATTATTATAAACACTGCTTAAATTGTTGGTATCGTTGTTAAAATTAATATTATTGTTATATATATTGATGTATACCATTTCGGAAACTAAACGCTTTTTCAAGTTGTTTTCCACATCTGTGAGTTTTTGTTATTTTTACAGAGAAACCGTTGGATTTTTAGCCGTTTATGTTGGTTTGCTACAGATGAGATGTTTTTGTAAATTGAAAGATTTCCATTTACTAATTTTGTTTCTGTAACTGTTGTACGACAAATGTTAGAAGTTACGATTTGGGTTAGTCATGACGCATAGTTTCTATACGGTCTTCTTATAAGCCGTGTTTACGGTTTTAAGTTTTACCAGTAATGGTATCATAAATAGACTTCACAAACTTATTTGACAATTTTGTAGTTCTACAAAATTACTTTATTGTTTATGTTTTTCACGAAATCAGGCAAAACCTTGACAACTTTGGTTACTAATTGGTCTAACCTTGAATTGTATTTTAGTATAATATAACAATATTTAGATGATAAAATTTATTGCAACTGATCAATAAATTCGAATTATTTTAACCGAAACTTTTAAAAACAACTATATTTTGTGCTTTTTTTCAGTGTTAAATACGTCATCAGAAACTTTAAATTTAAAAATACATAACCGCTGACTTTGATTTTTACAACATTGTATTATAGGGATTTCATTAACAGCCTGTGACACCAAAAATACTCCCACGTTATCTTAATTTCTACTAAAGTATTAAATTTCCGGACATAATTAAGAAAATTATCCAAAAAACGGTTAAGTTTCTACAAACTAAATAAACGTAAATGCCTAATTTATCGAATACCTTAGTTTTCTGTAACAATTTAATCAAGACTTTCTTAACTTAAAAGTACGGCATGTTGTAATTAACTTAGGTATCATCGCTTTTTGGATTAAAACTTAATTGGTTTTTTAATTTAGGACGTAGTAAAAGATTTTTTGCTCTTTACTTTAACTTTTACGTCTATTTTTAACATTCTTTTGAATTTGGTTTAATTAGTCATTAGACGTCTTTTGGTATTTTATTATGATTAAGTATTAGAGCGGCATCTATGAAGCAACGAGAATTAGATTTAAAATAGAAATGTGTACTCTTGTTTCTGGTAAGAAAAATAAAAAAAGTTATAGGAACTATAGACGTTATTATTAATTACTAACCTCAACATTCTTGAAGACTGTTGTAGGATAACCGTTTTACATGCCCTATAGACACTTTCAGCGCCATTTGACAACGGATTTAGAACAATGTCTGTTATTATGTTCCTGAACGCATTGTTAAATGCGTCATGAAGGCAGTGATAAAAATATAACAGAGCAACAGAGGAAATTGAAAAATTTAGGAAACGTACTTGTTTAGTTGGATTAAAGTAAATGTTAGTGCTTTTTTGAGATTTCACAAAATACACACATTTACTCACCATAAGATTAAATAAATGAAGAACTATAATTAGGACACAATGCAAGTATTAAAATTTTATGCGTCAAAACGTTTTAATTTAAAAATTTCCTTGTGCTTTCGCGAGGTTCTAATTGTACTTACAATGATCCCCATGGCGGGTAAATGTTCACATTGGACTTCAGATTTTAATTTTGATATTAGAAAAGCTTTTCGTATTTATGTAGGTCGGACTTTTAATAATGCAGATTTCAACCAAATATTATCTTGGTTTTCATTTCGCACGGAATTGTTGTTTCCCTGTCTGGTTAGCCCTAACGGAAAATATATTAAAAACGCCGGTTTAATTTAAACCAGAATAGTCTTAAAATAATTGCAATTCTATTTTTACTGCATATTGAGTTGGTAATTACTCGAAGGATGCGCTATTTATGTTATGACGCGTGGTTAATGTGTTGCATACAATTAGGCGCGGATTTTTAAGTTTTTCCGCTAGGTTAAGCTCTTAGTATTTGAATTAAACTTTGAGCAATGAGCAAAGTAACGTTGTATATTTTTAAGTTTACACCTCGTTTATGAATATAAAGTCAGAGAATGTACCATTTAACAACATGAAATGGTGCAGCTAAAGTTTTTATTAGTGTAATTAACACATCAATTTCCAAGTTTAAACGGAAATTTGAAGTACTTCGTATTTTCTTTTAAAAATATAAATGTTGTTATACACGGTATTATTACAATAATAATCTTAGTATGTTTGATTGTGTAAATAAAAAACATTGTAAACAGAGGCAAATAACATTTATCGACAATCAAAAACTACTTTTAATTTTTTTTTTACAAAAATACTAGTAAAAGTGAGAACCAACAAACAAGTATCCAAACGTTCTGTTTCATCTATAAAGTCCAGAAGCTTATTCCAAAGGGTTTTTTAGCTCATCATCGGTTAGCTTTGATTTGCCGAGAATCGTTGTGCGTTCGTTTGGTATGCTTCGCATTCACACAGCAAATGCTACTGAGACTCGTTCTCCAAGCATCCGCGGTATAAACTGCTATTTTCCAGTCCCCATAGTATACATATTGAAACTTTCGAGAAGTTATTCTCAACTTCGAGAGCTTTCGCGAGGTTTTTGTACATTTCCAGAACGTATACCGAAATATATGGAACATTCGAGAAGGATTTTCAAAATGTATAAATGCGTCACAAACAAATCAGAGGTCAGTTATTTCCGTAAGGTCGTTTAAATAAATAAGTGATAAACGCGTGTGAGATAAATATACGGAGAATAACCTTGTACGTGACTTTAAAGTAAACAAGTGTAAGTGTTTAGATAAATAGAAGTTATCCGCGGACTTATCTTCGTGTAAGTGATATAAATTAGCGTAAGTGTTTTTATCAAATAACCTTAGATTTAATTAATTCGGTTAATTATAAACGTGTACATATTTTTAGTATAAATAAATTAGTTATAATAATAAAGGTTACAATATGTTTGTTAAGGCCACTCGTGCTTGATAGCGCATTTTCAGTATTTGATTGTGGCTCTGTAAGGAAGAGTTTTCTGTGCCGCAACCCTGAAAAGTTTTTCCGTAGTTTCATACATTCCGCTGCTAGTCTGTTGCGGATTATTTTTTTTCGCTTTCGTAGGCGATTCCGAAGGCGAGTTCAGGTCCGATTAGGTTTTCTTTTACACTTTGGTTTTTTGGTATCCAGACTTACTGTACTTGTTGGCAAGTTACCAATGTTTTTTTTCAATATTGGGCCGTTTGTATACGGTTTCGAGTCGATAATGTTCCTGACACACCAGTCGAACTTCAGCTTGGCAGACGCATATTTACCGAAGGTCAGCAAAAATTGCTTACCATTGTGCCTGCTTTGATATATTCCGACATCAGTACCGTTGTGATTTTTTGCCTCATCTGTGTACCAGATATTTACTTTAATTGCGTCTGGGTAACTGTTTCTTGTCCACTCGTCTCATGCGATAGTATCATTTTCAATTTCTTTAAGATGTGACAATCTCTTGTGAAGTCGGATCTGATAGATTCTTTCTTCACACAGCACGTTGATATACCCGGTATGTATGTTCTCGTAATTGACGTTTGTTCATTCATCTGCAGCCTATATGCGCTTGTTGTGCTTCCATCATTACAACGAGGTATAATATGGACGTGAAAGTAATGCTACCATGACTGCTGTGGGTGTGGTTTTTGTCGCTCGTGTTATCAGCAGATATGCCATTCACTGTACTTTATCTAGCTTGGAAGCTGGACTTTTTAAGTTGGTTCTCTCCCCCTACAAGCGCACTGTATGTGGTGATGGGTCTTCTCGCTCTAATATATAACCATTTATTCATTGTGGGTTTTAATCCCCATGTGTGAGCGACCATCCGTTTGGTTGCATAAAAAACCTTGATGACCTTGCGAATTTTTCTAGATGACGGTTGAAAGTCAGTCTGGCATCAAGAGTAAGTCCTAGATTTGATTTTCTTTGTTATTGATAGCGTGAGTTAGTACATTGTAAATAGTCTTATGTTATCCGTTTTCCATCGTTATAGTCTTTTTTGTACACTATTTTTTGACACTGTTTAGTGACTCTGCATTATGTTGGATACAGTTGTCTCACATTTTTTGTTTGCAATAATGGTGAGCTCTTCGGAGTATTCTAAAACAACCACCCCTCCGTGGCTCATACAGTGCTACCGTACAAAGTAGCTTTTACCGTCAGATTTCTGAGCATTGAGCCAGTTTTGCACTAGAGGTGTGATGTGTTTTTTTCAAAGACATAGGAGGTAAAGGTAGTGTTGTCAAATGCTTTTTTAATATCTAGAAAAGCACCAAATACAATATCATTGTATTGGATTGGATTTTTGCATTTGGTTAGTAAATTGTTAGCTTGCAAGATTTTATTTGATTGGTATGCATATTGTTGGTAAAAAGTAATTTTAAGATTAAGGAAGTTATGTTCCGTATGTAGCATTTTTTTGCCTGGGCGTACGTAGGTCTCTCTGGGTTTGGTATAACTACCACTTTGAGAATCTGCCAGCCGTTTGGTTTATGCAAAAGTGTCAAGGTGGCTGTGACTAATTGCGTTTTGCAAAGCAGCAAATTTCTTTTGCAGTTTGATGGCATAAATTTCATCAGCTGGAGACTGAAGACGTTTAACGATGAACCTATGAAGTGTTTTTGCAGTAGTTCATGCAGAGTATCTTCAACTGAGTCTGTAAACTTTCTGCTTTTGGACAGCGTAAAACCGACGTTTGCAGTACGGTCTTTGCTCAGAGCTTTTTGGAGCCAAAAACATGCATGTAGGTTCGTTCTTACGTTTCCACGTACTTCTTCAAGAATCTTTTTTTGCTTTTTAATGGAATTGTTGTATGTTTTGAGGCAGGTTCTGTATTCGTCCTAGTTTTCGTTCTTTTGGGCTGTGTTAAATAGTGTTCTAGTGCGCGCCCTTACGAAGTTACCTTGTTGGGGGTTTCTTTGACTGTTCTTAAGCAACTTGCTTCAAATGCAGATTTTATTGAATTAACAATACTGCCCGCCTCGTGCGTTGATTTTGTAACTGTGGGCAGTCCTTGATTTGGCCGGCTAGAGTTTTGTTGAACAACTACTAGTCAGGTTTTTGTATTCTATTACGAGTTTCTCGTCTGATTCAATGTTGAATCCAATGCATCTATGATCAGATAAAAAAGGTTTATCTGCCACATTTTTATTATATCGCTCTTTTAGACTAGCAAGCGTAGGGTTAATAACTTAACTGTGCAGTTATAAATGTAGACGCATGTCCGTTATTTTTTATATTTACATTGGATTCTAGAATAAATTTGCTACAAGTTTATAGATCTTACGAACCTTGCACGGCCAACTCTAGTCGGATATAGGGGAGGTTTAAAAAAATATACATAATTCAAAGGGCGCCAGCTCTTACTAAGTAAAACTTTTGCTTCGATCAAGACAGAAGGTCCAAACTTGTAACGAAATCAGATTCGTAATCCTAAACGGAATAAAAAAAGAAAGATAAATATGTATAACAACTTTAATTTAAGATCGTAGATTATTAACAACGAACACAAGAAATTTTGTAGTACATTACTCGATCCATAAATGCCGGAAGTATCGGCAACTCACAATACACTTAAATCATAAGTGTAACAACCAGGACATACAAAAATCGTTGTAAGTAAATTACATTAACAATAATAATTGACGGTTGACGTAATTAGCATGCGATAACAATTTAACTTAAACTAATTGACTAATAGTAATAAGAAGCAAATCATTGTAAACGTTTCGACACGATTAGTAAATATGATTCATGAGCAGCACTGTAGCGACAGCGAATAGTTACAATCAAAAATTGACTTACCAAGATTCAGGTGTTCTTTCAGAAAACGTTTTCCTATTGGCTTTCTGTAATCAAACTACTTGAAAATAATCGTGTCTACCTGGTGACTCACAAACTATACAACAGGTAAAAAATAACATTTATAAAAGGTAAAAGAACCGAAACGTATCATATGCTCTTACATATGCCCTTTCGTCTAAAGTGGTATTATTTAAAATTGCTTAAAATTTGGGAGGTAGCACATGCCGCTGAGGAAACGACATGGAAATTACTTTCAATCCAAATAAAGAATAGAAGACACTTACCTGCGTTAAATAAATTAATTATTTATAGATATTTTAATTATACATCGTGTCACAACACGTGGATGTTTTAAGAAATTGATTTTAAATCACGCAGGCATATATTCGTAGTGAACGACGTGAAAAGTAAAATGACAACTTTTCGTTTACTCGGTCGGAAGGGACCAACGATGCTCGATAGATGGCGTTGAGAAATGGAAAAGTAACTGTAATTCAAACAATATACAGAGTACTGCATTTTTCAATTTATGCACGTAACAAACTCTAAAAGTTTTTCACATAAATTTCACAATGGCTTTCAGTATAGTGCATTCTTTACAATGTTGCATGTACGAGGCGAGAAACCGTCTACTTGGACAGTTTAACAATTTTATTACTCTCTTGTGGATTTATGGCTTTTGAACTAGAGCAACATTAATATTGTGTGTCATGATATAAGCACTGAATGCCGTTGAGGCTGCTCTAAAGATATGCATGTTTATCTGAACGGCTTTGACAATTACATTTGCCGTTAGTACGTTTCTTCAAGCGCTGGATTTACATCCATTGCCTCGTGGATAGGGCTTATTGCATACGGTACTGTCCTTTTTAGAATCAGTCAGCGCTCGAAGAGTTGTCTGGCTACTGCTTCCACCTTTTCCTAGAACCCCATGTTCAGAAACAGGACTTATTGGGTTTCTTTTGGATCGGGTTTAGCGTTAACCACCCGCCATGTCTTAGTGCTGATGTTGTTCTGTACCGATATTTTTTTCAGTAGCGTGAACGCTTCCAGTATTGTTCCTGGGACCTAAGTTAGAACTTTTTTGGCTCAGGATAAATATTCACAAGCTCTATTCTCTTGCAGAGTTTCTGTTAGTTTGGCGTGCGGAGAAGTTTGTTTCTTCTCCAGTATCGAGGTTTCTAGGACCGATAATGATTTCAAGAAACCTTTTTAGAAGAACAATTCTCGTTCGAGTGTGTTTTTTTTTGTTTTTTTGGACCCTTAGATTTCGCTTTGTCGGTCGTTTTAATGGCGCCGGTGTGCTACTGCTGAAAAGGTTGCTCACGTGTCTCTGCCGTTAGAGCGGTTGTGTGAGCCCCCGATTATTTTTTCCAACTTTCGCTTCTCCCGAAAGCCTTTTAAGTCTTTCAGTTTTGCGCTCAGCATCAACCATCAACTTTTAAGTTCTGCTCAGAGTCCACGTTTTTTCTTTAAATTTTGTATAAGTAGTTTCATATGTCCCACGGGTACGGAGGAAATCAAGGTCCCGAGGTTGAAATCAGTGACGACTGGTCTTCTATCCAGTCACGCATCTATCTGCCGGGTCCTTCTCATCTCTGATTTTTTAATTTTTGATGAATTTGTCTCCGTTTGGTCCAGGCAATTAAGCTAAGACTCTTCTTGCGCGTGAGACATGACCAAAGTCAGTTGAGCAGAAATTGGCATTGTTAGTACCGATTTTAGGCTGCGACTCCAACATCTGCCGGGGTGAACAGGATTATCCCAGTTCAGCCAGTAAAGCTGGGACTCTATCTACCCTCTTATCCACCACCTTTAGATGTGCCCAATAGGTAGCTCAACCCACATGTTTATTTTTGCTACTATTTGCTGTAATACCTTGATTCGATTAATGTATTAGTAGTAAACTAATAAAAATGCAAGAACAAATAAACGGTTTTAAAGAAAGATTCATCAGTAATTTTTTCAGACGCTCATTGTCAAAAAATTTGTCTATTTGAAAATTGTTTTTTGTTAACTTTTGATGTAATTCTATGCACACATGATTTTGTGATGTTCCACATATTAGTAATGTTACGTAAATTTACATGTGGATTTCCTTGCATTGGACTTAACACTAAGAATTTATTTTTTCGATGATAACAGCTTTGGATGTTGCACTTGGCCATTATTTTGAAAGGGGTGTAGTGAATTAACTTTGAAGTCTCAAAGAAGGTATATTATTCTTCTTGATAAAAAAGGCATATTAACTTAAGACCAAAGGACCAACAAACTATAACATTACTTACCAATCTACCATTCCACGGACTGTTATTACTACAATTCAAAAATTGTTGGAGTAACAAACAAGACCAAGTGATTAGTACTAGTGTTATTCACAGTGGCAAGGTTTCAGTTTCGGCACCACCTGAAAATTGGGGTCTACATTTAGAAAACTCAGGCGATGAAGATTTACAATTAAGTCTAGAAAAAGACGACATTGAATACTGAGATTTTGGTGTACAAAACTTTAATCAATCATTTTACACAACGAATGGTTATTGAAAAAATTGGTTAAGACTATGGATAAAAATCCTGCACTTACAGAACAATTATCTAGAATTAATGAGACTAAAATGAAAGAGGGCATGTTTGAAGGTCCATAATAAGGGAGCTTATAACTTTCAGGAAAGTTTGAATAAAGTGAAAAAATTGCTTGTAAGGTTTTTAAAAAGATCATAACTAAATTTCTTGGCGAGAGAATTGTCGAAAACTATGGAAAACTCGTTTTAGAACTTCAAAACTATAAAACTCTGGGATGTAACATACGTTGGTATCAAATACCATTGGAATAAATATAAAAATTTTGACTATTCAGTAAATTCGGCTACGTTGGAAACGCCAAATACACCCTAACTTAATATTAATTGTTTTTTTTTTGTTAAGAAAAAATTTACAATTTCAGTAATGAATCTTAAATGAATAAGAAAAGTTACTAAATTTAGACCTACACCCACTTAAAAGTCTGCTGGAGCTTATTAAAGTTAACCGTGTTTTATAAGTACAATTTAGTATAGGTAAAGTTTTAATATTTTTTTACATTTTAGATTGCTTTGATACTGCGTACTTTAACTATTTATTTTTACTAATACGTTTCAGGAAGACTTTATGTTTTTAAACAATATAATTAACTAGTTTTACTTTCATTCTTAATAAAATAATAATGATTTTATTGTATATGATTACAATATTTAAATAATAATGTCACGTACGTTCTCATAAAAAAAACTTGCACTTACGTATTTACATAAAAGTTTAAAAGTTGTGCATATGAATATAAGCACTAACTTTCACATATACATAATATAGTATATCCAAACGTATAAGCAAATGCTGCGTTTGTAGTTTATTTTTCGGTGGAAACATTCATCAACTTTTTATTGGATTACGAAACGAGGGTCTAAAACTTATTTATACATAAAAAGAACTATTTACTTTTAAATGACGCACAAATAGGTACATTGTAAATTTATATCATCTACGCGAGCTATGTACAGTTGCAAAACACTGTGTTAACAGCAATGCTTTTGAACTTTTTCAACGGTTTAATTTCGCATTTGTATTATAGGTACCACACCGTTTTATTTGCATTTTCAACAAAAACATATCCAATTACGTACGTAATTTTTCATTAACTGCACTTCTTGTTTGTACAATACGTCACGTTTTAAAGTTGTTTTTCTCTATTACTTTCAGTATATTGGAATGCTGGACGTGCCCAGACCTACGAGTAGAGTGGAAATTGTGGCAGCCATGCGAAGAATACGTGTAAGTAAAAAGATTTAAGATCATTCTTATTCTTTTTTTATACTTATATAAAATCCGTAATTCAAAAATTATGCTCGGTTTCCATTTACAGTACGAGTTCAAAGCTAAAGGTGTTAAGAAAAAGAAGGTGACGATAGAAGTTTCCGTAGATGGAGTTAAAGTTACGCTTAGGAAAAAGAAAAAAGTAAGTAACATTACTTAACGAGACTTTTACATCCAAATACTTTCAAAATATTTCAAACTTTGGCGCTTATTTTGTTTGAGTTAAAGTAACTGTTGGTGTTTTTGTAGCGGAAACAGTGGCTTGATGATGGACGACCAGTTTTACTTTCACATCCCATTTATCGAATATTTTACGTATCGCACGATTCCCAGGATCTTAAAATATTTAGTTATATCGCACGAGACGGAAATTCCAATGTATTTAAGTGTGCCGTCTTTAAATCGAACAAAAAGGTAAGAGTATTTGCGTAACTTTTTAGTTTCTTAATATTTCTATTAGTCAATCTAAAAAACGCGCACAAAAAACTCAAAGCCGATAAGAAAGCTTCTGCCAAGATTAATCTCTGCATAGAATCGGATAAATACCAATTCCTAAGCTGAAAACGTTTCTCCTACTCAGAGTTTTATGTGTGCATAGAGCTTTATGTCCTTCGATGAAAGCTTGACTATTGTTGAAGTTTCAAGTAAATGTCAACACTGCCTGTAGGAATTTACTTAATTTTATTGTGTTTTAACGACTTATAAATACTCGTATAAATTTGCAGAGTTTTTAAAAAAATATCATTTGTTGGTAAAATGGTCAAATCGTTTTAATTATGAATGAATTCTGTATAGCTTTGAACTTTTTACAGTTCTAAAATTTATGTTTTCAATTGGTTTAATAAAGCACGTTCTAAGATTGCGTTATTTACGCTTTTATAAGCACAAAATTACAATAAATTCAAGTATTTCTAAATTTAAAAATGATGTTGGTGTTTTCAAAGAAAAGAAGTGCTACCTGAGGCTTATTGTTTATCCGTGGTATCCCTTCAATCAATACGTGTTCTATGAATTTTAAAAATGTTGCAACATGAGTATCGTGCGGTTATTGAAGTTGTACAAAAATGTGATACTTCAACGCACGTTAACAAGGGTAGGACGTTGTTTACACTAACTCTTCCTTATTGTATTTTGTTATGAAAATGTAGGTTAAATAGCTTTGTTTCGAAATTGAGGAGTATCAAAAACTGTTTTGTTTGTCCGGAAAATATTTTTTTCAGCAATTTGTTTATGATTGTCGTCAGATTAATAATATAATTTTGCATGTTCTTGTAAAATTAAGTTTACAAGGTGGCTTTGAAAAGTAAATGCTGTTACTGTTTTTTTTGGAGCGCGACGAACTATGCATTTAATTCCAATCTAAAGCTATACTGAAATGAGCGATTTACAATAAAGTGTTAATATTTACTTATTCTAATAAGTTATCATTATCTTTGATTAAGTAAAATTAACTTATTTTTGTCATTTTAAAAAATCTTAAAATTGCTAATTTTTCTGTTACAATGTTTTGGAGTTGACTTATTGAATTTTAAATTAGTTTGAAAAATTTTGCGTAGAAACCTTTATAATAAATCAAAAATTTTTATATTTTTGAAGCAAATGTTATATGTTATTGTTTAACAGTTAGTCAGATGGATTTGCAAACGAATAAATAAAAATAGTACAATCACTCAGGTACTTTTCTAAATTGTTACTTTTCAACTCCTTAGAATTAAAATATTTACAAACCTTGTTTCAAATTATCTATAATTATATCTATAATGGTATCAAAAAAATCTTTAGCCCGAATTAAAAAAATATCTGGTTTTATAAATTGAGGCGATGTGCTTATTTTTATTTTTCTTGACATAAGCTGTGACATTGTTTAAGGTTAAATTATATAATATGTAATCTATTCTCTATTCCACTTAAGAAGGTAGTTAAGGACAGCTTAGGGTAGATTAAATATTGATCGTCATTGGTCAATATTCAAACACATTTTACACTAACAAAATTTTACTTTGAAAATAATGATATTTGGTTATATTGGCGAATAGGATATTTTCCCCTACTTTTTTTAACAAAAAAATTAAAAAAGTTACATCTATAATAAATGCGTAAGTTTAAATTTAGAAAAGTGGCGAGTTAACACGTCGTGACATCAATTTTCATATAAACAAAGTATGATTACAAACCAAATGTAACATATATTTTTTTACTCATGCGGTATAAGTTCTATCTTGCACCTTCGCTGTGTTGCCGTTTATCTATTTAACTGTTATTAGTTATTACATAATTTGCGAACGGTAATTACAACTATCGCACGCAAATTTTAGTTAGTGCACGCGAATGGATACTATCTTTGTATAAATTAGAAATAAAGAAATAAATAACGACATTAGTAAAAAAAAAGATGCAATTTGTACGGTGTTGTTGAAAAATTACTAGTTTATTTGCAGCAAGCGCTTAAAATTGTGATGTTAATGTTGTCAAAATAGAATAAATTCTTGGAGACAGTTTCAATAATTTTTTTCTAAATTTTTGGTATAATTTTTACAAAAATTCGACTGTGTTTAATATCTTAAACGCTTGTAAACATTCGATCTAACGCTTGTTTATATAAAACGTAACGACAATGCAAAACTTGATGTATCTGCGCAATTAAGTTTTTGTTTGTATAGTTTACTAATTAACAAAGACAATGAAAATAAATTCAACGTTTATGCAAACACTCTACTATACTGACACTCTATTTTCCATAACTCTAAGTTGACAATTCAGTTCTGCCACTCCTGTTTCCGTTTTTTAAATTTATTTTCTTTTACATCATATTTATCTAGCGATTATAATTACAAATATTTCTTTTCAAAACTCGTTATTACTTGTATTATTTTTTCGAAGGAAGTAATCCAATTTTGGTTTTAAATTAATTAGTATATAATGACATATTAACAGGTCATATTTTACTTTGTCTGTGCTTTTTTTTCAGTTAGGTGGAAACTTTTCTGAAGATAGATGATCACTCGGTCATTAATATTACAGCTCGTTTTTTGTTTTATTAAATTTAATTCATTGCTAAAATTTGCCAGTATTGTAAGAAATAAATTTGTAAAAATATTTCTCGAGGAGTTATGCAAGTAGCACCGTTCTGGCTTGTTGTTAGTTGAAAAAATACGCTTGACAACTCTTCTGATGATTGCATCTTTTTAATGTAACAATACCTGTAATTCTTTTTTTCTGATATTTTTGTGATGATGCATTTTATTTAGTAAACATAAAGTGGTTTTTGTTGTTGATCACAATGACTTTTGGGTAATCATATCTGTAGAACACGTTGTGGTTCATTATATGTGATAGTGCTTTTGATTGCAAACGTTTTTACCTAATCATTTTGATACAATTATTGCAGCGATGTTCAAATACTAATAATACTCATCTGCGTTTCGTACACATTTAGCTAGTCTATTAAGAATATTTGAAATAAACAATAGTAGCTTGTGGTATCGACTCCTAAGCTTCTTGGGATCCGTTGTTGGAGAACATCCAACCATTTGGGGGTGGTTATAAACTATTGATCTTGCGTTCATATTCTACACGTATTCAATTGGTAATAAGTTGACATTACCATTTTCCAGAAACTTTGTGGTACGTGGCCGGGCATTATCTTGCTGAAAAATGGGATTTTCTAGTTGCTGCTAGTTATTAATGTAACCAATTGCTTTTAGCGTTCCTGAAATAATTACTAGACGAGATCTACTTTACAATGCCAAACAGCTCCCCATACCATTACAACTTGAGTAAGAGCGGTATGTCGTTTTACAGAAAACTGCATGTCTCGTTTTTCTCCGGCACGTTCTCTGACCATTCTGCGACAATCATGGGCTTATGAACCGAATCGAGATTTGTCACTAGAACTACTTGTTTTCATTCCTTATTCTGTTGCAACTTTTCATTACACTACTTAGCCGTGCAGTTTTATGACGTGTAGTTAGAGCCCAAAAGATCGAATTTTTGATAAAGAGATCGTGTGGAGATTTTTAGTTAATTGAACCTTTTCTTATCATAAATTTTTCTGGTCGACGAGAAACGGTACCAAAAAGCTAAAAGCTGAAGCATAGATAGATTGTAGCGACATTAGATTTTTTACGGTAAAACGTAAGCTCTACACTCGGCTGAAGTGAGATCAATTACCGGTAACTTAATCCATCAATATACCCAAAAAAACGGCAGCTCAAAATTTCGTAGAGTGGGAAGAGTAACTAATAGGATTCAGCATGTTCTTGAGGTGTCGATTATAATTCAATTAAAAAGGCGCCAAAACGGGGAGAAAAAAGTCCAGGTTCCGATCTCACCTGACAAACACTTAAGGTAAACAAATCAAACGCAACTATTCTAACCACGAGTACATTTATTGCAACGGCAACATAAACAAAACAATCAGGGAGAGAAATACACATCAAATAATTATTTGCAAGTAATAACACAATAGTATTAGCGGATTCTTAAATTAAGTAACACCTCGTACACTTGTGCAATAAATGCATTTAAATAATGGATTAAATTTAGTAAATAGTAAAACTAAACCTTGTTTTGTAACAGGAATAAAGAAAACAAATATTAATAATTTTAACATATTTGGTGATTGTATTAAAATTGGCAAAGAAATTAAAATTCTTGGTATATTTTTAAAACTATATATCATTTGAAATTTACTATTGAAAAAGCAAAAAAATTTTTTGAACATTTAATTTGTTTTTTTCCAAATTTATATGGCCCAACCCATAGAAAAAGAAGAATTATTGCATCATCAATTAATAATATAATTCTTTATGGATCTTTAATTTGGAATAACTGTGTTAAGTATAAATTTAATATATAAATTTCAAAGATTTTTGTCAATCAAAATTTCAAGTGCATATAGAACTTGTGGTAATTAAGAAATTTTAATAATTGCAAATTTAATACCTTTAGATTTATTAATACAAAAAAGAGCAAAATTATTTAATCGTGAAATCAGTATAAAATAAATAGTGTGAGCTATGGAAAAAAAATAATAGTTGGATAAAAACTTGAATTAGTGATTTGAAATGATGGCATTATAGAAACGTTGCTGATATTGATTATTATTTAACAGAATATTTAACTGGTCATGGTGAAAACAGTACGTATTTATTTAAATATATAAAAAGAGATAATCAAAACTGCATAGATTGTGGTGGTCTAGATACTAAAAGACATGCAATACATGACTGCCCTAGATGGAATTTTTCACGAAATATTTTGGAAATTTATTTTGATACCAAAATATTACCCGGTAATATTATTAAATTAATGTTAACAAAGAAAGAATGTTGGTTTAAGATACATGGTTTTATGTGAAAAATAATTTCAATATAAGAAATTGAAGGTAGAAAAAAAATTTGATAATTATTTATTGTGAACTATATAATACTTTATTTTATATGTTTAATTTTATATGATTGTATAGTTAGTTTAATTTGTAGATGAAATTGCTAATTGAATTTGTTATTTGTTAACTCTTAATTTTTGTTCAATTTGTAATTCTGTGTTGTTTTAAAAAAAATTGTGATCAGAAGCACTAATTTCTGTGTAATACGTTAAGTGGGTCCCAGAAATTAGTACCAGCACTGAATTTCATAAGGACCACTTGAGCCATACTAGTAATGTCCAACGCCCTAAAGAAAAAAAACGTAATGAATGTATTAACGTTAAAGTTAGGTGATATAAGTTGGCGAATACAAAAAAATCCAAATCGAAAAATGATTACACAGTAAGAATCAAAGCGCAGCGGTTATATTTGACAGATAATTACAAAAGAAGTCTGCGTATGTTAATCGTGAATAAATGAATATATCTAGTCGTTCATGCATACGATCGACATCAAAACAAATAGTGAAAAATACAAGAGAATCCAATATCGCCGTAAAATAGAAATGCACACTTACCCAAGCGATTTTTTCACATACAAACATCGAAATCTTAATTGATTTACATCATTAAATAATGTGGATGCTCCTAGATTTTTAGATGTGGATATCACTGGGCATTTCGCTAGCACGTGCTGTTTTTTTGACGTCCAGTAACGAAAATATAATATGGGTTTAACTATATTTGTTGCTTACGCTTACAAATTGGTTCGTGCTTCCTCTATTTACAATTACTACATTACATTCTATTTACATTTTTTTTACATTTTTTTTAAATACATTTCATTATCCCTCCTCTTCTCTTAACTTTTTCCTCCTTCTTCATACTTTTTCCATCCAGTCCGCTTTATTTCCGTTTTCGTGCAAGATTTCCTCTATTTTCATAACCTCTTCTCTTAATTCTCTGCTTTTATCTCTCATGTGGTTAAGGTCCTCCGTCTCTTCTCCACACAGTCTGCACATCTTTTCTTCTTCTTTTTTCCGGTATTTGTTACCTAACTCCTCGTTCCCACATCTGAATCGTGCTATCATTTTTTTCTTTTGGTTGTTTTTATTCCCTATATAATTTAAATATTCTGGCACCCCTTTACCATTGATCTTTTTATAATTCCTATTATACCTGCTCTTTTTTATCCTTGACCATTTTTCTCGTTTTTCGATGTCCTTATCTCTTCTTATTATT
This sequence comes from Aquatica leii, assembly GCA_035610365.1. Classification (NCBI taxonomy): domain Eukaryota; kingdom Metazoa; phylum Arthropoda; class Insecta; order Coleoptera; family Lampyridae; genus Aquatica; species Aquatica leii. The sequence goes on along the minus strand of CM069435.1, from coordinate 46,423,438 downwards.
TCTTCCCTTACCCCTACTCTCCACTTCTTCTCTCGCGTACCCGTTTCTTCTGTATTACTATTCTCTGCCCTCCTGCCCGTACTTTACTTTTCCCCCTTTATCTCTTTCCGACATTCTTGCAAATCAAACTCATAGATGACGTAACCGACTGGACAAAATTCATACAACACGCGAAACCATAACAAGGTTTTTTTAACATAAGAGGTTCTACACAACCAGCAAAATCACGAATTAATAATTCAGCTTCTCCTTGACCGATTATTCCACCACGTTCAAACTCAATTAATTGATAACAATACGCATTTTGACAGGAGGCATCCTTTTACACTCTAACAAAACTAACTAAACTTTCAAGTAAATAATAACATAAAAACAAAACCTTTTTTATTTTATTTTTGTTTAGTGGTAAGTTGATCGGTTGATTGTATCTTGCTAAATTTTTTATTGTTTCTTAATATATACAGTTTTTTTGAACATTTTATTCAAGCTTATCAACGTTTACTGGAACCGTAAATATATTGGTCCTCGTTTACTTACAAAGAAATCAATTCACCGCTACAAGCAGAAAATGGTCCAGTAATAAAATTGATTTCTACACTATCCGTATTATGCCTTTTACTTTGTTCACAATTATTAGCTTTGTGTTGTTTCTCTGAATGCTGTACTGTTTTTGCCATTATCTTTAGGCGCTACGAAATAATAAGTTGGTATGTATACTTTATTGGTTGTAATACGGCTGCTAATTGAAAGACTGTTGGATTTTACAAATACTGTCACATTTCTTGCAACATGAGACGGAGCCTTGCATGCATGAAAACACGTCTTCGTATAGTTCTTCGTCTGGGTTTAAAATGCGGCAGAAAAGAGTCTTGTACAACTTGCAAATTCTTGCACTATTACGGACCAAAGTATAGCTTAGGTAGGGTGTTTCACAGTTTGAGATGCAGTGGCTTCTCAAAGTCGTTTATCAGGTTGTCCTCTAATAAATTGTGACTTGAATGTCAAAGCTTGTAGCTCTAAAGGAAACCTGCAATTTTGTTGAAAAACGTTGAGCTCAAAATATACTCAAACGAAATTATATACTTTTTCTTAATGTTTTCCAGTAAACTGTAAGTACTTTTTAGAAAAGCACGTCAAGCGTTTTACTTTTAAGCTATCTAAAGTTAGTTTGAAGAAAAAATTGTTAGTTTCAAACCGAGGAACGATGGCGTTAGCGCTGATATTTTCCAAATAAAAATCAAAGCTTTTTTTTGGAGTATTTTTGGACGAAAACTTTTTTAACAACAGATATTCTAGAATACAACTCACTAGTGCGCTTAATAGCAAACTTTTTAAACTGTTTTTGTTCATTTTAATTAGAGATGCTTGATTTTGTCAATATTGTGCATTTTGTATCCGAAATCCAATTCGGTAACTCAGGTAAACTTTGCCATTTCATGATATTTAATTTTTTGACGACAAAACGTCTAGTTTCTATTTTATATTGACTTGATTTTTTTCAAAAACCGTAAAAGTATTATTATAATTACAGCACATGTTTATAATCGCGTTAGTTTCAAAGGTAATAATTGTAATGTATACGGAATTGCTTATTTGTTTGGCAATCTATTACGATTTTAATCCTTTTTATGGATTGTCTTAAGTCTATTTTGTATTGAAAAGTTAATGAAAGTTGAGTGAAAAATGTATGTAAATAAAATATGATTACACTGGAAAATAACTACAACTTGTTTTATCATTTCTACATCCCCTCAACTGAGATAAATTTGTATCTTTGGCACAACACAAAGTAAATAAATAAAAAATAACGCGTCATTCTGCTCGTGCAGTTACTCCATTCTTTTAACACATACTTAACAAAACTTTCTTAATATCCGTACATTTATTATATTAGGAAGATTTCAATTAGATTATAAATGCCTACTATAAATACGTAGCATAAATCAAAGCGTTAATATGACAAGTTTAACCGCATACGTCTTGCATAATTTTCAACTCGGTTAGGTTGGCAAATGAACGGAAAGCATTTCACATAAAAGTTTTTAAATTAATCATACTTACACGTGGTTGAAAAACACTTCGTTTCCTTTAAAACTTAAAATTATCGCGGGAAAAAATGCTTCGAATCAGTTTGAAAGTTTTTGAAGCGGCGACGTAAACTCAACTGAAACCATCTAGTAATATTATTGTGAATTGTTCGTGACGGTCTTAGAAGTTTAAGCAAATTTTTTACTTTAGTGTGATTTTTCCAGACGCAAAATTACGTTTTTTTATTATTATTTTCTATATTCTCAATTTTTTTAGTTTTTGTTGCTATCAGAAATTATTTAAACGTAAAATAATAGTAACCATCATAATTGAGTATGAAAGTTTAATATGTTGTATTTATAGGCAACTTCACATACAGTTTTGTGAAGTTGGTTGCATACAATTAAGTTTTGTGAGCTCTGTAAAGTCATTTTTATTATTTATACGTTACTTAAATATTTTCGGAAATTTATTACAGATTTGTATATTGTGTAAAAAAAATTTTTTGGGTTAAAAATAGAAGATAATAACACTTCATAAATGATTACTTTAGGAGAGATATTAATTATATCTTTAGAGTATTAACAAAAATGGATAAAAAAGCATCAGTGTTTTTTTAATTTTGGGAAAACCTACTTTGTTTTCAGTTAGAAATAAATGCCCTATTTGAAATATTGCCAAAAATGAAGTTATCGTTCATAAGTTACTTCCTGGAGGTGTGGTACTGTCGATGTACTACTGTGCTAACTGAAATTGGGGTAAAAGTAAAATTTGTTTATATTTTTTTTTTGTTAATTTAAATACGTAATAGTAAGAGAACACTTTAGAATTAAGATGAACTAAAACTGATAAAAATAGAAACATGGTGCTTTTGTATTTAAAAAGATTGATCAATTGTTTATATCAATTATCAACAAACTGATTAAAATTTTCTTAAAGTTAAAATAGACAAAAGACGGACCGGGCTTCCGGTAGCACGGGAGCACGGGAACTTCAAAGAGTTCAAGGATTAAAAAAATAATTTAAAGAAAGTGCTAAAAAAATTAAACACTTTAACTTAAAACAAACCTGTTCGACACAAAATTAACTATAAAATGATGAAGAATAAAGTCGAGATATTTTGTTACCTATAAGTTCAATTTTTGGTGACACAATACTGCTGAGACATTAACCCATTTTGCCCCACTGTACTCAAATGAGTACACTTTTGAAAACTGTACTTACAGAGACACCTATAGTAGAATGCTTACTAATAGTTGCAGAAATATTTCGTTTGGTATCAAAGGTATTACAGTTTTCTTTTATGGCAATGTAAGATTGTTTTATTGTAACGAACTTTTATTTTGAATCTTCATGTGCGTGGTGTACCGTGCGTTACGACAGTTGTTCTTGAAAATTAATTAGATTTATAGCGTTTAGTGTTATTCTATCCATTCCAAAAATTGATCAGGTATGTATTTCATTATCTTATAACACCATATTGGGGGTTAGTATAATTTATGATTATAATAAACACCATTATTTATTGATGTACTCGTTTGAGTACAATGGGATTTTATAGTTTTTGTTTCTGTGCATTATAGCTGTAGTGGAAATGGACCCAAAGTCAATAAGTTGTAAAAGTTTCTATGGAAAGCGTCACCATAATTTATGTTCCGCATTAGACTCGTTGAATGATTTGGAAACATCTAATAAAAATATTGATTTGGTGATAATTCCTCCTGATCCTGACGAGGAATCAGATATTGATGAAATTGAGGAAGACAATCTTCAAGCTGATATTTTACCGGTTGATGTTCCTGGAGAAATTGAGGTTTTCATAGATGATGAGAATTATGACTCAGATGACGATGTACCACTGGCATTGTTGTTTCAAAATCAAAAAGAGCAACCTACTAAAAAAAAACAGAAGATTGATGAACACCCTCCCAGATGGACGTCGCAGAAAACTGACATCACTATGAATGGGACCACAGGTTACCTGAACCGTCAAAATAATGTGAAACAGGCTTTGAATGGTCTAAACCCCATACAAATATTTGAGAAGTTTCTGGATCAAGAAGTCTTGCAATATATAGTTGACGAAACAAATCGTTATTCATTACAGAAAAATGACCACAACTTCGTCGTATCGGTCGATGAAGTTAGAACTTTTATAGGTATTCTTTTATTTAGTGGATACCACCATCTACCCAGAGAGCGCTTATATTGGTGCCTTGATGAAGACTTAAATACACAACTTGTGTCCAACTGTATGAGTCGCAATAGGTACTATAAAATAAAACAATATTTGCATCTCTGTAATAATGAGGAAATAGATAAGTCTGATAAGATGGCCAAATTGAGACCTTTCATGGAAAAAATAAATAAAAGGTTTCTTCAGTGGGGATATTTCACGAACAACTTTCTATTGATGAGGCTATGGTAAAATATTTCGGCCATCACTCCTCCAAACAGTTTATACGGGGAAAACCTGTCCGTTTTGGATTTAAGGACTGGATGCTGTGTAGCTCTTCGGGCTACTGTTATCAGCTTGATACCTACTGCGGTGCAAAATTGGACAACAAAAAACAAATATACCTCTTGGATCGAAAATTGTTTTGGAATTGCTTCAAACTGTTGTGAACCCAACGGACCATATCGTTTATTTCGACAATTATTTTACGAGCTACTCACTGATGAATCAACTTCGACAACTTGGCTTCAGAGCTACTGGAACAATCAGGGACAATCGAACAAAACAGTGTCCCTTACCGCCAACGGCAGAAATGAAGAAGAAAGCACGCGGGTATTTTTCATTCCAGTTTGATGAAGAAAATTCTTTGTTGTTTGTCAGATGGAGAGACAATAGTGTTGTCACAATGGCAACAAACTACGATAGTTGCGATCCACTTTCGAAAGTACAAAGATGGTCTAAAGAGCAAAAAGAAAAATCGAAGTTCCGCAACCCCGACTGTTTTTCCATTACAATGCAGGAATGGGAGGTGTTGATATATTAGACCAAGCTGTAAACAACTTAAGAGTCACTATCCAAGGAAAAAATGGTGGTGGCCCTTATGGACTCACATGTTGAACGTGTCCATGGTTAATGCTTGGAGGCTCCACGTGCTTTGCAACCCTGTACAAAAACAAGATCTGCTACAGTTTACCAGGAGCGTTACCAGACATTATCTAAGGAATTTTCAAAAAGGGACTGCTAATCGGAGAACACAGAATATACCACAAAGTATAATTAGAAGTGAAGCTGGACACTTTCCAGGTAAATTGGAAAAACAACTTCGTTGCCGGCAGTGCCATCGAAGAGTTAGATGGGAGTGCATAAAATGCAAGATGACTTTGTGCATTGAAAGGGAGTGCTTTGTTCAATTTCATAGTTAATTTATTTGTTTTTATTTACTAAAACATTAAAGTTTTTAACGTTATTATCCCAGCGTACCCATTTGAGTACACCTATTTTTCTCCTAATTTAATGAAAAAAAAAAAGTTTAACAAAATACACATAACAACATTAGGTACTATAATGCCAAAAATAATAATGGTTTTTTATATTTATAAAAAAAAAGTCCGTGGGCACAAATGGGTTAAAACATATAGTTTTATCAAATTTATATCTAAAAAAAAACAAATTTATTAATGACATCTTTAATTTACCACACAATTCTAGATTTCTTTAATAAAAAATACAAAAAAACTTCCACATTTTGCAATAAATTTATTAAACTAAACGTGTTTAGCTTTTTGTGTAAAAACATTAAAAAATAAACTTGCGTCTGTGTTTTTGTTTGTTTTTGTTTATTTAGGGTGTATCAAAGAAAAAACATTTTCTATATTAGTTTCTGGCTTGGAAATTCAAAATAAAATCTTGTTAATTTTTAACAATTTTAGTTATTTTTTGGACTAAACATTTTTGAAAATCTAGAACTGTTAAATAAATTGTTAAATTTAAGTTCATTTTTTTTTTCGCTATAATATCAAAAGCTTTATCTGTTTCTTTACTCAAGTTTAAAGTTGTTTAAGTAATGATATTGATAGTGTCAATGAAAATCTTCCGAGAATGACTTTTATTTAAACGTTTATCTTGGAATTATTATATTAACAGAAAATCATAGAGGAAAAGTGGGTAGATACGTATTTTTTAGTACTAAACAATAATGTTTAAATATTTTTTTACTTAATTTTATATATTACGTATGTATTCTAAACAAAGATTCTCTTTATTCAAGGTATACGAGTATGTATTTCTAATGTTTGTTTTCGTAAACCGGTTTTTTTTTTAATTTTTGGGTTATTAAAATCAAAACTGACCAAATTTTTAACTAAATCCATTTTTAATATAAAAAAAGGAATTAATGTAATAACTTTATTAGTTTTCGAGGTAAAATTATCTGGAAGAAAAAACGGCAATTTTTTAGTCTGTCGAAAATTTGTGAAGTAATTACGCTATGAGTCATCAGGTTTATTGAGAAAAGAATATTGAAGACTTAAAAAGATCTTTGAAGAAATAGATAAATAGGTGTCTGTAGAGTGATAGAAAAACTTGAAAAATTCTCATAAAATAGTTGGAAATTCTTTTTCCTCAAAATATCATAAAATTTTTGTTGTTTTTTTTTCTTTTCATCTCTATATATGCAATAACTGGTAAGATAAAATGTCATTTTAGTGACGGCTGGTTTATAAGGCTCCAGGGCGCAAGTTCCCTAGACGTTCATTAAAACGAAAAACGGTACAAATTACTATGAATTACAATATTTAAACATATTTATAGGATATAGGTATCGTCTAATTTCTATTACTCTAAAACGTTAATGGCTCGTGCTGTTACAGCCCGCGGTTCAGTAGTGATTGATTAGTATAACGTGTACGGCATATTCTATGTCGTACATCATTTTCAAAATATCCTAAAGAACAGTGTAAAACTATTTTTAAAAATGAATTTGTAGGTTGTCGTTAGAAGAAAATGTTGAAATAAAATCTTTAGGAAAGCATACTCTCAATTTAGAACCAAATCAAACAATTAAAACTGCGAAACGTAATTTTACACGGCATTTTTTTAGTGCAGTTTATAATCAAAAAGTTTTTAATAAAAAAAAAAGAACTGACTGATTAGTTACAATGAAACAACGAAATTTTTATTTAGATAAAATTGCTTTTTGAAGTCCATGTCTTGACATTGACATAATTCTTCCACCTTTGGTAGTGTAATAGATTTAACTTAAATGTATTTAGCATAGACTTCAAAAAGTAATTTCATGTAATTAAAAATCTCATCGTTTAATTATAAATAAATTTAATCATTATTTTTTATTTTTTAGTGCATTTTATTGGATGCATTTTTTTTAAGTTGCTTCTTTTAGTTTGTTAAAAGAATTTTATTTTTTTTAGTGATGTTAACAATAGTGGTTAGTAGTAAAGAGCAATGGGGATTCTAGGACACACGTGAAAATGCTATGGGGTTTCTAGGACGCCCGTGAAAAATCAAGGGGGATTCTAGGACGCCGATTCTAGGACGCCGATTCTAGGACGCCGATTCTAGGACGCCCGTGAAAATCCTATGAGGATTTTGAGACACATGGTTTTTGTGTCTGTTTAATTAGCATAATTGTGGTTATTCAAATTTGTGGGATTGTAGGTAATTAATGAGTTGCAATATTTGCATTTATCGCGTATGACTCATCGTGTCGGGTATTGATCTGTTGGTTCACCCTTGCTTATGACTCATCGTGTCGGGTATTGATCTGTTGGTTCACCCTTGCTTATGACTCATCGTGTCGGGTATTGATCTGTTGGTTCACCCTTATGACTCATTGTCACATGCGGATAGGGTGATTATCTTTTCCCCCTTATGAGTCATACTCGCATGTGGATTATCTTTTCCCGCAGCCCTCCCTGCATTCGAATGAAATTAATTAAATATTTGCATTTAGCGCTTATGACTCATCGGTGCATGGCGGGTATTGATCTGTTGGTTCACCCTTATGACTCATTGTCACATGCGGATAGGGTGATTATCTTTGTCCCCTTATGAGTCATACTCACATGCACAGGGATTACAATTGTATAGCTCACGCACACGTTTCACCACCACCACCCCTCCCTCGCTCTCATCACTTTTGCATTTCGAGTAAATAATATTTAAACGTTTTATTTGAAATTACGTGTTCAACTTGAATCGAGTACAGTCGATCGAGCGACAGTGGTCATGTTAAAAGCCTCAGCTATTGTTATCGATGTGCAATGCTTTTCGACATCGGGCAACTCGCTGTTTCCGAAAGAACTGGCCGCATATGATGGAAAACAAACTGGTCATTTCGTATTTAAGCCACCGTTTGCATGGTCTTGTTTGGATATCAAACATCAGAAACTAGCATCTTGGCTAAGAACGAACCATCATTGTATTCGTTGGGAAGATGGGTTCGTCGATGCTAATCTCTTTCCTCAAATTCTTAAAGAGTTGACGAAGAATGCGAGCAGCGTGTATGTGAAGGGTCGAGAAAAGCTGCACTTTTACAACGACACATTGCCATTCCGATCATCGAAATTGACGAGCACGATAAAAATGCGCTATAAAACCTCGAGCTAGCAGCTGTTTTTTCCACATGCAGCCTACTTGTTGTTGTGCATTATCTAACGTATATCATTTATATAAAAATCACGTTGCATTGTTAGATTGATTAACTATTGTAATGATATTTTGATAATAATAATAATAATAACAGAGTTTGTATATAACTTTATTTCGACGTATGATTAACAAACACTATAATAATAATAATAATAATAATAATAATACCACTACAATAAAATGTCTTTAACGTTAATCCAAGATTTTCTTCGATCCCAAGCCACTTCACATATGCTTTACCATTTTTACGTTTTAAAATCCGTTCTACGAGATAAATATCGGGATATTTGGCTTTCTGGAGCTCCTTTTCATAAAATCCTCCAGATACTGGACGATTATGCATATCTTGAAGTAGGTATGTGACGGGGTTAGTAATTTGCACCTTAACTATTTTGAACAGTTCTGTAGACCAATTTGGAGTATATCCCTTCACGAATGTGCTTTTAAACTTGGAAATTCGAACAATATCGCCAACTTTATAACGGGGCTTGTTAAGAAAGGTTTTTAATCGATTATATGCCTAGTTCAAATTCGTGTTTTTAGTTACAGAGTTCGGTTTCATCTTGATTGTTCTATGTACCGTATTGTTGTAGCTACGAGTAATTTCAGCAATTACATCGATCCATTTGTAAGAACCTTGCAAACTGAATCTCTTATACAGACGATTTTTTATGGTTCGAATAACTCGTTCCACAATCGAAGCTTTCATGCTGCTATATGTCGAATAATGATTAATCGAAGCATCTTTTACGAGTTTAGAAAATGAGCGATTGTAAAACTCTTTACCGGCGTCGGTTTGTAAATTTGTAGGAGTTCGTCCGCTTGTTCTTAAAATATCAGCCATGGCTTTGGTGATTTCTTCGCCCGTCTTTGTCTTTACGCCTCTTGTCCATAGATATTTCGAATAGCAGTCAATCGCTAGTAATATAAATTTGTATCCTTTATTCTCTTTTGCGTACGGTATAAATTCGGCTAAATCAGCCTGCCAGAGATCATCATAACCCTTAATGATGGTCTTACGACGTGGAAAGTTTTTTCTAGCCTGTTTGTGTAACTCATTTACTACCTGCTGCTTCGACATTCCCCGACGTGAGCGACAACACGTAATCGTTCAATATGGTTAATTTAGTTTTTAATTCGTGTACGTCACTCTTCAATGGTTGCGCGAGTGTGCTGTATTTTGCGTTAAATCCTACATCTAATAACGCTCTAACAGTAGCTGCATCCAAGGCACTTTCTACAAAATTATCGAGCTTTATTCTCATCGGTTGTATAAGAGTGGCGAATTTTGCGTTGAATCCCGCATCCAACTCCGATTTTATAAGCGTAGAAATCTTGTTTAAAACATGCTTGTTAACATCCTCAATTGTCGTTCGAGAAATATCATCAATCCGCTTAGACATCTTTGTCAATTTAGCGCCAATCGAATTTAAACGTGTCGACGTGTTGTTCTGTACAACATCAAGATGTTCTCTAGTAAATGTGTCGACATAGGCTTTAGTCGCAGCATCCGTATTGCTTATGGGTTCGTCGATATTCAATAAACGCTTTCCTTTAAAATTACATTTTTCATCCATGTAGTATTTTAGATTTAGCGCGTTGTGAGGTTCAATCGGATCTCCTACGTTCAGCAACCGTTTATTTTCCATATCGTAATCATTGTCGATGGTTACTTTAAAACCAACACCTCTAGGTCCTTGTTGAAATACAACATGGCGTGTATTTCCATTCGACCGACCGAATTTGTCCAGCGACATGAGTAATATGTTCTTTAACGGGAGCAGTACAATTATTAAATAGTAGTAGTAGTAGTAGTAGTAGTAGTTGTTGTTGTTGCTGTTGTTGTTGTTTCTGTTGTAGATATAGCCACTGATGATGATGATGATGAGGTTTTCGAGGAGGAGGAGGTTAGGTCGATGAAGCGTTCAAGTTCGACGTTTAGATTCTTGTTTTCGAGATGTACCGCTATCATCGTATCAGTCAGCTTGTTAATATAATCCAGTTTTTCTTCCAAATTATATCGATGTGGTTCTTCCATATACTTTATAATTAGAATTTTAAATATATGAGCCGTAGCAGATATGGATGATTCAACTGCATATATACGTTTATGTAAATTTAACATAACGTTCGCTATCATCTTAAACCGCTCGTTGATAAATTTTAAGTTTTTCTCGTTCATCTCGACAAACTCGTTGTCAATCTTCGCCTTGATCGCTGTAGGAATTAGATTTATAATCGTTTTAATATCGTTATCCACAGATATGCGAACTTCATTTATCTCCTTTGCGAGTTGATTTACATAATCTTGATTAGTAAATTGATGTTTATGCTGATGATGGTGGTGGTCGTAATAGTGACGACTGTGTCTATCATATAAACGACCAAATTTGTCCAAAGACATAACGCTTATGTCGTTCTACGTACTGTTATGTTGGTTATTAGAGGTATATGGAGTTATATTGATTTAGGCATGCTGCTAATGTACCCGTCTTCGTACAACTCTTCCAATATTGCAATTATCTCGTTATCATGATTCTGGTGTCCGGCTTGCTTTTCAGCCCATAACACCTGTAATTCATCCATTAGTTCGTGAATATTATTCCAGTAGCGATATTCGACGGGTTTCTCGCATGTGTTTGAAAGCTTTTTGAATAACCCTCTGCCGCTAAAAGAAGGTGAGATCGAATCTCGCTGCTGTTGACGTCGATGCTCGTTTAGCACTAATAGAGGTTTAATTGTGTTGGTATACTTTTTTCCACGATTACCTTGCATCGCACCATTAGGATCATAATGTTTTCGTAAAACGTTTGTTTCATTCAAAATGTTCAAGTATCGTTCCTCGTCTTCGACTTTAACCACATCTCGATTCGGCTCTTTCATAAATATCAACTCGTATAATCCAACTGTTCCAGGATATAACTGTGCGTTTATCATCAAGTCTTTATCGTGTATATCGATAGGTGTTTTACCTATACTCCAACTGTTTCTATCGGCATCATAATGAACACCATAAGTAAAGTCGATATTTTCGTCTGCAGAAGATTCAAACAGCTTGTTAATATAGCTTTGAGGTAGTGGATGGTAAGTCTGTTTCAGTAAATTAACGTTCGACGGTGATTGCGATTGTAACGATGATAATGACAAAGGTGACAACTTGAATCTCGACGATGATCGCAGCGGTGTCTGTGGACTCATCTCGGTAAGCCAACGCTTAAGGTTTGGCGTTGACGGTGTGGTTTGAGATGTTGGCAATGATAGTAATTGTGAGGATGAGGAGGAGGAGGAGGAGGAGGAGGAAGGTGGTGACGGTGGTTGTTTTGATTGTTGTTCCATCTTTGTTGCAATACCCTTTAAAGGTTCGATTATCGGTTTGTAAACATCGCCAAACTCTTTCGCGACATCTAAGCGTTGTCGCTTAAGAATATCGTACTTTCGTCTAATCGAATCACGCACTTTTTGAATTTTATGTTTTAGATTCATGGTCTTGGAATCCATATTGTTCGATGTTGATAGTGCTACGGTTGCTACGGTTGCTATCGTTGCTAATAACTAAGCCTATATTTATATGTTTAGGGTATTATAAACTGATCGAAACCCTTTCGATAGCGGCCACTATTCGCGTCGATTGCGTCTTTGTTGATAACCATGAATCCGTGCGGATCTAACCAACATTTAGCACACATTTCTTTAAAAACCTGCATGGTAATCGTAGGACTTATGTGATCATCGTAGATGTGTTTCAGATTCATTTCGTCTTGATGGAACAGTATTATTACATTGGCATTATCTCGAATCAGTTGCTTAGGAATTCGACTATAAGTTTGACCTAGGTAGAAACAGTCGATTGCATTATGTCGACCCATACTGAAATATGTTCTAATATTGTCCTGTTTCTCGCAAGCAATATCGTCAAAGATAAATATCGAGTCTGGTTCTGCATCTCCCGGTGGCATTATTTCAACATTGTCGCTAAACGTATAATATCCGATTTCGGGCATCGGTGTTAGAATTTCATCCAACAATTTATATTTATCCTGATTCAACGACTTTGAATAGACGTATATATTTTTAAATCTCAATCCATTTTCTTCCGTAATAAGACTAAGCATGGCATTAGTTTTACCGCAATTGGATGGGCCACATATTATAGCTCGTACTGTGTTTGGAAGGAGCACACCATGCTTACTCTTCGTCTTTTCGATCTGAATCAAGTCGTTATTATGCACCGGTAATCGATGCTTTTGTGTTATCACCTTCATTTTTTACACTAAACAACATTACACTGATACAAGTACTTTTATTCAATTTTTCATTTAAAAAAAAATTACATCTAAAACTAGGTATAGTATTTTATATTATTTTAACATAATTATCATTAATGATTTACAAACGTTTAACTTCGCCTGTTAGCGGGTTATATTGTACAATGGCATCGTGAATGATTAAACAGTAGGCGACCATTCCGTTTTCAAAGTTGTTGTTTGATTCCAATTCGAGTTTAACATCGACCGTGGAATTCTTCAAGTTTTCATTTTGACTTGCACAATCAATCACGAAAATTGGACATTCCTTAAATTCGGTATAATCAAATGTGGGCATGCTAATGGCAGAGGTAACGTTTCCACCACCGCCACCACCAGCTATCGATCCACCAATACCCCAATCATTTCTATCGTAGTAGTTGCATTGAAAGTTGACGTAATTTCTATATGCGATTGCATACTTGTTCGTGGTAAAATCTAGATTCATCGCTTCATACGGATATCGTTCAGAGTTAAGATGTAATCTAATATCGCTAATGTTAGCATGATCGAAAACCGTAGCTCGATCGTTTTTCGCGCGTCTTCTTTGATTCTTTTGAAGAGCCACAATTACCCATCGTGGTTTTTCTAGATGTGCAGATGTTTTTATCGGCCATATATCCATCTTAACTTGCTTTAACGAAGGATACTCGTGCAGTTCCCATTGACGGAAAGGTATAGTAATTATAGGATTTCTATTAATTCGCTCGAATAACTTCAGCTTTGATCTATCACTGAGTGTTAGATGCGGAACTTTCCATTGAATTTTTCTCAGCGTTATACGTCCATCGGCCTCACCATTGTAACAATCCAAATCGGTTCTCGAACGAATTAGTACAAGTTCCTGTTTCATATTTACAATCACTTGTCTATAATGTTCGGCGAAACCGAATATATGCTTCAGAGGTAAACATACGGCAAATTTTTAGACAAATCGGCATTGTTTGCACTAAACTGTACTTGAAGCGGTGTATCATTGTTAGCCGGGGCCCAGCCTATATGTGCCAAAGATTTATTGTCGCTGTTGCTATACGTGGCGTAACCTTTAATTGTAGAACTAACACCTGGGTTTCTACAAATGTCCACACGCTGACCGCCCAATTCATATCGAATTTCTTCAAACAGAAAACTCGCAAAATTGTTTGTTAAATTACAACTTTTTCCAACATCTGCTTGAGGTCTTGTTATTTCACCTTCGATGTATAGAAAACTATCGTGAGTTGCCGTGATTAAATCCTGGCTTTGTATTAAAATTCGAATTTCCTCCGAAAGACCATAATTACTCGATCCGTATGGTAAATATGTATGAATATCATATCTAGCAATCGAATCGTCAAAATGAGCTTGTTCGAATATATTCAACTGTTCACTCATCTTGATTGGATTGTTGTTCTTTTTCCTTCTTGTTTTTGTTTTTCCTATCACCGCTTTCTGATGCTACTTTAACACCGATGGACTTTAAGAATAATTTTTCCTTTAATGTGAGTCTGGTTTGATTAATCGGAGGAGAAGAAGAAGAAGACTTCTTGTTTTCTCGACAGCCACCTCGATGGTTAATGAATTTTTTGATGAATGATGTGTTTCTTATAGTTGGCTTATTACTATTAGCGATAATATGCTGTGGTTGCTCTCGATTATGTCGATTCGATGACTGATTACAACAATTTGCAATCGAAATCAAACTTTTATTAAACTTTAAACCCATATTTGCTTTTTCAACTCTAATCGAACGGTGAAGTGTTCGTCTGAACCGAAATCTATCAGCTCGCCTCTTTGATTAGTCAATCTAATACTGATGTTGTCTATACGTTGAGTGTTCACCTCCAAATATTGTATGTTGTTTGGTGTTTTATCTAGACGATAGCCTGGCGGTACCGATATATCCACCTCGTATAAAGTTTTTGCAGTTCTGCCGTTCCGATACGAGCCTTTTATAATATTACACTCGATGTGTATATTTGTATGTTTAATAATTTGTATATCTAGAGTAGATGTATGACGGATATTTGGAAATAACGTTGCAGCTTCGAATCCAAGCATACGCCCAATGCTATCAGGTTGTATGAAATCAATGATAAACATGCATTGAAGTTCGCACTTTAACGTGTTGTTGTTTGCTTTTAACTCGAATATAACCTCATCATCAACAGCATCATCATCATCAGAATTCTTCTTCTTTTTCTTCTTTTTATTCTTATTCGTCTTATGATATTCTTTAACTATTTCTGTTTTTAAATAATTAGCAAGTTCGTCTATCTCATATGCGCCATGTGGAATATCGATTCTGATATCAGTATGTACAGATCGAGCTGGGTTTATATAGTAAAATTTGTCATTTCCATCGTGTATATTGCGTATGGAATTGCAACCGTAAAATCCAACTAATCCGATTACATGGTTGTACTTCTCGTCCAATTCGATTGGTGGATAAAAATCATAAGAAGTCGTATTTCCAATACCTTCTAGACTGAACGTTATCGACATGTTAACTAATCACAATTCGATATCATCTTCCATATTTATTTATTTACATAGAAATTTCAAACATAAGTGTCCACAAATTGTTGTATTGAATTTCTGTTCTCTTTCATAGTTGTAATAGATTGTAGGTGTAGTAGTAGTAGTAGTAGTAGTAGCAGTCGTGTTATTACAGTTACCCCGAAAGTAATCGATTAGTTCGCAAGGTGGTCTGAGGTTACCGAAGCTATTATAATACCAAACTGTCGAACCGTGCTTTCTATAACACACCCAATGAGTTCCAGGCCCACGAGTGCTATCCAAATTCACAATTCCACATTCGTTTTCGTGTGGGCCACCTTTTGGGAGATTGTCACGCATAAAAACACCTCTAAAGTATGGAATGTTTTTGCATATCGGCGCAAATCGACATCGGTTAGAGGTCTTTCGGGTAACTTTATTAGTTTTTTGAACCATTAGCAGGTTTTAAATATAAGGCGGATCCCAATCGTTTTTCGTATGGCTTCAGATACAACGCCGCTCCAGATTTACGATATGGTCTCAAGTACAATCCGCTACCTTTCTTTCCTAAAGCAATAGCTTCCATCGTACGATTATGAAGAGCTTCTTCTTCGCTTTTAATTCGCGCATCGCGAGCCGAATTGACGGCTCTAGCAATTCCCGATATGCCTCCTGCAAGTGCTCCGGTTGCTGAAAGACCAGCAAATAAAGGTAATAAGAATGGAAGAAATCCACCTGTTTTAGGTATCGGTATTATGCGTGGTAGAGTAATGTTACGTTTTCCACCAAAATGTCGTACAGCCGCTTTGGCTGCATTAAGCGCCGTTTTAATCAACGTTGGCGTAATAATAATACCACCACCGTTGCTGCTGCTGCTGCTGTTAACATTCTTAGTCTTATAACGATCATTTTGTATTTTATCTCGAACTATTTTACGAATACTACTCAAAGGAATCTTTTTCTTCGTCGTCGTTTTATTCTTTACAGTTTTATTATTATTATTCAAACCCATGCCGAGCATACGTTTTGTTTTTATTGCCGTTGCAACTGCTAATGCTGCGGTTTTTTCAGCTGCACTCGCATCTTTTGCTTTGAACCTTTCCCATGCATTGTGTTGAAGCACTTGATCTGCACGATGTCTTGTATTCAAATCGCCGCTATTGTTATAGCTAATGTCGTGAGTTTTACAGTGAGCATCTATAGGATTAATACCCTTATCGCCTTGCGCTAACCGCTTTGCAAGCTTTGTTCCAGGTCCGCAATATTGATAGCCAGGAATATGTAGTTCTATAGGTAGTTTATTGATAAGAGTATTTATCAGACCGCTACCGCCACATCTACTTCTCTTTCCAACCACCTTCTTATTCTTCTTCTTCTTATTTTTCGTTGATACACGGCTTTTTCTAGCTTGCATTAGATTATTATTATTATTATTATTAATTGAAAGTTTATCTTTCCACACCGTCCTCACCAGCATGACTATCACTTTATTTATACATATGCTTGTATTTATATTACTCAAGATCGGGAGAGAAAGAAAGAATACATATTTAAGAAATCGTATATGTATATATTTTACATATTTTATACAAAGTTACTATCAGATCTGTGATGTAAAAGTTTCATTAAACATAATAGATTATGTGGATTTATATTATTCACGTATTTCAATCAATTATTGAAAACATCAAGTATTACAGTTACATTTACGATAAATTTGCATGCAAGCAATACAAATAAAAAGGAATATCCAATTTTGTCTTTAGTTAAAAGTGAATGCTGCAATATACAATTCTTGATTATCTCGAATCGGGGGAAAAACGATTACTATAAAAGCGAATCAATATGAAATTAAACATGCACGTGTTCTATTATCTAAAACTAATTTAATTTCAATATAGAAAATCTGGTCGAAAAGACCTGCGTCTATACTATAATACAATACAAATACAATTTCATACTCGAAAATTATACTCATCTTAACGATACAATCAATATTCTTTATTAACTTGAATAGGGGGACGGTTACTATAAAAGTGGTATGAATCAATATGAAATTAAGCATGCACATGTTCTATTCGCTAAAACCAATTTAATTTATAATATTGAGAATATAATTCTATATTTAATTACGTCTGCATGTTGCAATAAACAAAAGCTATTATGAATCACATATTTCTGAAAATTATATTTATCTTATAGCGATTTTACTTAAGAGGGGAAACAATAACATCGGTAGCAAGTATAAAGTAAACGTCTTCATTGTGATTAACTTTATATAACATCGCTTCACTGTCGAGTTACATTTATATAACAACGACAACAACCACACGCGGCTATAAAATGTGTGACGACCTTATTGCAAAGTTAAATCAAAACGCGTCGGGTTTGAGTTCGAATAAGGTAAAATTGACCGACCTACCTCTGAATCAAAAGTTGAAAATATTATCAATAAAATCAATTAATACTAAATTCGGCAGAACTGTTATTGCTACAATTGAGTTTGGAGAGCTATTTTTGCCAAAACGTGTATCCAATTGTTTAAGTGACGAGGATATAAAAAGTATTATATCTAGCGAACTAAATACATATATTATCTATACGGGTATGAAAAAAACCGATGGAGGATATTCAATGTCGACATTAAAATTTAGTCAAGATTAAGAGTGAAAAAGGTGGAATAATAATAATAATAATAATAATAATAATAATAATAATACAGGTGTGCGCGTATGTGTATGTGTGTGCGTGTGTAACCAAATTACATGTAAGCGAATAATAATAATAATAATAATAATAATAATAATAATAATAATAATAATAATAATAATAATAATAATAATAATAATAATAATAATAATAATAATAATAATAATAATAATAATAATAATAATAATAATATTAATAATAATAATAATAAAATGTCCTTAAACGATATAATTACAAAAATAAATAATCGTATAACATCAGAGTCAACTATAATCGATATATCATTAGAAATACTGAACAAATTTAGAACTAGTCTAAATGAAACTTTAAAATTGCGTAATATAAATAACCGCGTAAAACATGCAAAATCCTTTATTTGTCAAACACGTAAATTTAAACGGTTTTTGTTAATTTAATTAAAAGAATATATTTCCGTCAACTGGAGTTAATAGTCATTTGGAGACTGTTATAAATAATCTAAAGACTTTTGAAATTCGTTTTAAGAAGCTAATAGTAACAACGACGACGACAACCGATAAAGTTTGTGCGAAAAAACGAAATGTTAAAGTTCGTAATTTATTATCACAACGCGTATGCTGGGTCGATACAGTATCAGCATTCAAAAATCGCCTTAGAAGCGGATTAATTGTTAATATAAAACATAAAACTCTAGAAACGTTTTTAGAAGACTGTTTTAAACTATTTTACAATCGAGTTAGACGCATATCTAATAACGATAAGAAGTCTTTTAAAGTAAATTGTGTTTTAATATGCGAGTTTATAAAAAAATCTATCATCGATGGTGAAAATAGCAACAATAGCAGCAACAACAACAACAACAACAACAACAACAACAACAAAGACAGAGATGGAATAATAATCGACAACAAATACTTTAATTCAAAAAACGCTCAAATTCTACCGAGTCAATTTAAGAATAAAGAAAGGTTAAAGGAATGGTTTTCGACTAATCTCATTGCAGATATTTTAAATAAATTAGACAGTTTTCAAGAAGTTTCGTCGGGTTGGGCGTTACACAAAATCATAGCTCTTACGTTAAATATTTACATCGTAAATCGGATGTTTTGTGGTTCATCGTTCATCAAATTACCAAATGAAATAATCGCTAAAAGAGCAGTTGTTAATATACGCAACAACGATTATGGATGTTTTGGATGGAGTATTGTAGCTGCGATAACACCATCGAATGATGATGCTAAGAAAAAGAAAAATGTTAGCCGAACTACATCGTATCCGCATTATTCAACAATACTTAACTTGAAAGGTATACAATTTCCTATGACGCTTAAACAGATACCTAAGTTTGAGCAAATAAATCCATCAATTTCGGTCAATGTTTATCAGCTATCGTTAAAGAGCGGAAAGAAAAAGAATACGAAACACTACATAACAACTCCTATATATCTAACATCGACGAAGAAAGAAAAACATGCCAATCTACTTCTAATTCGAGAAAACTATCACGAAACAGACGGCGATGATGATAGTGACGACAATGATGGCGACAACGACGAGGACGACGGTGACGATGACGACGATGATGAAAACACCTCTGAAACTAGCTGTAATGATGATGGTGATTTGAAAGAGGGGCTCGAGAAAATCAATACATACAAGTATACACCACCTAAGCGACAACGGTTGCAGCAGCAGCAGCAGTATGATAATTCTAATATTAAATCTACAGGTAGGATAAATGTAAGGTATCATTTTTGTCTCATAAAAAACCTATCAAGATTGGTTAGTATGCAATTATCTAAAAATAAAAATAAAAATATATTTGCGATCGTTGTTTTACAATACTTTTATTCGAAATCATGTTTAAATCAACATTTCATAGATTGTCAAAAATTAAATATGTGTAAAGTAAAATTTCCTAGAGCGGGTAGTGTAATTAAGTTTAAGGATTTTATGAATCAAATGCCTGCACCGTTTGTTATATATGGTGATTTTGAATGTCTATTGCTAAATGCAAGTAACAATTCTCTAAATACATTGAAATATAATGGTAGCGGGTGTGCTAACAGCAACATGAACAAATATCAGTATCATAAAGCTTTCAATTCAGGTTATTTTCTACAATGTCACTTTGATCGTTCCATATCGTTTTATAAAACATACAGAGGTCTTGATTGTGAGGATTGGTTTGTGAATGAATTAATTATGTTATCTGACATGTTATTTCAAAAATATTTTCAACAAACTGTACCTATGAAGTCTATGTCTCGAGAGGAATTATTAAATTTCACATCGGCTTTCAATTGTCATATATGCGAAGAGTCGTTTAAGGACGAGATTGAGAAAGTTCGAGATCATTGTCAATTTAGCGGCCGATATCGCGGTGCTGCACATAATTTATGTAATTTAAACTTCAAATGTTCTCAGGTAATTCCAGTTGTCTTTCATTCTCTATCCAATTACGATGGACATTTATTTATTAGAAACCTCGTTAAAAAATGTAAAGGGAAGATCGATCTTCTGCCCTTGAATAAAGAACGTTATATTTCGTTTACAATCACTTTTAAAAACGGTTTAAAGTTTAGATTCATAGACTCGTTTCGATTTATGAATAGTTCGCTAGATAAGTTGGCTTCATATATGGATAAAGATCATTTTCACATCGTAAAGTCGCATTTTCGCAATTTAACCGAAACACAGTTTAATTTAATATCGAAGAAA
Source organism: Aquatica leii (assembly GCA_035610365.1). Classification (NCBI taxonomy): domain Eukaryota; kingdom Metazoa; phylum Arthropoda; class Insecta; order Coleoptera; family Lampyridae; genus Aquatica; species Aquatica leii. The sequence goes on along the minus strand of CM069435.1, from coordinate 46,402,597 downwards.
GGCATCTACCCATACGATTATACCGACAGTTATTCTAAGCTTGTATCGACGACTAAATTGCCCGCTAAAGAACATTTTTTCAATAGTTTAACTAATAAGGACATTTCCGATGAGGATTACAATCATGCTCAAACCGTTTGGAACGAGTTCAATATTAAAAATTTAGGCGAATATAGCGATCTGTATTTAAAATCTGACGTTTTAATATTAGCCGATGTTTTCGAAAACTTTAGAAACAGCTGTATGACTACATACAAGCTGGATCCTGTAAATTTTTTCTCGTTGCCCGGTTTCACATGGTCCGCAATGTTAAAGTACACTAAGGTTGAATTGGAGCTTATATCCGACATCGACATACTAATGTTTGTAGAGCGTGGAATTCGAGGCGGGTTATCGCAATGCTCGATAAAATATAGTAAAGCCAACAACAAGTACTTGAACGATCGTTATAATCCAAACGAGTCTGAAAATTATCTAATTTACCTAGACATAAATAATTTATATGGTCTCGCCATGTCACAATACCTGCCCTACGGCGGGTTTAAATGGTTAAACGTAACAACCGAAATAACAAACTTTATCTTACATAACGTTAAAAGCGATTCGGATCGGGGTTATTTGCTTGAAGTTGACTTGGAATATCCTAGAAATATTCACGATCTGTATAATCATTTACCTCTTTGCGCCGAACATAAATGTCCTCCAGGGAGTAAACAAAAGAAGCTATTAGCGACACTAGAATCAAAATCGCGTTATGTCATTCACTATCGCAATTTGCAGCAATGCGTCAAATTAGGAATGTTATTGCGTAAAGTACATCGTATATTGGAATTTAAACAGAGTGCTTGGTTGAAAAACTACATAGACTTGAATACGCGTCTGAGAACTCAAGCAACTAACGAATTTGAACGAAATCAATATAAGCTAATAAATAATGCTGTTTTCGGTAAAACAATGGAAAATATTCGAAAGCATAGAGTGGTAAAGTTTGTTAAACGGTGGCATGGTCGTTATTGTGCCGAACATTATATTTCACAACCCAATTTCCATAGTAGCGTAATATTTAATAATAATACGGTCGCAATTGAAATGAATAAAACGGAAATTTTATTCAATAAACCTATATATGTCGGGATGTGCATATTAGACGTTTCAAAGATTTTTTTATACCGATTCCATTACGATTATATGCTTCAAAAGTTTGGTCATCAAAACTGTCATCTTTTATACACCGATACGGATAGTTTAATTTATAACATACAACATAATGATATTTATGAAACTATAAAACGAGATTCACACATGTTCGACACCAGCGGGTACGCTGAAGATAATATTTTCGGGATATCGCGATTGAATAAAAAGGTATTAGGAATGATGAAAGACGAATGCAACGGCGGCATTTTATATGAATTTGTAGGTCTAAAATCAAAACTGTATAGTTTTAAAGTACAAAACCCTAATGATATTAATAATACTAACACAACCAACTCACAATCTGACTCTGCAATTGTTATTAAGAAGGCTAAAGGAGTTTTGGATAGCGTTGTACGTAATACAATTTCGTTTGACGACTATTTAAAATGTATAAGAGAAAATGTTACATTGCTGCGAGAACAACGAATGATTAGATCCTCTACACCCGACATTTTACAATTAAACAAAACAGAGTTGCTTTAGCCGCGAATGATGATAAACGGTGCATTCAGCCTGATGGAATTCATACACTAGCATGGGGCCATTACTTGCTATCCGATTGTTAATTAGAATAAGAATGTGGTTTTAGTATAATCATTACTATTATTATTATTATTATTATAATTTCAAGTTTTTCTTCTTCGTCTATTTTTAACATATATTTTGTGTGAATTTTAGTAGTAGTAGTAGTTGTAGTAGTAGTAGTAGTAGCGGGCGCACACACTGTAGATATATATTAATAATAATAAATGCAAATAATAAAATTGAGTTTTTATTTCTTAATACCTATCCCATTAGGTGGTGAGGATGATGATGATGATGATGACGATGATGATAAAGTATTTACCTTATCGCTGTTCACTCCGCTCACAGTTGAGTTGTATACAGACGGTTAAGCAATTGCGCAAGCTTTATTGCACCTCTCTACATACACGCACTTCTACATATTAGTCTGAGTCTATCTATGACGGTGTCGTCATCATCATCATCATTATCATCGCTGTCGAGTTAAAAGAACAAGAATGAGTGAAAATAAATTACAACACGATATACACATGTTTCTAGAACGATCGAAGCGTAGAAGTGTACCATTACATTTGAATTCGATGCCGACATTATTTGAAGATTGTGATGATGACAACAAAAGTGTTGAAATTTCGAGATCTCAATCGTCCGATTCGGGGTGGTCAACGTTAACTACAACGTGTAATCAAATCGAAGAAGAAGAAGAAGTTCGACTTACTCGTCATTATAATGCATCCATCGAACCTCTTGTAAACTCGACCAGCTACAAAATTGATTATGAAGGTAGTAAATATATTGAAATCGGATACAGCACCTATCTAGATTTGAAACCTGTAATAAGAGTTTGGAGTAAACTAGACAGGTGTAATAATAATGTTTCTTACGGTGCTGGTAGTGGCGACTGTGGTGGTGGTTATGATAAGGAAAATGTATTATTCACGGTCGAAGAATGGATTACATTTATAAAACTTCGATCGTATATAATGAACGATTTCTATTATCGCAATTCTACAACAACAACGAGGACGACGACTTATAATGAAAGCATCACAAAAACCGACGATATCTCTCGCGATTTGAAAATACATTACAATCGCGTGTTTATTCGTAAAGATGGAATGGATAACATCGACGATGAGGATGATGATAAAAACTTTTCGAAAACAGTTACCATAACACGCGATTTTCAATCATGTACTTTCGACAAGTATGAAATGGACAGCTTCTTCAATTTAAGCGACATTGTCAACTATCGTCTAGAATTAATGTGTTCGTATAAATTAAAAGAGTTTTACGATTGTATTATTCATCATGTGACGGCTACGGCTGCGATTATGCGTAAAAGTGAATCTAACAACGATGGCGGCGGCGGCGACGGCGATTGTGCTTTGCAACCGTATAATTTGTTTGAAAAAATTTTGAATTACGAGAATAATATAAATTCGCATAATGTATTATGTTTAATGGAACTTTTACATCACAGACCTGGTTATGTTATCTGTTGTATTGATAATTCAAGTAGTAGTAGTAGTAATAGTCTTAATGGTAACTTTGTATCAAATATGTAAAATATATACGATTTCTTAAATATTTATTCTTTCTCTTGATCCTAGGTAATAATCCGCATGTGAGTATGACTCATAAGGGGACAAAGATAATCACCCTATCCGCATGTGACAATGAGTCATAAGGGTGAACCAACAGATCAATACCCGCCATGCACCGATGAGTCATAAGCGCTAAATGCAAATATTTAATTAATTTCATTCGAATGCAGGGAGGGCTGCGGGAAAAGATAATCCACATGCGAGTATGACTCATAAGGGGGAAAAGATAATCACCCTATCCGCATGTGACAATGAGTCATAAGGCTGAACCAACAGATCAATACCCGACACGATGAGTCATAAGCAAGGGTGAACCAACAGATCAATACCCGACACGATGAGTCATAAGCAAGGGTCAACCAACAGATCAATACCCGACACGATGAGTCATAAGCAAGGGTCAACCAACAGATCAATACCCGACACGATGAGTCATACGCGATAAATGCAAATATTGCAACTAATTAATTACCTACAATCACACAAATTTGAATAACCACAATTATGCTAATTAAACAGACACAAAAACCATGTGTCTCAAAATCCTCATAGGATTTTCACGGGCGTCCTAGAATCGGCGTCCTAGAATCGGCGTCCTAGAATCCCCCTTGATTTTTCACGGGCGTCCTAGAAACCCCATAGCATTTTCACGTGTGTCCTAGAAACCCCATTGCTCTTTACTACTGTGGTTATAGTCACTGGAAACCCTGAAAATGTAAATTTGATAGTTTGATCATTTTCTCATGGATTTCATCAGAGTTTGGGTAATAGAAATAGGAAAATTGCTCGGTTAGTCTCTTTCTGATAAAAAATAATGATTGAAATCAGTCAACGTCGTAAAGAATGATCGCTGAACATAGCATACATTTTAAAAAATATTCCAACTAATGAAGAACCGCCTCCTTTTTTTAAAGTCGGTTGAAAAATAAGTTGGTGTGTGGATGTAATACTATAAAATCCTTGTTTTGTTTACCATCTTTATTGTATTATTCCGATGAAGTCAATAAAATTTCAAAACATTCTGTTAAATTACCTACATAATGCTATAATGATATCTAAAAACGTTCACATAGACTACAAGCATTGAAAAAAATGTAACCTACCTTAAGCCCGCTCTCACGAGCCGCCACTGTATTATTCATTAGAAAAGTCATTCTGTTGTTAGTGTAAGTTAGATTTTCCGAGGCGGTGAATCTTTTTAGTCTACCACCACCGCTAACATTTAGTTTATGCTTCTCTCCGGGGTAGGTTTATTTGGCCTGATTTTTGCTTTCATTATTTTTATTGACAATAAATTATTGTTTTTAAAAATCTATGTATTATTTTAAGTATTTGCTCACATTTATAAAATTTAACACAAAATAATAAATAAAATAAATAACGATATACACGCCTTGTTAAATTCGGTTCATTTACGAAAAAGTTCTAATGAAAAATCAAAATAAAAAATTTTTATTTTTTCGAATTTACCAAAAACTTTTTAGTATCACTAGAAATTTTCTTACTCTTACAGTTCGCCAGGAATTAACGGTGGTTGTAAGAATGGTTTTAACTTTGCAATAAAAGTAGTTTTATATAGTTTGTCATTGTTCTCCGCCAACTCATTTTGACAAAATGCCAGTTTTTTTAATAAAAGCTTTAAACGATTCAGAGGTAGATATTTTTATATAGATTAAATAATTCTTTTAATAATAGAAGAAAATCCAAAAAAGTTTTTTACAATTGCTGTTTTGCTATTTCTGGTTATTGATATTAAAACTGTAATCACAATACTTGATCAGTACGTATAAAAAAAAACAAAACACTTAAGCATTGATCAACTCGCCGTATAAGAATCATCAAATGAAAATATGGTAAGCAGTCAGTATAATTTTGAAAAACACCATCAAAGAAACTAAGTACAATTGTTTCGTCCCACTAATGTGTTATCACTACTATTACTGAGAACCACTTCAGTGATATCACATAATAACAAACATAAGGGATACTTACTGTCGGCACCTTTGATATTCCAGTTCAAGCACTGAGTGAGCTTGTCAATTTGAAAGCAGTGCTGTAGCGCCAAATTTAATTTTATTTAGTAAAATGCATTTTTTTAGACAATAAATCGATTATTTTAATTGTTACTTCAATATAGTTTAATCTATTTAAACTGGCGACATTTGGAAAGTAATTCAAATGATTTTATTATGTTAATTATTGTTTGTTATGCATTTAAAAAAATTCTGACGATTTACAACAATATGATAAATTATCAAAAATAAGTCAGCGGAATGCTGCGACGCAATTAAAAATTAACTATGTACTAATAATTAGAATAATCAAAAACAGTTTTGCACATTTATAGCTTCGTTTTGCAGCTTGCGTACGTATTTTGACATAACATTACTTCATGCAGTTCTTAAACTATCCACTTAATTTAACTTTGTCTTATGTGATAACATTATTTTGCAATTATTTTTGTTTTTGATGTGTGCAAATTACTGAGAAGGAATGTGTAGTTCTTAGAACTAAATTGAACATTATAACATTGCTTTTTTATTCCTTTTTATTAACGGCGTCAACAAACTTAGGCCTATTTAATGCAACAGGTTCGTAATTTTTGATTTATTTGGCTCAAAATTATTATTTTTTTAAAATATTTTATTAGAACTTTTATTTTGACATTTTTTGCTTGTATTGATGCTATAATTTCACTTTCTAGATTAATCAGGTACAAGTTATATGTATTTACTCCTTTATAACCAATAAACAAATTTTTATTTAAATATTGAATTAAATTGAATTGACTTGCAAAAATGTGATTTTTAATTAAAAAAATATTAAGGATCTACAAACCTGAGTTTAATAAGTGTTTGAAAATACAATGCTACAAATTTGCACACATCAAATTTAATAAATAAATTCGGGCTCAAAAATGCAAGTAAATAGAATTGTTAAGTAACATTTACTATATATAATTTTTTTATGATGAACTTTTTTTTACTTATAAATAAAATTAATTTTCTTTTACTTGTTCAGTATTAATTACATGTTATTGGTTTTGTATTTTTTTTTTTTTTGAAAATATATGCAAAATATGTAATGTAAATTTAAAATAATTTAACCCTATAGATAAATGCCTGTGATCTGAAATCTTTTTACTGTTTGTTCTGCGGCTACTGTTGTAAGCTTTCTTACATACTCCGGCATTGTCAGGCAATTATTTTCTGATGATTTCCAGATATCATAACGTGTTCATACTTTTGATTACAAGCAGTTTTTAGCGGCTCATAAAATCAAACGTCCAACGTATGCAAACGGTGTGACGTTCATGTGCAAGTTCTAATTACAATGCTATTTGTCTTGCAAAATTTTTTTTAAAAACAAATGCCTGCTAGAAGTGTCGATGACGAATATAAAAGATCTTGACATCTACCGTACATTTAACATAGGCATTCACCGAATCATTACTTGATATTTTCTATATTGCATTTGTAGGTCCGTTTTGGTTAACTCATTTTAGATCTTTTCAAAAAAAAACACATGAGATGAAGTCATCAAAAATACTTTTGTCAGTTCTCTTCTTTTGACACACGCGTTCCAAAATGATAATGGTGATGGATGTGTACTTTGAACTGCATTATTTTCATATCTTGGCTATTGGCGGCTTTGAAAACCAAACTTATTTTGTGTTTTTGTGCAAATTTCTGGAGATATTCTTATTTAAATGTTTTGTTACGGTAAAACGTAAACTTGCACTAGGCTGATATGCAATCACTTACCAGTAACCTAATCACCTCAAGGAAAGACACGGCAATTCAACACTTCGCAGAGTAGGTAGCGGGTAACTAACAAGATTAAGCCTGGTTTTCAAATATGATTTAATTAAAAAGAGCGCCAAAACGGGGAGAAATATAAACTACAGATTCCCGTTTTCACCTGACAACGCTCAAGGTAGATAAATCGAATAACACAAGTCTAACAACGTTTATGTTTATTGCAACTGCAACATAAAAAGAATAAGAGAACCATCAGAATAAGAAATATATAACACTAATGGTTTGCAAATAATATCACAATGAAGTTAGTATTAGCATACTCTTAAATTAGGCAACTTTTCGCACACATAATTAGGCAATGGTTTAACGTTGCATTTATTGAGAAACAAAGCACGTTAAATAAGTACAAAAAGGTTTCATACGTTAATCGTGAACAGGCGTATATGTCTATTCGTAATTAAATATAAAAAGCACTTACTCAGCGTTCCTAATATGCGATTAACTAATAGCATCTCCAAATCTTTAACATTACTTAAAATTAAACCGATACATATACAATCATGTTATCACAAATAGCCTGCTAAAATTTTAATACGATGATTTAAAACTAAGGTGCGCGAAGCTTTCAGATGTTGTTTCAGTTATATTAACAGGTGTGTCACCAATTCTTTGTAGTTATTTGCGTTAGCAAAGGTTATATAAACGTTGGCTTCAATTTGCCCATCTAACGTAAGTTATTAGCTAACATGATTGACATCTAACTAACATGGTTTAATTTTTCTATCCATGTATGTCTTATTTGTAGAATCCAAAGAGGAAGTGATTAGCCACTCATTAATATGTTCTGAAGTAACAAACACGTGCGATGGATCAAACTTGCTATGATAATAAAAGAAAAAGTAAATCGCACCGTAAAATGGAAATGCATTCTTACCCAACGAATCTTTTACATGTGACACAGCAAAATTGAAATTGATTTATACATTAATAGCTTGGATGTTTTAAGATACTTAAATTTTAGATATCATTGGGTATAGCGTTCGCATACGTGCTGTTTCTTTAACGTTAAAAACGGAAAATGATAATCATTAACGTCCAGCTCATAGATGACAATTAAGACTAGGCAAAATTGATACAGCGCGAGAAACTATACCAAGGTTTTTTAGTATATGTTTGTTTTCAAAGCTTTTCTACCTTACTTATGTTGTTATTGTTTGTTTTGTTTTTTGAAATTTTATAATAACGGTAATCTTTGCCAATTTACGTTTTGGCAATAACTATTTTATGGCAATCTTCTACAGTAAAATTGTTTAGCTTACATGCACTTTTAATTTGATTGAGAGAAGTATATATTCAATCTAAGTTAATTTACCAAAACAAATTTTAATAAACACTCAGTGCTAATGAGTTCTATGACTTTTTGTCACATTGGGTATCAGTTCTGAATTCCATAACGAGTAACAACTAATAGGTCAATTCGAATCGTAGTTATTCTTATACGATAGAAATTAAACATGTTACTACCCATGGGCAAATGGTATTGTCAAACACATTTAATGTCGATTTAAAGCAGCAAAATCCTGCCACAATCACTCTAATTGGACAGATGTACTTCTATTAGTTTTTCTCGGAATTGCAGCGCTTGCAAAGGAAGACCGAAAAACGATATCAGCCAAGCTTGTATATGGTAACTTACAGAATTATTCGTTCCAGGTCCTCAACAACATATGTATGATATATATAGTCAATCTTGTTATTTCTTTTTCATTTTTTTTACAATAACGTATTTTAAGCGAATTCATTGCCGTTTTTAGTTATTTTTTCTTGTTCTTGTTTTATTTTCCAAATTGTTCTTCTAATTTAGGTGTTTTTTTTGTTTCACTTGTATTATAGATGGTAAAGATCAGTCTCTTTGTGATACAAACCTTATTTGCAGGCTCACTTTATCGATAGCGTTACTAGTTTTGTTGACTCTAATTATTTTATTTTTATACTTTTTTGTACGAGAGCGAGATGATACTTAGGTAACCTCTACATAGACCTTCATCTTTTAGTGGGTTACGTTAAAAATTAATCTTGTGTTTGGTTGTGAGCTGTTTTAAATTTGTATTAAAATGGATGACGCGTCGTCATTAAATTCTTTCAAACGCAATCGTACGCGTGTCCAAAATGAATACCGGTCAGGACGTTTTAAAATTCACTACTCCAGGAATGGTCACTAAAATACAAGATATAGTGATGAGAGACAAGCGGGTCAAATTAAATAAACTAGTCAATACCCTGTGGGCATTTCAAAAGAGCGGGTGTGCTACCTAAAAACTAAGAATGAAAAAATTGTCGGCAAGGTGGGTGCCGCTATTACTCACAATAGAGCAGACAGGTGCGTGAGTGCAACTGCCACATCTAATTTTACGCGACGATTTATTACCACCGACAAAACGTGAGTTCATTACTATACCCCAGAAATAAAACTCCAATCTAAGCAATGAAAGGGACTTATTTTTTTAGCACCAAAAATGCCGTCTTTGCAAAGTCAGTTGGTAAGATCATGGCGTCAGTTTTTAAGAACGCAGAAGGAATTGTGATGATTGGTTACCCTCCAAAGAGACAAACGATAAACGGGGAGTATTATGCTAACTTTTTGGATGAGTTGCATTAAAATATGCGAGAAAAAAGAATATATTTTATCATGATAACGCACATTTTCATACCAGTGCTGGACTAGAAAACTATACTTTTTGCGATGCTATAAGAAATCGAAAAATTTGTTACATAAATTTACCCGTAACTTAGTGTAGTCGGCAACTCAGAACACTTCGGCGAGAGGATTGCAGGTGATAGGCGGTGTGCTGATCATAAAGTAATTAAAAAAGCTCCAAAACGGTAGGAAAACTACAGATCTCGTCAAACACTGAAAGAAAACAAATGATAAAACACAGGTTGTAACAACGAATACATTTATTCTATCAAAAAAAGAAAAAGGTTAAAAATTAAAGCGATGTAGAACTACGATGCTATCAATTTAAAGTTCGTCAATAAATATCATAGACAATAATGCTAATGCAGGCCTCTGAGAGTAAGCAATACTTCGTAGATATAATAATTATCGCTTTACAATTTAAAAGTATATATTAATAGGTAAGCGAAGAGTAAAAACTTGAATCAATGCGAATCTAGTGATTTTGCAATCAGAAGCAGAATGCACTTATAATAAATTTAAACCGTAATCGTACAAACCAAGTTCGCATGCATGCAATCGTGATAACATCTGCATCTACGTCGTACGTAATTTACGTTCGACACCAACACAAGCTAATAGAGAATAAAAACAGGTCTTGCTTTCGTTTGTTCAGACATATGCTATTAGCTAATGGCATATCCGCAACGTCTTTTAAAATTGCTAAAATTTTAAGTAAAGAAATAATTAGATATAAGATCATATCATAAATAAGCTCATAAATTAATCAATGAAGGTTGTAAACTGAATTTGTCAAGCTTCCAAATGACTTTCAGGGATGTAGGGAAGTCTTGAATATTGTTGTACAGTAGCGCCCGATGTTGATTAAGAACCAATGCTAGTAGGTGGTTAATTTTTTCGATAGATGAGGTTACAATTGTTATTGAATAAGATATTTCTAGAAAAGTTGTTATTGATAAACATTGATGATAATTTATGAAGATTCTTCTGTTGTAGGCTGACGTGAAACAACCTTAAGATTCTGTTTTTCATACCTTTAAGTGTATTCATCCTGTGTAGTAGAATGTGGTTTGATTTGAAATTGATGTAACGTCTGGAATGGGTGGACTTAGTGTACCAATTGATAATAATTTTATTGTCCAATATTTTGATTACTTTAGTGTCGAGGAAAGACACTCATTTATCCACTTCTTTTTCGACAGTAAATTGAAGTTTGTTGTGAATTGAATTGAAAGGAATTAGCGTGTTGTTGACTTGATTATTATATTATTATTATGTTTATTAGTTAAAAAACTTTTATATTCTAAGCAAAATTAAGGGGGCAACATTATTGAAATGTTAGTGTTAAGATTATCTAGTTTTTTACGATTAACTGTTAGATCTGATATAGTAATGTCAATCTCCAAATTTGAACTTTTTGCTACCAACCTTTGATTTCGACGTTGGATCTTATGGTTAAAACGTGTGTTACTCGTGTTCACTAGGGACATCAATTTCTTGTTATTATTTCCAATATGATTCGGGCATAATCCATTACTACGACATCTTAGTAGTAAGTTCGACATGTACAATTCCAAAAGGACAAAATACGTGGTGTGAAAATAAAAGTTAATTCTTATCCCAGCAAACATTTCACAAGTAACACATACAAAACGTACTCTAAGCACCCATTTATTACGTGGATGATATGCGAATATTCAAAAAATGGTCTCACTAAGTGTAACGTTAGATTTTTATGTTCAGTCCTTCTTGCATCGAGAGTGGAAATGCCATTTTTGTTATTTTCGCATATGTTAAAAAAAGAAAACGGCAGTTAATGTTCTGGATGTAAAAAGGGCGTTCCGGGACAAAATTCATACAGTACGCAACCTATATCAAAATATATTTTTAACATAAACTCAAATAGATTAAATCGTTATTTATATTTAACCGCTTGGAACATTTAAAAATAAAAAACGTAAAAGTATACTTAAAACATAAAAAAATCGTTATAGAACTCCAAACTATTATTATTCGTCTCAAAAAATAGATATTTTTTATAGTAATGAATTCAATAACAACTCCGTATTTTGTTGTTTTAGAAATAGTGAGGAAATCAATATTATGGATCACAGCGTGTAACTCTTAAATTATGCTTCTACATTTTGCTAGCTTTTCAATAAAAGTTTTATCTATTAGTCCAAAAACAAGTTTTTTTTAACATAATTGTTCTACAACTTGATTTATAATTTGCAGTTCTGTCGGTATCTACAATTATTTGCCAACAACTTATGGCAAATATAAGTTGTATTTTCAATTCGTTATAATTTTAGTACGATTAAAACTTTTCCATTGACGGAAGAATCTGTTTACATAAATACGTTGTTGTTCATTTATTTTGAAAGGGTATTTTTAATATTTTTCGATGAATTTTATAAATAAGGATAATGATAAAATTTGAACTCGAGTAAAAAGATTTACGATTTTTTTATTATAGATGACTGACCCTGAACTGAAATTTTAATTCTTTAGTTTGTGTTTATTTTTAAATGTTGTTCTTTTTTGTTAGAAAGTAAAATATTCTATTCGAATTTCATTTTTGGCGAGTACTTTGGATTCATGACAGATTGGTGAAAGGTTTACCTTTTTTACGCTATATTCTGAAACTTGACGTATTTAGTTAAAAAAATTATTTTTCAACAGATGTTTATTATTGTTTATTATCTAAGTGTAGTTTTAGATTTTTTTATTTAGTTTGATTTTTTTCAAATGTTGAAAGCTGTGTTTTTGGAAATTGCGTTGTTCAAATAAAACGAAACATAGGTTTCGCCTTTTCTTTTAAGTTTTTGTCTTTTTTTTTAATTTTTAAGTTAACTATATTATATAAAAATATTTTTCATTGTATTCAATGTACAAAAAAAATAATACGTGTTGAAGAGTGACTTACCACACAGTTTTTACAAGTTTTGAAACTGTAAAGTTGCCTCTAAAGCAGTTACAAAATTTTTAATTTTTATCTAAAGTACAAGGTCAAGGTAAGCTATTATAAAAAAATATTGGTACAATACAAAGCATGTACGGAAAAAGTAGTTGATAAACTTCTTAATCTTTAGTTTGTAGAGCCAGGCAATAAATAATTGTACATCTACCCACACTAACATACGTTCTGACTTACAACAAAAGCTCTATTTTAATAATAATTTTGGTAAAAATTAGATTCAAGGTTATCTATTAAGTAACTTCATAAATTTTACAACGCTGTTGTGACGCCAATCACATAAAAATTTCAAAACTAAAAAAAAACTTGATGACATCACTTAAAGATTTTTGTTTATATGCCAAAAACTTAACAAAAAAAATCAAAATAATTTATAGTATTAAACCTACAAACGCAATTACGTAAGGTAGTTTAGTTTATTCTTTTCTAAAACACACGTGATGTAAATCACAAATTGATTTTCTTTAAATAAAAGTTGCGTTGCAATAAATACACCTGACCCGCAATCTGTAAAATGTTACTGTACAATATGTGTTGTACGTATTTTTTTTAATGTTGTATATTAAGAGACGGTTATTTAAAATTTGGCATCGAAACCAAGGCGCAGTGGACCATCGAAAGGTTTCTCGAGATGGTGACGTCAAAAAATTGTACCTAGTCTCGTTTTCTGACTTAAATTGTTTATCATTCTATTTTGAACAATAGCACGAATCTAATTTTTTTCTACTTATAATAATAGACTTGAGTACTCCCGGGATTTATACATGAGGAACACGTTTTCGCGATTATAACTTGACGTTTATAGTTGATAAGATTTCTCTTTTTATTTAGAAGAAGTGGCCGTTTCAAAATTCTTCTAATTATTATCACTACAATGAATTTTTAAGTTGATACAATTTTAACATTTTATAAATTAAAAATGCACTTTTAAGGAAGTGTTAAAAATAGCAGCTTTTGGGACTTTGACTTGGATATTTTTAATCATCGCGATTTAAACTTTTCAACGCTTTCTTTAAGAACATTTTTTAAAGTAGAAATACCGCGAAATCGCATGTCGTGTTTTAAATTTTTACGTATAAATAGAAGCAATTGTGCTATAATTACTTTTGAAGTATTTTTAAATTAAGTTTCTTTTATTCGTGTGTTAAAAATAAACAGTAATCTATATAGACTTTTTATTATTATAAAATAAATTAATTTTGATGTACAAAAAATAGTTGTGTATTCCGTTATGTTTTAAGTATTTAACAAGTATCTATTTAAAACCATACCATGTAGTTTTTTATTATTATAAGAATTGTTTTTCTGTTGAGAAAAACGTTGATTTCATTTACTGATGCACTTTTCAGTTTTCAGCAACCTCGTTTTATTATCTTCTTTTTGTTCATGCATTCTTGCAGTTTGCTTATATTTTTTACTAACAAAAACATCACTTTAAAATAAACATTTTCTTAAAGAAGCACATTACATTGCAATATGACGATAAAATTAGTCAGAACAGTAGAAACAAGTTTTATAGTATAGTGTAGGTCCTGGTTAAAACAAATTTTCCAAAGCAGACGTTTATTTTTCGTATGGCGTATAGTTAGGTTAATCCTAAATCCCATACGTCAAAATTATGACGTCACATTTATATTTAACAGTTGATATTCATAGGTGTCTAATTTTGTTTAACCATTGTTAGAATATTCATTCTATCACTTGTTATAGAAAGAAAATGTATGTAAAGTATAGAAGACGAAAGTGTTTTAGAGTGAATATTCTAATACGAGTAAGAATGTTTACGTTTTGTTATTAAAAATGTTTTTAGAAGATTTTCATTCAGCAATAGTCGTGGAGAATAGTAATTTACGCAACAAGCGTTGAAAGTATTGCATAGCATAACCAACAATAATGCAAACGGAGGCCGCACGGCCGACCGTTTTATGTGAGTAAAATATACCATGAAATTTTCGACGAAAAAAAAAACTCTAGAAATATAACATTGGTACTACATTTATTACTAAATCTGTCAAGTTTGACATTAGTTTTAACATTGTTTCTTTGAATTTTAACTGAATTTCAAGGTTTTTTAAAATGCATTTTTCACTTGTCGCATACTGGTTCTAATAGGTATAATAATTGATTTTCAACACTTAGTTTTATGTGGATTTCTAGTATTCATTAAGCCACACTCGAGCTTTTTTCGCCTATTACGTAACTATACTAACGAACGAATATTGACGTTTGCAATGTTGGCAGCACAAAATATTTATTTATTTAATGAGTTTCTGTATAAATAGGGCGTTTTTTTTCACGAGTGAGCATTTTTAAACGTTAAATAATCAACAGTAATTACATAAGTGGTGCTAATTTTTTTCACAATTTTAACTAGATTCACGAATCTTTCTTGCTATAGAAATGTTAGGAGTGGACGAAGCCGCTTGTTTTGTCCATTTTCCTATTTTGTTTTGTCCTACCGGGAGATTTACCACTCCTTACATAAAGATTCCTCCTGTAGATTAGGTGAAAAAAATGAACGATAAGTTTGAATATTTTACCTTTTTTTGAGATTTGACATAATTGCTTAAAAAGGCGTACGGACATTTTCCAGTACTACTTTTATTTGTTGTTAACTTTTATATTTGCTTGTGGAATATGTTGTGTCGCATGTCCTTTTCGTTTTCTAGCGGCTTGCTGAGTTTTATTGAATGATCCACTAGGACACTCGACTTTTCTGGGCTCAACACATTTCCCTTCCTTTAACAAACTTTCTGCTACCTGGGATTTGAATTCGTATAGCGTCAGTTCATTCTTTGGCGGTACCCCAAACTTTTTACAATCTCTTCTATATAAAAGCCAACAATTGGCAAGAGTCATATCCAGAAGTGAAAAAAAAACAGGCGATGGTAATATTTTTTTGATCTAAATGTAATTCGGTACAGACCGATCAGAGAATTCATTAGGTACACCTTTCCCCTAAACTTATTGTAGGCAGTCACAACAGCAGGACATTGAATATTGATGTGCTCTTTATCGGGTTTGTTTCATTGACAAATCTGGCACAATGGTCGAGCGGAAGTAAAATTGATGAAAAATACTACTGAACGGTTATCAAACCATTTGACGATACGTTGATTTCATTTCAATTTCTTGGAATGAACCACGACTTTGTAACTTCATGGCTCTATCTGACACTAAGGAACAGTTAGGTAAACGATTACTACGTACAGGCCTTAAGGTATAATAATAATCCCTCTTGGATAGTTCGCTCAACAATTTTATTGACGTAAACCAATTGTCTAAAAACAGTCGATTATTTACGGTATTAACAGAGCAACATAAAGTCAAACGATATTTCTTAAAGATACATTTGGAATCGTATACCGCTTAGCTCGACACGGCTAGTACGTGTATTTTGTATCTCCACTTATGGGGACTTTTGGTATCTCCTGTTGTAAGGGACCGTTTGTTTATCTACTATTCGACTGTTGTCGTTGCAGTGCAGGTTACTCTTTTCATTTTCCACCTATCTAGACTAAGTATAAAAGTGACATCATTAATGGTCAAATGGCAATTCCAGTACAACCGGGTAGTTTCAAATGTGACATGAAGGAAACCGTCCCTGGAAACTGTTCTAATTCTTTTGGTGTCAAATTGAGTCGCTTATTTAGATTATTTTGAACACTATATTTCGTTTCGTTAGTTACGAGCTCTATCAACCCATTATCAAAAAACTCTCGAAAATATTCAATTGGCTCACGAATAAATCTGGCGCCTGGGAGAGCTTTATTTCAATATGGGATATCCTTAACAGTGTTCTCCTTGTTAATTAATTGGTTTCCTGGTGTAACGTTTTATTTTGTAGAAACGTTCATTCTTGATGGTTTACTTTGTAAATGCCAAAATAAACGATTTCATTACATAACAAAAATAGCGCCAACAACGAACTCACGGTATCTGTTACGCTTGCAAAACACCAACACACATGTTCCCCTCGAAAGATCAAGCAGGCGACTGATACGCGTCACGTACTTTGTCAACAAATTGTTTGAGTAGGAATTTTGCATACTTTAAATCCGAAAACGCCATCTATTTTCCATAATTGGAAAAATGACGAGAAGGGGCAGCCGAACAGGTATCCGCATTGTAACAAAATTTTACAAAAATTGCCGCATGATGGCACTGATTTAATTGAGCTTTCGTCACACGTCACAGTACAGCCTTCAGAGCCTGAAGTTAAAAAAATTAAAAAGGTTTATTCCAAGCTCTTAAAACGTGCACTGCGACGTGTGACGAAAACTCAGCTTGTGTGATAACAACAACCCGAGAATTATCTAGAATAAGAAATTACAATAAAAATGCAAACCTAAATCTTACTGCAAAATAATGTTATCACATAAGACGTAGTTAAATTAACTTAAGAACTGCACATTCTATCTAAGTACAAAAAAATACAAAGTAACTCGACGATAACGTATTTAAAGATGTTTAAATAAGGTAATGTTACGTAGGTCAGTCGAAATACATACGCTGCAAAAATAAAGCTAAATTTGCAAAATTGTTTTTTATTATTGTAATTATTGGTACATAGTTAATTTTTATTTGGGAAGCAGCTTATCACATTGTTATACAATTTTTAAGTTAAGATCTCGCCTCTTTATTGCGTTAGCGATTGCAAAACGTTAAAACAAAATTGATTCAATCAACTAAACTAAGTAAGTGACTGAGTTGACGCTCGGAGAATGCTAATTTTAGACAGCACATAGTTGCCACATCGACGATAATTGATAATCAGACTTGAAACCATATTTACTTACAAAAAAAAAGATTTAGAAATGTTCATATGCACCAAATAAACTTCGATTAGAAAATGCATGCAAAATAGGTTATTGTTCATGTATAGAAACAAGTCTGGGAAGTAAATTGACTAAAAACCAAAATGATGACTACTATAAACGACGTTTTCTCTATGTAGTAGATACGCCCGGTCCGTTTTTAATAAAGTGATAACATTACCCAACTCATAACAATATCCATGATTCCAATATGCGGCGTGCACCGTATTTGTAACAGCAACGCTTGCAAAGTAATATATGATAATATCTTAACACTAACAATGTTACGAATGACGTATTTTTGTAGTAGCTATTTATGTACGTAAGTTTATGTATGTATATCGTATACTTTTTAAGTTTTGTCTATTCTATTAATAAGCAGTGGGTTTAAACCATATTGAATTTAATAATGATAGAAGGGTTAGTGTTTTTTTAATAAACTAAATTTTGCCTGCCTGCCGCTCTTCAGCGGTGCCGCCGGAGTGCCGTGCACCTGATGCGCCTCCGCTTGGATAAGCCCTGAGTGGATATTCCAAAAAGTGGTAGTAGTAGAACTACAAATGATGGCAAATACGCTTTGGAAACTGCCAAGTTATATGTTAACACATACATTTACCTTTAATACTACATGTCTGTGTCAGTACACAAAATCCATTGGCATGGTTCCATAATAATCAAGAACGCAATTTTGCCAATTGAACAATTATTTGAGGAAGCACAGGAATCGCGCGATGAGGATTTAAATAATTTTATAGAGAAGCACACCCGCAATTTTTTAAGGGTTATTGCCAAACAAGACTTATTGAAGCAATTAGTAATTATGTCAGATCGTATAATTTCCTCATTGCGTCAGCTACCCCCCAAAAAAGGTCCATTATATGTTTAGATGTGTTGTCTTTACTAGAAGTACCATCAATGGAAGCTTTATCTGCAGTTACAGATCCAACTGTCTTTCCAACAACTACTGCGAAATCAGAGACGGACATATCTTCAGAAGAAGATAGGAATAATACGAGTAACAATAACCTTTACTTTAATCATTGTGGAGACTACAATTATTTTTATCTACCTTTTTTATTTATGTAACTGGTAAAACATACATTGAAATTCTGGTTTTTATACTTTTTTCGTATTTTGTAGGTTACACGGTGCCTATTTAAGTTGGACTATATACAAAGAAACATATTTTGTAACAGATATATTTTTTATGTTGTTTGGATTTTTTAAAGCATAATCTAAATGTTTGTTAATGTTTCGGATTTTGGCACCCCTAAAAATAAGCCTCGTCATCTGTGGATATTTTCATTATTTTTCCTCATAGTATTTGCTACATATCTGACATATTTTAAGCAGAATGCTGAATGCTTTCTGATTTACGACACTCCTAAAAACAATCCCTGACACAGAATTTTTATTTATTCATGATTTAAAATGTAATCCGAATTTTGGCCATTTTTTGCATATTCTGTCTCTCTGTGCATAGGTATAAATTTTGATCAAAGTTAAATTTTTGTTTAATTTTAAGTAAATTAGTCATATTAAGACATATATTTTGTTTGTTTTTAAAATAAAAAATTATTTATGGAACAATTTTTTAAAATTTGTTTTGAAAAACAAAAACAGTCACTATAGATTCTTATTGTTTCTGTTAGTCGCAGATAATCTGTTTTCAGTTTGTGCACATCCTTAATTGAATCGAATCTTCTAAAAATTATATGATTGATTTTACATTTTTTTAAGTTTTGCTTAGAAACACTTTGTCATTTTTTTTTTCATTGGGTAATTAAAATTTCCCCACACAGAAGGATTAAGATTACTTTATTCGTTATGTTACTTTATTTTATAGTATGCTATAAATGAATAAATGACACGTTCACATATTAATATTGAGTTTGTACTACAACAGTGCCAGTTCAAACTATTTTAAACATCTAACACTGTTGTACCGGAAGTTGCATAAGCTGTTATTGCAAACATTCTAACGCTTGAAAACGTCATATTGGTAGCAGCCAAAATATGAAATTGCACGTTTTGCGTGTATCTACATAGTTTCACAACTAAGTGATGCTAACAACAGCTTGCTTTTTTTAAACAAGCTATGGACTGTTATAGTAATTTTTTTCGGTTTGCACGATAATGGTAGTAATAGTAAAACAACACTAACCACTAATTTGTTTTGGATAATTCTTAAAACTAAATTCCATCTACGATCTTACGGTCCATCTAACGATAGATGGTTTCTTTCGTATATTATGTATACTTTCATTATGATCTGTGCAACAGCTGAAAAGCTTTTATGAAGGTATAGTCTGGCTTTACGTTTACCAGCGAACCTTTCAATTTCTTCTTTAACCATTAGAATGTTTAGATCTGGGTGCAATACCAAGATGTGTTTACTGTGTTACCTAATACCTAGTTCTGAAAAGTTTCTATAATTTTTATTTCGCTATATTTCCTGCAACCTCATAGTATATAGCCGTACTGGTTTTAGCTAAGATTGTCTTCTAAGTAGCTAATAGAGTTATCTGTGTTCTAGTTTTAGTCAGTACGATATTTAAAATCTGAATATTTTTATATGTTACTTTGGGAGCATTGTATTAAGCTTAATTCTGTCTTAAACTTTTATGCTAGACTTTATCAAAGTTTTGGACCACATCTATGAATACTGCTGAACAGATTTTCTTTTTTCAACTGATATTAGCAAACTGGAACTTTTAGTTTTTGTATTTCTGTCACCTTCTTTTTTTCCTTCACTATTTCTTTTATTTCTATTGGGTAATTTATTCCTTAGTTTTATGTTTATATTATTTTTATTCTTATATGCTGACTTTAGTTAAGCTTGCAGTTGATGGCGACTAGTGGCTAATGCTGCAAGAGAACCATTTTAATATTCAAACACCCATCTCTTTGCCATGACCCTTGAAAAAGTTTGCTAGTTTTTGAATGTGTTGAGCTTGCATTAAGAGTTTAAGCATATTGGCAATTGTAAACTAACAATAAAACGGTTTTTAGTATTTTTTTGGAAGGTCATTGATCAAATGACCTAATGAAGAAACCGCCAATGCTTGCTGTAATAATTTTTTACTCTATACTTAATTTTAGTGTTGATTTTCTGTGGGTTCATTTCAAAACATTTTGTTGAGCAGAGCGAAAACACAACAAGAAGCAATCAAAAATGAAACAATGTATTTTAACTAAATCCTTACAGTAGTTTTACACGGCCATTGTTATTTTTATCTTACATTACATGCGCGTACTGCGATAAATTAATCTTATATACATGGTTCTCGCTAATATATTGCACCGTACTTCAACACCTTTACTCATCAAAAGAATAAATCAAAAAAATGATTTACAATCGTTTTTGTATTTTACTCTTTTAATGCTCAACCAGTTCATAACCGCCGATAATCTTATGTACTCGACTGTAGTACTTGATAATGCGATAGTTTATTCTAGTTTGCTGTCCTAGGACACTGTTCCACCGCTTATGTTAAAAACATCAACAACCGCCCGTACAAGAACGCCCAATCTGCATCGAAAAACCTATAAATGACACGTCACAGTTTCTGCAGTACGTGAGTTTGCGTTTGTTGCTTCCTTTGAGATATCTGAAAACACGTTTGACTGCCGTCCAGTGTGCTTTGCCAAAATTATAGTTGTATCTGCTAACATCACTAACAGCGAATGCAATATCAGGTCTCGTTTCTTGGTATAACAAACTACCCACTGCCTCTTGGTACGAACCACCAATTAGTTCTTGTACTTCTTTAACATCTGTTGGACATATTTTAATGATAATTTTTGGTTTGGATCAGTCGATGTAATTGCAGGTTCGCAATCTGTCGTAGTGAATTTCATAAGGATTTCTTTCGTATACTTGATTTGGTCCAAATATTGCATCATTTTCGTATGTGACTGGTAGTCGAACACAATTCGTTGTCTTCTCCATGTCCTTCATTTTAAAGGAATGACATAATGTTTTCTTGAAAAAAAATTGTGTCTCCGCATTTGACCAAAAAATTACTATATAATCTATGTAAATGGCTAAAATTTGTTTTTCATTAATGGCATGGAAAACACATGGATCGCTTCGCGACTGATTAAAGCTCAGACTTCAACATATTAGACAGTTTCTTGTTCCACTCTCTGCCGCTTTGTTTTAGTTCATATATTGCTTTCTTAAGTTTGCACAATTTAATTTCACTGCCTTTTAAATCTTCAGGTTTCTCCATATAGATCTCCTCTGATAATTCACCCTCAAGAAATGCTGTTACCGCATTCGTTTGATCTATCTGCAAACTGCGCTTTGCTGATGATGCCATAAGGTATTAAATTTATGTATAACGAACCACTGGTGAACAGGTTTCATGATAATCTAAACCATATTGTTGTGAACAGGGTTTTGCTACAAGTCGTGCTTTAAGTAGAACAACTTTACTATTAGGGCCAGTTTTTGTGTTAAATACCCACTTGCACTTGATAGTTTTTTGGCAAGTCTGCTAGGTCTACTGTACTATTTTCTCTTAGTGTATTTTGTTCTTCTGTCATTGCCGCCTTCTATTTGTCGTGTTCATTACATTCCATTGTCTGCTTAACGGTCATTCGATTGCTCACCTGACATTTGGTTGCTGCGTAGGTAAACGTATTCATCTAGACGTTTTGGCTTGGGTTGTCTAACCGATGGTCTTAACGGTTGACCACGCTGTGTTAATTCTACTGCCACATCTGGCTCGTAATCTACATTGTCATCCAAATTGGAATATGATTCGTATAAATCGTTGACAGTTGCATAATCTATGTTCTTGACAGTGTCATTTATTGGACGTTGTCTCATTGTCGGCGACCCTTCATTGGCATTCTCCTTTACTAAAGTTGAATCTTCCTCATCACACACAGTAGCGCTCGATTCTAGGGGTACTTCTAAAAACTTTACGTCTCGGCTGATAGTGACCTTCTTTGTAGACAAATCCACACAACGATAACCCTTGGTGTCATCGCAATAACCAACGAATAACATCTCTTGTGATTTTTTGTCTCATTTGCGACGTTTTTGCTTTAGAACATGTACTATCACAGGCGTCGCAAATACCTTGAATTTGCTTATATTAATTTTCTTGCCTGTTCAGACTTCCTCTAGTGTTTTATTGCCAATTGTTGAATTGACACAGCGATTTATCACATACATTGTCATGTTTATTGCTTCTGCCCAATAAGTCTTGTCTAGTTTAGCATTTAATACAGTTAGCATGTTCGACTATCGACGTATTTATACGCAAAGCTGTATCGTTTTGCCTCGATGTAAAGCTGACTGTTTTCTGATATTCAATTCCGTGTACTTGTAAAAAATTATTATTACAATACTCTGTGCCAATACCAATTGCCTTAGTTTTTTGTTCAGTAAATGTTTCAACCCGTTCTTTAAACTCTTTGAATTTAGCCTGCGTCTCGAAAACGAAAACTTTCCGAGAATAGTCATCAATAAAGCTTAGTGTATTGGTCGTGTCTCGGCAAAACCCAAATCAGAATGAATTAAATCTAGCACATTCATTGTCTTGCTTATTGAAGGCAAAAATGGCAATCTTTTTTGTTTGCCCTCCACTCAAGCCACACATCGTTTGACTTCATCCGCACCTCTAGTAAATTTGATTCTATCCACTATACCATCACGCATCTTGCAGATATCACGAAAGCTTATGTGAGCGAAACGTCTGTCATTGTATTGCGCTGTTTTCTTGTATCTTTGTTAGTAAGCATTTTAATAATTGACCACCTGAATAATACACACCTCTAACTGATATCACTTTCACGATACATTTGTAATTTTCATCAAACATTGAAAAACAATCATAATTAAATATGACTGTATTGCCACTTTTCACAATTTTGTAAACTGACAGATTAGTCGTTAATTCGGGTACACACAGCAAGTTATTTACATCTACTTTTCTATTGTTTAACTATAATTTCACGTTTCCAGTTCATGTTTTTATTATTTGCTACCAAAATTTCATTTATTGGACTGTTTTATTTCATTCATTCAACCATTTTGAATTACACGTAATATGTTGTGATGCACCAGTATCGATAAACTAGTCACCACGATCACGAATAAATTCTTTAGACAGAAATACCGCGCTAAATGTAATTTTGTTTTTCGGTTGTTTCTGCACTAATTGTTTATTGTCTTTGTGAGCTTTTTTTTGTATCTGCACTCAGTTGCCACATACCCTTTCTTCTTACAATTGTAGCAAGTCCCACGTTTTTTTTACATTTTTGTTTTTGCTTGTTTTAAAGCCAGCACCTTCGAAACCTATAGTGATTGCTTTAAATTCGTCTGTTAAACTTGCCAACATTATTGCACCATTTAATTCATCTACATACTTTGTTCCAGGTGCCAGTGATTCGATTCAAATAATCCGACATGAAATCATAGTTTTCTAATCGGGTATTAATAAGTTTTTGTATTAATTCAATTTTATGTGCAGCATTCACATTTTGAAACATTTTCTCCAGCGTTGACCACATATCAGCTGGTGACGATGCATTTTTGACATGAACATATAGTGATTCTTCAATGCTAAGCAAAATTCTGCCTTTTGTCTTTTTTGGTTTGTTGTTTCGATTGCACTAAGCTGGGTATCAGTTGTTGGCAGCTCAATGCACGATTCTAATCCCGATACTTCAAGCATCGCACATATTGCCATTGACCATTTTTAGCACTTTTAATTTAGTAATTGCATCTCGTTTATTGACTAGTTTTTCTTAATTCACTACCCCTGGTCGTGATTAATCGTGACTCCCGATCAACATATTTGGCGTTGAATCTATCGCTTATTATCAATTTTTCAGCTGGACGTTGAAAAAGTTTTATAGTCTTGTGGTTTAAGGTTATGCCCAGATGGCCAGTAGACTGCTCTAATTGTGAGATTTTGTATGGTGAACTTGATTCTTACAACGGTCAATTGCATGCCAACACGTTGTAGAGGGTATTATCCAAAGTGATTAATGGTTTTCCTGAATATAATTGCATTTTGAACATTTGCCTGGTTACAGGCCCGCGCCTAGCACTTTTGGCGCAAATTTAAAATAACACCCCAAATTTGTATTACGTTCATATGTGAGTACAGATACGGATCAAGTTAGGTATTATTATCCACTATTGAAAAATAGTTTTAAAAAGTATTTTCATAAATTTATTTTCATTTTTATATTTTACAAGTATAAGCCATAAGCCATACAAGTATTTTTTCATTGATTTCTCATTATCAGTTTATTATCAGATTATCATTATCAGTTTCTTGTCTGCTGCTGATGTTTGTTTCAATTTCTTCTTTTTTTCTGACATCTTGTATACTGTAAAGAAATTAATACGTAAGTAAACAAATTGACAAATTATTCATGAAAAATGGAAATGTTTCGACGTCTCTAACTCAAACTCGAAAGTATTTTCTCAACATTACTTATTTCAAGTTTGTTACGAGAAAATCAGGTTCCTCGAGTTGGACAGCTAAGAATAAATTGTTGCGCTGGTCTTCTTGTAACAAAACAAAGCAACGGCTAGCACAGCTTTTTCTGAGAGGCATCGCAGGCTTTGTTATGCGAAATTATAACGTAAATCTAAAAATAGGCGCCAAGACGATGAAATATTAAGTTAGGGAGATACTGTCTAACTCTACCCGTAGTTGGAAAAGAATAAATAACACCACAGAAGTAATAACGCAGAATATATATATTTATTTATCACTGAAGATGAAGAAGCTACATAAATATAAGTTTTCGCAAATATTTATACGTGGGTCGAATGAATTATAAGTTGCGTCGACTAGTGAGCAATGCACCGTACAACAAGCTGACCCTGTCGGTCTAAACTTTTACATAAACATGACGTCTGAATTTATATTCGCAAATTTTAAAAATTGTAGACAAACAACTTAAACCTACGAGACTCAACGCACACTGCTTATGAGTTTGTGAAGCACAAAAATATTATTAATTGTGTTAACCTAACATGCACGTACGGTCATAAATGACATGACCACCGAAGTACAAATCAAAAAATAAATTGAAATAGTAATACTCACAGTTAGGTTTTATCCAGTAGGGGATTAGCTAATTCCGTACTTGAGTTACCTAAAAAGTAATATTAAACACAACATAAACGAACATATAATGTTAACACAAGTAATAGGTCCCCTTTAGCATTAAATCATTTAAGAACGCAGCGTTTCTCTTTGACAGCGAAATAACTTTGCCCAGTTTTCGTAGTAATCCGTCTCCCAAAAGAGGGATAATCCTGAAGGTTTCCAACCCTTGACGTATAAGCAATAACGTTAACACTAACGTGACGTCATGGAAATTTTTCGACTACCAGATGTTACGAACGTCACTGATAAAATTACAGGTGGCGGGATCGGACTCGCTAAAAAATTAATTTAAGCCCTTAATACAAAAACGTTATAAAATTACATACCCCAAAATAAATTTTCACTCAACACTACGTAAAATTCGCACACATATCCACGTGGAGTATCGTGAACTAAGTTAACACTTGACCGACCGGTCATTTCTTCGCCGCGTGCGCCGTGACGACGGGTTGTTTTGCGAAAATTTCGCACAACATAGTTAAAATTAAAAAAATCATAACTTTTCAATTAAATGGAATTAAAAAACGAAACTTGATTAAATATAGTGTTTTTTTTAAGTTTTAATGCATTTCTCATAACAAACAATAAACAAACGATTTCAATTTTTGATGTCCGTAGCATGAGGGTAAACACTGTGAAACGTAGAAAAAAATTTTTTTTCGGTCTTTTATGGGTTAAGAGTTTTATATCAAGCTCTAATGCAATTAAAAAATAATTTACCAGCGTGTTTTAATACTTCTTCCTCTTGATACAAAGAGCTCTTTGATTGTGACTATGATTGTGACTAACGGTCGATCTTGTCGCGACAATAAAAATATTTTAACCTTGGAATAATTTTTTTCTTGTAGTACAATCCTTCATTCATAGATGGAAGCATAAAACGATTTATATTTGTCGGTAGATATTACTGAACCCGTCGTTAAACGTCAGAAGTCAAAACAGGTAGTCCCTACCGTTGCCGTCGGTTACCATCAGCTGACAAAGCGGGTAGATACTACTCGGCCCGTCGGTTAAGTGTTAATAATGAAAGCTTTTTGTTGGGCCGAAAAGACCGCTAACAAATTTTAAACATGAAAAATTTTTATACTAGAAAATTGAACTACCAAATTTTTCACATAACAAGTTATTTAAAAATTTATAAATTTTTATAAATAGCAATATTACTGCTTATCAATTATTCTGTTTGAATTTACTTCAATTAACAAGTTAATTATCGATTGAGCATCAGGCAAAAAATGAAAGCGCTTAAATATATAAAGTTTCGTAGATTGCAAGCCAGACAGGAAAAAAACGGTTGTTCGCTCGTTAGCTCGTTGCAAGCCAAATTTTAAGTTCAAACATGAATAAAAACAGATTTGTTTGAGTTCACACAATTCATGTTATCAGGTTACGTATTACATATGCGATCAAATAAATGCTATTATTGCGTACTCTCATTTGGAAAATACATTATTTTCGAGAAGTAATTCGGTTCCCTCGTCTCAAAGAGTAAAAATAAAAAAAACAAATAAAAAACAATGCAATAGCTAGCAATTCCTTACTGGTTTTTTTGTCATTATAAATTTTGTAATGACAATGTTGTTTCTTGCTTTATCTTTTTTTTACTTATGAGTTTTGAGGCTTTTTAGCGCCTCGGCGTCGTCGTGCACCACACGACTTTGCCCTTATGTACAGCACAGGACTGCCTGGTTATTTGGATAGATTGTATGGCAAGTTTTATGGTCAATTATCTGTAGATCAAATTGGGGTTTTGAGAGGAAACATACATCTATGATGCGGAGGTTGAGAAAAATTTCAAGTAACTGCTTTTTGTTGAAAATGTTGGAATTTAATAAGGTAGGTCTCGTTGGTCTATGATTTTATTTTTGTATAGAGATGGCACCAGTGTGTCTAGTTTCTAATTCACGAAGTTGGTTATTTACTTAATGTATAGATTTCACCACATCATGCAGTATTTGCATTAACTTCGTTCGGTACTAGATGCAGAGAGAGTAGTTTGTACTATCGTTTATTATTCAGGCGTTGTTGTGCAGAAACAAAGCAGTTTATCAGATACATAAAGGGACTAACTTTTATGGTAAAGGCGTAAGGGTGGCAAAGTTTTAGAAAATGCAACACTGGGCATCTATCGTTGCTTTGTTTGATAAGTCACGTTTTATCAATAGACGTCGGCACATACGTCGAGAGATGTTCAGCACTTATCAAGTGAACTGTGGCTCAACATCTGTATAAACACTTCGCCATCTTATTAAGTCTTCCGGTCTAGCTGTTGCCGAAGCTTCACGTAATGGTTCTTCTAGTCTAGATATTGGGCGTCACGTCAGTATGAATCGACTTAACTTGTAACTGGTATCGTTTTCGTAATTGCACTTCGCAATTTTTATGAATCAATTTTATCTCATTGTATTATTTATTGTAACGTTGTTTTTACCTAGCGACTTCTTAAATTCCAATCTAAAATTGAACTGTATTGTTTGTAGTCGTCGTTACTGATAAATTGATAAAAACCATGCACATTTCATCTCTCATTTATTAACAAAATTATTTAAAACTTATGTTTACAAACATTCAATTCTATATATTATACCCGAAATAGATTATGTAATATTTTAAATATATGCGTAAATAATATTAATTGATGGCCCGCCCACATTATAAAATCAGCAGGAAACATTTTTTAAATAATTTTATTTTAAAATAAAAAAATTAGCATCCGACATTTTTAATGTAGGTTTGACACATTTTACATTTAATTTACATTGTATTATAAATGGCGAAAGACATATTGATCAAGCTAAATAAAAACTATACGTTATTTATTTGTTTTTCACTGGAGATAAAAGACTTTTCAAAAATATAAATTGTTTATATTAATAGACTAGAACGCATGTTGCAAAGGTCAGCGTTGAGCATGTAGTGTAATAATGGAAACGAATACGTATTTTTTTAAACTTTGAATTGTCAGAATAAAAAACAAAAAAGTGATGCAATTCGTATAATCTAATTCTAGTAGAAAAATGAAGAATGTAAATAATTAATCTTTACAAATATACTACGGTTAAACTATAGAAACGGTCTCAAGCATGGTAAAACTTTAAATGAGCTAAACGCACCGACGTAAATCAAAAATTGAAGTTTTGATCAAAACGAAGCAAGTAACCAGATTTATGAGTTAAATAAAATGTTGTACTAAATTAAAAATTATGTACCTCAGTCAGTTTACTTAGTCTTATAACTAAGCGATTTATAAAATCAGTAACGTAAATATTTAGTATGGAACAACGTCTTAGAGCTTCTTTCGAAATGAAAAGAATCAATCTACTTAAGTAAGCAAATTGATACTAACTTTTTCATTTAAAAGAACGGTTTTCACTACTGTGGTATATGTGATATAATTATAACCAACTAGAAAGAAGATCGATTCAAAAAGACATTTATGTAAAGTCCCGCCACTTTGACCGCAATTAGACTACAGTAACGTACGATTATTCGTTTCAGTTTCTTAACGCACTTTTTTTGTACGATTGTTTATTTAAAAAATACATTCTTAGATCATTTTTAAACAGATTTGTTTAAAACATCTTTTCACGTAAATCGCCACTTGTATCTTTTTCAAACATATCGCGTATTTAGTAGATAAGATAAGCAGGTGCTTTATCATAGATTTGTTCCGACAAACATTTTTATTTTACAAAAAAAATTGTTATGCAAAAATAGTAATAACTGAATTATTTCTATGTATGTATTTAGTTTTTAAATGTCTTGAAATTATGTTACACGCCGCTGGATTTTAAGTTACAACATATTCATAAGTTATCTACTTTGGAGATAAAAGTTAACCAATGCAATTTTAGTTTCATATTATTTAACAATTCTTTTACAATGCGGTTTACTATGATTGTCAACGTTTGGTTTTCAATACATATTGTTTCAATAATTAGTTACATTGCTAACAAAAATGTTGCTACTACATTAGCTGCGCGAAAAATGGTTGACGTTTCCAATTTTACGTGAGACGAGCTATAATGATTATTGAAAAACTAAATTGTTCTTAACTTAATGAAAGTTTTCAATATGACTGAATATGATACAGTTTTTATTTTTTCGTCGTCGTCGTCGCAGCAACTAGTAAAGATTAGTTTTTATTAGGCGTTGATTTTATGTCGTCTTTTTTTGCTTCTTGTAATATATTCAGCAGAAAAACTTCGGTAATCAATAAATCGATCTTCGATTTTTAAATAATTTACAGTTTGCATTTGATTTCCAAAGCGTAAGGTTGTTCCGAGCGCCAGTGATATCAGTGTCCTTTTAAATAAGTGAAAGCTGAAAGCCCAGATACGGAGCTGGACTGATAAGCAAGTACTTAAATTTAATTTTAACTTTAAATTCTTATCACACTTAATCGTAGTACAATTAACAGAACTCAATGATTATTAATAATGACATGCTGAATTATGATTTTAAATTGCAAATACACATAACCCAACAACCAGTGGCGTACACACAACTAATCCAACATATGCCACATAATATGTACAGTAGCCAACCGTAGACAAACCAGCAGCTGCAACAGTACCAGCAACAATCTCAACATATATCATCTCATAACTGCCCGCCATTACTGATACAAAAAAACAATGAATTGCAAACTGTAACTCATGGCAATAAAAAACGATTACATAGTTCAGAAACATTAGAAATAACAAATTCTGAAAACGCAAAATACTGGTTAAGTGATTGCCCAAAGATTAGGGTATGGACGATAATCCTGAATCAACAACCAATAATAAACCAAAATCACTATTGATTCTGGTCTCACGTGTAACCAAGATCAAACTGTTTATAGAACTTTTCAAAAGTCTGGCAACCACAACCTCAAAACAATTAGGCAAGACCAGATTAAAATCTAACCGCAAACTCGTGAAACATATGGTGCAATCATCAAGGTCTTACAAGAACGTAAAACCGAATTGCATACGTATAAACCCAAACAAGACATACCTTTTAGGGTTGTACTTAAAAATTTCCATCCTTAATCAGACTTAAAACTTCTAAAAGAATAATTAAAACAACTAGGGCATCAAGTCATTAATACATTGAACATCAAGCACCAAGTTACGAAGACTTCATTATGTACGTTCTTTATTGACCTGGAAACAAAAATCAATAATATGGAAACATATGATATAAGACTCCTACAAAACTGTGTGGTACAGTTTGAAGCACCGCATGCGAAAAAAAATATGGTATTGTGCGAAATGTCAAAGGTACGGTCACAGCAAGAATTATTGTCATCAACCGTACATATACATCAAATGCATAGGAAATCACGCTACAAACGAATGTTCAAGAAAAGAAAAAGCGCCGTAGTGAGGTGCGTAAACTGTAACTGTAGCCATCCCGCTAACTACAGAGGGTGTTGCGTACATAAGCAATTGCAGCAGAAGCTCTACTCGGCATTGAAGAGCAAGGTCACTTCTACCCCAACTAGATTTGTTCAACCTGGATTGAATGATGCTTAGCAAACGACTCGTAATCCTTTAGAACAAACTACTAATACACTTACCGAGAGCACACCACAATAACCAAACGCACTATCTGAACTCTAAATGAAGATGCAGAAAATAATCAAGCAAATGAGCACACCATGCTAAATTTATTGACCACTGTCATCAACAAACTGACTTAATGACTGAATTCCTTAAAATAGCTTGGAATGCTAACGAACTGGAACAACATGTACAGGAAATCTCACACTTTTTCTAATTAAATAGAATTGATATCGTGCTAATATCAGAGGCACATCTCACACCTAAAACCCATATCAAAATATCAAACTACTGCATCTATTGTACAATGTTCTCTAGTGAAAAGGCTCATGGGGGAACTGCTGTGATTATTATATCAATGCGATTACTTACAAGCCATAAACATCGCCATAGAGCATCACATAGGCACGCTGTTTACATCTGCTGTATGTTCTCTGCTCAAGCATAACAATAAAAGGCACCTCTATGAAAAATATTTCCAAACACTAGGATACCGATTTATTTCGGAAAGCGATTATAACGGCAAAAGCCCGCAAGTGGGAAACCTACTTATTGGCCGGGAGATACTTGACGCCGTTGACTTTGCACTAACAAAAGGTACCAACATTAACCAATTATCATTAGATCTTTCCTCAGACTACTCAGCCGTTCTAGTAACTATATACTCCAAATTTTAACAGAAACAACGACAAGCAACACTGTACTCACACACACACCTGAAGGATTTAGTCAATTTAAAGATGCAGCTTGACTCTTAAGAATACATCGATGCAGCAGTTTGTGAAATAACAAACGCCATCCAAGAAGCAGCACGAAAGGCAACTCCAAACTTGCCCACTCATAGTGAAGCAAAAATTGCAGAACTATTTGCTGCAGAAAGCTACCAGAAAACTAAAAAGAGCATCACCTGTAAAAGATGAAACTGTAAAATAGACACTAACTGACAAGTAAAAAGCAATTGCTTTTGCCAAACATTTGGAAATAGTATTTACACCTTTTTCCTCCCAGCACAGCCCAGATGAGAAACACGTAATTTGCAGTTCACTAGATGAACCTTTTCAAATGGAAGTACCTATTTAACCATTTAGAATGATGAAAGTCGAAAGAACAATACTAACAGAAATAAATCCAAAGAAGAATCCAGTCTGGGATCTAATTGCAGGAAAAGTACGGCAATAAATATCACTAAATTGTTTTAAAGCATTAACATTTTTCTTCGACTAAAATATTTTTCCAAACAGTGGAAAATAGCTGAAATAATATTATTCCCAAAACCGGGAAAAGATTTAACCAGCGATGAATCGTATCGTCCCATAAGCCTATTGCCGCTGCTGTCAAAAGTTCTCGAAAAGTTGCTATTAAAACGGCTCATCCCTATATTGGAGGACAGACGAATCATACTCAACCAACAATTTTGGTGTAGACGCCACTACGAGACGACGGAAAATCGGATTGTTCACATAATAACCATTGCTTTTTAATGTAAAAAGTATTGCTTTGTTGCGTTCATGAACATAAAGCAAGCATTCGACAAAGTGTGGCATGAAAGCTTAAAATATAAACTGAAACTGACAATACCGTATCACTACTACGAAATACTCACCTCCTATATGTAAGGCAGTGATTCATAGTTAAACTCAACGAAGAGCTAACGGACTTCTACCCCATTGCGCCTGGTGTACCCCAAGACAGCGTACTCGGACCAATTCTCAACACAATGCCAACAAAGAGCGGAACAATCGCAGCCGCTTAGGCGGATGACATAGTCGTATTAGCTTTCGGCAGCAACCCAAATGTCGCAACTAAAAATCTATAATCCACTCGAAGCTTAATTGAAGACTAGATGAGAAAGTGAAAAATTCAAGCTAACACCTCAAAGTCATTGCTTGTCACGTTTACAACGTGATCGGCAACTGGCGTTTACGGAAATTAAATAACTCGGCATCAAATTCCGTTAAATCTACTGGCTACTTGGCCGTACTAAAACTAGAAAATAAACTCTTACTATATAAATATATCATCCGATCCATATGAACATGTTGTGTACAACTATGGGGTACTGCCAGTACCTCTAACATTGAGATCCTGCAACGATTTCAGAACAAGGTGTTTCGGTGTATCGTTAATGTTCACTGATATGTGCCAAATCACATAATCCAAAAGGATCTTAACATTGAGTCTTTTTAAAAATTTGTCTAATTAGTTAAACATTTATCGAATGTTGAAAAAAGTTTAAACTACACTCATGGTAGTATAATCACAGAAGATAATAGTTACATTAAGAATTAATTTTTTGTGTAAACCTAATTTTAGTTATAAATATTTTGGTAAAATACATCAAAGCTCAAAAGAAGTAGGTATATGTTTCTACGACATCTAAAAA
Organism: Aquatica leii; assembly: GCA_035610365.1. Lineage (NCBI taxonomy): Eukaryota > Metazoa > Arthropoda > Insecta > Coleoptera > Lampyridae > Aquatica > Aquatica leii. The sequence continues at coordinate 46,368,936 of CM069435.1, read as the reverse complement.
AGTAACAAAATTAACACTAAACGTAAATTTAAAAAAAACATAAATCAAACAATGGAATTTTTGTATATACTTTCTCATTTGCGTCAGAACCGTCAAATAAAATGCTTTTCGTCACAACAAAGCAATTAAACAAAAAAATTCTTACCGACATTGACTTTTATTCTAGTTCTTATTTTAAGAAGCGAAGTTGCAAAACGTTGTTTATTAATTTATAACAGTAATATTTGATTTTACAGTAGTACAGTTCTAAAACATGACGATTAAACAAAAAGAAACAAAAATTTTAATTTTAGAAATTTACGATCGTTTTTCAGTGTTTCCAACGATATGATCGTAAAAATAAAGATATGGGCATTAAAAAGATAATAATATTTGTGTAACGAGGAACCAAAAATACATTTTATTTATTCTTTCTAATTGTTACGCAGTCGTGGTGTAAAGTTTCTGAGCAGACTTTTTTTAAACAGAGAAGGACTGTAATTACGCTTTTAAATGAATATTTGAATAACGTTAAAAATATTAGGTTATACAAAAGAATGTTAAAAAAAATTCATTTATATTAATTTGATGAAGAACTACAAGATTTTCAAGCTACAATGCAAGAGTGAAATACGATGGCAGAACCATCTCATTGTATAAATTTACTGTGTATGAATATTAGTATGTAAATGGCTATAGAAATGGAAACGTTGAAAGCTGATTTTATATCCGCGTAATTCAAATGAGTTTTGAATAAACCGCGGGCTAAAATCAAATAAATAAACTTTTTTGAATTACGCGGGTATAAAATCAGGTTTCAACGTTTTTATCTCTATAGTCATTTACATATTAAAATGCGAGAAATTTCGGACAAAAACCACTAGAGACAAAATAAGAATTGGATACAAATATTAATGGTAAATGGAGCAACGAAAAAAAAACGTTGACAAAAAAATTAAAAAAAGAAATTAAGATGGGTTAATATTTAATTTAAAAAAACTTTGATAGGCAAATATGGTTGAGTTACATAATAAGTTAGATAAAAATTAGACAAATTAAAAATATGTAAACACTTACTCTAAGCTGAAAGAAAGACAAAGGTCATTAAAATGAAGCATTAGTATTGATAAAATTTTTACAATTTTTAGAATTTGTGTTTTTAACAGATCTTATTGAAGCACGTAAATGACGTCATTAGCGTGTTTTAATAGAATTTTTGCTTTAATACACTAAACTAATAAACGTGTAATTTTTTTACAAGATTGGTATTATTCACTTAATTTTAATTAATCGAGAAGTAATAAAAAGTATGTAGTACCAATCTCTACAAACTTACCCAGATTAATATAATTTTACATTTTCGTCAAATTGGATCAAAAACGCGCAAATTTAAAAAAATAGTATTAAAAACTCGTTTATAAGGCTTTTGTGGAACTCGTTCTTGATAATATACTGTTATCATGTACTTACAGAGCAGTTTAGAAGTCGCTAATTTTTTTGTTTTTATTTTTCATAAGCTTCTTTTTAGCCGACTTCAAAAAAAAGAATGTTCTTAATTCGTCGGAATTTTTTTTTATTATCGGTCTTGTAACAAGTTACAATTTTGTGGATCGTATCATGTCTTACTCTCTTGCCATCTTTTATTTGCCATTTTATAGTTATGTATTTTTTAATGCTACTCATCTCTTGTGGTCTATTGAATGAATATTCTACATTATAACCATGTTTGTGAATAAATGTCTTTTGTTTTAAAAAAAAATTAACTATTCATAACTTCTATTTTCTTTGGTGTGACATCGTTTATGACAAAAATAAATATTTTGCCAACTTGAGGTATTACCAAAGAAGTTTTGCACACGTTGTTCGCTACTGAATAAGAAGATTAGTTGTTTTTCATGCACGTTCTTGCCTTTTATGTAAAGGTTTTAGTTGAGCGATATATAAATATGTTCAGGTTTTTGACGAATTAGTAAAAAAATTTTGAAATATTTGGAACACAAACGAACTTTAACTTAAACTACTGTATATAAACAATTTTTGTTCGTAATTTTAATTATCTGAATTTGAATTTGAACGTAATAAAAACTGCAAAGTTTTATAAAAAAAAATTAACGGATCAGTTAACTTCATTATTTGGAAATATGACCCCATATACACGGAAGTGATCCAGCAGTTGACAGACGTCTTCCAAAAACACAATACAAATACCTTCGTTTTTAATAATATATTTTACTTGGCAGATACAATGTCAGACTAAATCAAAATGAAACGAAAATGTATTTATTTTAAGATGTAGGACTGTTTTTATAACTAATTCGTTCTAATAATATTATTACAAGCGAAAAGAAACTAATTTTCAATTTTTTGGTCTTTTATGCTTCTACAATAGTTTGTTTGAATTTCAAATAAAATACACGTTAGATAATATAAAAAGAACAATTCTGTATTTGTTTTGTGAAAAATATTTATCGTATGAAGTTTTGTAGTGACACATTTGAAATTACATTTATGTTTATTTTTTCTAGATAAATGTAGAAGTATGTGAAACCTTTTATGAAAATAATAAAAAGTAACAAATAAGTACCTACTATAAGAAATAAATTCAATAATAATTTTTTGATATATACGATGTTTCAAAAAGTTGACAAAGAAAATAATTATGGATATTTTGAAAATATAGAAAATATATTCGGAAAATATAATCAGTCGGGTAATGTTATCACTTTATAAAATAACGGGCTGGACTTGTGCTACTAGAAAATTAAAAAAAAATATCGTTTGTAGTAATCATAATTTTGATTTATGTTATCAATTTTTTTCTGTTTTGTTTCTATGCATGAACAATAACCAATTTTGCATGCTTTTTTAATCCAAGTTTATTTGGTGCCTATGAATTCAATTAAAAAGAACATTTTTTGTTTATTTGTAAGCTGACGTCATATCCGATCTTTTTTTTTCTGTAAATTAATAAGATCTGAACTCTGATTATCACTTTTCGTCGGTGTGGCCACTATGCAACGTCTAAAATTAGCATACACCAACCGTCAACCCACTAACTAACTTATTGAAACGTTCGAGAAGTTATTTACAAATTCAAGAGCCTTCTAGAAGCTGTTATCTATCTTCTAGAAGATATACCGAAAGATATGGAACACTCGAGAATGATTGTCAAAATGTGTATATATACCGACGAAACAAATCGTAGGTCAGTTACAGCAGTGTTAAGAAGATTATTCAAGTTGAAATAAATAAGTCGTTAGCACGTGTGTGTACATAACTATACAGAGAATAATCTTGTACGTGACTTTAATGTAAACCAGTGTAAAGCTATCCGCGGACTTTATCTTATCTTAATTAGTGTAAGTGTTTTTAGTAAATATTATTAGATTTCATTAGTTCGGTTAATTTATAATTGTACATATTTCTAGTATAAGTAAAACATATTTTTAGTAGTTTAAATAAATTAGTTTTAATAATAAAATTCGTTACATTATCTTAGTTTATTAAGCTGACTTAATAAAGAGACGTTATCTTAGCCTAAAAAAAAGAAAACAACATTTGGCAACAACATGATCAGTTGCCAAAAATAAGTCAGCGGAATGCGGCGCAATTAAAAATTAATTATGTAACAGTAATTAGAATGATTAAAAACAGTTTTCCATATTTACTTTATTTTTGTAGTGCAAGTTTAGATTTTTACTGACCACGTAACATTACCTCATACCATTCTCATACTTTATCTTCGAGTCACTTTGTATCTTTAGTATACTTGGAAATAATGTGGAGATGTTAGAATAACAACTTAACTTAAGTACGTCTTATGTGATTACATTATTTTGCGTTTATTTACTAAATTAAACATTTTTTATTTCTTTTTATTCACGCTGTCAACAAACAAATGCTACAGTTCCATAATTTTTTATTTATTCAGCTCAAACTTTTGATTTTTTTTAAACGCTTTATTAGAACTTTTCTTTTAGCATTTTTTGCTTCTACTGAAGCTGTAGGTATTTTCACTTTCTAAATTAGTTAGATACACAATGTATGTATTGACTCTTTTCTAACTAATAAACACGTTTTTGATTTAAGTTTTGGTTATTGTTATCAATCGGTTATTGTTATATATGTCAGAGACGCATCGAAAATAAAAGGGGCTTCGCTGGGCGTTTGTACTGGGTTAGACTGCATCGATAATTTATTACAAGTGAATAACGCACGACACTGACCGTTTACGCAATTTATTTACTATAGCAAAAGTTACGATTACAAATTTCAAACAAAGTCATTAACACAAACAAACAAAACTGATTTCATTAATATAAAAATTAAATTTATAAACGTTTAATGATCAACACTGGAACAAACGATCCGACACCAGCTCTTTTATCTTATTCAGTTGTCACCACCAAATCTCATTTCAATCTGCCCTCTTACAAGTTACATTTTTCAGCTAGTGTCGTTCCATTCGCATGAAAGATTGTAATTTCACACGCGTTCCTTGCCCATATAAGGCAATATTACAAAATACCCAACCCTTATTGGTTGATTCTAAGTTATTAGGTTACAAAGACTAAACATTTTAAACATAATTTATGGGAACACAAACAAATAAGTGCACGTGTATTCATAGCTGTAGCCAGGCTTAAATTCGGTGCCTCTGACACGGCCATTCTGACATTTTGCACGTCCTCGGGCAATTGTAAAAAGAAAGTTGCTGCAACGTAAATAACAATGCCATTTCAATTGATACCGCTCGTCCATTCTGACGAAATAGAAAACATCAAGAAGTAGATCAAGTAACAATTTTAAGTTACATCAAACAAAAAAAATCTAATTTGGCGACAGGGCGGCATTATTGCCTCATCAGGTTGTACAAACCAGGATCAACACAAAAAGCGGTACAACTCCTTATCTGGTAATACAAACCAGGATAAACACAAAGCGGCACAACTTCCTCATCTGGTTATGCAAACCAGGATCAACACAAAGCGACACAATTGCCTTATCTGGTTAAGCAAACCAGGATGAACAAAAAGCGACACAACTGCTTCATCTGGTTATACAAACCAGGATCAACACAAGGCGGCACAACTGCCTCATCTGGTTATACAAACCAGGATCAACACAAAGCGGCACAACTGCCTCATTTGGTTATACAAACCAGGATCAACACAAAGCGGCACGACTGCCTCATCTGGTTATACAAACCAGGATCAACACAAAGCGGCACAACTGCCTCATCTGGTTATACAAACCAGGATCAACACAAAGCGGCTGCCTCATCTGGTTATACAAACCAGGATCAACACAAAGCGGCACAACTGCCTCATCTGGTTATACAAACCAGGATCAACACAAAGCGGCACAACTGCCTCATCTGGTTATACAAACCAGGATCAACACAAAGCGGCACGACTGTCTCATCTGGTTATACAAACCAGGATCAACACAAAGCGGCACAACTGCCTCATCTGGTTATACAAACCAGGATCAACACAAAGCGGCACTACTGCCTCATCTGGTTATACAAACCAGGATCAACACAAAGCGGCACAACTGCCTCATCTGGTTGTACAAACCAGGATCAACACAAAGCGGCACAATTGCCTCATCTGGTTATACAAACCAGGATCAACACAAAGCGGCACAACTGCCTCATCTGGTTATACAAACCAGGATCAACACAAAGCGGCAATTAACTGAACCAAGCTATTATCATCACGTTGTTGAGAAACTTTCAACCAGTCGAAATATAAGTCGTTAACCTGAATCATATAAGTTGAGTCATTTTTAGATTTGGGTGATGATAAAGTAGACACTTCTTTACTTGATGTAGCTGGATTTCGTAAAAAGAAATCAGCATGCTTCCTTCGCAATAAAGAATGTCGAAGTTAAAGGCCTGCAAAAATGACCACCAACGATGGGCTCGTGGTGTAAAGTCCTGTTTTATACGAGATGATTTAAGATAGTTCAATCTTGAATGACTGTAAAATAACGGCCTGAAAGATTTTGACGAAAAATACCTTGCAGCTTTGACTGCTAGAGTTTCAAGCTCATAAGAATTGTGTCGAGATTCTAAACCAGTAGTACGTTTACTAAAATACGCAACAGAATGAATTTTAGCTTCTCTTTTTTTTTGAAAAAGTACAGCACCATAACCAACTGAGCTAGCATCTGTATGCAGTTCTATCGGTAAGTCCAGATTAAAAATAGTTGAAACGGGTCGGACGTTAGACAGGGAATTACTTTATTATTTGCCTCATCGCAGTACAGACGTTGTTTGAAGATTAACGCAATTTTTTTTTAACTCTTACAGAAGCAACATAATCGACTTTTTAATTTAAATTTTACTTTTGTTTACGGTAATCCAAAAACTTGCTTTAACAAAAGTTTTCACGACAATTTAAATGCGTTTTAAAAATTTAGTCATACAAAAGATGAAAAAGAAATAAATCATCCTTAATGTAAATAATTTCAATGTTTACACCGGTTTACACACAAAATAGTATGCATTGTGTAAGCAATAATTTGATTTCTAATTAAAGGTGACGGATATTTTTCTGGTAGACACTTATTGTGTTAGAATTAAACTTCCTGTGATTAACACAAAAACAGTATGAACAACCTTTCTTTTTAATTCAAAATTTGCATCTTCATTCAGGTAAATTTAAATGTTTAATCAATAAAATCAGTTCAATTAATTTTCAAATTAAAATTTTGTTTTATCAAACTTTTACTAATTATAATGTTTGTCTGTATAAAAATCATTTGGCAATGTAATAGTGACATTTTTTTTTATCTAAGGTAGTTATGTCGTTCAAACATTTGCCACTTCATAAACGGCAATATTTTTGTTTATAAGAATGACAATCCAAATTAAATAAACAGGAAAGATCTCACCAGATTTTAACTACAGCATTCGGAAGCATGGCCTGGGTTGCCACAGGGTCACGAACCCCTATCGAGTTTCTAAGCGGCGATACACTGCGATGTCTTCATTGAAGTTCAAGACGTCCAGCTCCTTCATTTATGAAAGACGGTGACAATGCTCGACGCTTCGATCTAGTTTGACGACCAGAAAGAAATAGCGCCGGTTGCTTACCGAGTCTTCTTTGTAATATGGTACACGTGCCCTTAACGTAGCGGATTACAATTACGCCAAATAATAAATCACTTTTTAAAATTTGAATACATTCTGAATATTCTGTATTGTCGAAAGCGTTTCATCAATTAATTGGTTGTTTATGGCAACACTAAAATTTCCATTTACGGTTTCAGAAAACAGTTGAATTAAAACAATTTGTTTCGGTCACGTAAATATTCCATCCAAATCAAAAATAGTGCATCTTTCAGCATTTTTTAAATTCTTAAAATACGTTGGCAATTTTACATTTGTAAAAGTTATTGAACTTGGTGACTTGTAAAATAACTAACAATAATAGTTGTAGCAATTTTACTCTTTCTATAGTTGCACTACAATTTTGACTTTTACTTGCACTTTTTCGTAACGGATCATCATTATCATTTGCAGTCCTGATCCCACTTCTGATGTCAGAGACGCATAGAAAATAAAGGGGGGCTCCGCTGGGCGTTTGTACTGGGTTAGACTGCATCGATAATTTATTACAAGTGAATAACGCACGACACTGACCGTTTACGCAATTTATTTACTATAGCAAAAGTTACGATAACAAATTTCAAACAAAGTCATTAACACAAACAAACAAAACTGATTTCATTAATATAAAAATTAAATTTATAAACGTTTAATGATCAACACTGGAACAAACGATCCGACACCAGCTCTTTTATCTTAACAAGTTGTCACTACCAAATCTCATTTCAATCTGCCCTCTTACAAGTTACATTTTCTAGCTAGTGCCGTTCCGTCCGCATGAATCATAATTTCACGCGCGTTCCTATGCCCATAAAAGGCAATATTAGAAAATATCAAATCCTTATTGGTTGATTCTAAGTTATTAAGTTACAAAGACTAAACATTTGAAACATAATTTATGGGAACACAAACAAATAAGTGCACGTGTATTCATAGCTGTAGCCAGGCTTAAATTCGGTGCCTCTGACATATATATTTTATCTATCAGATAAGGTCGTTATCTTAAACTCTCATAATCTTGTTCAACAGTTAGAAAGTATAAAACTTAAACCCTAAGTACTTCTTGTCAGTTTCGATGTTACTGTACTTGTTACTAAAGCTTTTATTAAGCATTCACTTACTATCATTAAACAGCATCTTATCAGTTTGGCAAAGATTTCGGTTTGGTATTGATAAGTGCTTATTTGGGTGCTGCTATGAGTTCTTTGCTTGTCTTTTTTTGTAGGTAACATCTTTTTAAATGTTTTTTTTTGAATTATAAGATTTGATTTAGATATATTGACAATACCTTTATTGCAGCATTCAAGTCTCCAAGGGTTACTTTTGTATTACAAATTTCTATTCTGGACAATTTCCGTGTAGTCGATTTCTCACAAGTTGAGCTTTCGTCGAATTTTCAGTCCACTGCGACGTGCGACGAAAAATCAACTTATGAGAAGGCACGACATGGGAGTTATCTAGAATGGAAACTTGTAATACAACACTTTTATTGTTTAGCTTCATAGTCATCTCGAATTATTGTTGTAACAATTAACCTTCGGATGTTTAATTCATCATGAAAATCGAAATATTTCTAACATGTAAACCCGACTGATATTTAGACCAATTTGTTTATCGTAAACTCAGCAATACCATTTTGTACAGTAACGTTCAATTGTTTAATCTTTAACTCATCGCGCGACTATTTTGTAACCCGATTATCTATCTTACCAGAACTTTGTTCTTCTTTGTTCCCTAACTGGCGTTTGGTTTGGATCGGCTCCTAAGCCCGTACGCTTATGTGGGTGCCAATGGTTGTCGAATGTCGTTTACGAAACGTTTCCATGCCTGACGGTTTATGGTTGTGGTTCTAGCCTCTTCCAGATTTTCTTTGGCGCTGTACGTTGGACTATCCAATGGGCGGGTCGATTTCGCCATAGGAGTTTGTGTGGTAGGCGACGTTGTCCAAGTTTCCGATGCATAGAGAAGAATTGGCAAAATCAGGGTTCAGAAGAGGCGGATTTTGGTCTTGGTGGTGATGTTGGTTTGCTTCCACAAACACCACTTCAGTGAGGCAAAGGCCGCAGAAACTTGACTAATTTGCGCGTGGATCTCTGCTGTGGACGCCACTTTCGTCTCTTGTATTATCGGCCCCAGGTACTTGAATTCTTGGACTTGTTCTATTTGGAAGCCATCGAGTTGCCCTATGGCTGGTGATCCATCCGTTGTCAGCAACTTCAACTTCTCGGTGTTGATCTTGAGACCGTACATCTGGGCAGTATCGTAGATATCGTAGACGGTGTTCGTTGCCTCAGCATCATCGTCAGCCAATACGGCGCTGTCGTCGGCGAACATCGAGTCTGTCAGGAAGTGGTCTTTGTCGAGCTGGACGCCACGTTTGTCTTTGAAGACTTTCCTCATTATTGCGTCGACCACGATGTTGAAGAGTTGTGGCGAGACGACGTCACCCTGGCGGACCCCTGTTTGAATGGTAAACTGGTCGGACAGCTCATTTCGAATCCGCACTTGGCTGGTTGACCCATGATAACTTGCTTGGAGAAGACTGATAATCTTCCGAGGTATGTGCTCAATCTCCAGGGCCTTCCATAAGGCTGGCCAGTGGATGCTGTCGAATGCTGATTTGAAGTCGATGAAGATGATGAGCGTTCTTTTTCCGCATCGGATTTTTTCTTCCATTAGCTGCCGGATGACGAAGATCTGGTCGCAGCATCCACGGTTTGGTCGAAACCCTGCTTGTTCTTCCCGGCCGGTCTGCTCATGATATCTTGATAGTCGCAATTGAATAATCTTGCCAACGATATAGAGTAGGTTGATGCCGCGATAGTTTTGCAATTACAGCTATCACCTTTCTTGTGAATGGGCACGATTGTTGCCATCTTCCATGTTTGTGGAACCTGTTCGACTTGCCAAATCTTCTGGAGGAGTGAGCAGAATCGGCCGAGTAAAATGTCCCCTCCAGCGTTGATTGCTTCTGCAGTAACTTCGTCGGTGCCTGGTGCCTTGCCATTTTTCAAGCATCGGACAGCTGCCTTTACCTCGTCGATACTTGGTTTGACATTAGACATGTCAAACTCTGGCGGATTGATGCGCAGTGGCTCCGCTGGAGGTCTTTGGGGCGCATCGTGGTTGTACAAGTCCCCGAAAAACTGCCTCCAACGTTTTACGCGCTCGGTTGGTGATCGTACAAACGTTCCGTCGACATTTCGGCTGTTGTCGTATGTCGATTTCGTCTTTCCGCTCAGTCGCCGAAGAGTGCAATACAGCGTATGGTACTCGTGTTTCGCGGCCGCCTCTTCCAAGTCGATCGCTACTCGGTTCCAATGCGCCTCTCGTTCTTTTCGATGCCGTCGACGGATTTCTTAATTGAGTCGCCGATATTGCTCATGATCGGTCAGCTTGGCTCGTATTCGTTATTCTACCATATCCAAATTTTCGTTGGATATCCATGTTTGTGTTCGGTGGCGGATTGGTGGGCAGATTTGCTTGGCGCATTTCATAATGGCACTTGTGATTTGGTGCGACGTCTTGTTGTTCGGCTAGCACTGCAAAACGGTTGTATAGTGCAAGTTGGAATTCTGTCTTGCAAGCGGGATCCAAGAAACGCGTTCAGTCTAACTTGGTCAATGGTCATGAATTTTGTTTGGCCCGTTGTAGTCGAAGTTTGATAATGGCACGCACAAGGTAGTGGTCCGATTCACAATTAGGGCCACGCATTGAGCGGGCGTCCTGGAGCGATGATCTGAAGCGAGAGTTGATCAAAACGTAGTCCAATAACGCTGAGTCGATGCCTGCAGGATTTCTCCACGTAATTTGATGTTTCGCATGATGCTGGAAGTGGCTATTTCCTATGATGAGGTTGTTCGCGGCGGCGAAGGATAAGAGGCGCAGTCTGTTACCGTTGGTATTTCCATGTTCAAAACGACCCATCGTGCTTTCCCATCCAGTTTGATCTGTACCAATGTGAGCGTTGAAGTCGCCGGCCAACACGATGACATCGGTCTGTGGGGTTGTGTCCAGTGTTTGTTGGAATTGGTTGTAGAATTCGTCCTTGACCATGTCGGGGCTGGCTTCAGTTAGTGCGTAAATGGAGACAATGTGGGTCCGGTTGGTGCCATTGACTGTGAGGACTACCAGGGTGTTCGAAATCGATTGGAACGCGACCACACTTTTGACCGCATTACTGGCAACCATAAATCCAACGCCATATTCGCGTTTTGCTCTGCCAGAATAATACAACGTCATTGTGTCATCCATAGATGGTAGTTGAACGACTACAGTTGCGATAGAGATTTTGCAGTTTAGCAGCTCCTTGGCAATGTTTTGCTTTTGGCCGACGTGGTGACCAGTTCGGACGTTCCACGCTGCGATTCGATTTTCTAATTTTGGTGAAAAAACTTTCTTTCTTTGGCCAGTAGACCATTTTTCACCAGCGCCCTGGGTCTAAGACACTGGCACATCAGCTGCCCCGGATGCGGTAGCATGAATCGTAGAACTTGATTCCATTTTCCATTGGTTTCTTGCCTCTTTTCCCCGGTTTCCCGGTTTTGGCTACCTCGGCATGATGACCACCTTTCTCCTTTTGCAGCGGGGCTTAGGACCGTCCTTGGCGGAGTTGTTGAGCATTAGTTACATAACTCGATAACTTAAAAAAATCTGTACTTTTGTATCTTCTTCATATGAATGGCATTAAACTTATATTCAACTTAACATACTCTTTCTTTCAAATTCTTTTTTTTTTCTAAGGAAAAATCTTCAGGCGCACACCAAATGTTACTTAGTTTACATTAGTAATCGTTTTATCATCACATATATTTCAGAATCGATTTTGGTAACGCGTAGGTGGTTATGACATTTTCATTCTTTTTTAATAGAAAAAATCAAAAAAGCATATTAAACACATCTCAACATCAATCGTGACTACGGTTCCACGTTGGTTCTCGATTGTTTTTTACTGTATTCCAATTGATATCGCACTTAACCAACTGAGATAATTTTTTTTATGTTACTTCTTCTACAGTTACTTTTTTTTGTGTCATGTTTATATACTTTTTAGTTAACTTCGTATGCAATACAAGCTAAACAACTTTTCTGTTGCCTATTGTTCTTTATACTTTGTATTACTTAGGTTGTTTTGGCAGGAGTAACGTAAAGTTCTTTTGTTTGTAAATTACTTATATGATAAAACTCTTTTTTTATTGTTTTAAAAAAAAAGTTGTAATGCATCAATAATTCAAGCATTCGTTTTATTGGTGTATGTTTTACTATAAATTTTCTTTAGGTTGGTATTTAATGCCAGAAAAACAGAAAAAGAGCACTAAATTTTAGCAGTTTAGCGTACTATTTTCCGTAATATTGTTATCCATTCGTGCTAGCTATAATTTAAAGTTTGTCAAACTATAAAAGACAAATTACTTTTTTAGCATCTGGTGCATTGTTTGTGGGTGCTATAACAACGACATCATATTCTTCAATTTGTTGATCAAACCGCGCCAGATGTTTGTTTATACATGACCATTTTCTAATATATTGTCTGCGTTGTGTGTGTATGTCAATGGACATTCTTTGTTTACTCCGCTATATATACATGTAAATATAGTTGTAAATCTTTTCTACACATTAGTATTTTTCGTCTTAGATAAAATTAGAATGTTTAATTTAAATGGATCCATTTTGGTTTATTTTCTAAGTAGCAAAAATGGTATGGTTTTTTGTATTATAAAATGACATTTTCTACTTTAGATCAATGACAGTAGCAACAAATTACCTCTTACCGAATAGCTCAGATAAGAGAAAATTATGGAAAATTTAAAAAAAGATAGGGAATGTATCAAAATATAGGGTTTAAGAACAAACTTGCATTAAAATTAGAAATTTTTTGAGTTTGAGAAAAAAGTTTATTCAGGAGGAAGAAAGTGAAGTGTAATATTGTTGGTTTCAATTTCAACAAATTTTTGAGCCTTGAGATACATCAAACACAAACCATTAAAAAATTCCAAGTACCGACAAAAAAAACTTTTATTTGGTGTTTGTCGTGTTCAAATTCTCTGTTTGCTTTATTCTTGTGTTTAATTTAAGTAGATTCAGAAGAATACTTTAATATTTTGAATTATGTTTTGAAATAATCCAGTTGATCAATGACATTAGCATTTGGTGGAAAAATTTATGTCTTAATTAATTTTGTAAACCAAGCTTTTTTAATAAGGTCATTGTCATCTACCATCACGTGTTTAATTCGTTTTTGACAATAATAATTAAGCAAATGTAGAATAAACAACATATGTAATCAACGGAGTGGTACGTGACTTGTCGTTATGGATCCTAACGTTATTTTTGCCAAGATTTCTGTTCACGAATGTTAGATTTGATAATAACCGATATACAAATTCAGCTTTGTCAATTATAAATATATTAAAGTTTGTACTTTGAAACGACTTCTCCCGCATGTGGTAGCCATTTCAGATTGGCGCCGCATTTATCAATTTGCAATGCATCTAAAGCAACTGCTTTTTATTTTAGAAAAATTTTTGCAATCATTTATTCGTACATATTTTTAAATTTGTAAGAGGTGCGTTTATAGTTATTTTATTGTTGTAGCACTATCAAATCAAGTCACAGGCGTTTTAAGGTCGACGTACTGTTCATTGTTTTTTGATTTTTTATAATTTTGTTTTATTTTGGATATACCGCAGATGTTTTTAATATTGTATTTTTGACCGATGTCGTTGTACTTTGCCACTGTAAAATTGATTTTCGATGGATCATTTTTTGTTTGTAATTTTTGGGTTTAAGACGGTGTAAGTATAAGAAGGTTCAGTTGATGATCTTCAGCTGTAAATACTAGTTTATCAAACAGCAGTATGGTCGTCTACTGCTGGAAATTGGTCATTCTTCCCTACTGTACTAACCCAGTTGCTAGTTGGTATAGATTCTCTGACTATCCAGGGGGTGATTTTTTTGTATTACGAAATGCGTTTATTTATAGTCTCAATTTTGTTACTCTTCACGTCCTTCATTCTGGCTAGGCGACCTGCCTATGCAACAATAGCAACCGTAAATATAATCCAGTTGTATAGAACTTCATTTATAAAAAATAATTAATGAAAGTAGGTTATCTTGTAAAAAAAAAATTATTAACGAATGCACCACAATCACTAAACACGCTATGATAAGGAAGGTGCATGGAACTGATTGACTTATTTTATAAATAATTAAAATTATACGACTATGAGACTTCAAACGAAAGTGTGAGTCATATCTTCAGATATATTAAAGAAGATCGCTTGCACAGGGTACCTCGCTACGATAGCCCTGTATCGGGATAAAATAGCAGTTCCTCGAAAATCGCTAAAAAGGTAAAAGATAACGTGACAACGCCATTTTGATTACTTTCATACCTAGAACATGAAGCTATCAACCAAATCGCTTATTCGCTCAATACTTGAATAATTCTTTTCCAGCACATCCGCTAAAAGCGTAATCAAAATAAATAATGGGGAAAATTCAACAGGAACAAAAAGTACTTACATTTGGCAAACTAGTCCTGATACGACGTTCAACAGCGATTTCCAAACGATAAAGAAAGAGTAAAAATGGACGTTTGACAGCGATATCGCGCTTATCCCCACTCATAAGAGAGATTTGATCGTCAGCAGCGGCGTATAAACGTATGGAAACCCGCTACATGCAATTACGGAAAACTTAAATTAAACCACAAACACATGTAATAAATGTTTACCCCAAATAAAGAGTTTCACTCAGATCGCAACAATATTTGACTTCATATTGACATGGAGATGCGCGAAATACTTAACAATGAAAACCTTGTCGGGCTTACACAACACTATATGATTCTTCAAACTTTACCGGAAGAAAAATTGTGTTTAAAATTTGACATTTTGTCCCTACTCAAACAACAAAAACTGGGCGTACCGAGAATACATTTTATACAAGGAACAAACATTATACTAAAGCATTTTTAACATAACAAAATTACACGTGTTATATGATTTTGTTATGTTGAAGTTGCAGTAACTTAACGTAACATTGTTATACAGTTATTTCGACTGAACTGTCTTTGTACCTTTTGTAACAGTATTTCTTCTCTAGTTAGATAAATGTTATGAAACAGTTCTTGTACACTGCATCTGTTGTACGTGTTTTACAGAGTATTACTAGTGCATAGTTATTTTTTTGTTGTAAACTTCTAATAACCTACAAAAAATGTTTGTTTTCTTGTGATAACATTCAACAAAAATACACTGTGATCTTTTTTTTTAAAAACTCAAAATTTTGCTTGTGTTAAATTAGTGCTATTTTTTTTGTAATGAAATAGTGTAATTGCAAATTAAATATTAATTATTACTTATAGCATCAAAAATAATTTATGAACTATCAAAGATGCGCAGATTATAATTAATCTAAAAAGAATTACAATCAAAGGAATTAGCAAACAAGCGCGATGACGATGTTACTGAATATGTATCTGTAAAGGTTGATGGTATATACACGTAGTAGTAGAATGCATGAATTCATAAAGAGTAACTTAAGCTGCAAATATATTAAGTTTGATTTTTAACTACTTATTTGTGTAAGAGTCGTCATGTCATCTTTCCCGTTTTATAAAAAAGTGTCTTTTAAATGTAATATGAACCGAGAAGACGGTTTAAGACTCAGCAAATCTTGGCTACCAGTGTTACAAACACAAACACTTATTCCGAGTAATAACGAAGTCAGTCAAGCGATAACGGAAAGATAAGGTCCGTTAATCACGCTAATTGTATAGCACAGCAGTGTTAACGTTATACTACAACCTTATGTCAGTATCAGTACACTGTAACTGTTATGTAACAAAGTATAACTATTGCCAAACATGTTGACAGAATTGTATCACTACCGTAATATATTCTTGAGCATCGTTATGCTATGATTACATTGTCATAACAAAACTTGTTATATTGTGTTATATACATGTTTAATAACTGATATGTATATGTGTTTTTTTTGAAAATGGATATCACAGAGATCAAGGTAGTAGATTTGATTAAAGACATATTTATATTTAATGGAATGTTTACAGTTTTAATACTCACTTTAAAATTTTTGTCATCAAACATGTATCGGAGATTTATGTATGTATTTGTTTTCATATAGTAACTTACAAGTTTAAAAAGGAGCCGGTTCTCAGAAATGGACGATTACTAAAAATTTACCGATTACTTAATAACTGGTATTTTTTTAAAATAACTTAATCGCATAAAAATAATTTTATAAAAATAACTAATTAACCCAATCACTGTTTAATTTTTATGTAAACATGCGACCGAGAACTTTGTTTTTGACATTTTAGAATCAACATAATTAATTCTAATTTGCGATGGATTTGTTCGTATTTTACTTTGAAGTAAAACTAATTTAAGATAAATAAAATTTATTTCAAATTTGTGTAGATTATTTTTGCGATATTTATTTATCTGTATTAGCTTATCAAATTTGATCAAACTCAATTATTGAATTTGTTTTTCTTTATCTTTATAATTAGTTTTGCATTTACTTTTTTACGTTTCTATAAAGAAATTATAGCGATCGCAATTTTTTTTTTCAAAATGTTTTTTGCATAATTTTACGTTTCAAGGTCTCTTGAATTAGAAAAAAGTATTTTTGACAAAAAAATTTGGGTGTCTGTGTGTGTGTAACGATGTACCCATGATAACTCTCGAACCAAAACACCTAGTAACTTCAAATTTGGATAGGAGTCATCCGCCATTTTTAACAATTTTGTTTATATAATTGTATACGTATGTAAATTATTCGAATTATTTTTACAGTTTCTTATAAAGATAATTCTTCCTAACAATTTATTCAAAAAAAAATTCTAACATTAACAGTTGATTAGATATTTTATTTATAATTTAAAATGAATTCACAAATATAATGTAGGTTCGAATCCAGTCTGCGACGATTTTTTTTAGAAAAAAATTCCATATTTTGAAAGGAAAGTAAGATACGTTAAAAATAATAATTTTTACTAGTTTACTAAAGGGGAAAGCAATATCGAGACGCACAAGTATAGGGGTTAGTCGATATGACAACATAAGCTCAATTTGCCATATTTCAGTTACATCGTAATGAAATCGAGGAGAGAAATCTAAAAAAAATTATAGCATGCTGGGAACTCAATACAAACGTGTACATATCACTTCAAAGTGATTTTATGACAACATAACTTTAAAAAAAATAGGTAGACATTCCTTCATCATTCCTTATAGGAAAGTCGTGTGGTGACTACACCAGTTTTTTTAAACACAAACAATCTTTAAAATGCATAATAATATGAATTTTTTAGTAAATATTGTTTGTAAGCGCATTATCTTTTTTCTATACTGTTACGTAAATTTAGCCGTAACTTAATTTAGGTGGCCGTTCAACACTTCGGAGAGACAGTCGTAGGTGGTACTCAATATCTACTTTAGATCCTGTTTATATCTGTCAAACACTGAGAGTAAACCAAATCGAACAACACAAATATAACAACGAATATATCTTTATTGCAAAGGTAATAATACAATAAAATAACAGTAACATTATTAATTAGGATAACAAAATATCCATAATAAAAACAGAATATAATTAGTAATAGTAATTACGAAGCCTAAGGTAATATGTTACATGTCGTTGTTTTGTATTTTTAAAAAAACATTTATTTTAAATTAAAATTAACGGTTACACTGTTTATACGCCGTTGCTGACCTTCAAATCACCTGTACGAATGGGGATAATCGCGATTCGCTGTTCAAAACGGCCATTACTTTTCTTTTACCGTTTGGAAATCGCTGTTGAATATCGTATTAGAGTTAGTCCGCTAAATCGAATGTGCTGGGAAAGATTTATTTAAAGTATTGAGCGAATAAGCGATTTGGTTTATTGTTTGACATTTTAGCAACTTTCGATGGATTGCTACTTTATCCCGATACACGGCTGCCGTAGCAAGGTAACCTGTGAAAGTCATCTTCCGAAGTGACGTAGTACGACTCAGACCTTCGTTTGAAGTCTCAGGATCGAATACTTTTAATTACTTTTATAATTCGTCAATCAGTTTCATGCAAGTACATTGACGTGACATCCATTTACGTTCTTCGAATTATTTGAACGCAGTTTAAGCATAAAATAGAAACTTCGTACATAAGCCTATATACTACGCATAAGTTATTCATAAATTAAATGAAAAGAAAGTAGCGAACGTTACTATTGATGACGAAGAATTTTTTGGTTGGGTACGTTTTTGTGATTTTATCTTATTTTGCAGCTCAGTATCATATTGTCGGTTATCAACTAGTTTTGTGACTGCAAGGTAGAAGAAGTAATTGTTTGAATCCTAGTTATCCTTGATTAAAATAATGATTTAGAATTTTTGTTAGCAATTGACTATAATTAGTGTGTTGCCTGATCGATAAGGCTAACAGTCACATTAACTGACGAATCTATACTTGTTATTTTATTTCTTATTGGTCTACCTTTTTCTCTTTTATATTAACGCCTATTCCTTTTTATTGGAAATAAATATATTGTTGTTGGAATTTGTGTTTTGCCGATTTGTTTTTTTCAGTAATTGACAGTTTTAAACAAGGTCTATTTAAGGTGATATTTACTTGTTTTGGCGTCTTTTTAGTTTATTACAGAATTAGCACACCGAGACTTGCGACTCACTTGCCGATTCAACTGAGTTAGTCGCTTGCGCTTAAGTTACGAAAAAATTCTTGTAACAATCATTTTATCAATAAAAAGCGATACATAAATTTGGTGTCAGCAGATCTTTATGAGTAGGCAACACACATTAGTACATGACCTAATCGTAGTACAATATAAAAATATAATTAAATAGGTAAACGAAGAATAAGAAATTGGATCAACGCGAATCCAGTGATTACGCAATCAAAAACACTACGCACTTGTAATAAATTTAAGAAGTAATTGCACAAACGAATTTGCATAAACTAATCATGACAACATATATATCTAAGTCGTTCGTATTTACGTTCGACACCAACACAAATTAATAGATAACAAAAAGATGTATTTACTGATGACTTTCCAGATATGCTATACGCTAATAGCATATTCAAATTATTCCCTGAAATTGCTATAAGACAAAAATTAGATATATAACAATGTTACAAATAAATTGCTCGTAAGTCATCTTATAAACCGAAACCGTCAAGCTTCTAAATGACTGTTAAACTCGCAGATATGTCACTGTCTTTAAGTTTAATTGTCCACTTCACAAATATTTCAACGACTTGACTCCAAGTGTATTCTTAAAATGTGTGTTTGCAATCAATATGAAAGAGATGTATCTAAGAAACATGTACAATTTTTACTACAATAATTACGAGAAAATCAAATCGCGACGTTAATTTTTACCCCAGCAAAACTCTCACAGTTAACACATACGAATCGAAATTAATGTACCCATTTATAACGGGGATGGTATACGATATTTAAACATGGAGATCTCACTGAGCGCAACGTTAGTTTCAATATTTTTTCATATGTAAAACTGACAGTTAATGTTCCTGTAAAAAATTCGTACAGCACGCAAACTATATCAAAATATTTTTAACATATTACATTTGAAGAATGTTACGTTTATATTTATACATTTCAGGACCACTAGTAAACTTTAAATCAAGATAACGAAATTTAATGAAACGAATAAATATATAAATCCAAGTGTTTCCCTACAGCTTAGTTGGTTTATTATCTATTAAAATTAACAAACGGTACTTTTACGGACCTGAAGAAATAAAGGCTAAAAATTAAGCTAAAATACCATGGTCTTCTCATGAACTTAACTCCTAATATGTTACAAAAAGTATCAATAGTGTGTATGATTTCCTTTTGCAGCAATTTCTACTGTTCTTGGTATGTTCCATAGAATTGTGATTAGGGTTTTTGGTAGGTCATTCCAAACATTGGATAATTACATTTCTCAACGCAGTTGTCACAATATTAGCTGTATGAGTTTTAGCATTGTCTTGCATGAAAATGAATCCGTTTCCGAAATTTTCGGCAAATGGTTGAACATGGGGTACAATTGTTACGAGGATTTTTTCGTAACTTAATTGCTGGCGACTAACTCAGTTGAATCGGGAGGCGGATCTCAATGCTCAATGTGCTAATTATAACGTATTAGATTAAAAAAGCACCAAAACGGTTAGAAACTGGAATGGCAGATATTGTTTAAATCTATTCAAGGCTGAACGAGAACAAATGACAACACACAGGTTGTAACACGAATATATGTTTAGTTTATCATAGAAAGGGAGGTCAGAAAAGAGAAGCGAGGTAGGTTTACATAACAAGATCAATTAATAGTATGTAGGTATGGATCACAGACAATAATTGTTAACGGAAGCCTCTTTCGGTTAAGCAACACGTCGTACAAAAAATTAAATTTGCCGGCCTAACTGATACATTTCAAAAGAACAAATTTAATACAAATATGCAATACTTCGATAATTAGTGAACCGGAGCGCACTCTTTAATACTATATTACACACAAAAGTTTTGTAGTTAATTGTGACAACAACCTGATACGACAACGTAAATAAATAAGAGAAAATTAGAATAGGAAATACAATACTTACAATTTATTTTTTTTCCTTTGAAGAATGCGACCAGCTAGCGACACCTTTCCCAGAATTTCCTAAAATTTGCTGAAACAAATAATGATATACTTATGACGTTATCACAAATAAGTTTCTTTTGGTTCATACGATCTATGAGAATAAACCAGATATGCCAAGTTTCCCCCAGATTAATATTGATATTTTTAATCAATCAAAGATTGTGATATCTTTAGTCAACGTAGATGCAAAACCCTTTTGACTACATCGTGCGAATGACAATTACGAGAAAATAAAATTGGATCACAAATACAGAATCAACACCGGGCAGGCACCGGAAAATGGTTTTTTTCCCCTGGATAATTC
This sequence comes from Aquatica leii, assembly GCA_035610365.1. Taxonomy (NCBI): domain Eukaryota; kingdom Metazoa; phylum Arthropoda; class Insecta; order Coleoptera; family Lampyridae; genus Aquatica; species Aquatica leii. The sequence continues at coordinate 46,347,852 of CM069435.1, read as the reverse complement.
AATCTGTTAAAAAACCCCAATTGACAGCCACCACTCTCGAAGTAGCGAAAAGTGGGCGTTTCGGGACTGCCTACCATAGTTCTCAATTTCTCGAGACAAGAGGGCGCCAGGAAGGTTTATAGCTCAAAATAGGCTTTAGGATCTTGGCAACCAAAATCCCGCTTCTGTTGAACGCTTTCTAAATGGAACTTACCTTATTAGAGTGTATTACACTAAAATCTGTAATTATTATATTTAAATTAAAAAACGCGAGGGCCATTGGAATAAAAGTTTTTTACAAGCTAACTATTTAACATTTATTACATTTAAATGAGCAAAAAATAATAAAAAACAGAATGAAAATGAAATTGAATACAGTAAACAAACAGAACAAATAATAATAAAATAACGGTAATTGTTAAGTTAAAGATGTTAGATGTCGATTAAAACTAAGTTAGTTGTGAATAATTTTTCAATGAATTTGTATATATTTAGATAAAATTGAGCAAAATGTGGACTACAAATTACTCAATTCGCGTAAACAATTAACCACTTTAACAATACGTTTATTAAGTTATTTCGCTTAAAAAATAAATATTTTAAGAGTCCCTCAGTTACTTACTAAACGATTTCGACTGTAGTTAGGTTATAAAGGAATTAATAAAACCCAACAAATCGGTTAGGAACCTTATGTAAGTCAAAATTTGCAAGCCCCTGTTCGCAATAAAAAAAATTATAAAACAAACATTACGTAAATTTATCAATAACCCCCGGTTTCATAGTAACACGCTAAATTCGCTTTGATTAAAGTTTACTTAATTGTTTATTTTATTTAAAATTTATCAATTTATCATCGATCAGCTTATACAAAAAGCACTTAAAAACATGATGATAATACTAAATTTATAATTTAATGTTTAAATTGTGCTGATGTCTTAAAAATGTGTAATTTGAAAAATGAAAATTTTAGGTAAAAGTGGCTTTAAAATGCAAAGCTAATTATGAAACCGGCCGGAACAAAGTTTAAACAAATCTTAATACTGAGTCAGTTATTAATGTTAACGTCGTTATTGGAAAATTGTAAATTATATTACAAATCGTTTTTAAAATAACAAAAAAAGTAATTCTTGAGACGATAGTTTACTTTCTAAAACGGTAAACAATCATTTAACTTTATGGATAAAATATTTTTATAGCACTAAGTTTGCGAAATTAAAATCACAATTTTTGTTTTAACCGGTAATAAATAAAAACCTCAATTTTGTTTATGTAAATCCAGGCAGGGGCTTTTGTTTGGTCGTAAGGCTACCATATGATATTGAAAAGAAATTTGGGAAGTTTCTAATAATCCTAATTCTGCACTGGCTCCGTTGGAAGATTTTTGTTAAACCGCCACAAGGGCGAAAATTGAATTGTGTTGCACAAAGCTTAAAATAACGCACTACTCTTTGATAACAGACTCGGGAGCAAGTGAATTGTAAAGACCGCAAATTAAACAAACTAGGAATTATTTTCACAAAAAAAACTAAAATTGTACTATACCTATCTTCATTACTTCAACGGATACTCCCAAATTCTTTTTTAGACTTGAAATTTACCTAACCGGAACTACATTTCGATATTCTTAGGTATTTGGTAAGTTTGCGAACTTTCTTCTTAAAATGAAAATCAATTCTTTTATAACATTGCTTACTACTTCCAAAGTTAATGACATTGACGTAAATCTACGCGAGAGAGACCAACAGTACAACAAAGACGTGAAAAAAAATTCAACAATGCGTATTACGCGTTGGCTTGATGAGGTTTTTTACAAGAGACCTATATCATCAAAATGATAACAACATATAAACAATTGAAGCCAACGAACGTACTGGAATAGAGTTACAATATAAATTTATGAAACCATAAACTGACGGAACTAATAAACTATAAAATGTACTTGTAACATAGGACAATAAAATCGACCAAAATGATTCAAGAGCATAGGTAGTTAATCCGTAATTAATAAAATGAAAATTACACTTAAGATAAATTTAAAAACGTTAAATAACTTTGTCAAATTAGCGCTAAATTACTAAAATGCTTTTAAAGAAAACGAAATGAATAAAACAAACCCGAACACAGGGTCTTTTACGAAATATTACGTTCAAAAATTAAACGGCGATAACATACTGTGAGAATTGAACCGACTGCTGGTTTTTTAATTCACGAAACGAAACGTGCAAGCTTCTTTCTTATATTCTGAAATTTGATAAAAAAATCTTGTTGTTTTTCTTTTAGCGCTGTGTCTGCATCTTTTTTTGAAACTACCAGTCCTGTTGAACCGCGCTGTGGTCCTCTGCATCACAGATTTTTTAGTATTTATAATTCCAACAACTTCTCGTTGTGAATATTCTCCATGAAGAAGAATAATAATTTGCGATACTTCTTCTAGTCTACAATGGCGTCTAGGCATATTTAATTAACTTAATGCATATAAAAAATTAACAAATTTTTTAACCAAAAACCTCGAATTAAATGACTTATGCGTTTATTTACGTCTTTTTATTGACTTTTTGTTTCTTGGCAGAGAGTGTTTTGCTATTGTTAATTGTTTCATGGCAAACTATTTCAATAGTGTCATATTAAATATGTTAGACAATGAAATAACCGCGCACACTAACCTTCCACTACTATATTCCATTACATTTTACATAAAAGATACATAAAGTTGAACCCATTTCAATTTTATGTATTTGTTACGTTCGATCATAAGAGATGCATAAACACAACATAAACATACGAACTATTAAGAAACATTGTAAACACATACATTGCTTTATGAACTACGTATTTGATATGTATTTGTTATGTTCATGCTCATTGTGAATTAGCACTAAATATTTTTTTACTATTGTGGAGAGGAGTGACAGACGTACCAGGTTTGTTAATTCGTAGTGCGTTTTTTATAGGTCAGGACAGGGTTCTTTCTTTATCCACTCACTCTATAAAAACGTAAGCTTTTAAATTATAAAAAGAAACATATCTACTCATACGTTCATACTTTTTAATTAGCCATACTGAAACTAATTTCAAACAACTGATGTGGTCACCACACGACTTTCCTATAAGGAATGATGAAGGAATGTCTGCATATTTTTTTAAGGTTATGTTGTCATAAAACCATTTTGAAGTGATACGTACACGTTAGTATTGTAATAGTGAAGGCTTCTACGGCCGGAATCTATACTAAGATAAGAGTGTCTTCCGGGTTTGGACCGTGTCATTGTTGTAACCGAAGTTGCCAACGTTTCGTCCACTTTTGTAAGGGGCTTCATCAGGGCGTGAGATTAATCGCAAAACTCAAACAAGCAACCGAAATCTAACTAAGAACTTCTCAAAAGTTAGGTTATACACTTGTGAAACAAGCCGTAATCTAAACTCTGAACAGGTAAGAAAGAAAACGATATCGTTTTTGAAATGTTTCTCCTCGATTTCATTAAGATATAACCGAAATATGGCAAATTGAGCTATGTTTTCATATCGACTAGCCCTTATATTTGTGCGCCTCGATATTACTTACCCTTTTAGTAAATCTTTTAAAAAAAATCGTCGCAGGGAGGATTCGAACCTAGATTATATTTGTGAATTCATTTTAAATTATAAATTAAATATCTTATAAACTGTTAATGTTAGAAAAATTTTTTATTTGAATAAATTGTTGGGAAGAATTATCTCTATAAGAAACTGTAAAAATAATTCGAATAATTTACATACGTACAAAATTATATAAGAAAAACTGTTAAAAATGGCGGATACACCCACTTTCGGTTTCTTTATCAGGCCCATCTTTTAATAAAACCGAGAGAATATGAAAAGCCAGCACCATACTAAATTTCAAGTTACCAGGACTTTTGGTTCGAGAGTTATCGTGGGTACATACTAATATAATTTAAATAAGATGCAGCACTCCGTATATAATAACCAAGTCAAAATAATATAGAGAGAAATTGTTATTTTTTAACGTATCTTGCTTTCTCTTCAAGATATGAAATTTTTATCTAAAAAAAATCTTCGTACGCAGGATTCGAACTTAGATTATATATGGAATTCACTTTAAATTATAAATCAAATATCTAAAAAGTGTTAATTTTAGAAAAAAAAATTAATTGAATAAATTGTTAGGAAGAATTAACTCTATAAGAAACTGTGAAAATAATTCGAATAATTTACATTACATTATCAAATTTCTAGTTACTAGGACTTTTGGTTCAAGAGTTATCGTGGGTACATTGTTACACCCAGACAGACAGACACACAGACACCCAATTTTTTTTTTTCAAAAATACATCTTTCTGGTTCAGGAGACCTTGAAACGTAAAATTATGCAATAAAAATATTTTGAAAAAAAAACTGCGATCGCAACACTTTCTAATCATTTTACATAAATATAAAATAGTTTATAAGAAAGGTAGATGCAAACACAACAATTTTTTTGATTAAAAATGTATGCACTAATCTCATAACCGACAGAGTAATCAACAAAACTTGTGATCAAAACCCACTAACAAAATACAAACAGGAAGCGTTAAAACTTCATTAAATACTAGCCTACATTAAAACATTAATTAGAAAAAATATTACGCTAATAAATTTTAGGACGTGGCATCTAAAAAAAAGCATTTCTTAAATTTGTTATAATTTTTTAAACTTATTAAAAAAACATGTAAAATTAAACGTTGTATTGATGGATGTTTTAAAGCAAACTATTAAAAAACACCTACATTGTCAACACGATGTGATTTTTACGTCATACATCTCCATTCTAGGTTTGCTACAGAATAAATTTTTGCATACATTTTTAAGTGTCATAAACGTCGATTTATTTTTAATTAATACCCGAAAATAAATCGACCTTTGGTAGTAATCCAAAAAATACGCTTTCATTCCTACGTCAAATCTAGTAACTTTACATGGATCGAGATTTTTGACAATAAGCTGAAGATTTATACACCAGTTAGTTAAATATGACTTGGACGTTTTCACATTTTCACGTTACGCTTAGTTTACCAGATATAAAAAAAAATATCGTCGGTGTGTCTGAACATCTTTATTTATAAAAATTTTAAAAACAACATGTAGGTTTTATTTTTACAAGTTTTCGATAAAAAAAAGAACTATAATGAAATTGAAAGTTTGGTAATCTAATTAGTAAATTAGCGCCGAGTTGAGCGCCGCATTTATTGTGTAGTGCATCTTAAAGAGCGAATCCTATGACGTCTTGATAGGTAATGACGTTTTTTAAGCGTACGAAATAGAATTTAGTAGTCACGTTTTATTTATGCATCAGTTGGCAAATCGTCTTAGTTTAGTTTAGCACTTCCTATCTATTAATTCAACACGTTCTTTTTTTACGAACATCAGAAACTGTTTTGCAAAACGATCGGGCACAAGTTTAGCGTTTTAGGTGTATTGCGAGATCGACCGTCGCGACGCCAATTCCCGCCGGCTAACCAATCAGTCCACTAGTTACTCAGCCACCTGGAAGACAACTTACACGTAAATTAATGTGGTCTATTTATATTTCCTTTAAAGAAAAAAAAAACGATTTAAGCAAATTATGTGGTGACGCAGCAAATAGATTTCGAAAATTAATTAAAAGTTATGATTAAGTTTTTGAGTAAAATTAATTGTGTTGTGTGCGTATGACGTGCTCGCGATATCTTTACTTTTTCAGCAGTAAGAATGTGTGTCGGTCAAAAATAAACATTTTACGTTATAAGTTAATTACACGTGTATTTTTGCTTAGAAAACGGAATGACAGATTTGACGGGCGCCCACAAAAATTCTCAACTCAATCAACGTCTCTTCATTTCACGTAAATAATAACGAATGAGGTTTTAATCGAAATGTAATAATGACTAATCGGGTTCAAATGCGAAACGCGGCTAAAACTCGCCACCCGAGTTTAGAAATGCCTGATCCGGAAGTGGTGAAAAAGAAGAATCAAGACATGCTTACGAGGGCCAAAAGCAAATTCTTCAATATCAGCGACGCTTTAAAAACGAATAGACTTTTAAACGGCGATACCGATCAACAACATAAGAAATCGCGTACCCAAGCGACCTTAGATTATTTTTTCAAATCGTGTCCGAGTAAAGACAAAAATAACGTTTTATCAAACAGTAGAGCGCAAGATAGTCCAAAACGGACTTCGTGCTTGCACAAACAAAATTCGATGGGTTCTTGTCCTCGCGTTGAAATATCAGCTGCCGATGTCTTAGATAACATTACCACTATTCGTCCATCATCAGTGCCGTCGGAAAAACGCGACGAATTACGCGAAACTGACGCTCTAGCTCTTGAACGCCCGCGCAAGAAATTATCATTCCGCGAACCCGAAATATCCGGTTACGCTACACAGTCGCGCAAACGGAACGTTAAAAAATCTAACAATTTTCCCGATTTAAAAAGAAGTATTAGTGCAAATAATGGTTTACTCAGAGCCGATTCTAGTTGGGATGATTTAGCTTTAGAGGTAGACTCGTAATAAGTTGATTTTATTGTTCACTAAAACCGTTTTCTATTTTTTCCAGAGTCAAGCAATGCGAGTTGTTCGAACCGTAGGACAAGCGTTTGAGGTGTGCCATAAATTATCTATAAATGCTCCTGAACCAGATCCTGCGGATCAGGACGAACAAGATACTCTTACGCAGGATTTAGTCAGTGATCACGTTAGCGATATAGTTAGCGATAAACCTAAGAAAGGTAAGGACCGATTGACTTCTATAATTTATTTTCGTGCTTGTTTCCCATCAATCGTACAAGCTTTTTGAGCTTTAGTAGTTTTCTACATGAATACATTTATTTAATGGATGATAAAACTTTTTCTTTTAAGCTCGTTCTTTATTAAATGAAAACGTCTCATGTAGTTATAGAGTTAATCTTTGTCGAACGATAATAGAGTCTATAAATTTAAATGGAAGGAAACGATTTTTCGTTACAGAAATCCGTTTTTGTTTTGTTTCGTCGATTATTTAATTTTTTTAATAGCTTTAACGGTCGCATAATCTCTTTTCATCGTGCACTTAGCAGCTGAAATGTTAACCCTGCCGTAATAAATCTGTAATAACTGCTTGAAGACGACGTGTTTATTAGGTACTAAGAATTTAAAGTGTTAGGTTGACGAAACGTCTGTCATTTTAATAAGTATCAAAGAGACTGTAAGACGTTTGTCAATTTTCAAACGATGATAAATTGATGTAGTCTATCGATAAAGTTTTAAAATAGTAACCGCGCTTGGCAGTTTTTTTCTTAAATGTTTCATAGTTAAGCAGTTTATTTATTTATTTTTTGAAATCAGCAATAAATATTTTAGGATTTGTATAAATATAAAATATCGATCTAGATCAACAATTATGCGTAATGCAAATTAGCTATCTAATTTATCTTTAGTTCCTGATACACTAATACAATTTTATAAATATTTTTTATACATAGTGCAATAGGTTAATTATTTGACTTAACGTTAAACTTCTGTGGTTAAACTTAGTAAAAATATTTAGGTTTTAAGTTTTCCGTTTTTGGAAAACGATGTACAAAGATGTTTACAATGTTTGACAATAGAGAAATTGTTAAAAATCACTTTAAAAATTATTTGGTTTAATAAAAAAATTAACCACAAAAAAGTTAAATTAAAATGTGAAAAAAGTTAGCAACTGTAAACTGTATTAACCAGACAAACTTATTTTGTTTATTTTGATCGCGTTTAAAATTTTTTTCAGTTAGTTTATAATTCTAAAAAACACATAATTTTACTGCGAAATTTAAATTTTGTAAAACTTATTTTTTATATATTCAATATTGTTTTTTTAATGCAATAATGTGCAAATAAAAACTAAAGATAATCTATCATTTGAATAACTTAACGCATAGTATCATCTACTTCATCTTCTATCATTAATTTGTTTTCTTGTTTAAAGAAGAAAGATCGATTAGTTTAGAATCTAAATGTGCCAAAAGTCCACGTATCTAATTATTCAACTTATTTTCTGTCTACTTCATTGTTTTCGTTGCGCGCAATTAAGAAATTGTTATAAATAGAAAATTTGGGTTTGGCAAAATACGTTATGTTATATGTGTTTATCTTAGTTCGCTACAGTAACATTCGAAGGAACATTAATAACAAAAACTAAAGAAGTGTTAAAACGATATTATCAGAAATACTTTTTATTCGTTATTTTGTAAATTTGTTGGGATGAACGCGTCATCATCAAAGCTTTTGGTTTTAAACTTTTTTCTAAAACACTGCTATCTTAATAATTATCTCATAGTCTAGCTAACAAATACACTCTTTACCTTTTACGAAAATTATGTTTGAGATGTCATTCGATTATAAAAAAATTCAAGTGGCGCTCAGAAAAAATTATAAACAATTTAGTAAAAAAAAAGGAATTTGTTTTTCATCTCTCATTTTCATCTCAAAAAGCATTAGAGATATTGTAAATTTAAAAAAAAATACTTAAAAAACATGAAATTTTCTAGAAGAAAGTGTGAATTTCAAAAACTCTACTACTAATATTTGTAATTTTAACTTAAAGGTGATAATATCGCTCAAAACATATGATGTGACTCGTGACTCGGCATGATTCCCTCATATTTAAATTTTTTTTGTGGTGCATTAAAAATAATAGTTATTAAAGAACGTAAAAATCAGTACTACTACGATACATAAATGAACAATAATCTACCACAAAAATTTTTACACAAACAATAATCGCAAAAAAAAATTTTTTCTATAACTTTTCAATTACTAAATTTTTACAATTTGTAAATTAACATAAAAACTCGTCATTTTTAACCAAAAAACTTTTCCAGTATTGTAGTTCATTCTTTATAGGATTTATAACAGATTTCCGTATATAAATTTTTTAAATTTTGATTTGTTATGTTTTTATTAACAATTTAAAAAAGAAATATAATAAATCAAATAAGGCTACCAAAAAAATAATTTTGTTAATGTTTCGACTGTTTCATTTTATAATCACTGAAAACTAAATAAATTTTTAAAATTTTTTTTAACGTTGAAAAAATGGTATAAGCGTTTTATAGCAGTTTATGGCATTATTAAACATTTTTTTGGAAATTTTATTATTGATAAAAATAATTTAAAAAAATTGTTTCCTAAATTTTTTTCTGTTTAAATTCTTTTTGTTGCTAAAATCTAATATTAATGAACTATTTTTTTTTAAATAATCTTTCTAGTGTTCTTTCATATTCTGAAAAAAATCTTCAGGGCGGAAATTTGGGAAAAGATTAAACAGACGATACTAGACATTGCAAAGAAAGTATGTAGGACAACAAAACTATATAAAAGAAAAATAAACTAGCTAGTGGAAGAAATATATTTAAAAAAATACAGTTAGAGAAGAAAATGTGAAAAACCGACTGAGATAAGAAAACATCGAAATATAAGGAAGAATATAAAAACTGACGCATCAACGTATAGCAGAGAATACAAAACGGGAAAAATTCGGCAAGATAATGGAACAAGATATCAAAGCCAACCACAAGTTATTTTTTAAAATATTGAAAAATTTGATAAATGGAAAGTAGCAAAGAATTAAACAAATTAAAGACAAAAATTAATTAACATTGACAGAAGGAACTTTCATTATAGAAGCTGGAAAGAATACTTTAGGAAGGTGCTGAACTTTTGCGAAAAAGTTGAGAAACATATTAGAAAAGACACAGAATAAAATATACCAGATAGAAACGATGCAAATAAAGAAGACATTAAGAAAGAAGAAATAATAGAAGCGATACAAAAACTAAAAAGAGGAAAATCTGGAGGGTACCACTGTAAAAAAGAGGCGATGCAAGAGAGTGCAATAATTATCGAGGAATACTGTTACTAAGCACAGTGGAGAAAATATATGAAAGAATAATAGACGTAAAGTTAAGAGAAATATTAGATCATCAGTTAAAGGAAGAGCAAAGTGGATTCAGGAGTACACGTGACCACATATTTACAATAAACCATATAATAACCAAAATTTAAAAAAATAAGTTTGCATGGCGTTTTTAGACTTAAAAAAAGCGCTTGATAGATTGCCAAGATAAATATTAGGTGGGAGTTAAATATTAAAGATATTAAATATATGGATGTTAAAAAAGAAGAGTATGAAGATAAACACGCCTAAATCTAAAATGATACATATAGAACGAGAGAAAAAAAAATAATTATGACATTAGGCAACAAATATAGAAAAAAAATAAAAGACTGTCTACAAAACTATTTTTGCACCAACCGGTACATACTTCGGTACTCACACAAACTAATCAGTAAAAATTGTATTTGAAATGATTACATAAAAAGTAATTCTCTATCGACTGGTGGTTCATTTTTATCGTTTTTATGGATATGTATTTTACCGATACTCGTCAAGCGGCACTAATGCTGTGCTTTACCAAGTTTAGGCAGGATTATTGGAGCGCTCACTACATGAAAATTTACCAAGTAGTTACTGACTAGTTGGCACTGTTCCACTTAAAATACATTAAAAAATTAAATTTCTGGGCGCTGTGGAGTGTTTCGTTGCCGGCTAGTGCGTTCAAGCTTTTACGGTAATTGTTTTCAAAAATTAAAATGGGCGATTACGAGAATGAGCAGAAGAGACTTTAAGTCTTGTGGGGTTATTTTTTGGCAGATAAAAAACTGAGTCTAATTAGTATGGGTTTATCGTTTAATTATGAACCATCGACGTCATCAGCACTATTGATAGTTCCCTGTCCGATGACTGAAGTGCCCAAAACACGTAAACGTAAAAGATAGCAATTGAAAATTCGACAAAAAAAGTCGTAGATGGATAAAACCACTCTTTATGCCGAAACAAACAAATGATTTAATTCCATCAACTTCTGCGTTCAACGATGATGATAGTCACCACATAGACAAACCAGTAAATGAGAGTAAACCGGAAACCATTGGTGACTTTTTTGAACAATATAAAACATAAATATTGTCATCGTTACTGTGTTTCTAGTTGGTAAACTTAGCCTGATATTCGTGAATCCCTTACAGAAACTAACAGCGGAAGAATCGAGGATACCACTGAATATGTCGTGCAAACGTATGCTGAACAAGAATCAAGTGACAGCCAGCGTTATGACAATGATGTTCGCGACAAAGACATAACTTGGAACGATATTACCGGATTACAACTTTGAAAATTACCATTTGCGAAACAAGAAACAACCTTATTATTGTTTAAAAATATTGTTTATTCCTGAGTTGATACCTCACAGTGTTTCGGAGACAAATAAATACGCTAAACAATCAAGGGAGAAAACGAAATTTTCCAAGTCACGGTTACATTCATGGTTTGAAACAAACAAATAAAAAAGTTTTTCGTTGGAGTATTGTTATGGATCGTATTACACCATGTTCCTGTTATTTCCAAATGCTGGTTAAATAGTAGTTTATTTAACGAGTTCCTGTGTAAATTGTACGTTTTTTTCCCAAGAGGTCATTTTTAAACCCGAGTAAAAGCGGGGGAAAAAAGCATCTAATTTAGACAGGAGCGAGTTGAATACAATATTTTATTGCTCGAACAGGGACTAGGAGGCCCCCAAAGTCTCAAAATCTCTCAAAAATAATTTGACGTTTATGTTGAGAAGTGCGCAAAAACCGTCAAAGACGGTTTACAATAGCGAAAAATTAAAATTTATGACAGTTAAAAACAATAAAAGTGGTTTGCATGACAAGAAATTGTAAAATAAAATGTTTTGAAACCTTTTCGAACTGCTATTATGCATGATACATTTTAGCAATAATGAAGCACCTGACATTCAGCAAGCAGATAGGCTTCGAATACTAGCCCTAGTTTTGAAAATACTAAAAGAAAAGTTTCAGTAGGTTGTAGTCCACGGTAAAAAAATTTGTTTAGACGAAACTTTTGTGCCACTTAGAGGTAGAATATTCCCTCAATATTTACGGAATAACCGCCATAAATTTGGCATAAAACTGTATAAACTCTGTATGTATTTATTGTGGGAAAGAGATGATAATATGTTTGCTCCTGCGAAAGTTGTTTTTTCGTTCATGAAAAATTTGCTGAATTTAGGAAGAACCCTCTACACAGGCAATTTCTACTCGAGTGCTGCGCTGGCTCATCAGTTACTAGAAAAAGACACTCATCTAGTTGGAACACTCAGATCCAATAGAAAGTTAAATTGCCGATAACTAAATGACAAAAAACTCAACAAAGGTAAAGTGAAGAAGAAAGTAATACAGGTAGAGATCATTTCACGACTAAAGAACCGTGATGTGCGCGTCGGATAAATACGGAATTTGACGATCATGCAAAATAAATTCTAACTAAAAACATCATCTGTAAGCGATGTACATTAAATGTAATGGTTTACCTTTAATTGAACTAAAAAATGAATGCATACAAGACGATGAATATAATATAAAAAAATATAAAACACAAAGATGAAAAAGAGTTTGTAACAACTTGTGGGATAAATGTGGACACTTCAAACGCCGTATGAAAAGTGCAAACGTTTTTTGGTTAGCTAGTGTATTGACATTCGGAACAAAATTGGTTTCTGCGCAGCGGTTCTTCAGTCTTGAAATGAACTCTATTATGCAACTGAAATGAAATCTGGTCCAAACACACTTCGGAAATGAAATTAGTGCGAAGTAGGATGTTTTCTTACCAATTTACTATGTTTGAGTAATAAACTAATTACGTTTCTTATTATAACTACCAATGTTTCATTAAAATAAGATTTGTACATAACAGTAAAAAAAATTGCATTTTTTCATCCCTTAAATTGTTAATAAAAAAATGAAAAGTTAAAGCTTAAAAATTTTATAAACGGGGTTCCCCGTTTAGAGAAATGTATCCCTCAAGTGGAATGATACCTAGATTGCTTCATACTATTAGTTTATAAGTTAATTTTTTTTCTAAATATGAGGCACTCGTGCCAAACGCACGTGGTCACATCACCCGTTCTGAGGACTGTTTTCACTTCTAAATTAAAATTATAATTATTAGTAGTAACGCTCTGGGAATTATGACTTATTTTTAAGATGCTTCCTGTTCTTTTTTTAATTTGCTATATCTGCAACCATGTTCGAGATACTGGCAAAAAACTAAATCTGTTTTTTCTTAATTTTTTTTAACTTTAACAATTTTTTTGGGCGTTACTTGAATATTTTCAAAAAATGACTAGACTGATGCAGGCTTAAAATTTTTTCAAGTCAAGTCTTGACTCAGTGTGAGCGAGCCTGATGAAGTGTTCATCCAGAACACGAAACGTCGCAATAGTACTGAAGTAGTTTGCTATCATCCAACCTCCTACAAGAAGGAATCATTAATTTGATTAAAACCTAAATTTACCACTTACCAGGAGGCGAACCGTTCATTAATCTTTATTTTGTAACATATTGACATCTTAAGAAAATCTTTAGGGTTTTTTATTTCTGATGCATTTACTATTTATTCATCTTTTTATCAATAGATTTTTCTCTTTTATTTACTAATCTTTGTTTCAAATATTTTTAATTTTTTGTATTTTATATACCTAAACAGTTTTGATGTTGTCCCTATGAGTTCTTGCAATGTCGGTGTTTTCAAATATTTTTCTTTTATTGTTTAAAAAAAATGTTGAACTTTTATTTTTTTTGTCACATTGTAGATTTTTATTAAATAATCCTTAAGCTTAGAAGGTTTCATTGAATCGTTTAATTACATAGAAGACACATAGGTAAAGTACTATTTCCTAGTGACAGAATAAGCCATATTTCATATATTCAACATTGTCTTGTCTGCATTTTTCTTCGGCTCACTGAAAAAAAGGGGCCCAAAAGATATAGGAAAATATTTATATATCAAAATTTTTACTTGTGACAAATCGCTGTTAAATATGTAATGCTCTGTTGAATTAATTATTTGAAATGTAAGGATAAAATTTTATGTAAATATCACATATTGTGTAGGTACTTATTGTATTAATTTTTCAAGGAAAATAACTTAATAATTAATTAACAGAATATAATAATACAGTAATATACAGTAATTTCAAACATTCGCGGATTTGGTTATTTGCGGAAGTAAACAAAATAAACAAAAATACAAAATAGCAATAACTTTTAGGGTGCATTATATTAAGTTATAAAACCCAATATGTCTAACGAAGGGATTACTGTACTGATAACTGTGATATATAACTTTTTTAAAAAACTAAAACAAGAGCATAACTTTGCTTAAATAAATTTAAACTAAAAAGAGATATCAATTTTATTCAAATATACTTACGTAACGAAAGTACACTATCCGCGTAACAATACAAAAAATTATACTTCTTTTTGTCCAAGACTAGAAAATTTTGTTGTATGCACTTCACATCACGCATAACACAGAACTAAATTGTTCATTAGATGCACGACTCTTTTAAAGTTTATATTATAGACTAGTTGGTGCAGGTATTGGCTTTATTGCGTTCCTGTATAAACTTGTATAGATAAGCCTGACTCACCGCGATGCCTGTTAATACTTGTATTTTATGCACCTGTCTATATTCAACCTTGCGCGAACCCCCTGACATTTATTACAAGCCCCTTTCGTTTCGAACGTAACATATTGTTCAGGAACCAAATCAATTTTAATTTTTCACTGATCCCTTGAATGATCCCGGAGACTGCTGGGGGAACCACTGGTCTAGAAAAACTCAACGTGCAGGTCAAAGCAGATGGCAATAGACGAAGAGGCATATCACTCACAAGATGGTTTAAAAAAGTCAAACTCATAACAGGATGTCTACTACAAGATATCCTCATGGGTACTCAAAGTTTTGGCTTTTATTTGTTACTGGACATATAGTTTTGATAGTGAACGATTCATTCTTTGAAGTCGAAAATATGAACAAAACCGTAGGATGAAAAGTTTGGAACTTAGAATTGAATCTCGATATTTGGATTTAGAATTCGAAATTTTTTTGAAAGATGAAGAATTGATACTGAATTTTCTCGCCTATTTTTGCTACATGTAAAAAACACGTATGCCGAATTTTATAGTCTTAACATTTAGGTTACTTTTGGTTGTAATTTATAACAAATTACAAAAGTTATACCTGTTTTTAACGTCAATGGCGTTTATTTTTTTATCGACTGTTATGAAATTTTTTCTTTATTTAATTTTTTAGTTAATAATTACTACGGCAATAACTATCATCTTTTGTTTATTCTATAAATTTTATTAATGTTTTGATATACTTACATTTAATTTAGTGGCGGATCGCTTACTAAACTATAAAGAGAAATAAACTTGATTTTGTAAAAATAAACATAAGAAAGGAAATGCTTATTAAATTTAGACCGTTGAACTAAAAATAGCGGCCGTCTAAAAATGTTGTGGTAGCTACAAACACGTAATTGATTGATTCATTAATAGTATATAAAATTAGAAATGTATTAATTGTAGTAACTAATTGTATAGCAAACACTGTTGCGTTAAATACTTTAATTTGTTATTTTGTAACATAAATTTAAGCAAAAAAATTGCAATGCAGTCAATTTGTATACAAAGTTAATTTAAATTTAACTTTTATTTGAAACATTTTAATGGTTATGCTTTAAAAGCTTTTTAATTATTAAAGTGGTCAAATAATATTTAAAAAAATAAGTGTTAACAATTACTGCATATTTTTTACTGTTACTATATTACTACTGACTTGATTGTTAACAATCTGGGCTTATACGTTTCCTAAGTTTCTGATCGGAAAATTGGCAATGTACGTGTAGTAATTGTATCAAAAACCTTGAATTTAAAACTCGCTTTGGATAGGCGAAAAAAATTGACATTGGCGAAATAAGTTTTGGTCTCGAAAATCTAATTTTTTTAATTTTTTTATCAATTGAGAAAATTTTGTCACGTTTAGCTTAATCGATATAATTTTCTTTACTTAAAATGTGCAGATTAATATCTCTGCGTTGTTGAAAATATTTTAAAAGATATTGACCGCAAAAAAACGGCATTTTGATTAATCGTAAAATTAAATCGTAATTTAATGTTTAGAATAACGTTTTTACTTTGTCTTTTTTAAATAAATTTCTTGCTCTAATATTCTTAGAAATGATAATAAACGACTGTTTACATCTGAATGAGAAATGATGTTTTGATGAAAATTAGAAAAAGTAGGCGGTGGAGTTCTACTGCATTAAATCCTAATTACTTAAATGTGGCTTTTCTAAGAATTCGTGTTCATCCCAAGCACACTTGGATTTCCGAGCAATATTAATGGCAACAAGAGTTTTTGCTCTTTCGCTGCTAAGTATCCGGTTCTTGTTTGTGTAATACATATATAATCGCCATCATTAACTTCAAACAAGTAGATAGGGCACTTAATTAAAATTCTCAAAATGTTATTGCTCATTTCCAATCACTTTTCGTATTTTTCGCTGAAAATCATTTTCAACTAATTTCGTTTTATGCTTTCACATCAGCCGCGAAATAAATAGGAGAAACCGATAGAAGCATTGAAATATTCCCTCGGGCCTTAAGTTGAAAATTTCGAACTTCGACTACGTTTTAAAATTTTGTCGAGAATTGCGGAATCAATTTACATGAGAATGTGCGCACTCGGTTGGTTACTTTATACATATAGAATGCAGACAAGCATGATCAAATACCACTGTGAAACTGATTGAAGTTGAAATTAGTACCGAGCTTTGTCGTTAAATCTCGAACTTTATAAAAACAATTTTATGAAAAAGTAAATTGAAGCATAGCGCGAGATTAGTGCAAAACATGCAGTGCTTAAATTTAACTAATTTCTGTCGTTTTTTTGTTTGCAATTAAATATTTGCTTTATATTTATAGAATAACAACCTAAAGGCGCCGCTTCCGTGTAACTGATTGATGTTTGTATTTTGGTGATGTTTAACAGAAACGTAGACAAGCTTACTGTTAACAGCATTGACCTTTTTCTTAAATAGACTATCTACAATTAAAACTATTATAAAATTGACACTACAATCAACAGTTTGGTAATCTGATAATTGACATGCAAACGTCTTTAATTAAAAATTATATTTATTTGAGAAAAATGTTTTCTTGTATTTTTATTGGAAAATACTTATTTACGACATTTTGGAACCAAGAAAAAAATTTAATTAGATTTATTAATAATAGACAAATCTATTTTATCTTCTGACTAAGAAAAAATCTATAGTTACATATACAATTTCGTACAACAGAGTGAATCTTAAGGATGTTTTTCCCTACTGGGTAAACATCTTTGGTGCATCTCAACACGCTAATTTCACAATCGTTTGTTGCGTATAAACTTTGGCGCCCAGCAGTTCTATCTGGATATTGAACTCAAAAAACGAATAGACATGATCGGCTCATTGTGAATTTTACATGCGTGAAGAAACAGTTAACGCGTTATACCTATGCGGAATTCGTGAGTATTCTAAAAATTGCTTTAAATTGCCCAGTGTCCCAGTACCTATAAAAAAAGATATTCTCGTACACGTTTTGTCCTTACACGTTTTACCCTCACACGTTTCGTTTTTTCAGACAAATTTCAATAACCTAAATTACTATGTAGTAAAGTACATACGTACAAAATACATCCTTTTTTGAAAAAAAAAACTGGTTAATAATATAAAGAACATTTTGGAAATGACTTGGCCTTTTGATACAAATTACATGTTATAAAAATTAATATACATTGTAACGTGCACTTAGGCTGAAGTAACACAATTGCCTGTAAACTTAACCCACAATAAAAAAAATGGTAGCTCTGGTATCGGAGAGTGGCGTGGGTTACAAATCAACCAGTCTTTGCTGTTAAAAAGACGCCAAAACGAAAAGGACTACAGGTGCTCGTTCACCTGTGGAAATACAAGTAGAAACACACTAACACAAACTAACAAGAAGTAAATTTACTTTAATCTTGACGTCTGTAAAAATATAAAGTCAACAAACATTCAAACATGCAATATCACAGTTATGAGAAATTAATAACTCAATTATAGATATACTAAACCCTCGAGTTAGGCAACACATAGTACTATAAAGTAAATAACTAAAGTAGAAAAATTTATGATTTAAATATTGAACTTTAACAATATGAAATTGATATAAATTTAAAAAAAATGGCACACAGTTAATCAAGCCCCAAGCTTAAATAATCTAAACATTAAATAAAGTACAAATTAGTTGTGATAACAAACAAACGGTTACTTAGTCGCAGTACATACGGATGACGCACAAAGTGATTAACAAATAATAGGTTACTTATGGTTTATAACCCCTTGCTAGTACTAGTAAAAGTGCAAAAATTGAAAATAAATAAACAAGCTGCAGTAGACTTATGTGGTTAGAACCAATTCTGAAACACGACGTGCGCTAAACTTCCAATTTTTTTGATTTCTAGTTAATTTTCAATTCAATGCATGCTTTGATAATGTGTTATAAACGAGGTTTTATTTGACATATTGAGTGTTGAAGACGGTCACAAGTCGACAATTCTCCCGGTTTACTAAAGATATTTTACGATGACGATTTTCTAAAAGAACAGCAAGTATTCGACTTACAAAGGAGAACGTAATTTAGTAGAAAGTAGCAAATGCCCAGCAATTCTTCCTATAAGCATTTTTCTATTTTACATTTGATTTTTGCCATAGAGCAATTGGATTCGCTGAGCATTTAAAATTAGATTCGTTTTCTTTATAGTTTGTGTGTAACATGTCAACTGCTATAAATAACCGGAATAAAAAGAACTCCAATACTACCAACTCAGTTTAAAATGAACATTGCAAATTATATACAAGCCGATGACCAATAAAAGATTTTTAACATAACATTTTATGTGGCATTTGTGAGATTCCTATTTATTTTAATTTAAAGACATATGCAGACTGTTATAATTGGATAGTGTAACGCAAATTTAAAATTTAATTGTCGTTTGAACCCATACGTAAAATTTTTATAGTACGCTAATGGAAATTTTATACTAAATCGCAATATCGCAAATACGTCATGCGCAGGTTCAATTCTGCGTTGGTTAATACACATGTTAAAATTTCTTAAACTTTCTTAATGTTATTAAAAAGGTTTTAAGATTTTGTTTTCGAAAATCGATTGGATTGCATATTGGTTGTCCAGTGGCGTAACTACATATTCAGCGTTCTGGAGCAAGTTAAATCTATGCGCTCTCTTTTTTCTCGCAAGAGTTTCAGCAAAATATTATTTATCTTTTTACTTCAATTTTAAACATTACTTAACAACAATATATTTAAAATATAAGCCATATTCAAATAGTAACTTTAAATCAATCAAGCTAATATGTTATAAACTACCTACATTAAAACACGTATAAAATTGTACTCTGTGACATGGAAATTGCAACAACAAGAAGGGATTAGAATTTTGTGACCAAGCTTGCCAGAAAGGTAGTAAATGATTAAAATTTTAAAGAAAAGGAACAAATATTAACACCATTTCTATTTAATAATGTGTTGGTCCTTTAACTATTGGCTTTACACTTTCTCATTATTTGTACCATGGATTTCAGCAGGTGGTCAATTTCCTCTTGAGTTATTGCAACCCAAACAACTTTCAATTTATACCAGAGAGTTTCCTGTGTCTATGCTAAGTTCCTCAAGCTTCCACCCATAAAGTCTCACGCGTGTTCAACAGAAGAAAGATGGGTCGATCTATGGGGCCGTAGTAAGAGATTAACATTGACCTCTTTGATTCGGGCTATAGAGTGTCTTGGTATCTAGGGACGGGTATTATCTTGCAGAAAAAGTGAGTTGTGCAACTGCTGAAGGAATTAAAGAATATGGGGTTCTATTACTTTCATAACATATAGTCCGGCGTTCATATTTTCTCTATGAATATTAAACAAGACTCACTCTTATAGGATATAGTTCTCTATACAACAACTTCTACAGTGTGGTGCACATGCCACTCAACAGAAAATTGAATTTATTGCGGCGTTTCTCACGTCCCCGTCTGATTCTCATACGGCCATTATGCATCCTTAAACAGAATCGAGATTCATTACTGAAGACTACTCTATGCCATTCCAGATTCCAGTGGGTTACAGGATGATCTTTATCTACCCATTAATCGGCGATTGATCTGGTACTGGAAAATCGGTCAAAGATGGTGGTCCTGCATCTCATTTGTTAGTCTTGGTCCTCCAATTTCTTATCTACGACGACTCTGACCTTCTCTTGTTCATGATAACAGTGCATGATTGGTTCCGGTTAAGACGATTTGCATTTTTTCTGTACCAACCATCTTTACGTAAGCTATTAATTCGGCCTCTGTCAAATTTGCTTAATTGTCAGTAATTTTCACGCATAATAACACCCTCAAAACACGTTCAACAAAAAAACCAAAAGAGTCAAAAATATTAAGATTAATCAAGATTCGCACAAAATACACACGATAATAAAGAAGTAGAAACAAAAAACTCAGATATGCCATTACTACTTGATCCATTTGAATAATATTTTAATCATTTACTACGTCTGAGAAGAGTAGCTAAGCCTTCCCACCAAGTTAGGTTACAAAATTCTCACCCCTTCTTGGTGTTGCAATTTTAATGTTACAGAATATATTATATAAACGACGTCGTTCTTGATTGTCAAATTGTGTGGACGTTTATTGATAATTGATTAAACATCATTTGATAAAACTGTTTAGTAGCGTTATAATAAACTTTTTCAAAATTTGCATTTCTTTGACCGGTGCCCTCTCAAAATTGGTGCGCTTGGAGCAGTTCGCTACAATTGCTTCATGGTAGCTACGCCACTGTGGTTGTCAAAAATTGTAGTTGTATCAAGGCTTATTTGGTAGTATAAAATGGCATCATGGATTCGATTCAATATGGTATTGAAAACTCGTATTTATCAGAAATAGCAACCCAATTAGAAGAATTTACATTTTCTCGAGTCGACAGATTTGTAAATTTCCATTGTTATCGTATACCATCGGTATAAATTTCCTTATTTCGTTAGTTGGATGAGTTTCGAAAAAAGCACCTTGATTGCATTTCTTCGTGATCGCCTTTATTGTAGTTTAAACTGGAAATTAATAATAGCGTAAAAATAATTATAGCCTTTGTCGTAAAACAAAGCATTCGTCGTAATATTTTGGTCTTTGTTGTGAAAAGAAGCATCATAATTCGAAAACACATACTTCGTATTGGTTATAATAGGTTTTTTTTGCACTTTTATAGTTAAATGTAATTTTTTTTAAATTAATCTAAAGTCTCAACATTCTTAAGTTTCGAAACTTCTAATCTCTAATGTTTTATCATTTTGACTGTTTTTTTTTACTGTTTTGTGAGGCATTAGTGAAGCTTGTATTAATTATTTTTCAAATATAAACTTGTCTTGTCAATAGTCAATTAGACGTTTGTATTTTTTAGCGCAAAACCTATTTTGCTTTTCGTAAATAAATAAACAAAGTATAGTTTAGAGTCAAAAATCTTTTTGCTCTTACAACTTTTGATAAAACGCATTAATGTTTGTTTTATGGTTTGTTTCCTCTGAAAGCAGAGCACTTGTTTCTCTCTGATAGTGAAATAACTTAAAAATTATTAAAATTTTATTAAACTGACTGCAGAGGAATAATCAAAGGAATCATTTTAGATTATAGACAATAAAAAATTATCAAAAAGTACACAGCAAAACCAAAAGTTAATATACTTGTTATGTTAAAAATCTTTTATGGTTTGTCGCTTTGTATATATTTTGCTCATTTTAAACTCGGTAGTATTGGATTTTTTCTCTCTTTCTTCTGGTTACATCTATGCGGTGATAATTAAAATGCTTAGCAAAGCTTTTAAATGGAGTCGTATACCATCTACTTATGGTATTAAACAAATGAAAATTCAATTGATGCTTGCGAGAAGAATCACTGAGGTATGATGCACATTTACGTTTTGAGGTTAGGTTTAATTTTCTTTCGTCATTTCTAACTTACCAAATTCGGGAATTAATATACTACTACTTACTAAATTCGACCGTTTATTATTACCTACTGAATTTATAAGTCGAATTCTTAATATTGTTTCTTGTAAAATATAGAGTAAATCGGAAATATTGTCAACTCGTGAACGTCTTCGACACCCATTATGTCAGGCTTAGAATGTTAATGGGAAAGATTTCGAGACCTCATTTATAAAGTTTCTATAACGCATCTGTCATGAACTCAGAATTAATATCGGAATTGTAGAAATTGAAAGTTTAGCGCACATCAGGTTTCAGTATCGGATGCAACTAAAATTGGCCCTATTTGTGATATCACGGCGATATAGTTGTTATTTATTTTTCAGCTTTAGCTTGAAGTTTTGTTTCCGAGCTGGTTACGGCGTCGTTTATAAATTTGGTTTCTTGACGTTTCGGTCATCACCTCCTGACCTTCTTCAGAATATTTCTGAAACTGTTTTGAGTACCTTTGGGTTCTAGAATTTATACTAATAATAATAATTTATTCAACTTATTTTATTAGGATTCTAATTTTATGGATAATTGCTTGAAGTGTTCATATCTGATTGATCAAAACTGTACAAACTGTTTTTAAAAGCACACTAATTCAAATCAATAAAATAAGAAATGATATACATTTTTTGTATGATTTTAATACAGAATTATAATAATGATAAACAAAATAAATAAATTGTGCACTTAGGACATATTTTCAAATATCTATATTGCATTTGCTATTTATGTTCGTTATTCGTTTTAAAAAACTGTTATGATAGGTAACACGTCAAAATACATTTTGGTTCTAAAATTAAAAAAATATTCTTTTTAGTACTGTTTAACAAAATTATAACATTTTTGAATACACTGTACAATATCCTTTACCTAATATGCACTTTTTTTTACATAAATGAAATATTTACTTGTTACGCCACTGACCAAGCTATGTTTAATACCCGAAATCTTTATTAATTTAAAGAACAAAGTTTTTTCGAAGCTTAATTCCGAAAAGCAAGTCTAGGGTTGTGTTGAGATTTCCAACGTCAATTTAACAAAAACCGATCCATTATTTGCGTACAACGGATTACGACAAAAACGTTTTCGTTTACGATCTTAATTTCGCGTATAAATCATGGCCGAGGAAATTCATTCAATTCCTACAAATCTTGGAACGTCTACTGTAAACTGCAAAACCAGATAGTTCCATTTAGGGGTTTACGGACTTAAACATTTTGCGGCTATAAAGTACATCTGGATCTGTAGCTTTAAGCTCGGATTTAACTTGATAACGCATTCGAATCTTACCGATTGTGGCTGTTTTTAACGTAAAATTCAAATCTAGTTGTTTTATTTCTCGTATCTTTAAATTGTTGCATGCAAAGTGGTTTTTGGAATAAGAAAACGGCTTACGAATGATAAAATGGTAAATGAATAATTTGACGTCGAGTTAATTAAACGACCAAAAAGTTTTGCAATAATATTTGATATTTGGCAGGTTTGGCTGCTTCAGACGATATTTTAAATTACAATATTCGCGGAAAAGTCCGTCGATTTTCCTCCCGTCGAGTTATAATCTCGGGAATTCTATTCAGCATCTTACGTCTTACGTCAACATTTATATAAGCACCTGAAGTAAATTAAACCGAATTTGATTATTTAAAATAAATTAATGTTATAGTTTTGTGAAATAAACTTTTAAGTAATTCGAGTGCTTTAGTTTTCTAGAAAAACAAACCAACTTTTAAAAAGTGATTGACGTGTTTACACTTAAGGAAAACAACGTAAGGCGTGTTTCATCAGTTGACAATTTTTTAAAATTTAAATTTAAATTCGATAAAATGCTTATTGGCGTTTAACTTAAATCGCGTATCATATTTTGACATTAATAAAGCTTTCAATGCTTTCAGCATCTGAAATGCTTGATTAATGTACGATATTTAGAATTTATATTTTGGAAACGCAACATTAGCGTATTTTAGTAACTTTTGATTTATTAAACATTTTTATATACGCAAGGTGCGTCATTTGGATCGGTTTATTACGATTTATTTATTAAAGCGTGTTTACGTTCGGTCATTTCGTTTAATTGAAAGTTGGAGTATATCTGTAGCCTTCAAAACTTATGCGTTTGCACAATACGAGGCTTTTCTTTAAATTTGAATTTTGAACAAACAAGTATAAGCGTGTTTAAAGTCAGTTGTGTAAGACATGACTACTAAGGAAATGTAAACTGACTGAAAAAGAATACAATTTTAAAAGTTGTTTTTTTAATAATACCCAATTGTTGGAAACTTTTTGATTTTTTTGATAATTTACTTATTTCACAGTCAACATAAACCGAATTCGTTTTGGATCTCATTGGCAATTTAAACCGTTAACTAGCAGTTAAGTTCCTATTAAAACTATAAGCAAGTTTGTTTCCACCAAGATTCGATTCGGTTACTGTATTCTACTATGAAACACATTCGACTCACAAAAACAAAACAATTTCGATTTTTTTAAATCAACTCGTGTGCTAACTACACAAAATCGAAAAGGTTTACATTTGAATAAACGAAACAAATCCTAAAAATATTAACCGCAATAGTTACGATACTTACACAATGCAACTGTTTCGGAATCTAAATAACGCTTTGGTTTGAATTTTTATAATATATACAGCAGTAACTGCTTCTACATAACATTAGAAACAGTTTTGCAACTTTTAAAACAAAACACACGGAGAGAAATGTTTTCAGATATCATTCGTAAGACGCACAACTTATGCGTAATTTAAGCATAAAAAACAACTACTACTAGCTATTCATAAATTTATAAACCTTCGGTATAATTTGTGAATAGTCATGTTAGTCATCGATGATGATTATAATTCATGTTATGAAGTAAACGATTTCGTTATATATGCGTAATAATCATATCTTTATGAATAATACTCACAAACAATGATCATATTAAGAATAAAAATTTAACCAGGTAATCGTAATATGTGATTTAAGTCACATCTATTATGATTATAATTCACATCCAGTAACGAAGTATTTTCATTATGTATGCTTAATAATCACATTTTTTTATGATTATATTTTTTATGATTAATATTCATAAACTCTAATTAAATAAAGAATAACTTTTTAAGCATCCAATCATAATATGTCATAAAGAAAGTATTGTTTATTAAATGATATTCAGAATAGTGTATTAACAATTATGAATATTAATCATAATTTCGAAGTTAATTTTACTCTTCTTATACGAAATAATCACAAGATATTTCTCATATATATTTTATAAATTAGTAAAACATATTTCGAATTTTAAAAAAATGTTTATTTTTTTTACGATGATTACACAATTTTAATGCAGCTATAAGTACACCACCATACTTTTACAACTAAATAATTTAAATAGAACACATAACACAAGGACTAATACATAACTAATAACACATAATAGTATTATATAATAATACAAATTATTATAAAAATAAAACATTATTCAAATAAATAAAACGTAAATAATATAAACAAAACTGAAACAGAACTTGAGCAACAATTTAAAAAAATAATTTTACAAGTTGCTAACCACAAATTTTTTCTTCTATTGCAGTCAAGATAATTTAACAAAAACGATTTTTAATATTGAAGTTGAAGAACATGAACACAAATAATTTTTGTAATAGGCTTTACTTATCATATAGGCAGCAACGTTTATCAATACTTAAGATAAGAACACTTCCGGGTTTGAACTGTCAATGTTGAAGCTGTTAACGTTTCGCCCACTTTGTAAGGGCTTCATCAGGTGTGAGAGAATGAAGAACCCAAACAAGCAACCGAAATCTAATCCAAGTTAGGTAATCAACTTCAGAATCTAGCTAGATTCTAAATCAAAAGGTAAGAAGAAAACGATAAACTTGAAAGCAAACGAAAATCAAAGAACCACTACAGAGTTAGGATTCTAGAATCTGGCTTGGTTCACAAGTTGATTACCTAACTCTGTAGTGGTTCTTTATTAGATTTTCGTTTGCTTTTTCAAGTTTATCGTTTTCTTTCTTACCTTTTCTTAGTTTAGAATCTGGCTTAGTTCACAAGTTGATTACCTAACTTTTGAGAAGTGTTTAGTTAGATTTCGCTTTGAGTTCTTCGATTTCTCTGACGCCCTGATGAAGCCCCTTACGAAAGTGGGCGAAACGTTGGCAACTTCGGTTACAACATTGACACGGTCCAAACCCGGAAGACGTTCTTATCTTAGTATAGACTCCGGCCGTGGAAGCCGCTATTACAACGTTTATCAAATCCATTATTTTAAAGTAGGCATCAAAAGTTTATAGAAAATTATTGTATAAATGCGTAATATTATCCGTTACCAAAGCAAACTAGATTATCGTCATCCTTACTACACATATCTGCCACTGTTCTCACTTCAGAACTAAAAACTTCCATGTATCTCCAATGCTAACTTTCCATACCTTATTGTCTATTTTCTTACGGCCTTTAGGTTTTACAACTCTTTGCAATACTTTAGTTAAATTATAGCGACGCAAATCTAGAAATAAGAAGTATGTGTATTAGAAAATGTAAATAAACAGAAAGTGATCAAAAGTGTTTCAACTTTCAATTTATTCTAATTCGTAGCTTTAATATTAATCAAAATAGCAATAATAAACAGATAACTTTGAACATCTTGTATATCTAATTCTAATTCAAGTTAAAGTGATGGTGAATTTCGTTACTTTTGAGTAATCGTTACTATTCGTTACTTTGATTACTTTGGATACTATGACTACTTTGACAACTGTATGATTTTGTGGTAATAAATACGGGTACCGGAATATAATTCCTTGAATCGTTTCGCGATAGGGATTTGATTACCTTTTGACGTATGTGCATAAATGACTAGAACGTGTTGTAAAATTCTAATTTATGTAAACATTTTTGACAGTAGCTGATACCGGAGAAACTTATCATTTTAAATGCAAAACAGAACATATGTACCTACTTTGGATTGTTAGTATTTATTAACGTTTTTAATATTAATCTTAAGAAATGGAAATACGTACAATATATAATGTAAAATTGAGATACACCTCATACAAATACATACTTTATAATGTAATATATTTTCGTTACCTACTAGTTTACGCAAGAATTATAAATTTGTATGTGAATGTGTTATAAGTACTAATATTTGTATCTTATGTGTATTCGTAGAAAATAATTAATATACAAACATTAGAACTCAAAAAACAGAAATATATGACAATTTTATTACATTTTGCTTACCTTTTGATCAGTTGATAAAATCACTTTTGTAGATGATGCAATGCACACACTATCTGCGTGTGAAACGTTCTGCTAGTTTTGCTGATGTATCATAATATAAGAAGGTTTGTTCATAACTTAAGATAAAATTATAACTATAGTGATAACTAGTAAAATATGAAAACAATTCATAACTTTATTACATTTATAAACCATAATCATAATACATGAATATACGTAACGCATAGAAATTGCACTCTTAGGAATGTTGTATGCGTATTACGCATAACATCATAATATAATTCATATTTTATAAATTTTATTAAATGTGTAATTTATGAACATACTATTCATAACTAGTGATTGCAGATTTCTCTCCGTGCATTTAATTAATTAAAAATCTAACTAGTTTTTGGTTAAAAAAAGTAACAATTTCAAGACGTTTACAACAAATATGACCATACATACGAATAACTCGTTTATTATGATTATCTTAAGATATAGCTTTATAACCGTAACGATATAATATCACTATGTAAAGAATAATTATTCAATTATTGAAATAAATTTATTATAAACTATTGTTATATTAATACGTTCTTCATTTATGTTGGTAAGTCAAACAGTACAATATTGTACAAAATTACATTTAAAAGTTTAAATAAACTGCATTATTAAAACATTTCCTTTTAGTATTATTTGCTGCAGCTTAAATTATAACCAGATGTTTTAAATTTATTACAATGCAGCATTTATCAAGTAGTAGTCTGTTGCTTCCAAAGGCTTGAAAACTTCAAGGCTTGAATTTTCAAAACGTGCAAGTTGTAAAAATTTGTCTCGTGTTTGTAGATTTACATGGAAATAGAATCGTTATAAGAAGAAAACAGAAAATGGGTTATATAAAAAAGGGAAATAGATTTCCAACAAAATCCATACAGCTTCAAAATTTTGAATAGTTTTTGTGAATTTGGTAGCTGTGGCGGACTTATACACATCTGGTTGCTTATGGGATGTCTAAAATAAACCGAAAGAGGTAACAAAAATTTAGGAAACGTTTCTAAACTAAACCGATTTTGTATTAACTAGGTACAGACTAGATGATGTATGCGTTCAGAATAACGGAATCCGTAAGACCTTTGAGACGAATCGTGTCAAAACTTAAATTGTGTCAATGCAACTTTTCTATCTGCTCAACAAACACCTGTTTTACGATTTGCTTTTTACGAAAATTGTGGTTGAGGTGTCATTTAATTTGGAATAGCAGAGACTTTACTCAAGTTATAGAAAATCTAGTAAAAAAAAAACTACTGTCCGTGCGCTCGATACAATTTTTTTAACCAATTGAGAAACGAAAAAAATACTATTTGAATACACGAATGAAAACAATAGTCAGTCAGAAAAATTTTAAATCAACATAAAAATTTTTGCGATTTTCAAACTAAAAACTTGAGATTTCTTCCACTTCTGAAATTTATGCTTCAAAAGCTTAAAAGTGTTAAAACATATTCATTTTTTTTTATTAACAGTTTAACACTCTCAACGCCAAGTGTATGATTTATGATACACCATGCCCCCATCGCACAGCCTTATGTATCATAAATGATACACCAAGTGGTGATATGTTCATAACCTTGGTGTATAGCTGCTAATACACGTATAGGTAAATTTATATCACTAAACGATAGTCCCAGTCGGTCAACTTAATCCTTCACTGCGAACTGTGGCCTCGTGTTTGACAAAACTCTGAAATTAATATTATTTACTTAGAAACAAAGAAAAAATGTAAGTAAATGGCTATAGAGATGGAAATCTGTAAGCAGATTTAGTTTAGAATATTTGTACGTTGTGTTTTTAATTCGCGGTTTATTCAAAACTTATTTGAATTACGCGGGTATAAAATCTGGTTTCTCTATAGCCATTTACTTACTATTACTCATGTATAGTAAATTTATACTATGAGATGGTTCTGCCATCGTATTTCAGTCACTTTAAAAAAAATTTTTTAAATTATTAAACTAAACTGAGTTGCAAATAAAACACGTTTAATGAATTTTTGCTATTTTCTACACTATTATAATGAATCTGAAACAAAATAGTCAATGTAATAAAATTACAAAAAAATAAAGTATTTTTCTAGTGTATCAATAATTATGACACACTTGGCTTAGGTGAGTGAAACATATAGCGGTTAGAGTATTAGTAAATGAAAAAGTTTAATGTACAAAAAAGCATTGTATTACAATTTTCTATTCCCGTGTTGTCGATTTCTCAAAAACTGGGTTTTTGTCGCAATAAACATTTTGAGAGTCTGGAATAAATTTTTGGTTCAAAAAATGTCCACGGGGACACACGGTAATTATCCAGAATGGAAAATTGTAATATACCAACCCGTAGAAACCTGATTTTTAACTACAGTAAGATAAGCTTAATGTGATCATGGTTATTGTAATCATTTTGGCTGAGAACCTGATAAAGTAATCAAAAAGTTACTTATTGTTATTACTTTCAAAGAGTTGTGAACGCTATAATCTTTCTGTCTGAGTAGATTTGTCGTTGAAATTTCATTCTAAACACGTCGCTTATCTTCATTGTTCTTTTATTTCTTTAATGTGCACTTTGTTTTGTGTATTTTGATGAAAATTTTATTTTTACTCTTCTTACGACATTGACAAAAAAGAGAAACGATCTCTAGTTAAAAGGGAAGCAAAAGTTATCAAAAAGTATGATAAACTGCCAAGCATGGGATAAAGAAATGATGCCACGCAATTGAGAATCTGTCAACCACTGTTGTACAAGAATGATAAGGTGAAGCTGATATGAAAAGTTGGTTTACACAAAGATGTGAGGGTAAGTGAACCTCTTCTAAGACAAAAAGCGGAAATGTTACCCCAAAAATTGACAAAGAAGAGGTCGTAATGCCCGAGGGTTAGATGAATCGTTGGACAAAAAAAACATTTAGATAGCGATAGATAGATCTATATTTGTTTTAAAAAAATGTTAGTGTTATTCTAAACAATTACACAAATAATGGTGTATGTTAATAAACCTGACAGAATGACAGATGAGGTTTAATTAATTAATTAATGATTGTTAGTGCCAACTTCTAGTTATAAAATTCTACTACACTTACCGGCCTAGGCCGGAAAAGTAAAATTTCCGGCCGAGCAGTTAAAAATGCGTGTGATGATGGAATGACCAGGTTTACCAATATAGAGTAAATCACACAAATAGTAAATTAATGAATAATAATTAGCTAATTTACTTACTACAGTGGCATTACGGCGGCATTCTAATACTATATACTACTCCTTACTAGAATGTTAATCAAATTAAGAGGGTTTTTTTCTGTTAATTACAATTCATTTTAAAACGGTAACATTTTCTTAAATTTCCACCTATAAATATAAGCTTTAAATTGATATAATAAAAAATAATCACAAAATAAATGTCACGGTGATAATTCTGTCGTGACACTTTTAACAACTTTTCTTTTTTCTCATCTGACGCTATGGTCACATCTTTAATTTGTTTCTCACAATGCTCACCTCGTTACGTTATTGTATTTAACTACACCATTAATAAATAAAATAATATCTCGAAGCAAAAAAACATAAATCGTGACAAATAAATTTATTGTGATGTTTATTGTTATTTATAATGAATTAAGGAAGGTATACAAACGTTTAATTTATTGAATTTTATAATAACTTTATTAAAGCGGACGGTCTAATCGTAGTTAAAGAAAAACATTTCTGGAAAATGTACATCGTACTGCAGGCTGTTTCAATAACTATTGTTTAAAGATGAAAAGCTTATAATAATAGCCATATAAAGATCATTGACTGCTACACAAAATTTTAAATTAGTAAAATGTTTGGCAGATCTAACATCCGATTAGAAATATTGAAATATTTTGTTAAAATTGTATGATTGAAGTGAACATCTACACCGAAATAAAAAAAATTGCTACTAACGCAACAAACGTTATTCTTTTTTTTTCGTACTAACTAATGTTCTGCTAATATTCTATTTTTCGTGTCTTCTTTATATTTATGTCTTTTTATAAAACATTCACTACTAAATTTAAAGGGAATTACATTAAATTATTTTAGAAACAAACGTCATTAATTAAAAGCGAACATAATAATTCAAAAGATGGGAAAGTTTTACCCTTTGCGCAAAATTTATTATATTTGCGCTTTTGTTAAAACGGCTAAATTAAAATTTTTTGCTACAAAATAATTTTTGTGTCGTTGTTGTGTCTACGTTTAATTAATATATTGGTAAAATGCCATGTAAACATGAAACCGCAATAGTTGCACGTCAATTTGACATAAAAAATATAAAGTCGTTTATACTTTGAGTGCAGCCTAATTGAAATCTAAATCACTCATTTATTATTTGTGATATTTTTGTCGTTTCAAAAATTGTGGACTATACTAAAATTTGTTCTTCAAAGGCCAATGCTGAATAAAAGAGACTTTGACAATGAACCTAGCGTTTTTGCCACCTAATTAATGTGCAATAAATTTTTTTCTAAGACGCAATATTAAAATGACACGGCCAAATGCGTAGGCGAAAACAAATAATTCATTGCAATAATAGTAATTTTTGCTAGGCGTATTTATAAAAGAAAAATTAAAAACACCTGTTTTTGCATTGTTATGTAATAAACAAAAGTAGAAAACTAAATTTTGGTTTAAAACACAAGAATTGCTGTCTACATATAAATAGTAGTTTATTTCTAGAGTTTCGTTTCTTTCTGTAAGTCCTTTCATGTTGGTTGTACCAATTGACGTCAGTAAACATCTAAGAACTAAGAATAAACGGTGGTAGCGTTACGGAATAGGAAAAGTTCGACGACACTATGCGTTTTTGCACTTCTTTGTTCATATAGTTTCTAATTTTAAAAGTAGGTCTACTCTAATGAATCTTTTGAAAATTATATTTAAAGATTATAGCAGATGTGCACATGAAAATTGAACAGACAAAATCTATTTCAGATGTCCCTCCGATGTTACGACATTCGTTCAAATTTAAAATTGTCGAAATTTTATATAGTTGATAGGGCTAATGTTTAACTTAGAACACGTCACTGGAAGTCCTGTTTCAACGCATAAAAAATTTACAATGCCACCATCTCATATTTATAATACTAGCAAGCGTTAATATTTAGTCTGTTCAGCATCTAAAATCTTTTAAACTATTCAACAAGATTCGCTTTCTATAAGTTTAGATAAAACATTTCAAATTAGTACAAATTTTGCTGTATAAAATTTTAGTAGAACAACAACAGAAAATTTGATGACAAATATAACATATCGATATTTATTGTCAAGGATGAACCAATGGGTATTATCAATTAAAATCGTTATCAACAAATTTGAAATAACAAACAACATTTTGACATTGATTTTCAATTTTTTATAATGTCTCAACATTTGATAAAAAAATAAACATTTATTCGTCATTATTAACTAAATTTTTATGTCATTCCAAGTTATAAATAATGGTTAGATTTTAATTTATTATTCAAAATTGTCAAAATAACTATCTAATTTTTGATCTTTCTTTTCAAATCGGTTTACTTTACTCAAAAAACCTTTTTCCTTTTACGATTTTTGCTTTGTTGCTTATTTTCTCTTTGATTTCTTGACTATCTGTAAATTATGTCAATTTTTTTAATATGTAATATGAACATATATATAATATATACCAAGGTAAAAAAATTAAAAGTAACAGATGTAACAGTAGAAAGAAAAAGGCGTCGAAGTAAATATCAGGAGTGGATGAGAAAAGAGAAAATTTGTTCATAACACTGTGTAAGTTTGCATAACCGGTGTAACTTGCGGGTTTCGCCCTATGACGGTGTGGTGCAGTACGCTTTTCCACTTCTCCATGGGATGATACGCTGCCTCTCTGTTAACAGTGCTGTTTTTTCTATTGTTATGAATTCAATGACAAGTCTCTTAGTGGTAATAGTTATTATTTCTACGTTGCTGAAGTCCATTTTGTGTCTAGTTTTGTGTATGTAGTTTTTTTATTTGTTGTCCCACTGTTGTTCTTGTTTTTCCGATATAATACTAACTGCACTGGCATATGCTATCTTGTATACACTGTTGGTGTTTCCAAAACACATTTGTATCTTTAAAATTCCGCTTATCTTGGAGACTACCGCTATATAAGGTACCGAATCGTTTTTTCCTAGCTTTCTTTATGTCGGTGTTTGTATAACCATTTTGTTTCTAGGTATTGGTCATTGCTGATGTTTTTTGCTTTGAATAGTAGCATCGTTTTCTGTATCGGGTAATGGTGAGATGTAGTGTGTAAATATCTATCTGTGTGCGTTTTTTTTGTATACTGCAAGTTGTTGCTTTTTCTTTTGGGTTTTCTTCACCATTACGTTCAGGAAAGGTAGATTTTCATTTTGCTCTTTTTCGAAAATAAACTTGATGGCTTTGTGCAGTTAGTTGATATGGTCCAAGAATTGTTGGGTTTCTGTTCACTGGATCTAATGGCTTCTTCTTCAAATGCCTCAGTAAACAAATTGGCTATTACAGGTGATAAAGGACTTTGCATTGCTGTTCTAATCTGCTGCTTGTTGTATTTTTTGTCGTACTACAAATATGTCACACACTGTGATAGCTCTACTAATTTGATGATATTCATTTGCAGTCCCACATTTGCTAGTATGATCTTCCTTAGGTACATTACTGAAAAAACGTTACATCGGAACTCACTGAAATGTCTATAGTTTCAGTCTTGAGTGTAGAAAGTATCTCTATAAAATGTTGCAAGTTATTTACATCTGATGTACTTTGCTCGATGTACGGTTTTACCAAATTTACCAAATCTTTTGATAATTCATATGTCGGTGATTTAATACTGTTTATTAATCTGTCTTAGTGGTACTCCATCGTTGTGTATTTTTTTATACTCTGTATAGTCTAGGTGCTTTGTGGCGCTTGATAATATTTATGTACACAGTTATGCCTGTTTTTGGGTATGGATGATTTTTTCCAGGGAGCCTGGACGTAATGGAAATAACGGTTCCGGTTCTGATTTTTTAATGGCAAAATATTTTTAACAGTTTTGGTCCGGTTCCGGTTACAAAAAAAAATCAAAAAACAATTTTGGTTTCCAATATTTTTTCGGTTCATAATGGTTGATGCATTGCATAACTTTTCTTTTGGGACTTTCAAAGGAGGTAAAAGAAAAACAATGAACCTGATTATGGAAAGGTTAAAATTAATACGTGGACATTTTAGGAGTACAGAAACACGAAACATTTATTTTAGCATTAGATCTCAACGGAGACAAGACCAACTTTATTCCTGAAAACAGACGTTCCACACTGATTTATGCTGCGGGAACAGAAAACACAATTTGTGCTAAAGTTTATAACTCGGGTTGAGTATGTTATGTTAAAAATGTGGTATATTAAAAATTTTCTAGTATATCCTCGACACGCTGACTTTTCGTAGTTGACTGTCAAATTTTAAAAGCACGATTTCATTTTGTTCTGATAACGTTTGTGCAACACAGACCTCCGTTTAGCGGTGTCTTAGCTCAACAAGGCTTTCATCATTAAGTTGTTTCACGCAATTCCACGTGAACATGCGGTCGAATTTTGTGTCTATCTAAGCGAAAGCCTATTGTGACGGGTTTGCACACCTCTACCTGTGTTCTTTATCTGTAGAGTTGATAAACACCTGTTGCAATTGGATAATTTCCATGATGTCACGTCATTCAAGGGGTTAAATACAATCGTATTGAAGGAAACAATTACCCAAGTTGTGAAGTTAATTAGAGGAAAGCTCTGCGCATTCGCTTATTTTTTGTGATCGTATGAATTAAAATGGAATTACTTGTGAGAACGCCGTATGTACGTTTTCTTTCATGTTAGATTTCAATTGAATTTTAAGTAATATTGGTACAAAATGATCTAATTTCTTACTGGAAAAACATAACTGTAAGTATTACATTTTTTACTCTAATTCTTAATAATTTGGTGGTCAGTTGAGTATACGTAAATGCTAGGTTGTAATCACAATTAATGTTAAAATCTTTTAGTTGTGTCATATTATTATCTGGTGCGCTTTGATTCTCTAGATCTTTGATTTTGTAATTTAATTTAAGAAAGTAAATCAACTCACTCTTTAAGTGTAAAAGTTAGACCGACTAGGTCAATTTGCTGTACGACGTGTTGCCCAGTCGAGGGCGTAACTTATACTTTGCCGGTGATATCAATCCATGTTCTAGTGTTTGGAAAATTTACATAAATGTACTTATGTACTTTCTTCGTTCTCTTTAACGACTGTCTGTGATAAAATAAATATATATTCTGTGCTATTACTTCTGTCGTGTTCTTTTTTTGCTGAGGGTAGATTTAAACGGTGTTTCCCTAATTTAGTCTTTTATCGTTTTGGCGTTTTTTTAAATTCAGTTTATATTCGATCATCACGAAGCTTGCGACTCTACCTCCGGAAACAACTGAGTTAGCCGTCGCCTTCTTTGTTTGTTACGAGTAAACCAGCGTAAAACAAGCATTTTTGTTTAGACTCCAAAATTTTAATTATTTAAAATGCAATCTATTGGCCTGGGTGTTTGTTTTGATTTAATTGTTGCACTTGAATTAATTGAGTATAGCGGTTTTTCAACAGTCTTTCTCTCGGCTGCAGTAACTCTTCAAAATCATCATTCACAACTGACGTGTCTGTTTCATTGGAACTTTCAGTAATTTTTGATGAAACAATATTTGCTTTATACGCCAGTAAATAATATGACAATTCTTTTAAATGAGACTGGCTGTTTCACGCTGATCATTTTCTAATAATATTTTTAGCGAGTATCCATTTTACAGTCACTCCAATAGTCATTAAAACCTCTAAAAGTTGATTACTTTAATTGCAGTTTTTTTTCTGTATCAACTGGTTGTACAGCTTGACAGATACTAGATATCGAATTTATGTGGGTGGGTCGGTGCCCGGCGCCACCTTCCCTTGCGCGTAGAAAAAAAGTATTGTCTGAGGTAAAGAAAGCAATTGACTACATCTAAAAAAATATGTAATATAAGTTGTGCTTTAGGCAGTTGTTAAATTCATTGAAAATCTGTAACATATTGCAACGAGTTTTAAAAGTCAACTATTTACACGTAATTTAGAACTAATTTTCATAAACGTTACTAATTTTTAATTAAAGTAACTAATAAAATGTAACGATTTTTAAGATAAACAGTTTACAAGTAATTGGTATACCACTATCACTCGATAATTACAAATACTGCTTTTTTTGTTTATCTACACTGGTATTTATTTTAACTTGTTTATTTGTACTTGGCACACCTGTTAATCACTTTATTC
Source organism: Aquatica leii (assembly GCA_035610365.1). Lineage (NCBI taxonomy): Eukaryota > Metazoa > Arthropoda > Insecta > Coleoptera > Lampyridae > Aquatica > Aquatica leii. The sequence continues at coordinate 46,311,253 of CM069435.1, read as the reverse complement.
ATTTAGACTGACGCCGTATTCCTCTTCTGATTAGACTCGCTTAACCTTCTGACTGGATTCAGACACCTTTTATATTTTACATTCCGGTAATTACCTCGAACCATCTTGAATGATCTCGAAGTTTCTATGCGTTTTAATATAAAAATGATATAAACATTAACAAATGATGAAATGATATCGACAGAAAATCCTTTGGTATAATGTTTATATTGTAGATATCACACCTAATTGAGATTTATTAATAATTTTCTTAATAAAATATATTTACTGATCCATGTCCATCCTCCTCGTCCATTTTAATAACTTCTATACCTCCTTCACTTGATGCCATTGTTTTTATAGCTTTGATCATAATCGTATAAATTTGTTTTTCCTTTATTCCAAAATCGTTGTAGACTTTTAATATAATGTTACTTATGGATTCACCTACAAATAAGGCAGTTAAGAGTACATTATGGTTACTGGTGAATAAACATATGTTTGTAGAACAATGCTGTTTTTATACATATAAACCGATCTAACCTGGTAACAGCATCTACCTTAATTCAAATCAAGAAACCTGTAATTTTATTCATTAATTCTAATTTCATTGCATTATATTCCCTATTTACATACCTTTGAATCGAGTCTGGGGTTAGATTTAAGCTTTTTCTTTTCTGCCTTCATTAATGTAAAGGGTCTGCCATTTGAAGTGACGAATCCAACACAAACTTCTATTAAATTTTGCTTTGAAATGGCTACTTAAATTTTGTTCGTTTCTTCTAGATCCCTCAAAATCAGTCTCACTAAAATCATGAAACCGTAATTTTTTTTAAGTTTGTGCCATGATTTCACAAAGATATTGTACATACAGTGCACGCCGCTTATTGGAATCATGGATAATATTATCAATCGGATAATATTATCACTGTATTAAAGAATGCTACTACATAGAAAAAAACATCGTTATAGCAATCATAATTTTTGTTTATGTTATTAATTTTCTTTTTTAAGTTTGCTTCTATACATGAACAATAACCTATTTTGCATACATTTTTTTATAATTTGACTGACCTACGAACATTACCTTCTTTAAACATATGTCTTATGTGATAACATTATTTTATATTTATTTTTAGTGTCGGCAAATTACTGAGAAGAAATGTGAAGTTTTTAGATCAGTTAATTAAACATGATAACATTATTTTTATTTCACATTATTAACCAAATTATTAACTGCGTCGACAAACTATTTGAAGCAATAGGTCCGTAATAGTCGATTTATTTGACTTAAAATTTTGGTTTTTTTAAAGGCTTTATTACAACTTTTATATTATTTATATTTTTTGCTTATATTGATGCTAGAATTTCATCTTCCAAATTACAAACCTGCTAAAAAGATAAACGCTGTATGTGTCTAATGCTTTCTAACCAATAAACATTTTTTGAATATCGGATATTATTATCATTCGGTTATTGTTATCGAAAACTCCTAGTCCTGGTGTTTTGCCGGTTTGAAGTGTACTTTACACAATAATGCATCTGAAACAAGAATACTTACTTTTATCTTTTGATCGCATGTTTTGCAGCAAGTAATTTTTGTACTTGCATTGTAATTGAAATGTTTGTGAGCAATATTCGTTGTTGTTCTTCTCATCTTTCTATCTCAACACAACAGTTTTACAAAACATTTATTTGTTTATGTGTAAAAGAAAAGCACAAAATGTATTTTACTTAATCTATTTTACAACGTTATTAAACTTAACATTTAAATTGATTTGGCAACGTTCTACAAACATGGTAGTAGCTATCTCATCGCCGCGCCGCTCGTAAGTCGTGAGTGAATCTGCTATTGGAAAACATGTTTAAAAATGTAATGCTCGTATTTCGCACTTCTACGTTTATTATTTTAGATTGGCGACAACGTCTAGGAAAATTAAAATAAGGGTTTTGGTTCTTTACAACTTTTTTGGGGTGGAGAAATAACGGTTCTGGTTCCAGTTCAAAAAAAGTAACGGTTTCGGTTCTATTTCGGTCCGGTTCAGGTTCCTGATTTCTTTATGCTCTCTCTTACTGTTTTTATGATTTTTTTCCGTAGGCTCTTTTCACAGAAGATATCAGTTTTTTTCTGACAATAAGCTAGACTTTATTTTTTATTTAGGAGGTTGGTTCTCGTAATTAAAAAGATAGAGTAAAATGTTACCTATTAATGATGATTATAATTTATCCTACTTAGTAATGAGTTTGTCTATATTCATGAATGATTCAAGACAATTTTCCAATAGTATACTTCTTAAATTTTTCATATATCGAAGTCGAAAAGGATCGTTCATATGCAACCTGTGAGTACTAGTAGAACTTGTTAAAACATATAAAATTTAAATATGATTTATAGCAACACACTCGACAGTTTATACTTTTGTAAACACTGCCACTTTCCCTAACATTTGTTTTATTGTCTGTTTTATCACTATCATCTAATGTCGTAATTGAGGGCCTGCAATGCGACAAGGTTCACTTTTTTGTGTTTTTTCGTTTATATAACTTTTTTCGAGTGCAAGATCATTGTGCTGTTCAATCTCCTCTTCGATACACCGTATTAAAATTTCTGATTTGATTTAATTGCTCGAGTTTTTGTACTATCGCACAGCATAAATTTATTTTATCAAAGAAGGTAAATCTTTTCTTTTGCTTATGTCGTGTTTGTTTATTTTTAAAAACCAAGACACACATCAGTTGGCATTGTATTGTGTCAATATCTTGAAACGAATATTTTTGTAATAATTGTTTGTAATTATACCGGCAAACAAAGTAGAGTTAGCATAGCGTGGAAAACTAAGCTGCTTCATGTCTGTTTGATTATTTTCAACTGAAAACAAACAATGATGGTTTTGAAACTAGACGAATACAATACGATTTGCCAAGTCAGCTGAAGGAAAAAATAAAAAAGAGTTATTCCTAATAATGAAAATGAAGATTTGTGTTCTATTTCGAAATCTGAACATTACTGTAACTAAACCTGCGTAAAAATAAATTAAGAAGAGACGTAACATCTTATAAAACACGCATAGCAAAGCGAAAGTACAAATCTTAATGTCAACATACATCAAAAATTAAATGTACCTTGCGCGCTACTTCAAAGACAAGGTGTACCCATCAATTAATTAAACGTAACCATCAGATATTTTGGCAATTAAAATTAGGTCAAGATCTCCGTTCCCGCCAAATACACGTTAATATAAAAAACATAATTGCAGTGCCAATTAATAACAGCGTAATCAAAAGATTTGGAAGATAAGTTAACATTAAGAGGTTTATAGAAACTTACTAATCAATTTTCCCAATTGAAATAATTGATTTCCTTTATACCTCAAAGATATAAAAAATATTCTTGTGTTTTCTTTCAGGTTGAATATTAAATAAAAACACTTTCTTTATAAAATCCAACAATAATATAATTAAGGGTGATTTTCTCCATTTAATCGATTTTTTTTCGACACCTTGAGAAAACGGATCACGAAATATACAAGTGTTATTTGTTACGTTGACTAAGATAAACGATACACTTGTTCTATTTTTGTGTTTTAAATCTGTTCTGGTCAAAACGAACTTAAAAATCGGTTAAGTTTTATTTAGTTTTTGTTGATTTACAAATTACTATTTATAAGATGTTGGTTCATTTGTAAGTGTTATTAGAACACGTTTAGATTAAGTAATTTCCGAGGAAAGAGTTAGTTTGATTTGTTTTTACGAGAAAAACGCTGTAGTGGATTATATTTGATTTATTCGATGTTCTGAAGAGTCAAATTAATCATCAATATATTAATGTTTATATTCTGGTTCATGTTGTAACAACGTAAATGTAGCGGATTGAGAACGCTTTTGTCCGTCGCTCAATTGATTTTTCTTGGCAAAAGTTTTCTTGTCGATTATTATGCAAAAAAATATTTTAATTTGAAAACTAAAAAAAGAAACAAACGTGTACGTATACGAACGAGGAAGTTATGTAAAAGTCGATGCATTCAAAAAGTTTTAAACACGGCAACTTGCTGGATTCTTCGTCTAATTAAAATTTTATACTATAATTGATTTAGAAAACGTAAAACCACTACTACAACTCTAATGTTTCAGATTTATAACAGCTATGACATTTTCTTTATGCGATTTTCTCAATTGTTATTGTAATTGCTAATATAAAATTTGTTTGCCTTAGTATATTTGTACCAATCTTAAATGTTTTTGTAAACAATCATCTTATACAGATGCATATAGATTTTTGTGTAATTAAAAAAACAGAAAAAAGATTAATGTTATTTAACAACGAATAAATCAAATTTAATTTTTATTGCTAGTATAATAAAGTTTTAACTTTTTACTTTTAAATAAATAGTCAATAACATAAGCGATTTAATCGACTGTAAAAATTGGTGATTTTTTAATGTTAGAAGTAAAGTTTTGTTAATCGATGTTAAAATGAAAGGCATCTGGTTTTTAATCGAATTTTGCTTTTATCCAAAATCGTATCTAAATCGATTATTTGTATTACAATGAGTGGAATGGTGATTATCAAATCTCATCGGTTGATACGCAACATGTTAGTGTCAACTCATGCCTCTTTCATTTAGCATTCCAAGAGTTGTATTAGTTGGATTATACCACCACGAATCATAAGGACAATTAGAATTGTTTATTTGGAAAATAAATGTACAATTATTGTAAACGGTATGATAACTTTTGTTAAACTAGAAACTGTATTAAAATGGTGTATTTCTTCTTCTAATTTTAACATTTTTTGGATAAAGTGTTCATTGCTGAAGAGCGGTTTGATTGATTGGGCTGCACTTTTTATTTAGAGCTAAAGATAACTTGATTGTGATATTTTAGATCTTTTTGGATAGAATTTAAACTTGATATCACTATCAAGTATTATACAGTGTGTCCCATCGGTGTATAATGGGCTACAAAGCGTTCTACCAAACTTACATTTTTTTAATAAAACGCCCTATAAATATATTATGGCATTTTTGAAAAGCCACGTCGATGTTAATCGAACTGATACCATATTGTATCGGGTTATTTTCAACTGTTCTCTAACTACAAAATGTTTAATGTAAAAAAATGGTCTACTTTAGACATTTCTATCCCCTGACATGATTGGGATATTAATATCGGGTTCTGTCATAATAATTGTTTTTTTTAGTGTACGTTACGATAATAAAAACTATTTTGTTTTTAATATACAGATCGTTTATTTTTTTCTGAAAATTAAAAATACTTTTTTTTCAAACGCAACACTACATTTTCATTTTGCTTAATGCATAATTTTATACCATTTTTGTATAAGTTAAATTAAATACGAAAGGAGGTACAGCGGTTCAAATGTTTATATTTGTGCCTACTAGAATTGTTATGTTATTTGAATAGTAGAGAACATCAACAAATCAAACATTAGGTGTGCAACTTAAATAAGCTTTATAAAACACGTTCAAAAATATTACCGCTTTCCTGAATGCAAACTCGAAATCGTCTTGTAAAGTTTTCTTTGGCCCTGTTCAACATATGGAGTGTAATACTTCTAAAACCTGTTTGTACACGATTTTTCATATCTTCCGCAGTTGATGGAGATTCTTGATATACCTTTTGCTGTATGTATCCCTAACGGAAGAAGTCCTATGGCGTTAGATCGGGCGATCTTGCTGGCCATGGAATGTCACTTTGACCAATCCTTCGGTTTCCTAGCCAACTCTTTTATTCACATTCGTCTTCTTTAGTTTGTCAGGGACGGATTACCTTTAACACGCAGTAATGCTATTTTTACACACAATACACAACAATAATATTTTTGAACAGCTTAAACCTTTAACTAAGAAAAAAGATACTCTGGATCGACATCGATAAAGTGAATTGTTTACGTCAATAAAAATTTTTTTTTCAATGTAGTTTTTATTGAATAATTTCGTATGTCGGTTCAACATAAAATCCTTCTACACTTATAAGTTTCCAAGTTCTAAGAATTGAAAATTGTTGGACCCTCCGCAATGTCTCAACATTAGTCCTTATTTTGCGACAGAAATTAAACATTTGCATTAAGTTTTCTCCATTGTCCATTGGATTAGCATCGACTAAAGTTTCTACGGATTTGGTCAGGTGATTGAAGAAGTCAAGCTACTGGTCTTCTTCTTCCTATCCATCGGTTTTCAAAGTTTATGTTTAAGTGTTCTCGAACTACTAGACTAAAATGTGGTGGAGCTTCATCATGCATGAACCACGTACCAAATCTTCCATACATTCAATGCATGTTGGCATATTTCGCAATCGTAAACTTAATTACTAATTAGGTAACTATTATAATTTCAATACATTCTGACTGTGACTTTGATTCTATCTGAATCTGGAAGATTGTCTATATATTCTGGGATCAAGTCAATAACAAAAATAGGTGAAATTGTACAAATTACAGATAAAGAAAACAAAACAAAAGTTTTTAAATATTACATAAGTCAACAGCCAATTTAGTGCCAACGATTTTTCAATTGTTCTTGGGTAATTTTTGAGCGTTAAATTTAAAATAGCCATTAGATTTCGTCTATCAGATCTAGTTTTTGAGATATTTTTATCGTTTTATTTTTTAATTTATGTACTTTTTACGTTATTACTAGTTCGATTGGCTTCGACTGCCAGTTAAAAAAAAAACAAATACAGAATTAAGTATTTATTTCAAAATGTAGTCATACATAAATTCATTACTTATCAAATACCAAGAAATTTTTTTCTTACACCAAGCGTCAGATTCAATCTTGTTTATTGATGCGGTAAATTGGGGATTTTTGATAAACTGTCTTATTTGAGGACCATCAAATATGCCGTACTAATCCCACGTAAATGACGTGTTAAATAACCAAAACAAAGTCCATCTCAATTTAAAGCTTTTGCAAATTGTTTCATAAGCTCTATTTTAATATTCTGTGGAAGCAAGATTTTTTCTCTTGTTATGTTGTCCTTGAATCAATCAATCTTAAAGGCGTTGTTAACTCTGCTGTTCCAAAGACACAAAAAACAAAGATATTTTTATATTTGCTTTGGTGTCCTAGGAGAATTTTAGTTAAGCAAGTATAAAAAGGTCGGTCGAATCATGGGAAACTCCAGGTAATCTATCTAATTGGATTTTAATTTTAGGCATGAAATTTCTATTTTGACTGTAAAAAATATAATTATTATTTGCTTACGCGTTTTATCAGAACTAAATTTAATTAGTATCTCAAAAACTAGAGCGGATAGACGAAATATGATGGCATTTTCAGAATCAGCACATTAAACATATCTTAAATCAGTTTTGTGTTTTACGATATCAAAAAAATTCTTTTGTTGGTTTGTATTATTTGTAAAAAGTTAAACTTGTAAAAAATAAATTAAAACGTAACAGGCGTATATGGAAAACAAAGTATAGTAAGATGGTTTTAAGCAAAAAAAATAATGAATGAAGAGACTATATAAACAAAAATTTTTTTCTCAAAATTTGCAAAAATTAAAACACAATCACACTATTTTTACAAAACTTTTTAATATAAGATAAATTTACTTTTATAATTCAATCACGCGTAAAAATTTTTACATCGTTTTTAAAACTTTAACCATTTACAAAAGTTAAAATTACTAGTAAATTTAGTGCGTAAAACAACTATTTTATGTTGTAAGCGATATATATTTATCTGTCTTAATTGTCTAATTTAAATAATAATAAATGTGGATTTGCTAACTGATTTATTGTTTTTCAAATCTGTTTATAAACGCTGTTATTTATTCTGTTTTGAAAACAAGATTTACCATGGTTTCGGGGAACACCTCGTACACCCAAAGATAAAAGTAATTAAAGTCTGAGTTTTATTCTTATTTTAAAAAAATTACCACCTATAAAAAAATAATGTGTATGATATTCAATGTCGTAAATTTCAAAATAGAACAATAGTATATTGTAAAACGAGTGTTACAATGACGATAATTGTAAAGCGAGTTAAGCAATGTACGAGCGTTAGAAAATCGAATTGCAACAAATTCTTTATTTAATAGTTTATGTTATTTATTGACAAAAATTGTAATATTGTAATTTTTGATATTTTATAGTTGGTCACAGTGATCAGCATCTGCCTATTTTTTAATTTCAAATAAAAATATTTGAGATTTATATTTTAATTCTGATGATTGTAACATTGGCTAAAATCAATCTGATAGTTAGTACTTACTACCAACTTTATATATTACACACACAAAAATCACTACTTTCGATTGCACAAAGTTGCACTTCGTAACAGTTTTTTGAAAAAACAGTTGTACAAAGTAGTCAGTGCATATGCGAAATAGAGAATAAAAATTACTTCAATGTTTTTTATAATGACTTTTTTATTTATTTTGCATATACGAGTACTTTGTACAACTTTTTTCTCAAAAAACAATATTACAAAGTGCAACTTTGTGCAATCGATAATAGTGATTTTTGTGTGCATCATATATACAGCGTGTAATATAGAGCCAGTCAGATCAACGTTTTGACTTCAGTTAAATTTTTTGTGATCAAATCATCAGAATAATAGTAGACATTTAAGTATTCTCAAATTTTAAATAAGGCAGTAGACCGATGTTATTCACAGTTACCAACTATAATATATCGAAAATCGCTATACTTACAGTTGACATAAGCAAGCAAGTGACGCAAAGGGGCGTGACTGAGGGTGCTTTTATTCGATGGTAAATTTCAATATTTTTGGTTATATAAGTTGCATTATATGTATTTTCTATTCGAATAAGATAATTATTTCGGAAAAAAACTATTTATCTTCACTTATGTATTATTTACCACGAGTTACGATGAAAATTTTCAATTATTTTTTTTTTTTGTATTGATTACTGGAATTTGCACCGTACTATGTTAGCAATCCGTTTGCTAAAATAACAACCAAAACTTACATTAAGCATCCTCGGTTAGACTGCCTGATGAGTATGGAGACAAAAATCGAAATTTATTGATAATGAAGAAATATTCTTTCTTTCTGATTTAATAAATTAAATTTCTTCGGGTTTTTTTATTAATTTTTATATTCATTATATTGTAATATTACAAAAACAGTGCCTCCTAAATACAGTGTTACAAAACCCGAGCAATTTCCTTCGTGCTTCAAAAAAATTATATATTTACGATTTAGATAATAATCATAAAACAATTATATATTGCACTATAATAAACAACAGAACATAAATGTTATTACAAAAACAATAATTGTTATGTTGTGATTATCGAGACACAAATCTATAAAAGTTCGTAAAAACAATTAACTGTTACAGTTTAACTACTCAGTTGCTATTCTCTTTGACCACTTCTCAAATATTATGTATTTAAGAATTGAAAAATTAATAAACAAAAAAAAATTAACGTTTGTGATTGTCATCACTATTGTTTTCAATAGGTTTCTTATTTTCTTCTACAGCATCATTTTCTCGCAACTTTCTTAAATAACAAGTGATTGCGTTCTATTAGCAATTTTCTTTTAATGTGACATTTTTTATGTTTAAAATCAATGACATGAGAATTTTCTTCGACTATCTGGTTCACTGCAGTAATCAACTTTCTCCTGCATTTTTTTAACAAAAATTTTTCTACACTGAGCTACATATTTTGTCGATCTTTCTTTGTACAGTATTTACTCAGAGGAATTCTTTTTATAATATCGAACGCTAGTTTGAGCAACATGGTGCGTACTACCTTGCTTACAACTGGTAGAATAAGCTCTTCACCAATACTGTGCGGCTTTCCAGACTTCGCAGTAACTAAAAAAATATTATAAGAAGCACGCAGTCCATCGTCATCTCTCTTAGGTGTTGACCCAAAATATATATATCAAAATTTTTATTTGCAACAAACCACTGCTAATTATAATAATTTTTTTAAATGAAATGCTAGAATCTAACGCTTTCTTGAATTAGTTATTTCAGATGTAAGGATAAAATTTTATGTAAATGTAAGATATTGTGTAGGTACTCATTATTGTGTACCAAATATAATTTTTCAAGAAAAATAAATAATTAAAAAACAACAGAATATAATAATATAGTAATTTTAAACGTTTGGAATTTGGTTATTTGCGAAAGTAAACAAAATAAACAAAAATATAAAATAGTAAGCTATAACTTTTAAGATGCACTATATTAAATTATAAAACCCAATATGTCTAACTTCTTCTATAAAATCGTTAATAATATATTCTTTAGAAACATATCTGTGTTAGAAAAACTTACAATATTTTCTTATGTTTTTAATAAAAAAAAATTCTTAATAATTGTTAAATGATTACTGTACTGATAACTGTGATGTATCATTTTTTTAATCAGTTTAAACAAGAGTATAAATAAATAAATTTAAATTAAAAAGAGATATCAATTTTATTTAACGTAACGAAAGTACGCTATCTGCGTAACAAAACCAAAAATTATCCTTGTTTTTGACTAGGAAAATTTGTTGTATCCACTTCACATCGGCTCTATTGCGTTCCTGTATAAACCTGTATAGATAGGCCTAATCCACCGCGATGCTTATCATCAGGTTTGAGTTTGTTTTAGAATTTGGTGTGTCATATCTTCCCCAGTCTTTTCGTCAGCTTCTATAAAATCAATAAATCTTTTTTTATTTCACATTCTGCTCTATGTATTTTTATATATCGAATCACCTGGTTCTTTTGTTTTGTATGAGATACACCTGGAGTGTAGTCAAACATGTTGGTGACATATTATTGATGCTATGATAATTTTTTTTCTAGTATGTCGACGATTTAATTTGGTATGGTCTATGGACAAATAAGATATGAATTTTTAGGTGGTCTAATTGATTCTTGCGAGTGGGATTGTATTTGGACAGCGACGTTATTAAATCAAGAAAATGTGACTAGGTTAAGGCCAGTAATTAAGGCAGTTAGGTAACTCAGTGTTTTTTTAAGACATGACAGGGTCATTGCTACATGTAGAATCTGTTTCCATTTTTTTTTGAGTGAATGAATGTTTTTGGGTAATTGTTTAAGTTTAAGCGCCGTACGTCAGGACCGGGATGACACATTGTTCAAGTAAACGAGTTCGGAAATACATTATGATATTCTTGTTCTTACTAACTTTTTTCGACGATTAGTTTCCGATGGATGATTTTCTCGTTGCAGTGATATTGTGTGATCCAGGTAGACATAGTTTGATACATTCTTTATTTGTTGATTCTGTTTTTGCGATATTTATATTCAAACAACTATTTAAAATATAGTTGCTATCAACACTTTTTGGCGTTACGTTTGTAAATTAAAGAAATGTATAATCATAAAATTTTGGAGTTGCTATCTTATTAACTTTAACACGTAGAAATCACCTTGTTTATTAATTTGAGTTTTAAAAGAATTTAATGTACGGTGTCAAAGTTTTGTAATAACTAAAAAAGCGTTGATTTATTTGGCTAACTGTGATAGTATAAAGTTTAATAACAACGCACAAAAATTTGAATAATATTTTAATAAGATTACGTTATAGATAAATGCACTTCAAAATTAAACTGAAATACAAAATCTCTTTTTTAATCAGGAAAAAACAAATTTAGGGCTTACATAATAAACTATAAAAAAGTCTACAACGTAAGCAACAAATTGCCTATAAATTAAGAAATTACACAAAAAAGCAACAAACCCCAGAGCCAACACTTTATCAAACGCCAACTATAATATTTACATTTTTCTAATTTTCCTACTCTTTCACTTTACTTTAGCAACAACTTCTAACTTATACATTAACACTGACATGAGTGTTATTGGTAAATACCAGGCGCCTGAAAACACCTTTTTTTCCTGGCAACTTACGACTAGTCAAAACAATTACTAATAAAAGTAAAATGTGCCAATTGATTACGAATTAAGTAAGCAACCGTGTTTTCTTTTTTCTTTCTTAGGTTAAATAACTTATTATTTATTTTACCTACACGTGCTCTCTCGTTTGTACTAAAAGAATTGCCAATTATAAATTCTCTTGATTCAAATTGTCATTACTTATTGCCAGAATTGAGTGGGCATATGATGAATTCGATGAGATTTATTTTGTTCCTAATAAAAAAAAAATCGATTGAAACGACTCTGGTCATTTAATCTATTTTCAAACCTTGCATCTTCTCTTATTTATATAAACGTAAAACGTATTTAGAACGTTAAGGTACGATGACCTGGCACTGAAAATTGAATTAGAATTAATTGATTCATTTGATCAAAAGAAAAAAAACACTACAAACACTTTTTTTTGAAGATCACACAAAAAGTAGTTCAAGAACGGTTTTCCGACCACCTGTTGTTATTCTAAACATTATTTTTTATGTGTTATATTTTTATTGTTTATTTTGACATTAGTTAATGTACCGCATTATTAATGATATTTTTATTTTATATTATGACATCTACGTGTACGTAGAAGCGTTCGCTCTATAATAAATTTGTAACGAAAAATCCTTTTAACTCTAAATTTGTTTCGGGCCGTTGCTAAATCCTTTATCTTTTGCCAGTTTTAATTTCAACGCTCTTTCATAGCCTATTAAATGGGATCAATTTGCGCATTTGTCATTTTGCAGTTTAATAATGGAAAACGTTTTTTAGCTTATCTTTCATAATACGTGACGAGCTAATTTTAAATTCTCGTAAATTCTGAAATGAGTAAAAGTCGTACTTATTTTAATTTATTTTCAGCAACACTAGATTATATTCAGTGACACTAATGTATAAAATACGATTTCTGACGTTATTGTACGTTACGCAAAATCGAAGGTCTTTTGTTTTCGAAAATCTGGCTAAGAAATTTGCCTATACCAACAGCGAATATATTTGGCAAGTATCGCAAGTACAAGGTGTAAACGAAGAGTGAGAGTCCTACTTTGGACGCTGATGTGAGATGTTTATTATTGTCGATAGATTTATATTTATTTGTTTCTTTTAAGTCAGTTGTAGTTAATTCAATTAACCAACTCAATAATTATAGATTTCTGGAGCAACTGAACATTTTTTAATAATATTTATATCGTTTATAAATTCAAAAAATTAAACACTATAACAAAGATTTAATTTTTTTAGCTTTGTGTAATTTATGGTAACTTCTTTTCTACTTTATTATTATAGTAGGTATAGAGAAGTGGCGGCTCGTGAGGTCGGCCTTAAGGTGGGCTACATTTTTTAAAATGCTTGTAGGTAATGTGAACGTTTTCAGATATTATAATGGCATTATGTAAGTAACTACCAAAATGGTTTGAGGTTTTATTGGCTTTATCCATATAAAACAAAACAAATCATTTATCATATCACATCACATCAACCGACTTCAAAAAAAGGAGGCGGTTCTCTATTTGTCGGAATATTTTTTTATCTATGCAATGTTCAACGATCATATCATATCAGAGCCCTTATTAATTTCTATAATTTAAAATTTGAGATTATAGTATTTTTTAGTAAATACTAATATGATTTTTAAATTGAAAAAAAAACAATGTATGTAGTACCAGCATTATATGTCTAGTGCTTTCTGAAAAGTATTTAATTTTACAAAATGCAACACAAAAAATAATGTACGTTACATCGAAAATATCATAGTATGCCTTACTTTCGACCCATGTTACGTAAATTACTATTGGTAGCCATTTTTTAGTCAGGACAAAGTCAAACTCGTGTATCTTTTTGCAATCGAACTAATAATCTGTATTTAAACATACTTACAACAAAATTACTTAGTTTTCATGGCAAATATGAAAGTTTATAGACGTGTTTAGTGCTTTCATTTAAAACAATGCATCATTCTTGTTTAAAGTCAGTTGACGTTCCAGACTGAAGTTTAACTTCTAAAAGTTTGTTTTTAAGATTGATGATTTTTAACTATTCAATCGAGTGAATACCTGGGACTTTAAATTAGTTGCCTTTAATCAACAGAAAAAATTATGCGTTTTGAGCTACTTGAAAAAATTACAATGAACGCGCATTTTTGAATCCTTTCAAGATGCAATTTGTTATGTTAAAAGTGTTACTGTGTGATTTTTGTACCGTATAAGTTTTGTCCCAGAACACCAACTTTTCGCAAGGGTGCAGGTTGTCAATTGGGGTAAAACCATTTTTCTGGTGCTTGTGGTACGGTAATCATCTAACGTATGCGCCTGTCAAAGCTTTCGTTTGTAAATATTTACGCACAACCACATTATAAATGAGTGCAGTATTTTTGTTGTTTATGTGAAAGCTTTTCTAGGGTAAAAATTGATTCTATTTTTATGATTTAATTTGATTTCCTTGTAATTGTCATTAGAAATTTTGTATACCCACACGTATTCTATTAATGCGAAGGTATTAAACATGTTAGTTCATATTGGAAAAATTACTATGATGATGTCACAATCCACAATGTAGTAAAAAGATTGTTGCACCTACGTTTAAGTATATCGAAACCTTCGATTAATTACTACAGTTATAACCGTATTGGAAGGCGCACTCACCAAAATATCAATATTAATTTGGGGAAAACTGTTTTTTTTCTCATAGATCGTATGAACCTAAGGGATCTTATTTGTGATAACGCGATATGTATTTATTTATATATTGTTTTAGCGAATTTTAGAAAATTCTGGGAAAGGTGCTGTACGTACTCATCATGTTGTTGTCACAATTAACTACAAAACCTTTTTGTGTGTAATATAGAATTAAAGGGAGCGCTCGGGTTCTCTTAATTATCGAGTTATTGCATATTTGTATTATATTTACTAATGTAAATTTATTCTTTTGGAATGTAAAAGCTAGACCGACAAGTTTAATTTAATGTACGTCTGTAGTGTCGATGGCAAAGGATTGAAGTAGGTAAATGGATGCCGGCGAAACGCCGTTCTTGTGGCGGCGCGTATCCCACAGACCGTTAGATCAAGGCTTAACCTTGGCACCAGTAGAGGACCGCGATATCCAAAGAGAGACAATACCGTAACAAACCCAAATCCCAGGTGGCAACCGGGTCTAAGTATGCGTGGCTGACAGGAAGGTCAGCCGTGACTGGCGAGCTCTCCCACTTGTAGTGTCGAGGGTAAGAGAATGCAAGAGCTAAATCGCTATCAGGAAAACACCGACTTTGTAACGGTGCGTAACCACCGACCGTTGGACCAAAACTTTATGTTTTGGTACCAGTGGGGAATTGCAAAATCTAAAAGAAAACAACCCGTAGCAAACCCAAATCCAAATTGGCATTCGCGCCGAAGGCTAACGGGATGATCAACCGTGACCGGCGAGCTCTCCCACCTTTCGTGTCGAGAGTATGGGACCGCTGGGCAAAAGTTACAAGGGGAGCAAATCTCAAAAAAATTTAATGCGGTGAATCCGTCTTTCAAATCATGATGAGTTTAGGTAAAGAAAGGAGAGATACCACAGCTCCGGTCGGTGCAGCGTGGCGGCTATCCCCGAACGTCATGAAGCGACCGCTACTTTGGCTGGGCGAGCGGAGCCCGAAAGCTTTAGGAACAAACAGGTTGGCAATACAGACGTCGCCGCCGCTGACGGTAGGAAGATACGTAGAGAGCACACCGAGTGGTAACATAAGGGTATCAGATCTAATGTAGGAGAAAAGACAGAAAAAAAAAGAAGATAATTGGCAAATACTTCCGCAGTACGCCAAAACTGCCTTTGACTGAAAAAACTCTTCTGTCCAAGTTTAGGCGGAAAAATAAGAAGCGAGGTGAGTCTAAATGGAGTAGAGGAATGGACAAAGAAAGCCTTTTACAATTGTTAAATTTAAGAGAAGAAGAGAATGGCAACAAAGAAAGAAATATAATGTGTATGGTAGGGAGTAGGGCTGGAGACAAAGAGTGTGTAAAGGAGCGGGAAAAAACGAGAAAGGCGAGAGCGCCAACAAACTGCTGGACGCATGTAAGAGGAAAAAAGGAAGGGATTCTGTTACATTAGGAGAGAATGCCGCGGAGTAATAGGAGAAGCAAAAGAAGACAGAAGTAAAGAAATAGATATTGTGGGAATGCTTAAAATCGAGGCAGAGAAAGAAGGCGGGATTATAGAACAAATCTATAAAAGGATGGAGGAGGCGATGAGGAGCTTGTGCACTTAACAAATTAGAGAGATATACGTAAAAGCTTACGGTGTAAAAAAGCCAGGGTGTTTGAAGTAAGGCGTTGGAGTATCTAGGTAAGGAGAGCGGTTTTAACAATTTGGTATATGGAGAGGGGAAAAGCGAAAAGTGAAGGAAAGAAATAAGGTGGGACTCGACATGATGGTCGTAAATACTAAGGAAGGATGTAGTTACGCTGATACGATAAAAAAACTAAAGAAGGAGGTAGTCGTTCGACAGATAGGCGTGAAGGTCACCGAAGTCAAAAAAGTAAGAAGTGAGGAAGTGGCAATAAAATGCTCGAGCGAAAAGGGTTCTGACTGATTCATTTTATGAGGTTCTATATATGTCCTACTAAAATCTGGATCCTCAATGTCGTCTTTTTCTGGACTTAAATTTTCATCGCCAGAGTTTTCTCAATGCAAACTCCAATTTTCAGGTGGAGATTGGAAGTAATCGTTGTGAGGAATAGTTCTAATAGTTGAAGGCAGCTTGGGATATTTTATGGTCTTCTTGATCTTGCTGGTTGTTCCAGAAATTTTAGAAATAACAGTTCGTAAAATGGTTTTTTGGTTCCTGCCATGTTATTGAAAGTGCAAGTGGCATATGTCGCAAGTTTCCATTAAACCAACCACTTAGTAATGTTACACGAAACGCGCATCAAATATGAGGAGCTCAATATTTGTCTTCATGTCCGAGTTGACACCTGAAGTAAAATTGATATGCATTCTTTATCAAAGAAGTAATATTTCTTCTTTGGGAGTTAAAAAGCTGACTTATCACACACATAACAGACATTGTTTGGATGGTTTTTGTAACTTTGCGACATTTTTAGTAATCTGTTCGTACAAAAATAAACATTTACACGCAAAGCATAGACGAGGAGTTCATTATAGATTAATGTAAACACCTGAACTCAATACTTAGGTTTAAACTAAACTAGAGTGACTCGCGTAAGCGACTCAATTATGAAAGACTTGTCCGACAGGTCTGTCGTATGATTGTTATCTCTTTTAGAATCAGGATGGTTTCAGTCATTCTTTAGATAACTATTAAAGTTTGTTTTGATCTTTCTACGTTTGATTCAGGTATCTAATCAAACCGAATTCTAAATATCTATAGATTTTCACAATGTTCTATCAACATGCCCGTCCAAAAAAATTTCGTTAAATGCAGATCTTCGCATTAAACAGGTTTTGCAATGGCAGGTTTCACCGTACCGATATCACTTTGCAAACGATTATTAAAAAAATGAAAACGATTTTTTTAAGTTTTCTAGTTTGAACCAAACATCGATCGCACCTAAAAATTACTTTATGAACGCAAATAATAGCAAAAGTAAGAAGAATAAGTGCACCAATAAGAAACAAAAGCGATTGATGAAACAAAAAATAATTTTGTGAATTAGAAAATACTACGTGCAAACGAAAATGATTGAACGTTTTCGCGGAATAAACCAAAGTTGCCAACGTTTTGCCTTCTTTTCTAAAAGGTTTCGTCAGGACCGATGTAAACAGAATTGTGTAACTAAACAGGCAAAATTGTTTAATTTTTTTCTACTACTAGTTGTATAGACTTTCATTATTACGTGTAATAGTAAGTCGTGAAGTTGAATTTTTTTAAGCGCGGTAAATAATATTTACATTTTCTGATAATTTTCTAACAGTTTTAAAGAAAAAAAAGGTTAGGAAACTGTTTATCAGGGACAAGAAGTTTTATTTAATGTTATTAGAATTTAAATCGTTTATTGAACAAAATTTGATTTTAAAAATGTAAATTATTTGAAGTTCGCGCTTAACTAAATGTGAATTTTAACTAAAATAAATATATTTTAGATATAATCAATGCTTAAATTAATAATGTTTTAAGCAATTTTAGTAACTTTATCCAAAATAAAAATTACGTTATCTATTTATTTATTTATAAATCACAATTACGAGTTAGAGTGGTTTAATGATGTCGTGAACTGTGACCTTGAGTTGAAAATCGGAATTAATTAACTAAAAATTGAAAAGTTGACAAGCCTAAGTGCATCTCGAAAACGTTAGTCCATTTAAAAAACAAACACGTCAACAAAAAATTTTAATAATTTTAAAATAATCAGATATCTATATATTAAATAAAAATTAGTAATGAAGGCTTTTTAATTACAAATACAACGACAAAAGCAATGAGAGGTTAGGAAAAATGTACCGCCGAATGTTTGTAAGACGGATGATAGCAACATTTTGACATAAGCCAATTACAGCGTCAAAGTTCACGTGATCTTGAAAGACTTCTACGACAAAATTAATTTTATTAAATTAATGACAACTGTCACAATTACTCACTTGATTTTTAATTTAAAATTAACATCTTAAGTTTTAAATTTGATTTGGTAACAGGTAAAAAGGTTTTAATAATTTTAGTAGTGCAAAAATTTTATATAGAAAACGCTTGAGAAGATGATTATAACTTGCGCGGTTTATATCCCTCGACGCTTCGCGTCTCGCGATTTAATCTATCGCTTAGGTTATAATCACAAACTTCTGAACCTTGGTATATAATATACTATTTATTGATTTTTTAAGTTATAATTAATTTTTCATATCTTATTATACGTGTATTCAAATTTATGCCAAACCATACGATTATATTAAACCATTTATCGAACGTTCAAAACACGAGTTTGCGTTATGTTAATTTGGAGATCCCCAACGTGTTTTTACGCGCTTAACTTAAAAACCACTACAATTTTTAAGTTGGTCTAAAAGTTGTTGTCACTTAGCCAATTACTTTAATAAATTTTGGTGACCTAAATGTGTTTAATATTATCGATTTATTTAATAATGAATCAAATAATTAATTGATTCACAAATGTATCAAGACAACGTTAAAAATATATTTTTTTAATACTACGCATTCGGTTTCATTTATTTGTTTGATTCGTTGTGTGTATATCATCTAAAGACGAGTGTCTAATTGGGCCATCCAAAGACGTGTAAATTATATTTGGCGTACAAGTTCAGTCATTTAGCCAATTACTTAAATAAAAGTTACTGATACAAATATGTTACATTGCTTAATTATTAGAATAAATATTTAGGTTAACAATTTGAGTATTTTCTCAAATAAATTTTTAAGTTTTTGAAAAAATTCTGAAGGTTGTTAACAGCAATTTTTTATACATTAAATATATACTATTTGTATCATACAGCTCGCAAAAATATTAACCGATTGCTAATAGAACTGTTACATTTGTATTAGTTAATTTATTGTTGATTGATCAAATACTACAATTGTTTTAGAGATTGGTTAATTTCTGTCTGACATTGAGTGTGATCAATATGTATATTGAATTGATTGAATTATTACTAATTACTGAATAAATGGGATTCTAATAAGCTGCTTTATGTTATTAATTATTTAAATACAGTTAATAAAAATGAACGTAATAGATTTGTCTATTAGATTATATTTTGTACAAACACTTGCATAACCATTTTTGAAATGGCGTTTTTTTGATGTACAGCGTGATTCTATACCGTTTTAGTCAAATTTACTCAGTTAACCATCACGTCTGTTGGCTCAAGTAACTTTTTCTTCAATTTTGCTTTGCATGTTTCATGAAAAAGCTTTTCTAATTTCAATCGGAGAATTCTAAAACAAAACTTGTTAACATGTTATAATTAGGACTAGTATACGGTGTTAAAACTACGATTTTTACGATTCGTTTTTATAAAAACTGAATTTAGAATAATACGCGAAAGTAAATAAAGTTATTTACAAACGCTATTAGCGTAGGTTTCCGATAAATTTTTCGTATATAACTGCTTTTGCCAATAGCCAATCATAATAGTATTCGCATTATTTGTATAAACTTTAACTTACTTTTTGTGATTAAAAAAAAAGTATAACGTGTAGTAAATTTTACGATTTTTAAACTACATTTAACGTTTTCCAAATTACAATTGAAAAATGCGTAAAAGAATAAGTTAATAATTAATATCGTAATCTGTAAGCATTTTGACGTTTGAGCTTTTGTGATCACTCTCTGGAAATTGAATTAAAATTTAGCTTTTTGAGTTTCATTCATTCACAGTTAATTAATTTTAATTGAATTTGGGACGATTTTTTAATTACAAATAGAAAAAATTTAGTCTTTAAAAAAAAATAAAACTAGTTTTAAATTTGTATAAATTAGGTTTATATGATAGTACTATGCACGTAAACATGTATTTACAAAAGAAAACAATTTGATTTTATCTCACATTTACACTGTGTAATTTTCAATGTGGTGCGGTCATTCGGTTTTAAACTTTGAAAAAAGCACCTTTGTTCAGTCGTAACTGCAAGAAACATAAATTAACCCGTTTACTGGCCTGTCTTTGAAGTATTTCTACTAAACTTAACGATTATTATTTGTGGACGTTGAAATAAGAATTTCCTTTGGATATTTTATGATGAGAACCTCGTTAATTCTACAGTGTATTATGTGTAAAGTATTTGTACTTTTGATAACATCAAAAGCACTAACGCACATAAAATGGTTTAATTCGAATTTTCCGTATTCGGTAGCTATTAATTTTTTTTTTAAATGTTTATTAAACTTTACTTAAAATTTTTGCGTATCGTTGTTACTGCCAATTTGAATCTTGTAAAGAATTATGGTTTTTAAATTTTATTCTAATAATACCATAAACTTTTAGCGTTATAGCGACAAAAACACAAGAATTGTACAAGTCAAATAAAAACTTTTTAATTTGTTGGGTTAGATATGTTCAATGATTTAGATAATGTAGTTTATATTCTTTCAAAATTGATTGAAAATATATCTTAGAGAATTAGGTTTTTTCTTAGTAGTGTTTATATCAGGAATTTTGTGAATTGTGACTAGGGATGGTCCGTGGGGCGTGTTTTGGCCCGACCCGTTCTGAAGCCTGGTTTGAATTCGGGCCGGCTTCCGAACCGACCCGAGAGAAAAAGAATCAGCCTGGGCTTCGGGTATATATCTTTCGGGATCTTTTCTAAGCTGTAATAATGGTCATAATATTATATATGTATAAAAACTGTAGCTGCAGTCAATTAAGGTCAAGTTGCGTAAATACGTTTTTTACTATAAAAATTGGTTTTCTAAATGTATTTCTTGCATACATATTTACTAGCTGTTTAACACACACTTAGTTTACCTGCGCAAAACTTTTTGAGACGACTATATTTTAAAATTGACGTAATGCTCTATCTAAAAGATACAATCAAAGCCTTTCCTGGTATTCGGAGCATTGCTGTGATACACCAGTTTACAGTTTAAAAAGTCGGCTTTTGGCCTGGTCCGACCCGATCCGAAACCCGGCTCGGTTATCCAGACGAGCTATAAAAAATAATTTGGGCCGGGTTTCAGGCCAGTTATACCGTTTCTAAATTATGACCGGGACAGGCTCGTAACAAATCCCGGCTTGATTTCATCACTAATTGTGACCTTACGCATGGATGACTTTGAAAACCACTAACTTTACATAGTTTCCTAAATGTTCGTTCAGAATAAATCTTAGATTTTAAATGTCTCTTAAGGAAAAAATCGTTGGGGATCGGGGATCTAGCCGACCAGTTAATTGAACGATGCTGTTGTGTCTGCTAGAACCAAATGTCTTGGTTGTTTTCAGCAACCTTGGCCACCGCCGGAGCTATATTCTCTTCCAACAACTGCAAGAAGCGGTCTCCTGTTAAGTTTTTTGTCTAAGATAAATTGTTTTATAATGTGATAATATTCTCACCAAAGTATTAACTTTTTTGGGGTATTGGGTTCTGGTTTGTACAATTTTTTGTGGATTATTAGTAGCCTATACTCTGCAACTTTGCCCGTTTGGTTCATAATGCAGTGTAAACGTACACAAGATATTTCTTAAAAACCTTCTATCTGCGTTACATTTTTTAATCGTTTGGAAGCAAAACGTACTCTTCCTCTCCAAATTATGTTCACACAATGATGGCATTGGTCTTTACAAGAGTGAAACTATTGGGATTTTCAGCCACTGTCGTCAAAACATTGAAGATGTCATTTTCTTCGTAATGATTACACTTAGAATTATTAACAATTCTGCCTTTAGTTTCTGTCAACCGTTGTATTATTTGGAATCTGTTGATTCGGGTATTTTACACTAAACAAGGCACTTACTGACGAGCATAAAACCACTTAATGTAATAGCGAAGGCTTCCACGGCCGGAATCTATACTAAGATAAGAATGTCATCTCAAAAAGTTTCAATTATTGGAATCCAAGAATTGTAAAGTTTCATCCACTACTAACTGCTTAAAGACGGTTGTCAATTTATCTAGTTTGGTCCTCACCTCAGAACAGGAATCGGTGCTCTCTAAGGGTTTGAATTTTGCGGTTGCTCCCAAACGTATTCCTAAAGAAGATATTTTGTGTGCTGTTGAGTCTTCTATAAGACATCTTCCTCGCCACATCTCTGATCCCATTCGTATTAACACTGGCAAAATTCTTGAATCATCTAAAATTCCTAAATCCAACATCTCTAAGTCGGAAGAGTCAGCTCAAAAAAGTTTTCGTAAGAACCCTGATATTATTGTTCTTCCAGCCGACAAAGGAAACGCTACTGTAGTTTTGAACCAAATTGATTATGTTACGAAAATCAATTCTATTTTGTCTGAGGAAACTTACGCTCTTCTAACACAACCCCACTTTGAGGATTGAACGTGAGGTCAGCCAAATCATCAAATCTTCCAATCTAGCTCCTGAAACTAAACGTCGACTTACCCCATCAGATTCTAAACCACCTCGTCTATACGGATTTCCCAAAATTTACAAACAAGGTATTCCTTTTTGACCTATCGTCAGTACTATCCAATCTCCTACCTACAAGCTAGCCAAGTTCTTGTCCAACATTCTTTGCGAGTTTACAGGTAAAACCTCTTCACACATCTTCAACTCTTAGCATTTTATTTAACGTCTAGAAACTATAAAACTGAAACCCCAAAATCTTCTCGTGAGGTTTGATGTTACTCCACTTTTTACTAAAGCTTCTATTAAGGATTCGCTTATTATCATCAAACAGATTCTGTCTTAACATGGCAAGGACTTGAGTTTGGTTTCTCTTATTGATAAGTGTCTATCCCCTACTTACTTCCAATTTGATAACAAGTTTTACGAACAGGTTTCTGGTGCTGCTATGGGTTCTCCTCTATCACCTGCTGTAGCTAACATTTTTATGGAATCCCTTGAAACGGTTGCTTTGGAGTCATCAATATTAAAACCTAAAGTGTAGTTTAGGTATGTTGACGACATGTTTATTGTTTGGTCTCATGGTCATCTGGAATTGTCTAAGTTTCTTGATCATCTTAACAATCAACACTTAGATATCAAATTTACTATGGAAATCGAAAGTAATGGTTCTCTTCCATTTCTTGACGTTTTTGTGACTCCTAAGCCCGACGGACTTCTGGGCCATTCTGTTTATCGCAAACCTACCCATACGGACAGATACCTTCATGCTTGGTCTCATCATCATCCTGCACAGAAACGTTCTGTTATTGAATCTTTGGTTCATCGTGCCTTTTCTATTTGCCAACCTGAGAAGCTAGACTCGGAACTCTGTCATCTTACTAGAACCTTAGTGAACAATGGTTATGTAAAGCGAGATATTCATAGAGTTATTAATCGTCGTTTACATCCACGTACTCGATTACCTAAGGACATTTCTATTCCCGAATCCAACCCGAAATTGGCCTTTTTACCCTACATTTACAACAAGGTTACAGATCAAATAGGGAAACTTCTTCGTAAGAATGGTATTAAACCCATATTTAACTCAACAGACAAAATCTCTCAGATTCTTCCTTCTCCCAAAGACAAATTTCCTACACTTTCATCTCAAGGTGTATACCAGATTCCTTGTTCATGTGGTTTAGTTTACATTGGTGAAACCGGTCGCTCAGTCATTACTCGCATTTCAGAACATGATCGTTGCATAAGGAAAAGGTATATTTTCAAGTCTGCGGTTGTTGAACATCATTTTACTACAGGTCACAAGATAGATTTCAATAGGAAATTCCGAGAGGGCATAGAAATCATCAAACACCCAAATAACTTCAATCGCGATCATGGTTTCGAGCTATCCGATCTTTGGTTCCCGGTCATTAGTTATTTATCGAAAACACGCCCCTTATCAACCGTAACCCAATCAGAGTCGAGCTCAACCATCCGTCACGGTCCTTTTTTTTAATATACGGAGACTATTTCTTCTTAAGTCACTTCTACGGAGTTTAGAATCTGGCTTGGTTCACAAGTTGATTACCTAACTCGGTAGTGGTTCTTTGTTAGATTTTCGTTTGCTTTTTCAAGTTATCGTTTTTTTTTCTTACCTTTTCAGATTCAGATTTTGGCTTGTTTCACAAGTGTATAACCTAACTTTTGAGAAGTTCTTAGTTAGATTTCGTTGCTTGTTTGAGTTTTGCGATTTATCTCACGCCCTGATGAAGCCCCTTACGAAAGTGGGCGAAACGTTGGCAACTTGGGTTACAACAACAATGACACGTTCCAAACCCGGAAGACATTCTTATCTTAGTATAAAACTACTTTATCATTTCCAACACTATTTAATAATCAATCATAAACGTAAAACAGAAATGACATTTTATGTAACTAAATGCTTATGTTTGTTTTTATAATTTCATGGCATTCCAGGTTTTTTAAAATTATTTTTATTACTTCTTACACCGAGGTTTTCTACTTATAATTATCAAGTCCTGTCAGTTAACAACACATACCTTCAATATCCGATAAATTCGACTCAACAACAACCAAATACATCTGCAAGAGCGGCAGCATCTAACTAATTATACAGTGTTCCATATTTAATACAATTGCAAGTTCAAGTTACGAAAAAACCAGATTGAAAAATTGAGGAAAATAGAAGAAGACAAAGAAGTACAGATAACACCCAACCTCAACTTAAACAAGCAAAAATAACAAATGATTTGCTAAACAAGCCAATTACGTAATCAAATCGTTATGGTAATTTAAAAACTGCCCAAAAGTTCTACTAAGAAAAACCCCAAACTACCCCTAATATTTGTATCAGGGTTAAATTCTTCTCACCATTGCTTGAGCGTTTGTAGAGGACATCGACAAACGAATATAAGATAAAAGTACTAATTAACAATGAAGTTAAAGTTTTGCCTGCATCTTCTGAAAAATAATCAGCCATTATCAGCCGTAGCTGAACAAATACGGAGTTTCACTCATTGAAACCTAAAAAAAAAGTTACAATTTTAGAGTCGTACTGCGTAATAATTGCCCAACTATTGACATTGAAATTCCAAAGAAGGTCATAAAAGAGCATGATCATGTAGTTACAAACATATCAAACATAAGGGACCGATTTACAAAGACACAATTATCTCTATATTATGTTGAACTTAAAACTGTCACCAATAATGATATTTAAAAAATAAACCAATTCTTTAATTAATTAGTAAAATTTGAACCACCTAAACAAAAGAGAGAAACCCCGCAGTGTATGAGATGCCAAAGGCTGCATCACACAAGGAATATTTGCAACAAGAGCCCTCTTTGCGTAAAATGTGCAGTTAACTATCTAGCTACGCAAACCTTCCACAGATTAAGTCTTGCCCTAATCTTAGCTCTTAGCTTTTGCACATAGAAAAATTGTCATACGCCTAACAGAATTGATTACATCTGTTTTAAAAACAAAGTAGAAGAAACCTTTGAAATGTCACTACAAACGTAAGACGACCTACTAAACGCAGTAGAGCATTTCTTCTACAAGTAGTTCAAAATGAGGCTTGGGCTGCGACTCCAAAAGAGAACTCACATACACGTTCTGGCGAATGCCCAATTGCAGGCAAAAAACTAATAACAGAAAAAAGGAAACTAAAAAGAAGATGGCCAAACACCAGATATTCAATCGAGAGAACGAACTTCAATCGAGGTACTGTAAACTTACATTACGTCTTAAACGTCTTAAAATTCAAGCTGTCCAGCACTGTTTGGAAACGTCATATCCTTCTGCAGCTTCTGACTACTATCTATGGAGAGCCCCAAAAAAGTTAAAATAACCGATACAACACATTCCCTCTCTTCGCAGAGGATGGTACATGGGCAAGAAAAGCCATCGAAAAAGCCGTGGTATTTGCTGAACATTTAGAAACGGTATTTGAGTCACACTTCCGGAAGAGGAAAACGAGGTTGAACAATTTCTAACATCACCATTTTAAATGCAATTACTTAGCAAACGACTTAGTACTAAAGCAATAAAATCTGTAAATGTAAAGCCTTAAATAAGAAATCGCCAGGCTATGATCTAAATACCAAAGAACTACCAGAAAATGAATTCAAATTCCTCATGCTGTTTAATACTGTTCTCTGACTGAGTTATTGGCTTGAACAATTGAAAGTAGTTACAATAATACTAATATTAAAACCAGATAAATTCTTATGTGTTAGACCAATAAACCTGCTTCCACTTCTGTCAAAAGTGTATGAAATTTTACTGTTAACCAGAATAGGACTTATAATCCTGCGAGCTTGTCACTTTATACTGAATCAATTGAATCAAAATCCACGTATGTAACTTTTATAACGAGGAGAGGAACCTGGTTCTTCTCAACGGTCAACAACTTTCCCCGCAAGACACAGTCAAGTACTTAGGAATCTATTTTGACAGACCTCTTACTTGGAAACAACATATCTGGGCCAAACAAAAACAATTAGGTCTTAAATATAGAGAAATGTACTGGTTGCTAGGTAGAAACTCACAGTTATCAACGGCCAACAAAATACTACTTTATAAAACAATTCTTCGGCCGATATGAACCGACGACTTGCGGTTATGGGCTACAGCTGCTAACTTCTTCATAAATATAATCAGGCGATTTTAGTTAAAAGTGTTACGTCAAATAGTGAATGCCTCTTGGTACGTTACAAATGATGTCATAAGCCGCGATATTGGAATAAGTTTGGTCAGCGAAGTGATCACAAATCTGAGTTACAATTATAGTGCGCGGCTTAGGGTGCACCCAAACAACCTGGCCAGTGATCTACTAAATGCTCGTGTAGCGCGGCGTCTTAAAAGGTTTAAACCGTTTAAACTAGTTTAAGATACTCTAATCAAACGCCTAACTTTTATACGGAAATGAAGGGGAATACTGTACTCTTCCATATTTTTGGTTCTGGGAAATGAAAAATTGTAAACGATACCATCGATGGACGCAGTTGTTTTGTCTCTACAAAATATTGTAGCGATTATTATTAAAACTAATTTATTTATACTAAAAATATGTACACGCTTATAACTCACCGAACTAATCAAATCTAAGGATATTTAATAAAAACACTTACACTAATTTATACAGCACTATCACTTACACGAAAGATAAAGTCCGTATACTCAGTATATTTATCTCAACAGGCGAAAGTTATTAATTTATCTAAACTTCATGATCTTCTAAACACTGCCGACTTGGAATTAGTGAAAAAATTCTATGATTCATTTGTGTCGCTTTTATATAATTTGGCCATCCGTCGAAAATCTTCTATATTCTTTCGTGAACGTTATGGAACATGGATAACAGCTTCGTGAAGCCTCTCGAACGTTTCAATATTAAAATCAAACACTATTAGTGTACTATATGTTAGTTAGCATTCACAGTTCTGCATATTGCTAATTGACACCAATTTGGTCTTCAATTTCGTGCATTAATTGTACTTTTGATATTGTTTTTACATTCTTCTTTCAGTGTTTTGTTTTGTTAATTGTGATTTGTGTTAAAAACTTTCTGCTTTTTCATAGTACTACGTGTAGAACAATTGTATTATATATGTATGAATAACTTTGCGTCTATTTTTCTAATAGACTATGTAGTATATACGTTCTCGAATATTAATAAAATAAAAAGAAAACGTTCTCTTTTTAATAGTTTTCAGGACAAACTTATTCTTGTTTTATTTCAACTGTTGATTGTAGTTGCAAAGCAGTTGTGTTTTCTTTCTAATTTCTGTAATTCGACAGCGTTTAACGGCGCATCTTTTTCGACGATATCTAACATTTAAATCTTTATTGCCGGTAAAAAATAAAAGGTAATGGACTTTTTATTCTTAATTTTATAGTTCAACACAATGGCAAAATTATTTGAAACGGTGAGATTTTACAAAACTGCTGTAAATCAGTTTTATGAGCGATAATCAGAATCTACAAGCATTTACTACAAACAGTTTCCCTTACACAATCGTCATCCTTTTGTTACAAACGCGAAATTACTGTCTGAACTCTTTGCCCTACGGAAAATACGAGCATGAAAAGGTAATTCGGCTGAGTCGTAAATTTCTGGGCGTTAAAAAATCTAAAAAAAATATCGAACGTAATTGTTTTGTTTTGTTTGTGCGCATGGTGTAAATAGAAATAGGTAATTAACGTGTGTATTTAACAGACTGTTTTGATTTGATTTGCATCGCACAAATTAGGTTCAATTAGCATAATTGTAATTGAGATTTGTTGTGTGACTGAAACGTACAACATGAAACCTAAAAGTTATCGCCAGTTTTAATTTTAAGATGCTGTTGATTTATTGTCTATAGAAAAAAAATAATCAAGCCTATTTTAAAATTCAATGCAATAAAATCAAACCTTGCAGATGTGCAAAACCAATTAAAGTTAAAATTTAAAAAAAACGATAACATTAATTGCATTTTTACATTTGCAACGTCTGCATTTTCATTCATCTTCACATATGTATGTAACACAATTTTTTACGATGTAGTGTTTTTACTTAAATCTGTTACATCGAAAGTTATGTCTTTTATACGCGGGTAGTCTTAATATAAATACTTACGCAAGAAAAATGACACTTGTCACGCCGAGATTTATTGGAGTATGTTATGAACATAATATCGGTGGTTATTTTTAGTTGACGTTAGGAAAAAGATTATGAGGCGTTGATCATTTTTAATGATTAAAATTACTTTATTTATCTGAATACAGGTAAATTGATATTTTTTAGAAAACTATTATTTTGTATTTAAGACTGAAACGTTAATAAATTGACCTATTGTTTAATTAGACTTCATAAATCAACTTCAAGTATTCATTATCCCCTAATGCTTCTACAAATAGTTTTTTAATACACAGAAGAAAAACTTATTTTAAAATTGACATTTAAAAGTATAGGTACGTAAACCAAGGGCAAATCAGATCATTTAGTTTTGCTGTCTTTGTTTACAAGGAAATAACAGTTTTGCCATTTTTTTTACTTTAAAGAAGCATTAAACAAAATGAGTTTGGTCACCATTTTATATTATTTTGCTGAATTCGTTTCTTAATCTATGCTGAAACAAAAGTTATTCCAGTCAACAGGTTGACAAACCTAAATCTCAGAATTCAAAGTTTACGCAACAAAAATCCAGACGCTATGGCACATGCTGGTACTATATTAACATTAGAATGTCTTTCTTAAGGGGTTTCATCAGGGCGTGCTGGTACTGTCATAATCGTCAAGAATACAGTTAAAAATTATCAGTTCCCGAATACAGTATCTTTGAACTACCAGCCATGTCAATAGTAGTTGAAAACTAGCTTAACTCACTCTAAATCAGCAGCTTATTGTCCACCAAAGCATAACAACAAACAAGATGCATATGAAAATTACTTCCATTTACTAGGCAACAGATTTATCTCGGTAGGAGATTTTAACGCTAAGCACGCCCTTGTCTATAAGCGAACCTACATACCGGTCCACGATAAACGAAAACCTACTTAATGTCATTTTGTACCTTGATTTCTATAGAGTACTTTTTGATTATAATAACCTTGGGTTCTGCTGTGATGCTTAAGAAAAAAGTTTATTCACTCACTGGGAACGCTTCCAGGAGATGGTTTTCGCTTCCTTACAAGTAGATCTTACAAAAAACAATTACTAATTTATATGAAGCAGTACAACATTTAAATCAAGTTATTCAGGAAGCATGAGGCCACTTCATAATACATGCAACACATCAACCCGGTAAACTGTCCAATTACAATTAAACACAAAATTGCAGAGAAGCGGACCTGTCAGATAACACGAAATGTAGACGATAGAAAAGCGTTAAATCATGTTAATACTAAGCTGAAAAACTTACTTTACTAATTATTTATTATAAACAAATGATTACTCAGCAGCACAAAACATCAATTTGCACTACTAACAATACTGGGACCAAAAGCAACGGTGAAAAAGCTTTAATGTTTTGTTACACGAATTTAGCCGTAACTTAAAGCAGGCGACTAGCTCAGTATAATTCGGCAGAAGAGTCGCAAGCCTCGGTGCGCTAATCATACAGTAATTTAAAAAAGTGCCAAAACGAGTAAATATCAACAAGTACAGATCGTGTTTAACTATGTCTATTACTGAAATAAACCATTTGCAAAACAAAGATTCTAACAAGAATATGTTTATTTCCAACAAGAGAATAGGAGATAAAAAAGAAAGGTAGAACAATAGTAAATCAGTAACGAATAAAGACAAATAATAAAGTTTATAATATTGGTGCAGGTCCTTTTGATTAGGCAACACTCCGTACAACTAATTGTGTTCTATACTAACATTTACTAAATATAATGATAATAAAATTTAAATAGTACAGGATCAACTATTTCATTAACATGCAGTCGAAAAACAAGTTGATAAACGACAATATTATAATGAATCGCAAAAAAGAAAATCTAAAAACTTACCCCAACCGACAGTTCTTTGCTACAAGTAGCAATGTTCATTACTTTGTTTAGGTTTAAGAACGAAAGTATGCGTGTTATGTTAGCTTACGTACGACGACGGTTATGTTATGTGCTTAACACATTATGATTGAATCAAACAAAAAAAAACGGATACGGCTGATTGTTAGACAATTAAGAAAAATTATACGATACTACAAGTAGTACGCATAAGACTGTTAACTACAGAATTAATACAATGAAAGAATTATACGATACTATAAAATTTTAGAAAGAGGCGCGAGTCATTTTGTGATACCCCTGGTTTTGTAAATAAGGTGGACTCCACAGGTGTGATTCCATACCCAAATAACAAAATTCTCGTAAAAAGATATCTTTTTTAATACCAGTTCCCGGGTATCAATTAGACATCATTTAGGCCACTTTTTTCATACATAACTATAAACTGACACTATCATTTTTGAGGCATCATAATGATACCATCTAGAAGAAAGCTGAATGTCACTGTGATGCCAAAATCATATCACATAACATGATTACTCCATCATTCTGTTATCAAATTTGTATTAATTAAATTATATGCTCCCATGTTGATTAATACAAATATGCACAGCATAAATAATGATTATATTTTTTAATTTTACTATGTTTAGTGAAGATCTAAACACTGTAATTACAAATTACATATTGGAATACAATATTTTAAACTAATAGACGTCGTTTTAACAAGCATTTAAAGTAATAAAAAAACTAAGCTTATACTACGTTATATTTCATCGGACAAAAACGGACATTCTTTGTAAGGTTTCGGTGCGTAGGAGAATGCGGCAAATTATGCTGATTAGTTTATAATACCGCCAAAATAAAATGAAATTATATCTTAATAATTTTTTTATGTACATCATTTACTATAAAAAATTATTAATATGTTCTATGGTGAAACTTTTATGTCTAAAATTATATCTATTTACCTTTAATAATTAATATTACTCTATGGCGTTGAATTATGATTTAATTATTTTATTATTGTTATTATGTCTAAAATAATTTATCTTTTTTTACAAATTGTCTTGCGTACAATACACAATAGATTAAATGGATAGCTACACAGATTCGATTCCTGTCTTAGTAGTAAATAAATTGCCATCTTCAGATTAATAATTGCAGAGAAAAATATTATCCAACGTTTGCAAAATGACCAATATGAAAAAGTATGTATAACGCTTTCATAAATTTTGTATGAACTAAATTGATGCTTTGAGCGTTTATATTTTTGCGTTGAATTTATAACAGAATGATACGTTGACAACGATAGCAGCATATACAAACCACCAAGCTATCTATTAGGTATGAAAATCGTACCAATAATTTTGTATCAAAATATTTTCATTAAAGTGACACTCGGATGGTATTAAATGATACCAATGCTGATTGGGTATCACTGAGATAGCCCTGTACAAATGACGTGTGGTAGCCCCACGAAGCTCGCTAACAAGGTTAGACGTAATTACAGTAACATGACAACGCCATTTTAGAATTGCTTGTATACCTGAGAACGTCGCGTACTCAACAAAATCACTTAATCCGAATAATACACTGACCAAGCCTTTCCCAGCACATCCGCTAAAAGCGTAATAGAGATAACTAACGAGGAAAATTCAGTAGAAAGAAAAACTACTACATGTAGCGGAATAACGCCGTGATACAACGACGTTCGCAGCGGTTTCGAATACGTAAAATAATGGAAAAATGGACGTTCTTTCTGGTTCGCGCTTCTCCCCACTCTTTAATAACATCTGTGTCCGCGCACAATGCATCGTGAATGTTAATTAGAAAAAATGTTTTTGACAAATACATAAATAACGACATGTAAACAGTTTGTTAGTAATCTAGTTAACGTTTTCAAAATTTTTTTGGCCAATCTAGACAATGAATTTGCCACATACTAGAAATGCCATATTAAACGAACTTGTCAATTAAAAATTTATATTTGCGAGACCAAAAAAACAATTTAGACACAAGTAAAGTTCCAGAAAGCTTTCAGCTACAATCTCATTACTTTCTGTATTCTCAAAAAACTGCAACAGAAACGATACCAATTCGTTACTAACCTTTTCGACGGAGTTTTACGACTTTCCTGAATCATTGAAAACCGCAGTAATAATTTTAATACCAAAGCCAGGTAAACCTACTAATCAACCCGTCTCTCACAGATCAATCAGTCTGCTGTTTACTTTGTTAAAAATGTTTAAAAAACTACTTCTACAGAGGTTATACCCAATGCTTCTAAAATCATCTGATACCTGATCATCAATTCGTATTCCGGAAAATTCACGCAACAGTTGAATAAGTTCACAGGATTGTAGACAAAATCACGAAAGATTTTGAGGAACGTAATTACTGCGTTACCTCATTTCACACTCACACAGGTCCTTGATAAAATGAAGGTCTGCTATGTGAAACTAATAAATTTTTACTTAATGATTATTTCGAACTGCTGAAGTCGTAACTCAACCACCTGACACTTTTTTGTTAGATTACGGTAACGAGGTTACACCTCTCTACCCCATTAACTTGGGTTTTTTCCAAGTTAGTGTGCTGGGCCCAATTCTCGGACTTCTCTAAAACACCGAGAACTATGGCTGTTCCTTTTTTTGACAACGCGAACATTCTCTCGTTGCACACCGACTCCAATTTAGTTTTCCAACAGTTACAAGCTAGCTAGGCAAAGGACAAAGCTGGTGCACAAGGTGGCACGTCTTCATAGAGAAAAACAAATCAGTTCATGTAACGTTCACGCTAAGGAGAGGCACCTTTCCACCGTTGACGCTAAATAATAAACAGATTAAGGTTGATGATAGGCTCTCAGTACTCACCTAGATAAAAAAGCTTGGGAAACGCATATATGGACAAAACACAGACAAATCTAAAATTATAAAAACTGTACTGGTTAATAGGGCTTCAATCCTAGCTATCCTTGGAGTACGAGTTGTTGTTATACAAAACTTTGCTCAAGCCGATATGGACCTGCAGGATACAACTCAGGAGTACTGCCAATAAATCTAATATCGCAATTATTAAAAGCTTTCAACCAAAAGTACTTAGAATGATTGTAAACGCACCATGGTATGTTCCTAATGAAACTAGAAGACGTGATCTTAAAATAACTACAGTTAATAAAGAAATACAACAGTCTAGTGTGTGCTATCGCGATCGCATTAGTGGTCATCCAAATACACTAGTAGGGAACTTGGTTGAAAATGGCGATGAAGCGTCTATAAAGATTTCAACCTTTAGGTCTTATAAATAAGTTAAGAAATTACGCAAATCAGTGTTGTAAACTCATATTTATCTAAATTTGTTAAAGTACTTTTAATCTAACATAGCTTATTGATATCATTGTTTGGTAAGAGAATAAAACAGTTATATGCTTAGAATATCTGTAGAGTTAAAAATGGAAGAACATTTACGGGACGTTTCTTCTTACGAACAATTGAGACAAAGATGCACCCCTACCTTTCAAAACCCATCGAGATAAACTTGTATTTTACGGATGACGAAATGGTAGTAGATTTTTATACTATTTTTTTGCGTATTTACTGAGGAAGTTTAATACAGACTTTAACACGTCAATGTGTTTGTCCCATAGTCAGTAGATGTTTGTGACATTTCAAAAACAGAAATTTGTGTATTGGAAAGAGTAAGGTCGTTTATCAGGTCAATGTTGGTTTGTCTTGCGTGTGGAAAATATTTGATGGTTTGCGGTAATTCTTAAACGGCTTACATTATTCAAACAATTGGTTATGCAACATATCACTTGGTTTGGGTGGAATTGACGTTAAGGACAATTGTTTGGTTCAGAGAATAAAATTCCAGGTCGTAAATGCATTCTTCTCGTGCTAAATGAACATTAGAGCAGCAATAAAGAGTTAAAAGAACGGATAAAAAAAAGACGAAACACAATGAGATTACTGAAGTTCACATTATTCAACAATATGATCACACAGCAAATAAAAAGTATTCGAAACCATATAGTTAAGAGCATAATTATATACCGAGACTAAGCACGAGTCATACAAATGAACTTTTGAGTACCGAAATTATTTCTCTTAAGCGAAGTTGTAGAAAGAAGTGAATATGGGAATAGCATGAGTTTGTCTACAACCACTATGAAAGAAATAAAATAGAAGCAATCAAAGTGGTCTGGATGAAGAACACTAAATGGTCAACAAAGTCGAAGAGACGCAGTTGACAACCTATAAAGGCACGAATGAAGGTCGTTTGCTATAACCGCAAAGATTGAAACCTGGAGCCGGAGAAGCAGTCAAGATTGTATAAATCCGTATACATTATACGTATACCATTATATTATTTACTTTTTTTTGGTATTCCGTTGTTTTGTTCAGATTTTTGAATCTCAGTATGTGTGTATTTGATTTAACTTGTGTTTAACGAGATAGGGTAACACATTTTAATTTTTTTTAAATTAAATTTTGCAAAATGTATAATTTTTAGTTTATAACCGTCACTTCTATTAGAGCACACTTCGTCTATTATACGTCCAGTTGTAGTACATCTTACGTAGGTTTGTCTATGAATATAATTTGTAGGTGCACTGTTCCTATATACGTTTTTGCACTACTAGATCATTTTCTCCTAGTTACTACGCTTGTTTTTAAGACAATGTGTTTTATTTCTTAGTTGTTAGGCGTAACTCATCGGTAAGTGAATTATTTACCGTTATACAACAGTAAGTACAGGACAAGTAACGTGTAGTCATGAATACGACCGACAAATTACATACCAACAGTTAGGTAGTACGAAAATAAATAAAAAAGTCATTTTGGCGCTTATTAAGATAATGTAGTAAGATTAAGGAAAAAATGTTTCTATTGTGCAAAAAATACCATAAGAATCACAAACATTAGGGCTCTACCGATCTCAGACGACATCGGAGACTTTGCTTCACTCAGCCTCCGAACATTGTTTTTGGCTGCTAACAAGTCGTTACTGGTTTTTAATGCTTAATATACTAAAATCTTAAGCTTTCGCGGTTGTTATGTTTAAAATTATAAGCGACTTTCGGCTTAGACCGCGTCGTAGTAAATCACCCAGACTTAGGCTTGGTCATAGTCTCTTCTTGAGAGCCAAAACAAGAAGTAGAACTTGGCCTTTGCCGTATTGTCGTTCGTGAACCCAAACAAACTGACGTTTCGCAAGACATTGCAGCTTGCATCTTCAGAGTGGTAAATGTCACCAGAAAGACCAAGCCTAAGTCTGGGTGTTTTACTACGACGCGGTCTAAGCCGAAAGTCGCTTATAATTTTAAGCTTAATATACTATTGAATATCCCATAATTAAACTGAAGGGCTTTATCAGGTCGTAAAAGAAATCGAAGAACTCAAACAAGCAACCGAAATCTAACTAAGGACCTCTAAAGAGTTTGGTAATCAACTTGTGAACCAAGCCATATCCTCCATAAAAGATAAACTATGAAGTTTAGAATCTGCGCGTCGACGACATGCTTCGATTATCGAAGCCAAACAATTTAGGTTTATTAGATTGACTTACTCGCATATTGGAATTTTTGGGTTTGGAAGACTGCAGTCGTCTTTGTATTTTTAAGTATTCTGAACGTTTTTGTTCAATTTCAGCTATTACCCAGTACATTGCGATGTCTGATTTTCCGGAAAGTGCCTCAACCTGCCTCAAAAAATCCTCTGCGTCGATTAACTGTAGAACAGCTTTCAACTTTTTCGATTTTTCAAACGGTTGAACGTACTTTTGCAGCAGTAGACTAATTTGAAAATGACCACATAAGCTAAATTTTCTTAAAACACTTTTTTGAGTTTAGATTTAATTGCAGTCGTAGTAAACAATATTGATTATTTGAAGTTTATACTCGTTGGGTTTCTAAGTTTAAACCGCTTTGCTGCTTCTTTTTGTCAACAGAGTCGACAGAAATTCGCATTACGGGTTATCTAAACTCGTTTGATGTAAGTTTATGTGAAGAGAGAAAACTTTTAGTGGTATCGGATTTATGTCGTTTAAGTAGTACTTGTAGTTTGATGTTAACATATTAAGACTACAAATAAATGGTTTATTTTGAGGTTGTTTAACTTATAGAGCAAATGTGTGACTAAGAAACTGTACTCAGTTTGTTATGCACAAAGTCACATATTTTCTTAGTTGACTTTTCGTTAGTACTTTTTTGTTTTAATTTTGTAATTGTTAGAATTATGTGCGTTTCATCTAGAAAGTTAGTAACAGGCAGTTTTTAATCATTATTTCATTTCATTAATGCATTATTGCTTTAACATTTGTTTATTACGTTCTTCTCAAAATGCTTAGATACTACCAAAATCAGTTCATTTAGATACAGCTTAGTAAGTAGTAACTTTACTCGGATTCTTTAAAAACGAGTACTACAATAAATTAAAGTGGTAGAGTAAGAATTTCAATTACTATCACTGCGTTGATAATTTGAATTACACTTTTAATTCACGAGGTTAAATCTTAAAGCGCGTGTAATGTTTAACAGTCACTTAGACAGGTATAAATCTTAATTACGGTAAGACAAATTTCGGTCATACAACCTAAATGAGACAGGTGCAGCAACACTAAACTAACGGATGACAAAACTGCATTACAAACGTCACATCTGACCGTACATGTTAAATTCCGCAAATATCTTTTGTTCAATTTATTTTCTACGTTTGTCTAATTTAATTTATTGTTACCTCAAAATAGTACGTACAATTTAAACATTAATAGAATACAGAAAATTTTCTTACATTGTTTGCCAACAATATTTTTGTTTTTTACCGTCTAGAAAGCAAATTAGGGTACCCGGTCAAATTATTTTTATTCCAAATTGAAAATCGTTTTGTTTTAAGCGAGAACGCACAAAAAACACTCGTAAGCTTTAATAAACTGCAAAATGCAAATTAGTTCTTGCATTGCAGTGATAAACGAGAGATTGCTTTCCCTAATGTAATTCAATCTCTAGTAGGATTGAATTATGAGGATCCTTTCTTTTTTTATTTCCTACAACTTTATGTGCGAGCGTGTGGTATAAATAAAGAAAAAACGAGCGTGTGCCAAAATTAATTGCGGTTTAATTTTTAGACTTGATTTCGGAAACGACTAGTGATAGGAATTCGCTGCCGGCTGAAGAGAACGCTTTGCTGGACGATTTAAGCACTGAAAATTTGAAAATTTCCAAGAGTACTCTTCAACCAGAAAAAATATCACCGCCACCTCAGACGATGAAGAAGCAATTAGTAAGAAATTGTTGTTAGTGTAAGCGATTGCGTAAATGTTGTTTTCTAGATTGGAGAGACGTTTACGTCGCCGTTAAGCGAGGCTCTATTAACTGGAGGAAGTGGAAGTGGCAGCATGGGCACTACAACTGTGTTCTCATCGGGCAGCGCTCTATCCGCCCAACACGAAATTCAACTGATGAAGGAACAGTTAGAGCAACAAAATCAACATACTCAAGCTGCTGTTGCGCAGCTCCAGTTGGTCAGGGAACAACTAGCAGCTGAACAGGTATAAAGGCAAAAATTGTATATTTTAAGTATTTAAATCATTGTTTCAGAGTGCTAGAATGGAAGCGCAAGCACGAACTCATCAACTTTTGGTGCATAACAAAGAATTGCTGGACCACATTGCCGCATTAGTTGCTCATTTGCAAGGCGGGGAGAAAACGTCAACCCAATCACACACGGGCCCTCATGTAGCCATGCCCCAGGTATTTATTTAAAATTTTATTTAGAATGGCTTGCTACTTGCTTGGCTCGCTCTCAACTATTAATTTTGCAATTATTGTGTTTATTATTTATTATTTGCTTAAATGTTACATACGACGAACAAGGCATAATCTACGTACGTATTCGACTTTAAAAATAACCAAAAAAAATTACGTCAGTCTCTAAATTTCATTAGTTCAAGTTATTTGCGCACGTAAGAATTTTATCGTGCATTGTTCCAAATGTTGTTGACTCACTTTTGTACAGTACATTAAATTGCACTGTTTTAGTTTTAATTAACGACGTGAACGTCAAAACAAGTCGAGGTGTCCGATTGTCATTTATGTGGAAAACCTTGTTTGTGACGTGATTTACTTAATTAAAAATGTTTATATATATAATTGAAATACGTCGTTAACTTAATTTATTATAGGTGATTTTTTATGTACATCGTGTTCAATTTTGATAAAAATGTTAATTGCAATTCTTATCACATTATTGAAAACTCTATTGGAAAGACGTATGGCATTCTTGTTAACTGAATAAAACATATGCAATACACCCAAATGTGTTAAGAAAAAACATTAATACGTCAATAGGTTTAAGAAGCTCGTGACTCTTAACAGCTAGAGTTAACCTAAACTTTTAATAGGTATTTTTGAAAATAGAAAATGAATAGTCAAGCCGTTTGGCATTTTTTTTCTATAACACAAGATAGCCTTGACATAGCCGAAAATAAAAGGCATAATATGCCACTTGTTATTATGTAGAGCTTAATATATTGATATGTACACTGATTATTTTATTTTTAAACCAAAATAATTCAAAAATATATAAGTATATTTCATCAAGCAAAAAATTTAGAAAATACAATGTTTGACCACATTTAGTAAAAAAAATTAAAGATTAATTGTAAGAAAACTTTAAAATTGCCTTAATAATTTACTAATGAAAACGAAGCATATCTGTTTTGGAAAAACTAGGTGACGCGACAAATAATAAATAAAATAATAATTAAATGATTATAAAAATTTGAAAAAAAATAGATATGAATTAAAATGAATTTGTAAGAAGAAAAATAAAACGAAAATAATTAGAGTGGAAACAGTAATTTTTGACAAGAAGAAGAAGAAAATTAAATTAAGGAAAAATAAGTGGTGAAGATTAATTTGTAACAAATTGAGAATAAAAGGGAAAAGAAATTTAAATAGTTTTACATTGCTATGTATGCTAAGTAACATAGAAACTAGAACACTAATAATTCGTTTATTTCAATAATATTTTGATTCACAATAACTCAGCAACTACAATAAATTGAATACTTGTCCTAGGATACTTGTCGTACACATGTTTTGACAGCGATGCCGTCAAACTCAGCGAACTGATACTAAAACCATAATTATGACTAAAGCAAATTTATACTAAAATGAAATGACGCTTCGTTACGTTTCACTGATTTTCACACTAAGATGAACAATCCTGAAAAACATAACGGTTCGTAGTCATCGTTCTTCATCAATAAACAAGTGCTTTTAAAACTTCCCAAACGCTCATATGAATCTAGTTCTTTTCTATTGTTTATTTTCTTAATAACCTTGTCTTGTCTTCTATTTTATGATTATTTGCAAACATATGTAGGCCAACACTGGATTTATCTATTCTCTTATGTTTCACCTGAGCTAAGTGCTCTTTATAATGGATTTTTAGGGGTCTTTTGGTTTGCTCTATATAAAAATACCAAAAAATGTATCAGAAATGCCAGCAAAATTTGAATATACGACAATCGAAAAAAAATTCAGCTTGAGAAAAAAGAATATAAGATCATAAAAAATCGGAAAGAAAAAAATTATTATGTCAAAGTAGGTAAAGGCAATCGAGTTGTGATTTTAGAAAAAGAAGATTATTGTGACTGAATTAAGGTGTTTCTCAGTGAATTTATTAATATCAAAACATGTGGAAGGTCTTGCTGGAATGTGAAAACATTGTAGCAAAACAATTTCGGTTTACAACTGACGGTATACAATGCATTCCTACGGAGAACGCTTTACCTAAAATACATCAGCCATGAAAGGCATTACGTCCAATCGTCTTAGGTATCCACGCTTTTACATATCTGACATCAAAATGGTTATCAAATAAATTCAACAGTTTGTAGTATCGACAACCATATCTCAGCACCCAGAATTCTTACGAATCTATTGAAAAAATTAAAAACGTTGAGCTGACTGAACATGAAATGTTAGTATTATTTAATGTTAGTGCATTGTTTCCGATCAGACTTTGTAATATTTAAAACATATTATCTAAAAACTATTTTGACAATTCAGAAGTAGAAAATTTTGTAAAATTAGCGAAATTATGTATGAATCAATCATACTCTCAAATTGACGGTAACGATGGGCAACAGCTTGTCTCCATTTGTGGCTAATTTGTTTATAAGTAGATTTGAGACCGATCTAAAACAAAATTTAGTAAGTAATTCTCGAAAATTTGGTAGGTGGCCGACATTTTTGCAGTCATTGATACTAGTGTTTGCAGCCCCAAAAATTTGTTGAGGTCATTATTACCCATGAAATAAAAACCGATGGGAAGTTACGATTTCTGGAATTCCCAGAAAGGGAAATGGATTAGATGCAGACATTTATCGCAAAGATACCAACACTCTGCGATTTATAACAAATGATTCAAGCCATAGTTTGCCACATAAACTTGTTTCAATTTTTGATCTAACGACTATGGAATTTTTCATTGTAAATAATTTTAATTTTACAAAATATTATCAGAAAGAGAAAATGAATATGTAATACTTCCGCATTATCCCACATATACTAGAGGTCTTTAAAAATACTTTAAAAATGTGATTACAAAATAGCCACTAATAATAACATGAAAAACTTTTTAGGTTACCCAAAAGATACGTGCAATAAATCGGTAATATATAAAGTTTGTTGTAAAGACTGTAACTAAACATATATAGCGCAAACCAGAAGACCCCTGTAAACCCGTTATAAAGAGCACTTAGCTTATGTCCAATATAAGAGAATAAATAAATCCAATGTTGCCCTACATATGTTTAAAAATAATTATAAAATAGAAAACATCAAATTAATTGCGAAAATAAACAATAGAATAGAACTAGATCTATACAAGAGTTTGGAAATTTGTAAAAACAAATGTTTATTGATGAACAGCGATGACTACTGATTGTTAGGTTTTTCGAAATTATTCGACTGTGAAAATCAGTGAGAAATATCTAAGCGTCACATAATTTTAGTGTAAATTAGCTTTATTCATAATTATAGTTTGTTGAGGATGACAGCATAGCTGTCGAAACACGTGTACGACAAGTATTCAATTTATTGTAGTTGCTGGGTTATTTATTACGTTAAGATACATGAACGATCAAAATTTGAACGGAATCGGACTAGTATAACCTGAGAAAAATCAATCATTGGTTGAGCTTTCACACTCATGCACTAATTGACACGTCTGAACACACTCCTAATGAGATGATTAGTTTTTTTCTAAAAAGTCCCATTCCATTTTACCGGTACGGCGTCACAAAGTACCACTAGATTCTGTGGGGCTTGGGATAAATTTTGCAATCGCTTACTTATAATGCCCCATACCTGCTCAATTGGTAGAAGATCTGGAGATTTTCAAGGTAGCAAACCGATTTGATTACGTTTAAACTGGTTTAACATAACTCTGGTTACGTGTGGCAGTGCCTTGTTTTGTTAGAACAATGGATTTTGAAGAATCTTGAAACAGTGACCTAATACCGAGAGCGATAACTTCCTGTACCATGGTGCAATGCACATTTCACAGAAAATTGAGGATTACGCCTTTTACCACGTTGCCTTCTCGCCTTTACCCGGCTTCTTGTTCGTTGTGTTCGGTATTTTTGGAACCATGCCTAAAAACAGCACACTACCGTATTTAGATTCGTCTTAGTGGCAATCTCTCTAAATGATAAACCGGATTTTCTCAGATCTCCTATCAAACTCGCTCAGTTGATGGAAATTTGCGTGCTTTCTTGCTCTAGGCATAACATACAGATTAAAGAACCACTTATAAATATACTGCACGATAATCAAAGGCTTACTGTAGCTAAAAAAACAGTTGTTACTTATCGTGTTTTAAAGAACAAATAAAATAAATATGACTAACAAACTGATCGTTTTTCGTTTCAACCAAAAGAAAAAAAGTTACTGGGTGTTCTGATTTCTATGTCACTTAGTATATATAAATAGTATATAAGACAAACGTATAAAAAGATTACACGAAAAACTGTGTCCCGAATCAGCAAATATTTTAATTGGGAACATTTTTAGGAGATAGTGAACTCTTTTATTTTGTTCACTCAACTGACATTTCCACTAATGAGTCGAACATGTTTTATTTTTTTATATAAAATCGTAAGCTTTTTATAGAGAGTCAAATATTATAAAGAAACATTTTTGTCTCGTTTGGGTTAGGCTAAAAGCAAAATTTAAATCTGAAATACTGACTTGCTAAACTAGCGTTATGTTTTCCTCGAATATTTATGCGCTTTATATGAATTATTTAAAAATATAAGAAAGAACTTTTTTTTATTGTCAAATATCTGGAGATATTTATTGACCATAAGCTGTTTACATATGAACATCAAACTTTTTCGAATTAATATTAGCAGATATGTTATTTATTATGTTTGATATGAGATGTTAAATATTACAACAAAAACATGTTTATTAGTTAAATTAGGTCAAAGTCACATTTTTTTTCTAATATACTTATGCAGATGTTTGTAGTCTTATATTTATGGATTTGTGATAAAGATGTGTTCAAGTCTATGTAAAAAATATATTGAGCTTGAACTGAAAAATTCGAGTGCTAGTTCAAGTCAGTACTCCTCTGCAGTTATTGTTTGCTAACTTAATCGAACCTGAAATTGAAATTTGTTAGTCTATAAAAACCATATAGCTTTATTATAACATAAAAGGATATTTTGAACTAATGAGCGTGTCAGCTTAATAATTATTGTTATAATGTAATAATAATGAAGCTACTACTTGTAGTCAATGTTTCTATTAAGCATTTAGATTAAAAACGATACGATTACAAATTAGAAATCTAAGTTAAAAATGACTACTATCAGTTTTATGAGTAAACGCAATGATCTTAAGAAAAACATACGTACGAAACTAATTATTTTTGAGAAAAATTTAGTTTTATAAACGGCATTAGAAGAAAAATACAGTTTGTCGTTACTTTTTGCCTGTTAAATAAGATAATTGTTCTAAGGAACTGTTTATAAACGGTCAAATAACAATTTCTTAATGTAAAGATAAAAAAAAAATACTTGCAAGTATAGTGGGCAATAAATTTTAAAAAATGCTCGTAAAAATCATACTTGAAGGTAAATGATTTTTGGGACCCTATCACAACTCAGATAGGAATGTCAAATAACGCAAGTTAAAGCTATTGTGCAACTGCGATTTGCTAACTGCTAGAAGGCAGCGGAATTCAAAAACAAAAACGAACGATTTTATGACACCGTTGGTGATACACGATGCTACACATCATTAAAATTACCGGATGAATTGAAAATGAAAATCAAAC
This sequence comes from Aquatica leii, assembly GCA_035610365.1. NCBI lineage: Eukaryota > Metazoa > Arthropoda > Insecta > Coleoptera > Lampyridae > Aquatica > Aquatica leii. Next base: position 46,267,062 of record CM069435.1, on the reverse strand, counting down.
TAATTTTCATTTGGGAAAACTTTTGAATATAATAAAAATCAATAAAACTTGCTAATTCAAAAAATGTTATAACGTATGGTGATCAAATGCATCTTTTACTATGTCTACAAAGTGTGTTATGACCAATAAAATATATGTAGTACAATACTATAAATATATAGTAAAAAAGATACGATTGTAACATCTGCCTTCTGTAAATTTTAGTCGACTTGGCTTAAAATTGTTATTGTCTATAAAATATCACTTATTTATTGTTACTATGTTAAGTTAAAATCAACAAAAGTTTTCGTTGTATTATGACTGCAATTCTTATGCTTATTTTTTTGCATGATTGTATTTGCGTAGTTTCGTTTAATCCGTTTTGACGCTATTGTGCCTTTTACTACATTGAGTGTTGTTTGTATTTGTGCAGGTCTTTACCAGTTTGACGGATAATAATAACCATTTGCTTTTGGAAATTTTTACCAGATCTAAATGTTAGGTAATTAAATAACTATTTAACTTCTGTAAGTTTTATTATACCGGCACTGCTTAACAGATCTGTTATTTTTTTGGTTCGCGTTTGATAAAATTAAATTGCATCACTATTTTCAACAGTGACTGGTCAGTTTGGCCAATAATGAATTGGAACAGAGCCAACGTTGACTTCGACAAATCTGTACCAGCTGCCCACTACTGTTATAATGTTAAAAATCAAATTTCATAAACTATAAATTAATGTTGATAAAGAGCACCATTTTTTAACGTTGTATAATTATTAACGACGTTACGAAAATTACATATCTGGAAAGCAGTTGAAAATTTTTGTAATTAAAACAAGTTGAGGTTCTACATAACGCTTTGGTTATTCATTTTTAAGCGAACAATTTACTCGTTTTTCTCTCAATATTGTATGTATGTTTGTTATTTGTATACTTTTTTATTATTGTTTAACCTTTGAAAACCTTTGAAACAATGATTCTAAAAACTTAGTATTTTTGGCAAGTCTAAAAGCATTGAACTATTTAATTTAATTGTTTTGAATTTAGAATATGTTGACATGTTCATAAAAGTTTATTATAATTTTTAATTTTTGAGATATTTTTTAAAATTTGAATTTTGAGGTTTTTTCTTTTTCTAATTAAATTTTTTTAATAATTAAAAAACGTTCATATTAATAGTACATCTTCGGGACGAAACATTATGTAACAAAAATCACAATTTTAATTGGAAAAATTTTATTGTTTCTTGTTAACCCTTAAGGTGGCAATCATAGACATGAACTGTATAACTTAAAAACATCAAAATATAACTAGTGCAAAAAGTTACTTAACGTAAAAATGAATTTAGGGATTATGAAAAACATACATTGCCAAACATCCCTTAAGACCACATTTCATGTAAGATGTTTATTTTTTACATGTGATGTTTGTTACATGCAAAAGTTGAAACAATGACATTTGCCTGAAATAAAGTAACATAAACGGTGCTCACTGAAGACGGGGTGGGTTTGTTACGTACATAAATTTAAATAATGTAGTACCCTGTATATCAATTTAATTAAAAGTTGCTTTTATATTTCTTGACGCCATCTATCGGGTTCGTTGGTCACTTTGTATTGCGCATCCGGTGTCTCTTCCGACATTTTAACCTCGAACTGACAATATCGCGGGCTGCATGCGTGAATGTTGATTCTCTAAAATCATCCACGTGTTAGGGACACGATGGAAATTATGTAGCCTTTCTTTAATTAACTAATTTACTTCCGCAGCGTAAGTAATTTTATTTCTTTCTGTAATTAAAGTAATTTTATGTCTTTTTGGTTAGCCCATGTGCCACCTAATAAATCAGGGCATTCTGGCTATAATTTAAAGCCCATCAGGAAATTGTGTGACTTCGTTACAATCGCGGGATATTTGTATCGTCACCGGCTATTCTTACCCCCATCTGGCCATGAATTTCATCCGATACTGAAAGACGAGAGATAACCCTCGACGAATATTATGTTGGAACGATTCTAAATATTTATAAGGCCCTACTGTTGGAATTAATTAAATCATAGAAAAGGCGTATAACAGCATCCGACGTTCGGTTTTGTGTTTTGTGTACATTTACAATTTGCGTAATGACTTTGTAGATTTCGATTTCGTGAGCTATTAGGTTGACACGATTTGCAATTAAATTAATTACAGGACACGTGCCGAGGAGCGCTTCCTCCGCATAAAAGGAACACCTGTATATTGGTGCGGCGCCTTATATAAATTTTCTTTCGTCGTCAACGAGTTTCTCCACGAAACTTACAATCATCGCCAACTTCGTACTGATTAGCGTAATGGCAATATCTTTAGTTAGCTTATACTACGTATGCTGTTTATGCTTATTTATTGTGATAATTTAATGTTAATGTTATACCTAATTATTTTGCCTTATTGTCGCTACACTACCATATTTCTAGTTATGTAAATGATATTTACTGCGAATTATTCGTAGCCATGTTCTGCACTTATGTCATGTAAGTTGCCTATCTTACTGATTCGATTTTGTATATTCTCACTAATAACTACTCGATTTGACTATTTAATTCTTATTATATTTATCGTGATAGAGTAATTAAAGCACCATTGTTATTAACGATTTAGTTTTCTCTTTTATTCGTTTCCTTCAGCATGAACTTAACATCCCATAGTTACAAGTTATTACCATTTCTGCTGTGAGCAGGTAGAAACTTACTTTGGACAGGCTCTGGCGCCCTTAATTATCTATATATATATTTCTAGAAGATATATCTCGACTGTTGAGGAGTTGTTGCGGGTTCGTGAAAAACTTGTAACAAATTGGCGCCCAACGTGGGGCGCCAATTTGTTACAAGTTTTTCGGTGTTACGAACCTGCACGGCCAACTCTCAACAGTCGGAGAGGGGGTAGGTCTTCTAGAAATATATATATAGATAATTAAGGGCGCCAGAGCCTGTCCAAAGTAAGTTTCTACCTGCTCACAGCAGAAATGGTAATAACTTGTAACTATGATGTTAAGTTCGTAACTGCTGAAGGAAACGAATAAAAGAGAAAAACTAAATCGTTAATAACAATGGTGCTTTAATTACTCTATCACGATAAATATAATAAGAATTAAATAGTCAAATCGGAGTAGTTATTAGTGAGAATATACAAAATCGAATCACAGTAAGATACAGGCAACTTACATGACATAAGTGCAGAACATGGCTACGAATAATCTGCAGTAAATATCATTACATAACTAGAAATATGGTAGTAACGACAATAAGGCAAAATAATTAGTATAACATTAACATTAAATTATCACAATAAATAAGCATAAACAGCATACGTAGTATAAGCAAATTTACTAACTAAAGATATTACCATTACGCTAATCAGTACGAAGTTATGATGATTGTAAGTTTCGTGAAACCTCGTTGACGACGAAAGAAAATTTATAAAAAACTACCACCAATACAGGTGTTCCTTTATGCGGAGGAAGCGCCTTCGGCACGTGTCCTGTAATTAATTTTAATTGCAAATCGGTCAACCTCCAGCTCACGAAATCGAAATCTACAAAGTCATTACGTAAAGTAAATGTACACAAAACACAAACCGAACGTCGGATGCTGTTATACCCTTTTCTATGATTTAATTAATTCCAACAGTAGGCCTTATAAATATTTAGAATCGTTCCAACATAATATTCGTCGAGGGTTATCTCTCGTCTTTCAGTATCGGATAGAATTCATGGGCCAGATGGGGGTAAGAATAGCCGGTGACGATACAAATATCCCGATTGTAACGAAGTCACACAATTTCCTGATGGGCTTTAAATTATAGCCAGAATGCCCTGATTTATTAGGTGGCACATGGGGCTAACCAAAGACATAAAATTACTTTAATTACAGAAAGAAATAAAATTACTTACGCTGGAAGTAAACAGTTAATTAAAGAAACTACATAATTTCCATCGTGTCCCTAACACGTGGATGATTTTAGAGAATCAACATTCACTCACGCAGCCCGCGATATTGTCAGTTACAATGTTCAAGTTAAAATGTCGGAAGAGACACCGGATGCGCAATACAAAGTGACCAACGAACCCGATAGATGGCGTCAAGAAATATAAAAGCAACTTTTAATTAAATTGATATACAGGGTACTACATTATTTAAATTTATGTACGTAACAGGTTGTATTCAAAATTCCGTGATTGCTTGGAAACCTCGAACGAAAACAAAATCAAAAAGTCAATTCAAAGAGCGCCAGGAAAGAATAAAGCTCAATGGACTTCTTGCCCTTGCCAACCACAAGTCCGCTCCTGAAGGATACACTCTAAATAGACTTACCTTAATAGAGTGTATCTCACTAAATTCTGTAATAGACAACAATTTCACATAACGCGGAATCCGACGGAAATCAAAGCATGTTTACATTAACTATTTAACATTTATTTGAACACGCAAAATAAAAGAAGCTATTGATATTAACGCAAAATAATAAAATTAACAAAACAAAAAAATGTAAGTAAACATGAAAGTTAAAATCAAAATAAAATAAAAAAAATTAAAGTTAATTGAATAATAAAACAAAAAAAAACAAAACAAAATTTAAAGAAATAAAACACATAAAAACAATCCTAAATCTTAATTACCTAATACAGAGTGAAGTAAATTCGTCTATTTTAAAACCAGAATGAAAATTTAGTATTAAATTTTCAGGTTAACGTCAAACAAATTTTTAATACAACGAAATTTTGTCACATAGTTTTGACAAATACTGTCTATATTTGTCAAAACTATGTGACAAATATCATTTATTAATTACATTATCGATTAAATCGTTAATTCGCAACACTCATTTTTCTTAAAAACCAAAGCTTTCAAGACACTTAAACGCATAAATAAAATTCACAAACTACAATCGGTACAAAATAAATAGGTACTTTAAATCGTCGTCGTCAAAAATCCAGGAAAGAACTTGTGGTTGATTCTGGGTTGCTATATGTAATCAGGAAGAAACGAAGAGTTCCCCAATAAAAAAAGAAACTATGTACCGTCGGAAGGTTTTACCATGAGCCGCCACAAAGGCGAAAATTAGATTGTGAAACACAAACTTGCCCACAAATCCACGATACGTTAATACGAGACCAAAGCGGTAATAAGCTGTAACTGCTTTACAAAATAGGAAAATTTTTGCACTTGAACGATTCACTGTACCAATTGTTAAGGACTTCTGCAGTAATTCTGCATCTAAAGGGGATGAGTTTACCACCTCAAAACCAACTAACTATCTTTTTTAAGCTTTTCGACGACTGTTAACCCATTGGCCTCCCCCACCGAAATCACTTGAATATAAACTTATTCGTCTACCATTTCAACAAGACTCCATGAAAGAAAACCCAAGAAGTGCAAAGAGGGTGCAAACAGATTCAATTACGTCACAAAAGCAGTGTTGGGCACCGGCCCTTGCTTCTGTGTAAACTGTCAAATTGACAAAATTAACTGTCATTAAGATTAGTTGTTTAGACTTGGATCATAAAACTGTCTAATAAATTAAAATAATGACTTAATTCCCACGTAGTCTAATCGATCTAACACAAAGAAACCAAGTACGACTGCACCGAGAATGCACTTAAAACAAAGAACTTTTAAATAAACTTAAAATAAACAAACTGCTAAAATATCTTTAATTACAATTATATCTCGGAAGGGAAACATAAATTACCACTGGAATTTTGATCGAACAAAGAAAAATGCCAAATAAACACAGAAGACGGATGATTCAACAGCTTAATAAATTTTGAAATAAATCAATACAAAATTTTATCCTCAACTTTAAACTACAAAGTTAAATTTAAAGACGTAGAATAATTTCTTAAAATCAATCTGAAATCCATAAAACGATTCCACAATACAAGAAATTAATAACGTAATTCAAATTCCGGGTCTTTGATGAAAGTAATCGAACAACTTTAAACGACGGTTACATATTATAAAGCAATTCCTGGAATCTACTAAACAAAACCTCATATTACATTTTTGACAGAAGATTGCCGTTTGGCCATTCGCACATTCACATCTTCCTTTTTTGCCATATATCGGGAAGTTGTCGAAACGGATATCTTCTTGAGGAACTTTCTACTTTGGCGCTAAAATTAATCTTGGTGGCGTAGATAAGCTTCTGCTACTTGGTCTCCCACGTTTTATCGCCCAAAAGTAAATTATTGACGATTTGAAGACGGATTTCCTTCAGGATTAACTGTTTACTTTATCTCCCAATAAATTTTTAATGCGTCTATATAACAGCCACGCATTATTTACGCTGATGTCTAGTAACTGTGTAAATATTCTTACGTACCGTTTATGCGTTTTGAAGACTGTATAAGGCCAGCAACATATCGACTAAATGTACTCCTGTATTGTTTGGCTAGTTGGGGACAATCAATATCTCCTTACCTTTTGTTTCCTTGCAAAACCTTTTTACTTTACCAACAGGATCCAAGGCTACAAATGTACTAGTCAAGACTATAGCTTTGCTATCTACCCATTTGATTACAGCAATTTTTTTAATGTTGTCAACAAACTGTTCTTACGCAACGCGACCACATTTCTTGGGTGATTTGTCAGAGACTAACTTGCACCTTGGTAATCTATTGCTCCCCAAACTAAGAATACCAAACTCACTTCTCAAAAGAATCAGTAATTCAGGTGAGGTGAAGTAATTGTCAAAGGAGATCGCAGATAATGGTTTATCGGGAATGGTTTTACAAAGACCAAAAACTATCTTACCCCCGAAACTAGTAGAGTTCTCTTTGTCAGAAAATTGTACGTTGATATTGAAAGTGTCTGCACCACCATACAGTATCAAATCATACACAATTCTAGACGCACCAGCACGGACAAACATTTTGTACCCCCACTTTTTTTGTTTATTTTTTACGTACTGCCTTTTTTAGCCTGCACGCGTTTCTTTATAGGAAATGATTATTTCATCCACCGATTGTCGCTTTTCATTTTCGACACAATTACAGTTTCTTCTCAATAACTCTAGAATAGGTCAAATCTTGAAATATCGGTCATTACTGGGTTTAGTGTTATTCACGAAATACAGAATTCTTCTGAATAAATTATATCTCTTTAGGGACATTAGCGGCAATGGTTTCAATAAGTTCATCGCAAAAAAACATTTTGAAGTAATCAAGTGGTAATTTTATTTCGTCTGGTACCTCAAAGTGGTCTTCACTAATATTGACAGAAAATTCAAAATCTGTCTTTCTCCAGCTGAATGTTTTTATAACAATTTTTTCATGCTAAAGTGGCCGTTTTTGCTTATTTGACAGTTTCCACAATTGAACCTGTGTTATCCTCACCAAAGTTGTCGACATTTTCTTCAACATAAATTTCATCATACTGTTGTATTTCAAATTGGTTTTTAGGTGTGGAATTAAAGCCCTCAATCTGCTGACTAGCATTCGAAGTTTTTTTCATTTTCTTCACTTTAAGGGCCTGAATCAGCATTTGAAAGGGGCACTACAGACAACATGCTTTCAGTTCCGCCACTTTATTCGATTATTTATTGTAATTACGTAATAATTTGTTTTGCTGTTATGAAACTGACTTACGCCTCGGAACATGGCAACGTAGGAAACATTTCTAAAATTCCGTTTATAACGGTATGCATTTAAAAGATTTGTTTCTCTAACTACAAATAGTATTTATTACAACAAAATCACACGACCTATATTTTTATGTTGCATAAATATTTCTAATATTTGGATAAAACAGATAATGCTTACCTCAAATCTGCACTTTTCCATCATTCTCATAAACAATAAATTACTTCAAAGAGTAGTCTTTTCATACCAAGCTAATTCGGTATACTAGCACCTGTGTTGTATAATTTGAACAATCTCATATGTTTGAAGGTAGGTACCCAAACAGCAATGTAAGCTTGTATCAAGATTGCAGCAAACTTGTCATGACAAATTTAAAACTTGCAGCAATATTGTCGTGACAAGTTTGGAAACTTGCAGCAAGTTTGCTGCAAGTTGGCTAAGGAAGCAATAACAAGCTTGTGACAACCTTGTCGCGACAAACTTGCAGCAATATTGTCATGACAAGTTTGGGGACTTGCAGCAAGTTTGCTGCAAGTTTCGACAAACTTGCAGCAATATTGTTAAGTCTTGCCATGACAAGATTTGAATTTGCAGAAATGTTACAGTCCCCTGTCATCGCAAAGTTTAAAATTTGTAAAAATGCTATTGAAACATGTAAACGCAAGACTTAGTTACTTACAGACATATTAAAGTTACTTGTCATGGAAATTCGTCAAACTTTCAGTAATATCGCTGTACTTTGAAGCAAGGTACAAAGAAAAACAAAAAATTATTTTGCTTACTGATATTGTAATTAAATTAAGACTTGTTTCTACAAACTAAGTTACAACTTCATATTATTACACAATACACAGCATACATCAATGGTCTCAAACTTGGTTAGTGTTTGCAAAATAATTTAAAATTTTTAATCGAATAAGTATACAAACCTAAGATGCAAACCAATAAGTGCACTAAAATGCAATAATACTCACCTAAAAAGTCTACGATGAGTAAACACAGAACTAAATAATAATTGTGTTAGAATACAAACACCATGTAAATGATGTAAATGACAGACATGACTTTCATTAACATAAAAATGGCGAGACATGCGCCGGTATTTATGCGTTTACGCCTGCGTACTGTAAATTTGAAAAAGAAAGTTTTCTGCAAGCTTGCAGCAAGCTACTCAAATTTCTCAAGCGTGTGTCGTCAAAGTTGCCAATATTACCAACATTGCTGCAAACTTGCAGCAAGATTCGTAAACTTGGCAAGGAAAAAGCAAGCTGAAATCAAACTTGCTGCAAGTTTACATGCTATCTGGGTAGCTATGCAACACAAAATACCAGATTGTATTGTAAGTGGTATTTAGGTTGCTATAATTTTTGTGTATCCTATAAGATACGTTGCCAACATAAGGATTAAATAAGATGTGGGAACCTTGATTTGCAAAAGCGCTCGCAAGTCCGGTTCTGCTTAACCAAAGTTCACAAATTTAATCTTGTTGAAAAGCGCTCTTCTTTGCTAATTAAATATTCTTGTAATTATGACTCTTACAAATGAGGATACGTTTGACATGTAAGCAGTTTCTCAAGTAACGATTAGCTTTATTTAGTTAGTTTAAATCACTGTCGATTAACCCAAGGCCTTTTCAACTAATTATTTGTTTTTAAATTTGATTTAACTTTAACCAGCCAGATGTTTAAAGAATGATTCTTAATATATCTCAAAACAGAAAAAAGATATTTGTATTCGGTTTTTGCAATTTTGTTATTAATTTAGTCTACTTTTTTTAAACCGCAATCAAAATTGCATGTTTGTATTTAAAATTTTTTTGAAAAAATCAATTAGGAAAAAAATTAAACAGCATTTGCGTTACTTGCTAGGTTGGTTTCAGTTTATAAATATTTAGTTGGCAAGGAAAAACGCTTTTTAACAAAACTGAATTTTATTCAAATTCTTCCAATTAAAAATGTGAAAGGTTTCCAATTTTCTTATTATTAAGAGACCATTAATTTACTAATTTTGTGTTTTGTTACGCGCTTTAGCGGTCGATCTACAAATTTCTTAGCACTTTTGTTATATAATTTTCTAAACTGTACTATTAACCATTCTTGGGATATGGTCGACGACCATCATCAAATTTTTGGTTTCTGATTAAAAATTTTGTAAACTATAATAATATTATGTAACATAGTACCCGTAGAAATTTTTTTATCCATTTCTGTTCAGGTATTCTCCAAATATGTTCCATATGTCGAACATAGTTTTGGCAATTTTTTTGTATTATAGTTATAGAAGCATTATGAATTTGAGCATACAGTTTTTCTTCATCCGTAGGCTGACTTCTCTTTATGATAGAGCTGTGATCAGTTGTCAAATTTGATCCGTTCTATGAAATCCGACGTTGTACATAACAAAATATGCACCTTGTGTATGATCTTTGGCTAAATGGTAAATTAAAAAATTACGGTTTTGAATTGGGTCTTTACATTATTTTTCTGTGATCATTCATAACATTTCTTGAATTCATTTGAATCCCAAACTCTTTTGTTATTTTACGTTTTAAAAATTTTTCTTAAAGTATTCGGCACAACATTAAACTACATATGTGGACTGACCAAATACCATTATTCATTTCTATGATTATTACAGCACGTACTTTGTTCTAGATTTTGTTATTTTGCCTTTTTTTAGCATTTATTCATAATAACAATGTGAAATAGGTTTGACAAATAAAGAAATAGATTTAACAAAAACGAAAATAGTTTGACATACTCTGTTTAATAGAGATACATTTGATAAAAGAGGAAAACCAAAAGAAAAAAATGTAAATGGTGTAACTTTTTATGATTTAAGTTTTCTTAATATTTACCGATTCTTATATCAGCGTTAAGCTCAGTTCTTAAATTAAGAGTAAACCCAGCTAGAAACGTAAATATTCAGATGCAACAGCTAATTAGCTATAGGTTAACAAAATGTTTGTGTAACGTTTTATAATAAAAAAAAATAAAATAGGTTGGGATTAGAAGGTTTAAAATGAAGCAAATAATCACGTTTAAGATTACACCTAAATAACATTTTTTTACAATTTTTGTTTTCAAACGAAAATTATTACAGAGCAGTCACGGTAAGTTAGGGACTTTTCTGGATGTTTTGTGTATTTAGGAACTAAATTCGATAAGCAAAGTTTGCGCTGTATTTAGCACAGTGTACACAAAACAAGACAATAATAATTTACATCAATACTACTAGAGAACACTAGAATTAAATTCTATTTACGATGAATAGAACGGACACAATGCACATTTATGAAACTGAAACGACTATACGTTATTGTATAACAGTAGAATACACACTTTAAAAGCAACTTTACGTAGGCTAAAAAGCTATAGAAAGTTCAATCTAAATTCTTTAGACAGAAAAAAGTGTTCGGGAACGTTTCCAAAAAATCAATAAAACACGTACAAATTAAAGAAAATATAAGCCTATTCATAGACAGAGTTTTCATTTTTACCGTTTAATGGTGAACTTCTATTATTCAATGTAAAAAAAAATATTTGAGCTCTTTTTGCAACTTTTTTTAAATTATATTTTTTATGATTTTAAATTCGATGTGGTTATTATAGAGCTGGTTGATTTTATATACTTGCCATGGTTTTATGACGTTGACATCCGTTTTGAATCTGACCCACGCATTAAACTCACCGAGTAGTAAGATTTTTCTATACGTTCTATATTCAATAATAATATCACATGATATCACCTAGCTTATTGGAGATTTAATTCTTGTTTTTTCAGTTGAAATTTTCAAGTTTTTGAAAAAATATTAAGATATTGCTTTTCTAAAATATTGCCTATACTCTTTTTATTGTGTTACTTTTAACTATGCAGATAATTTTGTTTTTTTCACTCTGTAAGCGCAAAATTTAAAAAAAATACTATCTGATTGTAAACATTGGATTTTTAATGATAATCAGAATGTATTTGAAATACTGTTCAAGTCATAATGTATCATCTGTTTTTTTTTAAGTTTAAATAGAAATTGGTTTGTACCACTCAATTATAGTCGTTATGTAGACACTCAACTTGAAACAATGTATACGAGTTCACATATTTATTATTTATGTATGTAGCATCAACAGAATCCTTCAGACGGATACATGCTGGACGCTCCAGAAAACTCGCAGTTGGATCAATCCTCCATTTACCAATTAGGCGTGCAACCGCAAGGTTTAATCGAAAACCGTATGGTAACATCGTGTTTACCGTCTTCGCCCCTACGCTCAACTTTTAATCCGACTGGAACTGTCTTTAACTATAATTATCCAACACAAGAACCTACGTTCGAAGGCCAATTATTACAAAGGCTACAACAACTGAGCGGATACACACCACCGTATCCATATAATTACCAACCGCTAATGCAACCCAACGTATATAATTCGCCATTGTTAAATAGCACATATCCGCTTCAACCACCGCCGCAAAAAAAATTTCCTCCTTTGAATGTGATGCAAACTTTTACGCACGCTGGAAGTCCCGTTCTGGAACGAAGAGTAAGCCCAGCCAGAAACGTAGATTTTCAAATGCAACAACAGGATCAAATCAACCACAATCAGTTACAAGTGAATCAACAAAGTATGTCTCGACTCTCGCCACAAATGAATACACAACAAAGTCCTCCTCAAACTTCTCCCCAACCGCCGACATCGCCTATTGTACAACGGCGAGAACCGCAATATATAAAACCTTTATCACAATTAGGAACTTTAACAACTACCGATGTACAGGGACGGGTACGAGTCATTGTACCCATACCATCTGGGTCCCAGGAAGATGATACAGGAAATTTATTAGCATCTCTCAGACTAGGAGACGAATTCAGACCCTCGATTACTCGATCGACTAGTGAAAAAGTGCCAAATAGAAGTGAGCTTATGTCCCAGGTGCAACGAACTGCATGGGCACGACATACCACAAAATAAACGCATACACTTTTAGGTGTGTTTCATGTTCGTCAAGGTACATGATTGGGATACGTGATGTTTTTAAGAGTGTACTCTAGTCAATTATGTGCTTCTCAAAACTGATTTTTTTAATTGCTTTTTTATTATTCAAAATTACAGTTTTTATTTATAGTAGACAACGTATAAAGACAATTTAAATGTGAGATTTTAAAAATCGGGATGTAGTTATAGAGTGATAATCCCAACACTAATAATTCCTGATTTGTTTCTAAAAATAACTTGTGTGATTCCATCACCTATAGTATGTGTAAAGGTGCTTGTTTTTTCGTACTCCCTCCAATCTTTTAGTTTAAAACATAGACTGACTTATTCTATATATTTGCAGAAATCGGAAATATTTTCAACCTATTGCCAATGTCGAGCTTTGCGGTTGTTTAAAAATAGATATTAAGCGCAAGAAAGTCAACTGCAAACTACTTAGCTCTATTTTTCCAAAAGTTATCTCCAGTATTTATCTTAATTAGTAATAAATTTATTTACAAGTTTAATGTACGTTAAGTTTGTATAAATAATATGTAAAAAGTATTAATTGTTTATACAGTCGAACTGATTTATTTTAAAATATGTAAAAGTAAATAAAAAGTGAAACATTTGTTTTTTTTGTTCAATATTTGTTATTCAAGGGAAGTGTAAATCTAACTACAAATGTTTTTCATTGTCTATTTTTTGCACACATGCGACTTATTTTAGTGCATTAAATATTAATAATAAGATGGTTGGTAGATTTTTGTTTCTACAGACAAGAATCTTCTTTTTTTTTTATTTGGCTGACACGGGCGTCTCTAGTATTTTATAAAGAAATTTGGTTTGTAGAAATAGTATTATTTCTCAACGAACGATTTAACAAAAAATCTTTTGAAAATGTTAATGCCACCATCGCAAAGTTAACATTTTTTACTGTTTTTCACACATCTCTGATACGACGGTTGTTCCAAATAACTCGATTTGAATTTATTTTATTGCACCTCAATTGGAGAACACTTAGCGACTAGCTGCACCTAAATTGAATTCAAGATTTTTGCCATTTTTCTTATTTTGAAAATGAAACAATGTTTAGGTTGCCAAAAAGCAAGTAGTAAGCCAACTTAGTTATAGTATTAATGTGAACTAATTTTACTTTGTTAATAGATGAGCTCGACGGCAAAAGTAGAAAGATGGTTCGAACTTATAGATTCACTGCCGATCTCACGTCCTGAAAGCGGGTTCGTATCGTACCAAGAGCAAGATAACGAAGACGACGAAGAAAGGGCCATCATTGAAGGAACGCGTTCGTTGCTATCAAAATTAAGCGCTCGTAAACAACGTAAATTGTTAGGTCTTAAGTTAGGAAAAGTAACTACATTCTGACTGACGAAATTTTTTGACTAATTAATTGTGTAATCGAAATAATCTAACGTATTTTATCGTTATTAACTGTAGATTAAGGTAAATTTTCAAGCGGGGTTTCATGTAGAAATCGTATTACCGATGTGAAAATATTTAATACGCTCGTCTCAAATTCCACGACACAATCCAAAAACGTTTTTGGGTATCAAAAAATTGTTTCTGTAGAGATTGTGTAGAAGTCGAGACTGATTAGACTGTTATTTATTTTGTGTACTTAGCTATAGTAACAATCGTAAATCAGTATTGCGTCTTCGTACCGAATAAATACGATAGAAGTAGTTAGTTTTAGCATAATTGATTTTTACACTTATTCTAATTTTTTATACATGTATCTTATTTTTCTTATAATTCGTACAATAAAAGATGTATTTCGAAATTATTTTTATATTTGATTTCAGTTTTTTATTTTATGTTAAAGTTTTTATGCTGTAAATGATAGGTACTAACAATATTGCTCAGCTTTTGCCTCTATCTGCGTGACTCACAAAAATTTTCGTAAGTTGAAGTTGAAAACTTCCCATGTTTGATAATACTAGTATTTTGTGTGCTTAGTTTCAGTTCTTTTGTTGTTTATTTTTGGACATATTTTTTTCTAAACCATTATTTGATAAATCTTACTTTACACGTCATATCTTTCTTTTTATTTCTTTTTTATATTTTATGGTCTTTACTCTTGTTTCTATATTTTTGACACTATGATAATTCTTTGATGTACAACTGTTCTCTTCTATTTCATTTTTTGGAAAGTGTGATAACTTCTAGGTAATCTAAAATTGAATAACCTTTAAATTTCTAAACTTCTTAAATAGTTTTTTTACTGTTGTACTTTGCATTTATTGTATTAATGTTTTACTGCTGTATTCTTAGCATTTTATGTTTACTTTTATCTTATCTTTTGAAAAAATGAAATAACTTCAGTTTTGGTACGATTCTCTCCAAAGAGTTTTGAGTTACCAAATAGTATTGAATTTGGTTAATCTTTTTTATCGTATTCTCCAAACATTATTTTATTTCTTTTATCTAGTCTAAATAAAATATTTTCACCTGACTAGTTAGTTTTTGTGTGCTAAGTTGTAGGATGTGTTGCCTACACAAATGTATAATCTGTGACTGAAATTGCAACACTAACAAGACGTGGAAATTTTGTTACCAAACTTTGCAAGAAAGTTTAACTACTCAGAGGTAGTAAATTTTATTCAAATGAATCAAGTAGTGAGGGCATATGTGACGTTTTTTTTCGTTTCTACTACTTCATTATCGTCTATCTTTCGTACGAGTCTTGGTTAATTTTAATATTGTTATCTCTTGTGATTTTTCTGTTTAACGTGTTTTGAAAGTGTGATTGTGCCTAGAGTGCGACAGCCTGAAAAATTGTTGGCTTACGTGAAGATGGTTTTTCGTACAGGGAAATTTGCAAATCGTCTTAATCAATATCATGTTATCAAGCATGGACTAGCGAAGGTCAGAATCGTCGTAGACAAGGAACTGGTAGACGGAGGCAAACAAATGAGGTGCAAGATCACCATCTTCGACTTTAACAATACGAGACCGAATTTTTAGTACCAGATCAATCGCTCATCAATGGTTAAGTAATGAAGGTCGTCCTGTAACCCTTTGATCAGTTTACCGTTAAATCAGAAGTTTTGGATTGCAATCCTATCGGCCACATCTTGTGCTACCGCTGATGACTCAACACCGACATCAACCTTTGGAGTGCTGTAGGTTGCGACTGCCTTGGAATCTGGATTGGCATAGAGTAGTCTTTAGTGATCAATCCCGATTTTGTTTGGAGATGCATGATGGCCGTATGAGTGTCAGACGAAAATGTGGGGAAGAGTGCGATGTTAAATTTTCTGTTGAGTGGCATGTGCACCACACTGTGGGGATTATAGTAGATAGTTTTATAGCCTATGGAAGTTTGGTATTCATCCGAAGCAAGATGAACGCCCAGCAATATGTTAACGTGGTAGTAGAACCCCATATTCTTTCATTTCTTCAGCAGTTGGAAGACTCACTTTTCCAGCAGAATAATGCCGATCCTCACAAAGCAAGACATTATATGGACGGATTCAAAGAAGATAATGTTAATCTCTTACCATGGCCACTCAGATATCTCGACCTTTTCCTTATTGAACACGAGACCCATTATGGGTAGAAGATTGAGAAACTTAGCGCATCCTCCACAGACACAGGAAGCTCTCCGGCATAAATTGCAAATTGCTTGGGATACAATAACTAAAAAGGTAATCGACCATTTGCTGGAATCGATCTCACAAAGAGTAAAGACGTGTGAAAGCAATAGGGAGGAAGGGGTGTCAAGACATTAATAACCTACCAAAAACCTACACGCTGTGACATTCTTCGTTCAATTCTGAATCAAAAGTCCTAATGGTAAAATGTATCATGCTTCATACGTCTTCACGATGTTCTCGACTTTTGGTCTATAAATAGTGTTAGTTTTGATATCTGTTGGTTGCGATTAAGACTAATAAAGAAATTATGATACTTTTGTTTCGCTAATGATTCCTTTTTGGACTTTAAAGCTTGTTTTTCTTTTCTTTATTAACGTAAAACAAACTTCCATTATAATGCGATTTCAGCATAATTGAATCATAAGCATCATGTGTCAAATTTTGGCATTTATGTATCCAATTCGGCTGTCTTGTTTTATTTTTGTATAACTTTTTTATAATTTTTTGTGTACTTTGGATTAGTTCTTGTGATTCTGTTTTTTACGTTCGTTGTTATTGTTTTCTTCACTTATAATGGCTTTTACATTCAGTGAATATACCGATATGTACCTGATTTACGGTTTTTGTAATGTAAATGCTAACGCGGCTGCAAACGAGTATGGCATACATTTTCCAAGCTAAAGACAACATAGAGAAAATACATTTTTGAGACTAGATCAAAGACTTTTAGAAACCGGCTCGTTTATAAAGAGAAACGCGAATGCTGGTCGACTAAGACCAAAGCGTGCAATACTACTACAAAAATAAATTCTAGACGTTGTACACGAAGATCCTTTGGTTAGTACCCGACAGTTAGCTTCAACATTAAATATCCCAAGTAACAATACCGTTCACTTGGTTCTACAAGCAAACCTGCTTCGTCCATATCACGTTTCTAAAGTTCAGCTTCACTATGATAACGGCAACATGTTACGATTAAATTTTTGTAACACAATCTTAAATTCGATTCAAGAAGATGGCGACTTTTTCCGATGTATTCTTTGGAGCGATGAATTTATGTTTACCAAAGATTTAATACTCAGAATCTTCATCATTGGGCAGATAAAAATATGCATGATTTAATAGAATATGGTCACCAAAGAAGGTTTTCCATTAACGTTTGGCTAGACATAATAAATTACAGGGTCGTTGGACCAATTCATCTACCAAATCGTCTTAATGTCAATAGGTAGAACAAGTTATTAACGAGATGCCGTTGAACATACGCCACAACATGATTTACATGCACGCTGGAGCTCCTGCTCACTTTGTTACAAGGATTTTCTAGTAACTTAATTGCTGGTAA
Organism: Aquatica leii; assembly: GCA_035610365.1. NCBI lineage: Eukaryota > Metazoa > Arthropoda > Insecta > Coleoptera > Lampyridae > Aquatica > Aquatica leii. Next base: position 46,249,528 of record CM069435.1, on the reverse strand, counting down.
CTAACTCAGTTGAATCGGCAAGCAGTTCGCAAATCTCGATGTGCTAATTATAACGTAAGATTATAAAAGCTCCAAAACGGTTAAAAACTAGAATGGAAGACTACGTTTGAATCTATCCCAGCAATGAAATAGAACAAATGACAAAACACTGGTTATAACGACAGAAAAACTAACAAAAAAAGGTTAAAAAATGTAAGCAAGGCAGAATTACATATATAATAACATAAAATAGTTCCATAAATACCACAGTTATAGCGTTGCTACAAGTACGGGAGGGTAGGCAACACTCCACACATAGAGTTATCGTAGTGCAGTATAACAAAATCAAGTAATATTTAATCTCAAAGTTAAACGTCGATTTAATGCAAAACTAGTGAATACGCAACCCGTGGCAAATTGGATTTGCGTAAAGAACCGTACAAAGAAAAATCTGGGTGCGTTAATTGTGATAATATCTATATCTAAGTCGCACGTATTTTACGTTCAAGAAATACACAAATTAACAGCCAGAAAATAGGTACTCACGGTTATCCAAGACATGCGAATAGCTAATTGCATGCTTCAATCATTCCCTAAAATAGTTAAGAAAAATAAAGTTATTATCAGATATAGGATCGTATCAGAAGTAAGTTGCTTGTCGACAAATAATGAATCGTTGTAATCAGATGCATTAGCGTCTGAGTGGTTTTCACTATACTTATCGCAGGTGTGCCTCTAAGCTTATTCAAACATCACATGAAATGTAACAACGATTTATTTCCAGATTATGTTTCAGAAATGCTTTAATAGCCCCTTTAGTACGTGCTTCTAGTTATAGTTTCTAGCGAAAGGTAATGGATTGATATGAATCACTCCAAATTGACCAACACGTGACGATATCCCAGAGAAAATCAAAGAAATCACAAAAATATGAATCAATGCTTACCCCAGGAAGGTTTTCACAAAAGCAGCGAAAATACTACACCCATTAATAACTTAGATGAGTGTGAAAACTTAGAAGTGAAAACGCTGCGCGCTTACATTATATCATATTATGCGAAGAGGATCACAATCACCGGAGAAAGTTTTTCAATGCGCATCACGAATGTAGCAAAAAGTGGGCGAAACTTATACGGTACGAAAATCACAACAAGACACTTAACATAATAACATTGCTTCTAATGTAAAAGAGTGATTGGATTAATACTTTCCGAATAGATAGATTGGTCGCGGTGGTTCTATCCTTTGGCCTACGAAATCTCCCGATTCAAAACTCTAGACTTTTTTGTTTGGGGTTTCATTAAAGAGAGAGTATATGCAACGCCTCCTCAAGATGCTGACCAAATTACAGAAAAAATTAACATGGATTTCAATTCGAACAATTTTGTAAAGGTTAGTGTCATTGACTTACTATCAGACAAAACTAAAAAAATATCTTATTGAAAAAGACATTCTAAATTAACATTATTAATTATACGTATGTACCAAGGTGTTATTCTGAGAATAAATAAATTGAAGAGCAAATCATAAAATGTGTTACCAATGATAAGTAAAATGTTTTTGGAGATTGCAATAAAGAAAATAGCAACGGCAGGTACTACAGTCGTATGCTAGTTTACAGTGTTGCCAAATGCATGTTTTTTTTAAGTTCTTCCTGAAGACATACGAAGCATAATACAACAATTTAACATTAGGATTTTCGATTCAGTATTGAACGAAGACTGTCGCAGCGTTTAGCTTTTTCGTCAATTTATACCCACTTGTATAAATATGTTTTATACTGATCGAATTTGAAACGCAGTTTTCTTTGTTTTCAAGATTCTTCTTTTGGTTTTTTTATTTTTTAGTTTAAGAATTTTCTTATGTGTTGTCTTCTGGTGTACCAAATCAGACGTTTTTACTAAGTCTTCAAAAATGGTATTTAATCAATTTTCTTTAGTGCTACTGCAACTAATAAGTTTTTCCTAAAAATTTCTAAATTACGAAATTTAATGCGATCTGGCTTCGGTTGAATCCCAGTGGTCAGTAGGTTCTCATTTAGATCAAATGACGATAACAAACAGGTTAAATTAAACTTGTTTAAGCAATTCTTGCGTCTGGATAGTTTGTGCTCTATAAAAACCTAAAAAGCGTATGCACGTATTTAATTACCGGTTAAAGTTCTGTTGTGGTATTGCTGAAAAGTCATAACAATGTGGTGCAGTTAAGATGCGGCAAAAAGTAGTCCTGAGATTTTGAATTTTTATAAATATTAGTTAAAGTGTAGCAGATTTAAAAACATATCTAGCAAAAAAGGTGATAAAAACAACAAAAACTACGTGAAATGCTTTTTCATTTAACAAATAAGAACCAAAAAGTTTTACCCATGTAACAACATTTTAAACTTAAGAAAAAACTAATGAACACAAAATCCCACAAATAAAAAAAAATAGGTACGTAGGTATTTATTGATTTAAATATGCTTTTTGGCTAGGTTTCTTGGTAAACTCGTAGCCACTTCTACGCAAAAGTGTCGGCTGTGGTAACAATCTCTTAATTTGTTCTTTGTTTACTACACTGACATCATCTACGACGAGAAAAATTAAACAATATTCTCTTTTTTTTTTGGGGCGCAGAAATTTAACGGTGATGAACTCGAAGTCTTGGATGAGACTAACAAAATATTTGTATTTATCTGTTTTATACTAAATTTCAACAAAACCATCTTTTTTTAAATTTTTTAATTCCAAGTCAGCGTCTTCGTCATCAGAAGAAGATGTTAAAGAATCTGATGCATCGTCCACCACATCACGCTCATTGATCCTTGATGAGGATGGTTCAGCTTCAACAAAATCTTCTTGCGACACGTTTTTTCTTGATTCAATGCAAACCTTTTTCTTTTTTATAACTGTCGGTATGCAGGCATTTCTGCTATCACTTAGCAAATCGATCCCAGAAGTGGTTCAATTCTTGGGATTGTGATCTTGATCTACTGATTTCGGTAATCGCTTTAAAACTTGATTTCCATCAAGTGGAATAAGCTTTCTACTCAGAAATCCCTTCCAAATACTTCCAAATTATCAAGTTTTTAAACAATGACGGAAAATAATGCTTTGGTATAGTGCCTTTATATTTTCTCTTCCAACCTTCCAGCACACGTCGCCAAGTTTTTTTTTAAAGAAATAAAACCTCCACGTCTAACGGCTGGGTCACATGAGTACTGGAGGAGGTAAAAAACCAAAATTTATGTTATTTTCCTCGCAAAAGTTAAATGACTTTATATGAAAGATGACTACATAGGTTATCATCACTTAAAACTCTTAAGACCGGTTGTTTTTTCAAATATAGAAGGGAATACTCTGGAACTGCTAGAATTTCTGCCGTATCGTAAGTTTTTTGACTCATTCGACATCCAAGTATCATAGAAGTATTCACTTTTATAGACAATAGATGGTGGTAGTAAAATACCTCTACCACTTCCTGCAAACACGACTGATGAGGAGCTCTTTGCCGAATCAATAATTCATTCAGGATGTCGGGTTATTCGTCTTACTATCATTTTTTTTCGTCCAAAGTCATCAACGAAACAAGTCTTGTGATAATTGACTATGGAGTTGGGTTCTACATTTTCTAACAGGATTTCCAATTTGTCAAAATATAAATTGACTGTTTCGTAGAAAAGACCTGCACGGGCTTAATATTTTTGCATAACCTCTGCGTCAGGAGATACTTATGTCGCGATAAAGAAAATTCGCCCAGTCCAATCTTGGTATATTCTTTAGAAATTTGTTTACTTTTACGCGTTTTCTATTCTATCGAAAAGTGTTTTCTGGTGTCAGAATGGTTAGCCCTCCTTGCTCTTTTTCTGGACCTCTTTTATGCCTTGATAGTTTTGATTTTGGGATACCAAAATTTGCGAGGCTTCTCGTAGACCAATCTGACGTCGTTAAATTTGTCGCAAGGCCGTTTGTAACGTTTGTTTACTATAGTTTTGTCCCAGGCACTTTCTTATATTTTCGGACCATTGCCTCCTAAAAGAGACATTTTTTGCTTAAACAATTCTATCTTCCGTTTTTTTTTAACTTTTTGTTTGATTTTTTTAATGTGTATGAGTATGAAACATCTCAGGCTATGATATACGAAAATTTTAGACACTTACTTTTATTTCTTATTTACTTTCCATACAAAATTTTTTAATCAATAACAGAATCCATAATTTTTATTAATTTTTTAAACACCTTTATTCTCACTATTTGTCACTAAACTAACAGGTTGACTGTATAAATGCAGAAGCCAACAAGTCTATTTTGATTTCTACTACTATCTACTACCCGAACACAAAACAAAAACGTGTCCCGATTCACCCCTTAGTTCCGAATCGCCCCTCTTGACGGTATTCATTCGAATAACCAGTGGTTCGGCTAACAAATTCTCTTCGAATTCTGATACTGAATTATTAGTTTTGAAGTGTATCATTAGCGGCACTGCTCGTCATTTTAAGTTTAAAAATATAATTTTTTTTAATGTAATTCTTAATTATGTTCAGCATTGCTGGTGCTATTTATAATCAATTAATGACTATTTTTTATTAGCAGTTGAAAACATATTCTAATGTATACCTTTTTAAAATTAAAAGTTTTATTATTTCCAAATCTTAAAACATTGTAATATTGTTATCTACCAGATAGAAATCTAATAGAGATATTGACTGCCAACAAAATTACTAGCATCTCCTTTTTGCGACTAACAGAATATATTAATGAAGCAAAAAGGTAAGAATATAGAGCAATAGTAATGAGAAAAAAACTCAAAATAAATAGACAAATATACATACTAAAAGAACTACAGAAAGAAAAGAAAAAGACAGGCACCAGGAAATCCTAGGAAAACCGCAAAATGTAAAAAAGACAGATAAATGAAAAAGAAAGGGTAACACCAGATAGACATAAAAAAGCAAAAATACAAAACAAGCGAAAATAAACAAAAACAACAAAAAATTGTCCGCATTTAAAACTATGGCGCAAAAGATTTTTTTATTTTACTCAGGTGTATACTATAAGCAAATAGTACTAAATAAAAATTTAATAAGAAAGTGATTAGGTACGAAACAATTAGCTTAAACAAATTGCAATGGAATAAAAATTATAAGAAAAACTCTGCGTAATACAAATAGGAAATACATGCAGCACGTGCAGAAACAAAGGTAAAACGATATAAAAAAATAAAAAGTTGAACTAGTTGAATCATATCAGCAGTAAGAATGTGTACATACACGGATAGTACTAATGCAAATTTTGAGGCAGTGGCTTGTAGGACAATTAACTTACTGCTAAGTAAAATGTATATGAAACCATAGTTAATGAGTAAAATACGGAAACGGCAAACGACACGTTATTAGACTAAAAAGTTTAGAATACAATATTTAAAAAAATCATAGAAAAAATTGCAGGTAGGAAGAAACAGAATACATATACAAAAAAAATAATCTTAAAGAGATAGTAAAACTGGCAAATGATAAAGTTTGAAAAATTTTGTGAAATAAACACGATAATCATAATCAAACAAAACAAGTTAGTAAGCAAAGTAATAGCAACGCAAAAAGCATAGAATCGAGTAAAAAAACAAAAAAAACTGGTTAGACAAGAATAATTAGAAAACAAGACAAAACCTTCGATAAAATGTAAATAAAGTCAGAAATGTAATATTTCTAGATTTTAAAATAAAAATAAAGACTTAATAACTCTAGAACAAAGTTTGGGTTGTGGTTTGGTTAGTATGATGATGTGTACTTTTCTATCTATTGTCAAATTTTGTATCAAATTTGTAAACTTTGCTTAGAAAAGAAATATCAAAATCCTGCTTACGTAAAAATTGTTTACTTTTTTTCGCCTTTTAATTATAACTACTTCAAATTTATTACCTTTTCCAATACTGAGTAATTGCTTTGTAAGCCAACTTTGCTCTACGCTGGACCGGTCACACTGTAACTTTGCTTAGAAAAATGTTATTGAAATGTTGTATACAGTCACGCGCCGTACATAAGGGTGTGGTGCACGACGACGCCGAGGTGCCGAAGGCCTCAAAAAGCCTCAAAACTCAAAAGTAAAAAAAGATAAAGCAACAAACAACATTGTCAAAACAAAATTTATAATGATAAAAAAACCAGTAAGGAATTGCTAGCTATTACATTGTTTTTTATTTGTTTATTTTTTTATTTTTACTCTTTGAGACGAGGGAACCGAATTACTTCTCGAAAATAATATATTTTCCAAATGAGAGTACGCAATAATAGCATTTATTTGATTGAATACGTAATATGATAACATGACTTGTGTGAACTCAAACAAATCTGATTTTATTCATGTTTAAGCTTGAAATTTGGCTTGCAACGAGCCAACCAGTTTTTTTTCCTGTCTGAGCTTGCAATGCACGAAACGTTGTATATTTAAGCGCTGCATCGGTCCTGATTCCATTTGTTGCCTGATGCCCGATTGATAATTAACTTAGCGAAGTGACAAGGTGCCTGGAGTAAAAGATATCTGCTTTTGAACCTTTAGTTTTTTGTAGTTTTACAGACTTTATAGTGATGTGTTTTGTGTTGTGAATTAAGGTGAGTTCATATAAAATTAATTTTTTATTGTAGATTTATTAAAACATTAAAAGCCACAAACTTGCATCTCAAAAATCCTTTTATATTTGATTATATAAACATCATTGTTATTTGAAGTAAATTCAAACAAAATAATTGATAAGCACTAATATTACTATTTATAAAAATTTATAATTTTGAAATAACTTGAAATAAGTAATGTTAAGAAAATACTTTCCAGTTTGAGTTTGAGACGTCGAAACATTTCCATTTTTCATGAATAATTTGTCAATTTGTTTACTTACGTATTAATTACTTTACAGTACACAAGATGCCAGAAAAAAAAGAAGAAATTGTCTGGATACCAAAATTTGCTGAATAAACGAAAAAAACACATATTTTTTTTTCAAAACCCGAGTCTACTTTGCCAAATATTAATAACAACAATAATACAGCTGAATCCCAACATTCTGAGCATGTACTTGAAACAAGTATCAGCAGTAGACAAGAAACTGATCTTCTAGAAAGCAATGCATCAACATCAAGTTCCGCTGATAATGAAAAATCAACACCTTCAAAAATTACCAGAACGGAAAATATGAGTCAACTTTCGAAAGATGCTGCACTATAGTCAAAGAAATAACATCCTAATAATATTCAAGAATTAGTAGAACGTGGTCCTGCTTATTATCACAACCAAAAGGATATTTATCCGAGAGATAGTTCGGAGTCGGGGCATAAGTTTTCCTATAGTTACTTCTTTAGAATTTTACCGAACAAAGAAAAAATTGAGCGTTTTTGGTTGTTGTATTCCGAAAAAAAATTCACTTTACTGCTTCTGTTGCAAAATTTTTAATGACAGCGATTTGAAATCTGTTCGCTTTAGTGATGAATCTGAGTACAATGACTGGCAGCATTTAAGTGAACATTTAAACATTCATAAAAAGAAAATGTTCTAAAATTGCTAGATCTTTCTAACCGTTTTAATAAAAATGAAATAATTGATTCTGAAATACAAAATGTAGTAAACAGAGAAACTAAATACTGGCAAGCTGTTATAGAAAGAATTTTCTACGTGATTCAGTTCTTAAGTTAGCAAAATTTAGCTTTTCGTGGAAGTAGTAATAAGTTGTTTGAGAAAAACAATGGTAACTTTTTAAAATGCATAGACATGATTTCCAAATTTGACCCTATTATGTAAGAACATACAAAACGCTCTAAAATAAAAGATCACAAAACTATCTCGGGGATAAAATACAAAATGAAGTAATCAACATGATCGGGGAAAAAGTCAAATCCAAAATTTTAGAAATAACTAAAAAGGCAAAATATTATTCCATATTATTAGACTGCACTCCTGACTCTAGTCAGCAAAAAGAAATTATAATTTAAATAGCACGGGAATTAGCATAAAAGAACATTTTTTATTATTTTGTCCTATAGATGATGTGTCGGGCGAATGCTTGACAAAATTTCTTTTGTCGGCGTTATAGAAAAAAGGCTTAAACATCAACAATTTGCGGGGTCAAGGTTACGACAATGGCGAAAATATGCGTAGTAGGCGTTCTACAAAACAAAAATTTTGGATTTCAATCCGCGAGCTTTCTTTGTTTCTTGTTGCAATCATACCTTAAATTTAGTCGTCAATGATGCCGCAAAATTGAATACTTTGAGCATCAATTTTTTTTTCTTTGGTTTAAGAACTGTGTGTATTTTTTTCATCTGGTCAATTCTGAAATCTAATTTATCTAATGTAACAAATTTAACTTTAAAACCTTAATGGATACTCGATGGTATAGTAGAATAGATAACTCCTTTAAGATATCAACTTGGGGAGGTTTATGATACTCTGTATGAAATACGCAAAGGAAACTTGGAAAATATTTTTGGCATTCTACCAAGTGAATGTATTCCAACTGGTTGGTTATATACTTTAACTTTTTAAATAATTCTCATCTTAGCAAACTTTGTTGGACGTAGAACAAACATATCTTTTGTATACATGAAAATAAGTTTCATTTATTATAAAAGATCGTGATGTTTTAGTTTTACTATCGGGAGTATGTCATTAATACACATGGGAACTATATCGTCTATTTTGCATGTGCCCGAAGTCCCAAAAATTGCAGCAACCTAAAAAATACGTTTTGTAAACTGTTTCAAGTACTATTTTTCTAGTAATACCTTTGTGAGAAGAAACAAATCATCAGGGGCTACCTCAATATATTTATATAATTATTTTTTACTAATATCTTAGCATTTTTTTAACTTATCGCAAAAAACGTTGCACAGTTCAGCCAGTTGGGAAAAATACATTTGGAAAAATGCTAGTTTTTTGAGTTTTCCAGATCCAGAAACTTTTACTGGACATTGTCTGCGGATGACTTTTGCGACTGCTTTGGTCAATGCAGGAGCCAATATAACAACATTGAAGAAACATGGTGGATCGCGAAATTCAACGGTAGCAGAAGGGTATTTCTATAACAGCGTAGAATTGAAAAATAAAACTGCAATTGTGGGCTGGTATGTCAGCAGTTTAACAGAAAATTCTTACAATTCGTGAAATCATTTTACTGAAAAATTTGACAATTGTCGGTTTATTTTTGTAAATACATTAAAAGGAGTTAATGATTCATAACTGCTTAGTATAACTCTCTTAGGGAGTTAGTTACAGTAAGTAAAGGTTTATTTATTTGTAATGTATGACGCTTACTCCGAGTCGCACTGTTTAGTTTAAAATAGAAAGCTAAGTAACGGTACGGTTCTCGGGCGCCAGATTTGTTTGAGGAGTTTACTCTCCTTTTCGACGGTATTGTTCAGGTAACTGCAGTGAAGACACGGTTGTCTAGAACTTCGAACGGACCTAAAAGCGTAGCGACGGGAATAAAAGACAACAATAAGTAAATAAGAATAACATAATTTTATTCTTAAAAAACATTTCGGTATTTCGGCGAGATAATCGAAGAGAGCGGTAGCAGCGGACACAATATGAGCTTGTAGTTCAGGTGGTGCACTGGGACCTCGGATTCCTCTTCGGCTTGAGCTCCAACTGGAACTGAAGTTCCTGCGTTCCTGCTCCGGTTTTATTGCGTACGGTCAGAAGAAGGAGAACGACTTTAAGTGGGGATAGCGCGCGCTTTGATGCGCGTTCGGTACCCAGTGGAAATTTCCTTCGATTATTTATTTACCAACGGACAACGGGTAATTATTACAATCTTAATTACAATAAAATAAATCAGTCTTAATAGTAACATAGATAAATGGCAGTTCCTTAACAACATAAATCGAACTTAATAGTAGCGGATACAAAATAAATAAAACGGAATACTGCCAAACCAAACTAAAACTAAAGATGCGTTAATAGAAAATAGATAAATAACGGAATTACATCTAAACTAAAACTTAAATTAGTAGCGGTTTGTTACACTCCCCTCTTACTTCCGAGAGAGAAAAAATAAAGCAAAAAATTTTGGAGTGCAACGCTCACAAACACTTCAAATATACTCGTGTCTATCTCGCTATGGCGACACTCAGAGTTACTTTTCGGTTTTCTTCGGTCGTTGCCGTTGTCCCTCTGAGTCCCGTTTCTTCGTCTCGGGAAGAAGGCGTGGAGTCCACGCTGTCGACGGTTATTGGTTGCGCTCCCCCTCGCTACATCACTACTCGGCGACCGCATCTGGAGCAAAATAGGATCGGCGGACTTTCGCAAGTGTCTCGGCGGCGCCCTGTACGGCCACAACGCCAGCAGAGCGCGCTAGCCTCGATCATTTTTAGCGTCGCATGGGGGCTAGTCGGTCGGTACCTAGAAACGGATCGGGTCGCCGACTTTCGCACAATCGCGCCATACTGTATATTTGCCCACAACGGGAGCACAATAATACCGGAGTCTTAGTACAGTCCCGGCGCATATGTTTGTTGTGTCCACATCGCCAAGACTTCATCGCGGGCCGAAGTAATCGCAAAGGGACTCCTTCGGAGCTGTCGGTCGGTCCGGTGAGCCGATGACAAAACGGAGTGGGCAGACACTGCGTGAAACGTTCGACGGGCGGAACGGCGTTAGCCAAGAAGACTTCCATTTCCTCTAAGAGGGTCGGGCAAGTTATTTCCAAACGCGGCGAATCCATTCCTAGAGAGAAATGAAGTGGGTAATTTTTAATAAGACTTGGTACTTTCTTTTTTCTCAAAAATAAAATCTATCCAAAAAAATAAAAAACAAAACAACAAAAAACAATTCTAACAGACAAATCCAATAACAAAACACAAAAAAAATATTCTAATAAAATAAAAGTTACTCGCGACGGCAAAGCTTTATTTAGGAAGAAGGCATATCGGTACGGGTTGCTGCGGGGCCACCCGGGAAACCTTAATTTGGCTGCCTCTCTTCTTAATTTTTTCGGCCAGGGAATGGCCTCTCCTCTTTAAACACTGCTTCAATTAGCCGCGGCAATCCTTTTCTCTTCAGGAGGCCCGGTTTCGACGGGGTCCTGCAACTGGGCGGCGGTGTCGTCGTCTGAGCGGGGGACGGAGCTGTTTGGGACTCGCTCCTCGCGGTGTCTGAGTTGGCCGGCTATACTCCTAAACGGACGGTAGCTCGGAGTGGGGAGCTATCACCCACAGACGAGTGGCTCGGGGCTGAGCCGTATTCATGGCGGCGACGTCTATCGGGCGGTCGGCTCTCATGCGAACAAGACCTTGCGAATTTTAACCTAATTTAAGGTACTTAACCCGATTTGTTGCATTTTGTTAATTCACTTATAATTTACATATTTATATTGTTTTTTTTTAATTTTAGTCTTATTTAAATTATGTCATAAGTCTTATATTTTGCTTTGTTTTATTTTTGTAATGCTTACTTATTTGAATATAATTTAACCTACTTCAAGTTTTGATTTTTGTTTCTTAATTAGTTTTAATAAATGTTAAATAGTTAAACTGTTACAAAATTTGTATTCCGTTGGCTTTCTCGTTTGTATAAATTTAACAATTTTAGATGTTAGTGTAATAACACTCTGATAAGTTAAATTCCATTTGGAGTGTATATACATAGCGGGTTTTTGGTTGGCAAGGTCTAGAAACCTTTTTTACCCTTTTGCTTTTGATTGTTACTTTCCCATTTTTACATTTTCCAAATTATTCACGGATTTCTGAGTTTAACTCACAACCGTTTCAACTGAACACCGGCAATTACCTTATATATGTTATTTCTATTCAGGCATTGCTTTTATCAACATCTTTTGCATGTAACCTTCTCCAATACTGTACAATTTCATGGATTTTTTATTTTTAAGCACCATTACAAAATTTCAACATTTTAAATTGTTTGGACTATGAAACTCATTACTAAAGTCTACTGATCCTATGCTGAATTCAAATTCTTTATAAACCTCAAAATCTTCTTCACTTTTATAAGATTTTTTACTGCAGTAGTATCGTTTCTTTTTTTTTTATTCTCTTTGTCACCAATAACCTTTCTTTTGACTATAGCAGTTAAATTTTTTTTTCTCGTTTCTTTTGCATACTTTTTATATTTGTCTTCTAAAATCTTATCAAAATCAAAAATATCGGCAATTCCACTAAACTTGTTACATGTCGTTATTTTGCAGTTTTCAAAAAATGATTATTCTTAATTAAAATTAACGGTTGCACTGGTTTACACGCCGCTACTGATTGTCAAATCACCTTACGGGTGGGGATAAACGCGATACAGCAAATAACGGCTATTTCACTCGCTCTTTACCTTTTCGAAACCGCTGCGAACGTTCGTGTATCTGAGTGCTGTTTTACGACATGTAAGTAGTTTTTCTTTTTGTCGAATTTTCTTCGGTAGTTATTTCTATTACGCTTTTAGCGGATATGCTAGGGAAAACGTATTATAGGTATTGGTCGGATTCGGTAAATGGCCTTATTACGCGACGTTTCAGGTAAGAAATAAATTTCAAAGATGGCGTCGTCACGTTATCTTTTTACCTTTTTATCGAGTTTTGTGGGGTTGCTGCGCTGTCTTTGTACCTGTGTGTTTTCGGGATATGTAACCAGTGGAGTCCACGTCGTTTTATGTAATCGGAAAGAACGAGAAAAGACTCACACCGTTTTTAAAATACCAGTATTGTATTACTTCGTTAATTAGCTTTTGTAACTAATCAATCAACTTTAGGCACATTACTTTAATTATGTCAGGCTTGTACGTACTATTTCTTAGTAACGTATACTTTTGCTTTTATGTAATCGTTTTCAATTGTAATTATTAACCATCAGCCTTCAACGTATAACTTATTTTATGTAATTATAAAGTAGATCATACTTACTCAAATTTACTTCCAGTCATAACGAAAGGCAAAATAACATAAACCGTCGTACATAAGCTTATATACTACTTTTCGTTCTGAAATCAAATAAAAGCAAGTAGTGAACGTTACGACTGAATTGTCGGTTGGGTCATATCTAGATAAAGTTACATTTGCAGACCGTGTTCATCTACACATTTTCGACTCAAATTTACCTGATGAACACGTCATGATATTTTATACCTTATCTTGCGGGACACCCTGAATATTATATTTTCGTTTCGATCTTTATCTTGAAATTTTTAAATTCTCAAAAACTTTGCTACTGTAATCGCAAAGATTTTTACGGCGGGAATCTATGCTAAGAAAAGTTAGCTTTAAAAAGTTTTTGTAGAAACAGCGATATCATAGTTCTTTCAGCCCACAAAATGTTGAACCACACGGATTACGTTAAGAAAATACATTCTATTTCTTCAGAGGATACGTACGCTCCTTTAACTTGTAATCCCTCTTTAGAGATTAAACACGAGGTCAGCAAAATTATCAGATCTTCTAATGTACATTCTGAAACCAATCGTCAAATTACTCTTTCAGCTTCTAGTCCACCTCGTCTATACGGACTTTGTAAAGTTCACAAACAATGTATACTTTTTAGACGCATCGTCCGTACTATCCAATCTGCTACTTACAAGCTAGCCAACACTCTGATATCAAAATCATCATGAACATTGAAAATAATGGTTTTCTCCTATTTCTCGGCGTTCTTGTGCCACGTAAGCCCAACGGACCTTTAGGTCATCCTGTTTATCACAAACTCACACACACAGACAGATATCTTCATGCTTTGTCTCATCACCATCCGGCACAGAAACGTTCTGTTATTGAATCTTTAGTTCATCTTTTCTATTTGCTAACCCGAGAACATAGATCCGAAACTCCGTCATCTTGCTAGAACCTTAGTAAGCAATCATTATATGAAGCGGATTATTTAGGTAGCTATAAATCGTTGTCTACATCCGCGTATACTCGAGTACATAAGGACATTTCTACTTTCGACATAGAATATAGAAACTTTTTCGTAGAATGATATTAAACCCATATTTTACACGACAGGTAAGATCTCTCGAATCCTTCCTTCTCCCAAAGACAAATTTCCTACACTTTCATCTCAAGGTGTATACCAAATTCCTTGATCTATATAAGAGAAACTGCTCGTTTCGTCGTCACACATATTTTATTTATTATTATTTTAAAACATAATCGTTGTATAAACATAAACATGCTAAACATTATTTTACCACACGCCACAATGTTGATTTTGATAACGGCTCGGTTATTGCAAAATCTCCATTTGTCTTCAATAGGAAAATCTGAGAAAGCATAAAAATCATCAAACACCCCAATAACTTTAATTGTGACAACAGTTTTAAACTATCCCCTCTTTGGTTCCTGGCTATTACTGGTTTATTGGAGACTCGCTCCTTCCACCGAGACTATACTTCTTCTATAAATACGGAGACAACTTCTTCTTAAGTCACTTCTATGGAGTTTAGAATCTGGCTAGGTTAACAAGTTGATTACCTAACTCTGTAGTGTTTCTTTGTTAGATTATCGTTTACTTCTTTAAGTTTTCGATTCCTTTCACGCCCTGATGAAACGGCTTACGAAAGCGTGCGAAATGTTGACAACTTCGGTTACATCAACACGGTCCAAACCCGGAAAACTTTCTAATGCTAGCATTTGCTACTGTAGCAACTAGTACAACTAGCTAAGTTCGTGGATTCGAGTTTCTTAATAGATATTTTGGGCCATCAATATTTAAATCCTTTTAACCAGTTTTTTCCAGCAGTTTTATTTCTACTCCAAGAAGGCGGCATTTGTTAGTGCTAACTGATATGCTAGCAGTTGGTTTTTGGTTAGACCGTGATAAATTTCGCTAGTAAAAAATATTTATTCTTTTAAATCTTTTTCTATTTCCTTTGAAAATATCTTGTTAACTTTGTGGTCTAGGCAAAACTTTACACTTTTTCTTTCGACGCATAGTTTTTCTTTTATTTTAAAGAAATATCTTCTTAACCGGGCATTAAATTTTTGACTAGCAAATCTCAAACTGTCATGTTTCGTCGATTCTGAAGAAATTTTTCCAACTTATCATTTCGCACATTTTCTCACTGTTGGCATTTTAAATTGAAAATAAATAAGTTTTGTGTGAAAAATAATGCATTGTGTACAGAGGAACACTATTTCACCATTTTAGAAAAATATTCGTTTTTGATGAAACCAATAGAAACGAATAAGAGTTTACCTAGACTACTAATGTCTTAATTAACAATCACAAATAAACAAATCTATGTTAAAGGAATTTATACGCACGTAAATGTGAACTATGTAAACAGTACGCTTTGTGCCACTGCATCCGTTCCTCTTCTACTTTCCGATAAGTAACTAAATGTGTTTCAAATTGTGTTATATTAAATTTATTAGAAATTGGTCATAAACGTCATATTGATGACGTTGAAAAAAAAGGAATGTTAAATTTATAGCAAAATTTATTATTTAAACTCGTAAAATTATTATTAATTATTACTAATTACGTTTTTCTATTCATGAAACAAATTACCATATTTCTTACCGTTTTCATGGTAGCATAAAACTTTGTTCACGAAAAATGATTTTGTGTAGGTATTCTAATATTAGTTTCAGATAATGACGTGTCAAATTGCCTTAGTTTTTAGAAATTACAAAAATGCTGGTAACACGTGACTATCACCAAATTAGTTTTAGAACGACACTCGTATATATCACGATTTGCTTACAGAAAAAAGACGAAAGCTTTCTAATAGAAAGCAAAACTACAATGCAATACTTATTAATCTTGTTTCTACTCTATATTTTCCTTGATTTAGACATTGTTGAGTACGCTTAATTGTTAACACACCAGTGCAATCAATAGGTTGAAACTGCTCATTGAATATTATTGAAGTAGGTAGTTATGCAAGTTTCAAGTGAATACAATGCAAAAGCACAATTAGCAATTCAATGTCAACTACGTTCAAACTGACAATTAGAAGTATTCTCAAATTGCATCTAACAACTAACTCATTTAAATGTAAATTATATGGTTCGAGTATATTACTAAATGTGACATGATTAATAATCGATATAGAGGACCAGTTCAGCAGTGGCGTGTGAAAAAAGTTATTAAATATTGCTTCATTTTTTTTACAGAAGCGTTAACCAAGTTAACACGTACTGCTTAATATTTTACGAGCAAATAAGAACGAGTTTTCAAGTGCATGTTCAAGAATTATGAGGACCACGCTAATTGTATAATTTATGTCTAAGAATTTATAGAAGTTTTAGTCACACCCTTAGATATCTGCAAAATTATAATTTTGCGTGTTTAATGAAATAGTAGGCGGAGATAGTACAGGCCACTCTTAATTAGCTTGATTTAGAATGGCATACTAATTATAGAGTATATCTGCTGTTAATTAAGTATTTCTGGTAATGGCTTCTGCACGATATAAATTTTAATAAGGAACGTGAGTGTGCAACTGAACTATCTTTCAGCACATTAAATGCTGCAAAAAAAATCTGAGCACGCTTTAACTATTAAATCTTACGTGGTGGTTTAATATTTATTTAAAAAGTCGATTTTTCTAGGTTTCTTTTGTTGGGCTTATGTAGTATATTGCTTCATAGACAAAGAATGTGCGAAAATAAATGTATGTTGATCATTAATTTCATGGTGACTCATACATTTTTCAGGCGTGTTCTTCGGATGTAAATTTAAGTCTAAATAAATTAATCTTAATGGGGTTGTATCTGTTTTTTATATAAAAAAAATTAATTAACAAGAAGATAGAGACAAAATAAAGAAGACGGTGTATAAGTTTTCAATTTTAAATACTAATTCATTTTAAAAAGTTTTTTTTAAATCCGCTAAGAGATTATACTAAAGAATAATTCTAAACCAATAAAGTTCGAAAGCTTCTCGTCTACTGCTACTAAAAAACAGTAATAAAATTTTAAAATGTATTTTTATTTTTGATTTAACCACCGTTTATTGGAAAGATATTTTTAAAATAAATTTAAGCAAAAGGTGTTACGTTTCATTAAGAACAGTAAAAATCAAATACTTGTTTTCATATTACCATTGTGCTAAAGTACCAATTATGGCGCTATGCTACCGACACTTGTATGCATGTTTATAGTTGAAGTGTTATTGATGAATTTAATTCTGTAGAAATATGTAAAATGCTTATAAATTGCATACATGCATTTTCCGACAAGATTCTATAAATGCACACAAAAATTATTGTACCTGCCTCAAAAAAGTAATTGGACACTTTTAAGCGCGACCTGCAAGGTAGGCAACCAAACTTACGTTATAGCCTAGTTAAATTTGACAACATTGGCATTGTAGACATTACTTACAGCAATATTACGAGGTTACTAAATTCTTCATATGCACTGCCTCAAGCGTTCAAAGAACATGTTTCTTACTTGCAAATAATTATCTAAATTCTACCCTAAAGCTTTAAATTCTTCTTCGCCGAGTTTCCTATTTATTGTAGATAGCTATAAACGATGGTAAATACGTTGAGTTGGTTTAACACCCGCGAAATTCAAAATGTCTCCCGACGAATTTTTCAAAGCTTATTTTGAATTTTGCGGGTGTTAAACCAACTCAACGTATTTACCATCGTTTATAGCTATCTACAGTTAATTTTAATCACATAGTAAATTTATACTATGAGATGGCTCTGCCATCAAACACTTTTGAATTTCCTATTTATGTTCTCTGCTTAAGTAATTAAAAAATTTTAATTGTTATTTATGATTAAATAAGTTCCATCAATAATGATAAACTGTATGCTCAAAAATAAAACTAGTGTACTAATTAGCCTAAAAGTCTTAATATAGCCGGATTAAATTAAAGTCAAAATTCCGATTTTCTTTGCACAGGAAGTATCCTGACCATTAAAACGTAATTAGTGGTCGAAAAATTGCAGTATAAATTCCCATTACTCCTTTTAAATTATTCGTATGAAAAATTAAAGGATACATATCTCCCTTTATAAAATCAAGTCTAATTTTTCATACAGAACGCTAAAAAAATTCTAAATAAAATTTAAAAATACATACCTATGCTGTAAATCTAAAAAGAAATGCATTTTTCCGTTTTCTCTTCGTAACATTTAATTTAAGTATTAACTATTTTCAGGGTATATAAAAAATATAATAGTAATGAACTGAAATTCGCAATTTCGTAGTTTGCATCTTTTTTTGTTTTAGATTATTATAGTACCTATTACATTTTAATAAAAATAATACTTAGATTTTATTATAAACTATACATAAATACTATTTATATTACAAGAACAAAACTAGATACAGAAAATCCTAATAAAAAACATGATTAAAAAAGTATTTATTATTTTATTTAAATATTTGTATTTTTCATGCTAGTAATGGGTGTAATATTCATTATTGATTATACAATCCCGAAGACGGTTTGGCATCGAATTGATTAAATTGGTACATACATTAGTTCCTCGAAATATTTCTCACACGGTATTAATATGGCGATGCAAGTTGTTTATATTTCGTATTTCTATGTTATTATTAGGTTCGTCGTCTCACCCACACACGGCTGCCGTCTACAATTTCTCTATAAGGTTCAAATCCGGTGATTTAGGTGGCCAACGGATTCTTCCGACTTCTGGACCATCATTCTTGAACTACCGATACCGTATGTATAAGATAATTGTCCTGAACAAACCGAAGTGGTCCATCGGGATAAATTGCTCGTACGGAAGGCAACATAACGTCTTCCAAAATCGTCAGGTAGGTTTGAGCAGTTAAGCATCTATCGACAGGTGTTGATTACCCTGGACCAGCATCACTCATCCATACCCAGTACGCAGCACTAATTCTCCTACTTTTTTTGTTGGGTTGCACATGTTTTGATTCATATCTAGAATTACGTGGCCTCCAAAGAACTTTTTTACTATCTTGGGAAGTGCAGAAAGTTTTTTCATCTAAAAAAACAACACCTTTTCAGTCAAAATTTAAATATTCTTTTGAAAACTGCAATCTCCGGTAGGCATTTTCTTCAGTTATTACAGGTTTCTTTACAGGTCTACAGCAGCTTATTCCTTTAGCTTTCAAAGTATTACTTATTGTTTGCAAACTGCATTTTACCTGTAGTCTTTTGCGAATGGTGGCGGAAGTTGTGAATGGGGCCAAACGAGCATCTTAGATAATGTTGTCTTTTTCAACTCTAGATAAGAGACATGGTCTTTCACTTCTATAGACGGTCTGCAAAAGACGATCATTTTCCGCACCTTGTTCTTCGCGTTGAACCCAATAATAGACCACACTTTTCTAATAAAATAAATAATAGTTAATTTAAACTGCGAAAAATGTTTACGTTTACTGAAACCGATTAAGTAAATTTATTAATTTAAGTGGAAAAAGTTACGTCTTTTAAGTTAGCAGTACAATATTAGCAGAATCAAATAAAATATAGTTAGGAATTTGTTGCGAAAGATAAAAAATTGTAACATTCTTACGCGTTTTTTGGCTAACTTGAGGCAAGTTAGCAGTACACCATTCTAAAAAATGCTTTAATGAATTTATTTTTTGTTTACAATGTGTTTAGAATAATAATAAAGCTATCAACTTTTTTCTTTTACAATTAATTAACAACAATTTAGCAATAAATTCTATACACATTTTAAACCGAATACCGATTTATTAAAACATTGTTTAGAATGGTGTACTACTAACTTGCCTCAACTTTAATGCATAATTAAAAAAGTAAGAAAGCTACAAGTTTTTATTTTGCAAGAAATTAGTAACAAATTCCTAATTATGTTTTATCTGATTTTGCTAACTTTGTATTGCTAACTTGAGGGACGTGAAAAACGATCCATTTGCTATGTGACTGAAACTTTTATAATTTCATTATAAACAATTTCCTGTGATGTAGGTGAATAATTGTGCAATCTGAATTGCACATCATATAATACCTATAAAATAAGTATATATACCTATGTCTAAATCTAAAAAGGCTGCTAATATAAAAGAATATTATTAAAAGCAAAATAAAAAATGATCATACCCATACGTGCAGCAATTACTCGGATAGAAAATCCACATTCTCGTAAAGCAATAATCTTCTCTCTAGTTTCTGCTTGTCTAGGAAGACGTGGAATTTTGCACAAAATTAACACACAAAACAACACTAAATATTATACATTACAAAATGAATTTTAAGTAACCCCTTTATATACCCTATTTAGTAATGGCGGAGCTTTGGGCAGAAGGGAGCATTACTGGGGGCATGGAATAACCCCTAAAGAAACGGGGTTTTGGGTCTCTAGAAACACTGCTTTATGCAGAATTTTGATGAGAATTTCTGTATTCTTTCTTCTTAAATTTTAATTGAATCCTTGATTTCAATTTCAATGCGCGAAGTACTTGTAATAACAGTAGAAAAGCATTTGTAAATTTTTGTTTAGTAGGTAATTATACTAGTTTTATAATCAACAATCCTAGGTTTTCCAAAATAATTGAGATGTAATGAACCAAATCCAAATGATTGCAAAATTCGTTACGTTTGCCAAATGTAATGTTTTGCACCCTACATTGATTCAAATTGTCAAAAAAAGCAAAATAATAAGCAAAAGTAAAGGAAAAAAGTATATAATAATATAAATTTAAAAAGGTTTAAAAACTATAAATTATTAATGTTTTGTAATTATTTCGTTAAAAAGTTTGCATTCATTGTATTATTATATTTTGTTGATGTAATTGTACTTGTTTTATTATTATTTATTACTTAAAGCAAGATGAAACATTATTTCTTTATTTGGGGATATTTGCATTTTCTCATTTTATTTTTACACGATATTTCTTTAAAGCGGGGGTCCCGCCCGCGCCTGGAACTTAGAATTTCTGCATTCCGTCGAAATTTAGTGTGGCAACTATTGTGACACATAAATTTTTTTCTAATAGTATGGAACAACGCTTAAAATTTCTGCATTTTTTTAGTTTGTTTTTAAATTTTGATTGAACATTTTTAGCCCAAGTAAAAAATTTTATACTTTCCATTGGCTCAATAATTTTTGTTTGCTATTGCGTACTTTACATGGTGTACAAATATAAATAAAAACTTAAAAAAAAGTAATAAAAAAATTTTTCAAAACCCAAAAATGTAAAAAAATCCTGTTACTTGTGTGGAGTCCATAAACCCGTTCTCGGTTTAAGAAAAAAATATTCATAGAATGGTTTAGTGTTCAAGAAAATAGATAACAATGTTTGAAAACATTTTTTGTAATATGTAAAACCTTACTCCTATAATATTTAATAAAAGTTTTTAAATTTTGTCATTTTTCTTATATGCAAATTAAAAAAATAACAGGCAATATAAACAGAGCACAGATTTAACGTTATACTTAATCAAAATTAATTTGAATAACTTGAAAAAAAGAAAAAATAAAGTAAGCTAATATTTCGCGTAAGGTAATGTTTTAAGGACACAGGACCCTCAAATACAACTGCCCTGTGAAGAAGGTTTAAAGTAAACTTTGCTCTACGGTTCATAGGCTGCGACGAAAGTTTAGCCGCGAGGCTGAATGTGTTAAATACTAGCCATTTGTCCCAGCTTCGCATGAATGCAACCTATGTATATCCCACGATGTAACATCTTTTAGGTTAATCGTTACTTATAATTATCAGATTTTCGAAGTATTTGGTATTTTAAAAAAATATTTTCTGTTTAAATCTAAGGTTGAGAATTAGTGTTTATATTATTAGTTTAGAAATAAACGTTGTTGAATATTTTGTACAAAAAAAAGAGACTAATTTTTCCAATGTTTGGTGATATATTTATATTACTTAGTTTTAGCAAAAACCTACAAGAATTCTGTTTTGATTAATAGGTAATGAAACTTATATTAGTTTTGATTTCCAGTTCAGTTACATCTAACTAAAGATATCTTTTAAAAGAATATTAATTTTCTTGTCACTTGTTCTTTTTGTTATAATATAAATAAGATTTCATGAAACCCGCTTGAAAATAAAACTACAGG
The DNA here is from genome assembly GCA_035610365.1 of Aquatica leii. NCBI lineage: Eukaryota > Metazoa > Arthropoda > Insecta > Coleoptera > Lampyridae > Aquatica > Aquatica leii. Next base: position 46,227,593 of record CM069435.1, on the reverse strand, counting down.
CACAGATATGTAAATTTGAATTCCGCATACCTTCTGTCTAATACCTAAACTAGTAGGTTCGAATCATTTATAAATTAGGTTAAACCAGCAAACTTGAAGCATTTGTTTCGTGTATTACGACAGTGTAATCAAAAACACAATTGAACATCAGAATTTCTTATATTCATAAAAATCCATTTTCTACGAAAAAATGCTAACTACGAATAAATGTTATCAGAATTTGTAATGGGAATTAAGATTACAATTGTTCAACCATTAATTACGTTCAAATGATGATAATAATTCTTTTACAAAAAAAATCGGAATGTTCACTTTAATTTAATCCGGAAATATTAAAAATTTAGGCTAATCAAAACAGCAATTCATATTTAGGCATGCAGTTGAAATTTATTCTAGCTATTAATGGAACTTATATAATTTATTTTAATTATAACCCAAATTATAAATGAGTTAAAACTGTTTTAATTAGGACCTATAGCATTCATTTGAAACTTGAGTAGAGAACATAAATAGAAAATTTGGGGAAAAAAATTGAAATCTTTATGGTACAATTTAGATACATATTTGCAACAAAAAATATGTTCTTTGAATGCTTGAGGCGGTGCTTATAAAGAATCCTTAGTAACCTCGTAATATCGTTTCAAGTAATATCTACAATGTTGTCAAATTTAACTAGCCGTTCTGTTATAATGTAAGTTTGCTTGCTCATCTCGCAGGTCGCTCTTAAAAGGGTCCAATTACTTTTTTGAGGCAGATACAAACAGGTATAGTACTTACTAAGCAATAAGCTTTATGTTGTAAGAATGATTGTTGTTGCCGGAAGCTTATTAAACAAATTTTCGCTATTAGTGTTTTTTTAAATTTTTAAAATAAAATCAGCTTTGATTTTAATGAAAAGGAGCATTCATTGATTAGAGTCAATAAAACTATTTATTGCCACCTCCATTTTAATTTAAGGTTTGAAGAAAAAAACTAGGTTTTCGTTTTGTCTTATTCCATTTTTTGTTTATTAGAAGTACGTAAAAATGTCAAAATGCCAATTAATCCGTATTTCTCAAGAAGTGGATTATTAATGAAACTAATTTGTTGATTCGTGTATGTCTAATTGTTATAGTTTTTTCAAAAATATATTTATTTCTAATATTTCCAATCCAAAAATTAATATCTATAAAATAAAAATGAATCGCAAAATGTGTTGGTAAGCGCATAACTCAACAACGCCTGGACCAATTTGACAATTTTTTTTTTAAATGTTTGTTGGAGTTCAAGGATGGTTTTTACGGCGAGAAAAATTCAAATAATTGCCGGCAAAAATTTAAAAACAGCAATTTTCTTTTTCCGGTAAAAAAATTTTATAAATAAAACATAGTCAATTTTAGCATGCTATTGTATAAAGTTCATATTAAATTTCTTTTGTTTTACTATCGGCACGCGAAATAAAATGCATCAGTTTTCACGTCATTTAAATCAGTCAAATACAAACCGCGTTAAAAAAAGTTTTAATATCCTTATTTTATAGACATAAAACATTGGTACGGTTTACAGACTTCAAGTTAAATCAAATAAAGAAAAAAACAACAACAAACTGTTAATGTCAATTTACGGTTGTACATTGTGTTGTTTTTCTTGGATTTTCTGTAACCTTATATACTGAGTTTGCAAAACAGAAGTATGTATTTGATACTCTTATGAAAGTAACAAATGATGAAACTGGCGGGATTTACTTCTTAGATGCACCTGGTGGTACAGGAAAAACTTTTTTGATTTCTATAATATTAGCAACAATTCGCTCACAAAATAAAATTGCACTTGCACTCGCTTCGTCGAGAATTGCAGCAACTTTGCTTAAAGGTGGTCGAACAGTCCATTCAGCACTAAAATTGCCATTAAATATGCAAAGCAATGAAACTCCAACCTGCAACATTTCGAAGAACTCTGCAATAGCAAAGGTTTTGCAGCAATGTAAAATTATTGTTTAGGCGAATCGAGGATATATAAAGTTGATTCGGCTACTAACCAAGATGATGTAGTCAACTATCCACCGGAATTTTTAAACTCGCTGGACTTGCCAGAATTGCCACCTCACAATCTTCAATTAAAGGTTGGATCGGTTGTTATAATGTTGCGAAATATCAACCAACTGCGTCTTTGCAACGGAACACGGTAAGCAATAAAAAAATTACTAAAGAACGTGATAGAAGCAACTATACTCAAAGGAAAGTATAAAGGAGAAGATGTTCTCATACCGCGCATCCCAATGATTCCGACTGATGTGCCATTTCAGTTTAAACGACTACAGTTTCCAGTGCGGTTTGCTTTTGCTATGACCATAAACAAGTCCCAGGGGCAATCATTAAGTGTTTGTGGTATTAATCTGGAAAACCCATGTTTCTCACATGGTCAATTGTATGTTGCCTGTTCCCGTGTTGGAAAACCGTCAGATTTGTTTGTCTATGCGCCAGGTAATCAAACAAAAAACATCGTATATCATAAAGCACTACAATGATAATAAAAATATTTTTTGTTAATAATTATGATTCACATGATTAACAATAAAGCGATTACTTTTAAATCCTTATATAATATGTTTTATTTAATTATTTTTTATTCACAACGTCCTATCACCAGGGTGACGGTTCTGTTCAGGAAAATTTTTTGCCCCGACAATAAAATACGTAGGAACAAAAAATTGCAATATTAAAAATCTTTTTGACAGTACGAAGTCTGTCGGGTCCGCTAGTATTTAATAAAAACTAAAATTAGAATTTGTGTAATACAGTAAAACATCTAAATAGCCGCCACAATAATTGTAAAAATTATTGTTAGAAGAAGGTACAAATAAATTTAAAAGTCTATTTTGTCGTTTTCTCTATTACAATAAACCCTCGAACAAACCTAAATAATGCAAGAATTATAAACTATAAGCACAATATTTACTTGATCTTCACTTAGGAGGGGCAAGAAAACCACTTGATACGATTTCTAAGGTTACGTTTCGTGCTACACGTAAGCACTTCATTAGGCCACTAAAAATTTATTAAAATTTATAAGTCTAAGATAAAATAAGATTTAAATAAACTAACTAATACACTATCTTTCTAGCATAAAAAAACTTACACAAAATATTACAGTGGCACTATCCAACAATTCCTGAACATGAGCAACTACGTACTAACTTATACACGAAAAAAATCGCTAAACATGAAACATGAAATTGTCAATCAATAAAAATTTAAAAACAACGAGGGACATGAAACGTTCAACAAACACTTGACAACTAATGCATAATCAGAAATTAGTGAATGTCAAGGCAATTAAAGATAAGTATTAAGAAGACAAACTAGAATAAATGAACAGCGATTCAATACCTACATAGCTATGTCACAATTACTTAGATTATTAGTATCATTATTGAAGTTGATATTATTTTTATGTATGTTGATGTGTATCATTTTAGAAACTATAGGTTTTTTTAAATTATTCTCCACATCTAAAATAATGGGATCATTAAAATCAAAGTTGTGACCCGTGTCTATATGATGAACTGCTAACGCTGTATCGTCTTTTTTGTGTTGCAGTCGTATTTGTGATTGTTAAACCGTCTGCTTGGTTTGTCCAACATAACAAACATTACAATCCGTACAGTCTAGCTTGTACACAACGTCACGCTTTTCTGTTGTATTAGTTCTATCTTTAATGTTGTAAATAGTGTTAGTGTTGTACATGGTTATCTTAATGTTATTTGTTTTTAAAATTGGAATGATCCTTTGTGTTAGATTTGGGACGTTTATGATTTTCGTGCACATGATGTTAGTATTAGGGTTAGTGTTAAGAGTAGTGTTAACATTAGTAATAGATGGGTTTACTGGTAGTAGTTTAGCATTATTTATGTTAGTATGAAGCAGTGTTTTATTAATTATGTTATTAGGGTAGTTGTTATTCCTCAATATTTTCTTTAAAATGTTAAAGTTCTTTTTATGGAATTGATGACTGCTCAAACGTATAATCTTATTTTTCATAGCCTTAATTAAATTAATTTTTTGGTGGTGTGGATGCTTAGATAAGTGATTGATTGTTCTATTTGAGGCTATCGGCTTAGTGTACCATACAGTAACTAGTAACTATCATATTAGTGCTAACATCACTCTGATAAGAGTAACATCCAAAAATGGTAGAGATCAATTTTTTTCCATTTCAAAAGTAAATTTTAGATGTAGATTGTAATTATTGAAAACATTTAAGATATTACTAATTTCTGTTGCGGGAATACATATCATCAACATAACATAATAAAAATGTCGGTGTGTAAGTCAAATTGTTTTTAACATATTTTAATAGGTCATGTATTATGAGATTAGCTAATATAGGAGACGCTGGATTGTGTAAGTTCTTTTATGCTAGAGAGATAGTGTATTAGTTAGTTTGTTTAAATCTTATATTATCTTAGACTTACATATTTTAATAAATTAGTAGCTTTATGTAGTGCTCACGTGTAGCACGGGAGGTACCCTTAGAAATAGTATAAAGTGGTTTTCTTGCCCCACCTAAGTGAAGAACAAGTAAATATTGTGCAATAGATATAGAGAAGAATAAGAATTTTACCAAATAAATTATAAGTTAATTAACAACTTTATACATGGATCATTCAAAAACTATGTGTGAAAAACAAAAAGCAAAACATTTTTAACATTTTGTAAAATAGAAATACCGGGTTAGGCAAATGTATGGAAACGTCTTCATATCTTCTAAATCAAGCGTATTACAAAAATAATGAAATGTACGTTGTATTTAAGGAATTTGGCAGTGATATGATTATTGGTTGTAGCGCAACAGAATAGCTACTTTTGTTTTTTAAATCTAGGCAAGGTAAGTATCTTGCAAGGTGCAACTCTGGCATAAAAACTGACTACAATAGTTTTTCGTAATTGAATCATAAGATTTGGCATTCAAATAATTTTACGATAATGATAATACAAATCTTGATCAATCCTGCGCCGTACTTAAGGGCAAAGCCGTGTGGTGCACGACGGCGCCGAGGTGCTGAAAAGCCTTAAAACTCAAAAGTAAAAAAAAAAGGTAAAGCAACAAACAACATTGTCAAAACAAAATTTATAATAATAAAAAAACAAGTAAGGAATTGCTAGCTAATACATTGTATTTTATTTGTTTATTTTTTTATTTTTACTCTTTGAGACGAGGGAACCAAATTACTTCTCGAAAATAATATATTTTCCAAATCAGAGTACGCAATAATAGTATTTATTCGATCGAATACGTAATACGTAACATGATAACATGAACTGTGAGAACTCAAACAAATCTGATTTTATTAATGTTTGAAGAATTTCAAGGTCTTCTGAATCAGAAAAACGTATTTGTGTGTGTGTGTGTCTCAAACCAAGAGTCCTAGTAACTTCAAATTTGGTATAGAGCTGGATTTTTATGTTCTCTCGGCTTTATCATAAGATAGACCTGAGAAAGATACTGGAAGTAGGTGTATCCGCTATTTTGAACAGTTTTTCTTATATAATATTGTACGAATGTAAATTATTCGAATTATTGTTACAGTTTCTTATAAAGATAATTCTTTCTAACAATTTATTTAAATAAATTTTGTTCTAACATTAACAGTTTATTAGATATTTAATTTATAATTTAAAGTGATTTCCATTATATAATCTAGGTTCGAATCCTGCTTGCGACGATTTTTTTTAGAAAAAATAAATAGTCGGTTGCACAAAAGTCTGATTTATTGGCGATTTACTAATCGTTTTTAATACAAACATATCACTTCAAAGCGGTTCTATGACAACATAACCTTATAAAAATACATTTCTTTATCATTCCTTATAGAAAAGTCGTGTAATGGCCACACCACTTTTTTATTTTAGATTTATTAAAACATTAAAAGCCAAAAACTTGCATCTCAAAAATTCTTTTATATTTGGTTATATAAACATCATTGTTAATTAAAGTGAATTCAAACAGAATAATTAAGAAACACTAATATTACTATTTATAAAAATTTATAAATTTTGAAATAACTTGAAATAAGTAATGTTGAGAAAATACTTTCGAGTTTGAGTTTGAGACGTCGAAACATTTCCATTTTTCATGAATAATTTGTCAATTTGTTTATTTACGTATTAATTTCTTCACAGTATACAATGTCAGAAAAGAAAAGAAATTGTCTGGATACCAAAATTTTCTGAATAAAAGAAAAATAGAGGAGGAACTAGAAAATCATGTCAAAATTACGCATTTTTTTTCAAATCTCGAAACTACTTTGCCAAATATTAATAACAACAATAATACAACTGAACCCCAACATTCTGAACCTGTAGTTGAAACAAGTATCAGCAGCAGACAAGAAACTGATCTTCTAGAAAGCAATGCATCAACATCTTCACGTTCCGCTGATAATGAGAAATCAACACCTTCAAAAATTACCAGAACGAAAAATATGAGTCCAATAATATTTAAAAATTAGTAGAACGTGGCCCTGCTTATTATCAAAACAAAAAGATAGTTCGGAGTCGGGGCGTAAGTTTCCCATTAGTTACTTTTTTAGAATTTTACCGAACAAAGAAAAAATTGATCGTTTTTTGTTGTTGTATTCCAAAACAAAAAATTCACTTTACTGCTTCTGTTGCAAAATTTTTAATGCCAGCGATTTGAAATCTGTTCGCTTTAATGATGAATCTGTCTACAATGACTGGCAGCATTTAAGTAAACATTTAATTGCTAGATCTTCCCAACCGTTTTAATAAAAATGAAATAATTGATTCTGAAATTTAAAATGTAATAAACAGGGAAACTAAATACTGGTAAGCTGTTATAGAACGTGATTCAGTTCTTAGGTCAGTAAAATTTAGCTTTTCGTAGAAGTAGTAAAATGTTGAAAAACAATGGTAACTTTTTAAAATGCATAGAAATGATTTCCAAATTCGACTCGATTACGTCAGAACATACAAAACGCTCTCAAATCAAAAATTACAAAAACTATCTCGGGGATAAAATACAAAATGAAGTAATCAACTTGATCGATGAAAATATCAAAACCAAAATTTTAGAACTAACTAAAAAGGCAAAATATTATTCCATATTATTAGACTGCACTCCTGACTCTAGTCACCAAAAACAAATTTCAGTTTGTATAAGATTTGGTAATTTAAAGAGCACGGGAATTAGTATAAAAGAACATTTTTTATTATTTGGTCCTACAGATGATGTGTCGGGTGAAGGCTTGACAAAAGTTCTTTTGTCGGCGTTAGAGAATGAAAGCTTAAATATCAACGATTTGCGGGGTCAAGGCTACGACAATAGGGCAAATATGCGTGGTAGGCATAATGGTCTAAAAAAAATTTTAGATTTCAACCCGCGAGCTTTCTTTGTTCCTTGTTGCAATCATACCCTAAATTTAGTCGTCAATGATGCCGCAAAATCGAATACTTTGAGCATCAATTTTTTTTCTTTAGTATAAGAACTGTTTGTACTTTTTTTCAGCTTCTACTAAACGCTGGTCAATTCTCAAATCTAATTTATCTAATGTAACAAATTTAACTTTAAAACCTTTATTGGATACTCGAAGGTCTAGTAGAATAGATGCAATAACTCCGTTAAGGTATCAACTTGGGGAGGTTTATGATGCTTTTTGAAATAAGCGAAGGAAACTTTGAAAATAACGTAAAAAATTTGGCTGCATCGTGGGCCAAAAAATTGCAAAATTTTGAGTTCATTTGCATTGTTATTTTGTAGTATAATATTTTAAGTAAAGTTAACATTGTTAGTAGCATTATTCAAAAACCGAGTTTTGATGCTGCTCAGTGTTGTAATCATTTAAATAATTTGAATAATTTTTTGAAAGCTTATCGCTCCGATAAAGGTATTAATGATCTATTGATTGATGCTAAAGCAATAGCATCCAGCTTAGACAAATTCGAAAAACAAAGAGGTCTAAGACTGCGAAAAATAAAAAAGGACATTTTGATTATGAATGTGATGAACCAATCCACGACGAAGTTTAAAGTTGATTGTTTTTTTAATGCTCTAGGTGTAATCATAACATCAATGGATGAGAGATTCCAATTGCTTTCTTCTTACTCTAATAATTTCGCATTTTTATGGAATATTAATAAATTTAAAAATTATTTTGAAAACGAACAATTAGAATTATGCCAAAAAGTTGAAAATATATTAAACGACAAAACTCGCAATGAACGAGACATAACTGCCGTGGAACTTGTTAAAGAATTGCAATATTTACAAAAAAGTTATTACGTCTCCAGAAGAAACTTTAAGTTATATAACAATTAACAACTTAGTGGATTCTTTTTCTAATACGAGGTTTCTGTTGCTATCGCAGAACGATCTTTTTCAAAACTTAAACTTCAAAAATAATAAAAAATTATTTAAGATCGACCATGGGGCAAAACCGACTAAGTAATCTTGCTATCATTTTAATAAAAACTGACTAGCTAAAAGAATTAGACACTGAAGATTTAATTAAACAATTTGCAAAAATTAAAGCACGGAAAGCTGAATTCACTTAGCTAAAATATTATTAACAATACCTAATACCTGGATATTAAGATTATTTTTTAATAGTGGGTAATAATACCTAACTTAACCCGTATCTGCACTCACATATGAACGTAATACAAATTTGGTACGTTTTTTAAATTTGCACAAGGGCGCCGAAAGTGCCTGACAATAATTTACTGACCTAAAGTTCTTATAAAAACTGACTTCTGACACAAAAGTGGGGACTGTGTTCTACATACAATAAAAAGCATAATTTTTATTTTTTGATTTTTATCATTCGAAACAAGATCATGTTCAGCATTTGAGACGCAAAACCGTCTAAATCCTGTTGACACGCGGCGGGTTCCATTGCCATCTGATGCGCATTAACATTTTAACTAAAGATCTATATCAATATAAATTTTATTATGGTTACACAAATATAAAGTTTTGTAAAACAAATATACAGCACAGAATAACGCCTTATTGCCAAAAAACTCAAAACATTTAAAAACTTCGATGATTGAATCGATTCTGACTGCAGTTATAGTTTTTTAAATGCACCAGTTTTCTTAGTAACATTTTTTCTTGTCTCTAACTCATTGACTTTTTCGTTTTTGCCATCAATGAATCTGCAACTAAAATACAAGAAGACAATTAAAATCACCGTATATAAAAAATTATATCGTTTAATATTCGCATTACACTTTCATTATTATTTAATTTTTGATAAAAGTATCGTGTAATTAAGCAAGCGCTGATCCCACTTCCTTTTCGGAAAAATTAAAAAGTTCAGCGTATATTATTATATCATAAGCAAAGTGGTGGGTTACAGAATGTAATCCAGACGCTATAGGTGTGGTTTGCATGGATAATGTTAATGTGCATCGCGGGATTGTCGGGCTTTTACTAGTGACAACTAAACTAATAACCCAACGGTGGATAACGTGTGAAAAGAGAATTCTTTTGCTTTTGGTAAGCATCCAAATGTGCAACAAAAAATAATATTAACAAAAGTCTTTATAGATTTTGTAAAATAGAATGGAGGAGAAACGATCGGCGAACGGGACACCAGAACCTGTTGATAAGGAGGCGGCCGAATTAAAGTTACGTCAAGATGCACCTGTAGGAATATTGCGTGTGGAAGGATCAACAAAACCGCGCCGAATTCCTTCCGATCTTCGTCTTTTAGTACAGGTAAATAATTAAAACGTTTCCTTTTATTTTTCCCCAGATGGTGTTTATTAAACGAACACGAAAATCTAGGTTGAAAATAAATTTTAAAAAGCGGAATCTTATGATATTAAAACATGCACGCAATTACAAAACATTAATAATCATCCCCGCTGGTTGTAGTACATTAAGGTGTGGTTGTACTTTTTATTCTGTTAGATTCAATAAGTTGTTTCGGGGAAAGCACGTGATTATACAAAAAATATTAGGTCGACTTTTATAAATATTAAATTTTAATTGAATAGTGTGTCTTTAGTAAGCAAGAAAAACAAGCTAATGGAAATTGTGTTTGGATATGGAAATTGTGAAAAACTAACTGACAGTCTAATAATAAATATCATTTCTACTCAATCTATTAAACTTGTTAACGTGTGTTCTATTTTAATAAACACGTACTTTACTAATTAATTTTTTACGTAGAGCAAAAAGATTTTTTTATTTTCATGGAAAAGAAACTAATTTTTTAATTATTTGCAGTATAAGTTACACAATTCTAAGTTTAGGTAAAAAATACTAATAAAATTATAATTAAGCAGACAAACATTTAAATTTAAATGAACCTTAAAATATATCTCATATTTTTAAACGATGAATGTCTGCTAGTATTTATCTAGTTATTCAAATATCAACAATAGTTTACAAAGATTAGGAGATTTGACATGAGTTTTTTTTTATTTATCGCAATTTTCTGACTACTAACGTCATGTCAAAACTTTCGTGCCTTGAATCTTAGATTATAGAAGATAGAGAATACAAAATAGAGCTGCGTAAACTGAAGCAAATTGATCTACAATCCACAATAGCGTACAACAAAAAGCTTGAATAAGTCTATTTCTTTTACAACTATGAAAAATGTATTGCCTAACGCTAATGACCCTTTGTATGGTTATTTTACCTTTTATACCTTTTTTATACAAATTAGTTAACATCAAGTGTAAAACATATTTTATGACTAACTGCGTCCTTTTTTATACAAATTACAAACAAAATAACAGATAATTATAATATACCGGAAAATTTTATTTACCTGGGTAAGCTTATTCCAAGCTTCTTTCTTCTATTGCTATTGCAATTAGAAACTGCATATAACACCATTTCAATGGTAATGGCGGCCACACACAATTTTTGTTTTAAATTATATGATCCTCAGTAAGTTTATAGTCTACACTTTAAATCAACTGTTGTGATATATACAGGTTGCCCAGAATCTATCTCTTTACATAGGAAACGTTTTTAATATAAAAGGCAAAGACATAGCCTTTTTTGTTTTTGAAGTAACATACATAAACTGTTTTTTTAATGACAATCATAATTGCTTGTGATCTCATTTTGTTTGATTTCACTCAAATAAAGTTTGATATACTTATTTTACTAATAGAATCAAATAGCATAATAACATACATGTTGGCTGTGGAAACAAAAATCAAGGTTGTCAAATGATATTGTTTAACATAGATTGCGTTACTGAGAAAATAATTTATTTTATGTAGACAAATTTATTAGAATAAGCTATGTATACAAATGAAGAGAAAACGACATGCTTTATTGTTACTACGATAGTAATAACAGAAACAATAATGATAGTAGTGAAATATATTTGCAAAGATACATATATAAAAAGACAAATGGATAAAAAAAGTTTTTCACATTAGAAAATAATATGGATCACTTATAAAACCAGAAATTTAAACAAGAAAGCGAAAATCAGTTTTGGCATATGTAGTAAATACTAATAAAAATCTAAATGTCAAGACTAGATATTCAACGAGAAAATGTTCTTCTTCATCTTCTTACCTTTCACTTAATATCTTTTTTTAAATCTTTTTTAGGTCCTTCGATTAGGGGGGTAATCAAACCACTTCTGGTAGGTTTAAGGTGACGTTGCGTGCTACTAATGTGTGCACTTCATCAGGCCAGTATTTATTAAAATTACATAAGAAATTGTATACAACATTTTTTATCGAAAATTTACAAAACCCAAACAGCTTAACTTTGCATGTACTTACACTTAACCAAATGGATGTTCTAAAAGTACGTTCAACAACTAGTATTTTACCTAACAATATTCAATGCCAAGATAAAACTGAATGATAATCACAGATAACAATAACTATTAGGTTTACCTGCATAAACTATTTAATTTTTGAAATTAAATTTTTGTAAATACTTAAATTTTGGGTGTCTGTATTTAAATTTACATTATTACTACATTTCGTTATGTATATAATTTCTGATAATAATTTTTTTGGTAATTACTTTTCACATCCAAAGTTATTGGGTTGGTAAACTCGCAATTATGTCCTGTATCTAGATGGTGTTGCGATAAGTTTGACTCATTTTTTATTTTTACAGTCCTGTTTGTGATTTTTAATCATATTAATAGTTTTTTGTTTAGTTTGGCCTACGTAGCATTTCTTGCACGCCATACAACTAATTCTGTATATAACATAATGTTTATTTAGTGAGTTGATTTTATCTTTTATTTTGGCGTAAAGCATGTTTTAAATATTATTTTTATTACTAGTAGTTATGTGGATATCTGATGTTTTAAGAATAGGGATAAGTTTTTTTAGTTAGAACAGGTATATTAATAATTTCGGCATAAGTAACAATAGATTGGTTTATTATAGTAACAGTGGAGTTAGTGTCAAGTAAAATTTTGTTTATACTATTGCATGGATAATTATTTTCTTTTAATACCTTTCTTAGAACATTACGATGTTTTGTTGGAACTGAGAACTACATAGCTTTAAAATTTTGTTAATTATGTTTATTTTTTGGTGGTGTGGGTGTTTAGATAAATAATTGATAATCCTGTATGATGCAATAGGTTTGGTGTACCACTCTGTCAGTACCATATTAGTATTATGTTTTTTAATTAATCGCACGTCTAAGAACGGTAAAAAACTTTCTCCACTTCTAACGTAAATTTTAAATGTGGATCATAACTGTTGAAAATATTGAGAGTAATATAAATTTCATTATCAGAAATGCATGTGATTATATAATCTATGTCGTGTAACCATCATTTAAAATAATTGATTGGTTGTTTGATTATTTTCGTGAAAGACCCGGTACTTGGAATTACGGTATTCATTTCATGTATTTCGGATTTGCTTTGTTGATTTTAGATTGGGTTTAATAAGTTATTTTACGTTTTTAAATTCAAAGTTACAATTTAAAATTGTTGATAAAGTTTTGTATTTTGTTACGCCGTGAATCATCTGATTTTGCGATTCTGTTTATATAACATTTTTTTTTGTTTCATCAAAATTCCAGTGGTAATTTATGTTTCTCTTCTGAGATATAATCGTAATCAAAAATATTTTCGCCGTTTGTTTATTTTAAGTTAGTTCAAGAGTTCTTTGTTTTAAGTGCATTCTCAGTAAAGTCGTACTTTGATTTCTTTGTGTCAATCGTTTAGATTACGTGGAAAATTAAGGCATTATCTTAATTATTAGGCAGTTTAAATTCTTGTAATATAATATTTTGTCAATTTGACATTTTTACGTAGCAACCAAATTTTGTGGTCAAATACTACGATTTTGATGATATTTGATCTGTTTGTCTCCTTGTCGCACTTCTTAATGAGATTGTTTTCGTTTTTGAAGTTTCGAACACAGCCTTTGGGGAAATGGTAGCCTAATAAGTTTACATATAGATGTGATTTTGGTAATAAGAGAGTAAGTTAGAAAGTCGGTTAACCGTCAATATGTTCTAGTAAGATAGTTAGTGGGTTTTGGGGTGGTAACCACATCCCCTTTTAGAGGAAGTAATATGCCGAACGCGTGAATTTTTAGTGCAGTTAGTGGAGTGTTACTCCAAATTCGTAGAATCTACGATTTTAAGTAAATTTCCCGCGCTTTCGGTCTATGTTTTACGTAGTGTAGAACCGTGTTCGTCGAGTGTTACGACGCGGCTACATCTTCGCCTAGGTGGCGGCTCTTGAAAACCTCCCGTTGGTACATAGCCATTTGGGGATACCTTCTAACGTTTCTTCCCGTATACAGCTGGCAACCCAGAATCAACCACAAGTTCCTCCTGGAATTACGACGACAATTCAAGGTATTTATTTTGTACCGATTGTTTACATGTGGCGAAATTTTTGCTTACGCGATTGTGTTTTAAAAGCTGTGGGATTTTAAGTAAAATCAGAAGTGTCGCGAATTAATGTACTTACCGATAATGTAATTAATAATTGATTGTCAGTATTAGTCGAAACTATGTGACAAAATTTCGTTCAAGTAAAGATTTATATTGGACGTTAGCCGTGAAAATTACGATTAAAAATTTTCATCTTGGATTAATAATAGACGAATTATTTCTTTTTATATTTATATAATTTCTATGTAATGCAAACATGGCCGTGATTTAGGTAATTAAGATTTACCAGTGTTCTTATGTTTTATTTCATTAAAATTTTGGTTTGTTTTAATTTTTTTTTGCGTTTATTCAATTAACTTTTAATTTTTTTTGTTGTTTATCAATCGTTTACGTACATTTTGTTTTTTTTTTGCTTGCTTTGTTTTATAAATTTTGTTAACTTGCGTTAATGTCATTAGTTTTTTTTTATGTTTTGAGTGTTCAAATAAATGTTAAGGGGGTACTAAACGGAGCCATTTTCCATGCAAATTGAGGTACACTTTTCTCAAAAACTACTAAATCGATTTTTGTGAAATTTTGAACACGTTTTCTTTACATAGTTTTAAAGCTGTACAGCAAGTAGAATTTAATTTAAAGAAATAGTAAATTTTTTATTGACTTAGAAAGTTTGAAAATTTTATTGTCTTATTAAAAGTAAAGTAAAAAAGAAACCAGCTGGATTTTTAAAATTCGCTCTGCTGCGTTTGTTAATAGCATCGCCATGAATAAGATACAAAAAACACATTCAATTACCTGTCATAGTTTTGGAGAAAAGTGTACCGAAATAGAAAAAATACAACTGTTCAGGAGAAGCAAGAAACAAAAAAGTTTGGTTTTTTTTTCTTTAGTAGTCGTTTTTGCTTTTCAAAGTTCTTGTTTCTGTTCGTATATTGTAGTGTTATTGTTTTACTTGTGTTTATTGTAGAGATTTTATTTTACTCGTTTCAAATATGCCGAGAACGGGTCCGGTTTTCAAGAAGAGAAAAAGCCGGTTTTCAGGTAAAAGGCCTGCAGAAATGACATCGAATGCAACTTGTTCAGTAGATGTGGAGTCACCACAACCTTGCTCGACAACACAAACTCCTATTTCTTCAGGTTCTAAAATAAAACCTCAATTGCCCAAATATTTGTATCAGAGCGTTGAGTGCGGCGGTGAATTCTTTTGCTTCGTGCAAAAAATGCAATGGGCAGATTAGCCTAAACATTGTTGCTCGGAATGGTCTAGCATTATCAGTTAATGGAAACATACCTCGTTGCCGTATTTTTTATTTATTGAAGCAGACAATTTTTGTGTAACGCATAGCTAGAAGAGTCCTTCCAAGTTCACACTTAAATTTAAGTAACTTCTAAACCTTGTAGAGACATCGGATTTTTTGCATTTTTTGCAGAATATAGTGTAGATTAAAAAACAAAAATAAAAAAAAAATTGATAATTTTTAAATTTTTTCATTAAGTACCCCCTTAAATAGTTAAATTGTAAAAAAGCTTTTAATTTCGTCGGCCTCCGCGTTACGTCAATTTTGTTCTTAGATTATTTCAGATTTTAGTGAGATACACTATTATGGTAAGTCCATTTAGAGTGTATCCTTCAGAAGCGGGCTTGTTGTTGGCAAGGGTCAGAAGTCCATTAAGCTTCACTCCTTCTTGGCGCCCTTTGATTTTGACTTTATTTCTTTTTGATTTTGTGTTTGCGTCAAGTTTTCCAAATCAATCACAAAATTCTGAATAGAACCCACCCCGTCTTCGCTGAGCAGCGATGACAAGAGTGCGCATGCTTTTTTTGCAAGCGATTGAGAAGGACAACACTTCTATGTTTTTTAAAATTATTTTGCAGCAGCTGACAACATATTTGTAAATATTAACATGCATGTGTACTGTGTAGGGCTGTATTTTGTATATTCATATTTTCCGCCAATAAATTAGGCTGGCAGCGATAGATTGAGTAGGAAAATAGTACTTTAATGAACGATTGTATTACTATTATTGGTTTTTAAAATATACATTTCTTACGTTTCCTGGTATTTTTATTTGGCCGAGGTGTTTACAAAATTAGAAGTGGGATCAAGAATCGAGGGTAAATAATTGTGGTGTTGGTTAGTACGTATTAAGTTTTAACCTGCATGCATTATGGTTCCCAAACAAAATTATCGTAAAAAGATATCTTTTTAATACCATTTCTCGGGTATCAATTAGACATAATTTCGGCCACTTTTTTCATACAAAATTTGTGTCGAAAATTCCGCATGAAATCGGTATCTATTAACTGTCACTATCATTTTTGAGGCATCAAAATGATACCATCTATAAAAAAACTGAATCTTACTATGATGCCAAAATCATATGACATAACATGATTATTCTATCATTCTGTTATCAAATTTGTATTAATTGCATTATATGTTCCCATGTTGATTAATACAAATATGCACATTATAAATAATGATTATATTTTTGAACTTTATTATGTTTGGTGCGGTGTTCGGTGCGTAGGAGGATGCAGCAAATTATGCTGATTAGATTATAATACCGTCAAAATAAAATGAAATTATATCTTAATAATTTTTTTATGTACACCATTTACCATAAAAAATTATTAATGTTCTATGGTGAAATTTTTAAGTCTATAATTATATCTATTTACCTTTAATAATTATTATTATTCCACGACGTTGAATTATTATTTAGTTATTTTATGATTGTTATTATGTCTAAAATAATTTTATCTTTTTTTACAAATTGCCATTTGCGTAAAATACACAGAAAATTAAATGGATAACTACACATATTCGATTCCTGTCCTAGTAGTAAATAAATTGCCAACTTCAGATTAATAATTGCCAAGAAAAATATTACGTTTGCAAATATGTATAACGCTTTCATGAATTTTGTATGAACTAAATTGATGCTCTGAGCGTTTAAATTTTTGCGTTGAATTTATTATTATTCAATTTATCTATGTTATCCAGCAAAATTATCAACACATCAGTATCAGAAGATTTAATTAAAACTCTCGAGTTTGGCGCTGCTTTGAAAGAATGAATAATAATCTCTTTGTGATGACATGTATAATCAACTTCTTCAGATTTTGTTATGCTATTTTCTTGTATTTGATAAGAGTAGCAGTGATGTCAACGGTTTAAAAAAATGTTTTGGATTATTATTACCAAGTTAACGTTCTTTCAATAATTTGCTAAAAACTATATTTAAGCTTTAACACTTCGCAAAAAATCTGTTGGTTTGATTTGTTGAAGTCCTAAAATACTAAACAGAATATCGAACTCTTGACGATTATGATGTTCGGAATCTTTTATTGATAGTGTAAAATGGCGACCAAAAATTAAATATGTTTCTGCAGCGTTTGTTGAACAAAGTTTTAGAAGCATAGATTCTCCGATTTTTTTCAAAAGTTTGTGGAATAGAAGATCCGATTAGGTACAAGTGGTGGCACAACCAAATTCTATTAGCGATTTTAAAGTTTTAGCTAACGTCGATTTCTCTATTTCACATTTTTCACATGAAAAAAGAGCGAGCGGCATTACTGCCAGTGGAAATGTTAAACATGTCTTGGTTTGTTCCGATTTTTAAATTTTAAAGCCTGACAATAGTCACTCATGAACAGTTTTTCGGAAGCAATAGTATACTATTGTGTTTGCAATAAAATCTTTTATTTGTGTTTGAAATAGAAACCAAATCAGTGCAATCACTTCTATCAGCTTACCTGTTCATACCTGCCTGGCCGGTAATAGGAAACAGAAAAATGTAGGCAACACAACCTGTGCATGATTCTGATGTCTTATAATTTTGATTTCTATTAAATTCGTTCGGTAAACAACAGAGCGAAACATGCACAAAAATTGAAATTATCGTTTTTTTTAATTAAGAATAGCCATGCACATATTTGAATAGGCAAGACAATCGCGATTTATTTGTTTAATGATAATATTTGATAGAACATACTTTTCAACTGGCAATCAGATGAGCGAAGGACCATCTCTTTTTGGATCTTGGTAGAGTAATCCAAATAATGTTTAATTTTGACAGCATCTGTACTTTTTCAGTTTCAAGGTTTATTATATAAAGCAGTTTTCTTGTATAAATTTGTTAGTATGTATTTTTTAATATGATTACTTATGAATAAATGCCAAGCTTGTACAAACGTTTTTACTCTTGCGCCGTTTATAAGCACGCCGCAATCTTCAGTAAAAATATGATGCGGTTAACATCTCACTCTATCGACGTTGAATGTTTCATGTTGTCACTAGATCGCATCGTATAAAAAAACCGATTTTGTCTGCTAGGTGTACATTAGATTTCGAGTTTCACGAATCTGAGCTGCTTGTTTCGTCTATAGATTGAATGGTTTCATATTTTAATAGATATAGATGATATCTATTAAAATATGAAACCTTTTGAGTCTTAGTCACTGAGCACTGATTCACTTTTTTTATGTATTCTTGTGTTTGCGCTACTTCCAAGTTACTAATCGGTTTACGCTATCTATATGTAACGGACTGTGCGCAGAAAATAACAATATATTTTTTTTTGTTTAGGTAGTAAGTCTATAAGAGACTATTAAAAGATGGGAAATATTTGCGAGGTAGATATGACAACGAAAATGTTCTACACCGTGCGTTCCCTAAAACGTAAAAATATTTTAACGTAATCTGCTATAAGAAATGTAAGTGTTTTAGTTTTGAATTTAATACAAACATGCACAATCTTTTAATTGACTTGCAATGCGGAAACGGGCATTATCCTGTTGGAAAATCGGGTACTCTAGTTTCTGGAGAAATAGAAAGATACGAGGTTCTAACACTTCATCAATATATTGGTGGGCATTCATATTGCTTTGGATGAATACCAACTGCGATCTGCTTCCGTAAACAATAACCTCCACAGTGTAGTAAACATGCCACTCAACAGAAAACTGCACATTGCAACGTTCTTTAAGTCTAAGTCTGACCATCATGCGACCATCGTCCATTCTCAAACAAAATCGGAATTTATCACTGAAGACCACCTTATGCCATTCCACATCCCAATATAGCCGCAGGGTAAACCCCTCCAAACGTTGCTGTCGAGAACGAGCCGTCAGTGGAAGATGTGGTCGACGGTAAATTGTACGATGGGTTACAGGACATTCTTCGTTTAAAAACCATTTATCGGCTATTGGTTTTGTACTTGAGAATCGGTCTCTTAATGCCATTAATCCAAGAGGACGGTTTCAGATCACTTTTGTATGTTTTGGACGTCCATTTTCTCATCTACCACGTTCTTGACCTTCTCTAGACTATGCTTGATAACGCCGTACTACAGAAAATGGGTTACGGTTAAAACGGTTAGCAATCTCTCTGAATGAAAAACCATCTTCACGTAAATCAATAATGCGACTTCACTCGATTGTCGATAATTTTCACGTTGCCGCACTCTAAGCATAATCGCAGCCACAAAACGCAAAAAAGAACACAAAAACAAAATAATTGCAACCAAAACCAATACTGAAATGGACTTAATCTCTTAAGAAATAAACTCGATAATTTCAATGGTAACAGCAAAAGTTAAACGTCAAACTTTCCATGGCTACTGGATTATTTTGAATGAAATTTTAATCAATTACTACCTTTCACTGGTTAAAAATGTTAAAAATGCTAAGTTTGATCCAAAAATTCTAAGGTTTTCTTGGTGTTGCATTTTTAATGTCACAGAGTTAGTAATTCAAATAGTGACACTGTAAATTTTTTTTCATTTTTCAAGAGCGGATGCTCGGGCATTGCATGTTTTTTGGTGTTAGCAAAAATGTTTAAAGTAAAAGATTCTGGTCAAAGTGTAATAAAACTTTAATATAATTAATGTATAAATGGATGGAGGTACGTAAAAATATGATTGTGTTTTACTTATCCATGCCGATCTTGCCACTTGTCGATTTTGTTTATAACCTCAAAATTTATATAATTAATTTTTTTTAATAAAAAGGTATTTTTTATTAGATAGAATGAGAAGTTTCTATTTAGAATTGTTTACTATTTGATGATAGGTACTATTACCAAGTTCTCCTCCTAGCGATTATAAGTAAGAATCTTACATATAGTTGCAAACTTAAAATTTATTTGAACTGTTTATACGATACACGATTTGTATGTACTAATTTACTATAACTAAGCGACAATACAACAAACTAAGAAAATTACTACTTACTAAATTTATATAACACTGTAACTGTAGATTTAAATATACATTTTCCACAAGATAATCACACTCACATTTAATTGTCTTTGCGCCACGTGCGTAAAGTAAGTTTATGTTACACCAAATTCTTCTTAATACTAAAGTCGATAAGTATACTTTTGTCTTATTTTCAACTAAAATATTCTGTTGGTTTCTTAAATTGCTTCAAATATTTCGAGAATGTTTTAATATAATAATCACTGTAAAATACAAAGTGGAATCTATTACTACTTATATTATATGTCTTGTAAACTTTTAATTATTTTTGGTTGGAATCAATAAGAATTTTCCAATAGAAAAATAAGATGTTTTAAACTAAAATTCACAATAAAAATATTATTTGATATTAAGTTTTTATTAGTTATGAGAAAACGTACGGTTTTGTATTCTTTCTAACAGAATATCATGACAATTCTATGAGAATGAGTAATTCCTAAGATAAAAATTTATATAGAAAATTATTGAATATAATTCCATAAAAACTGATTGGTTTTGATGAGCTATTTTTAATAGGGACAATACATTTTTTGTCTCCTGACATCATAGAACTCGATTAACAAAAACTTGCATTTCTCCTAAACAAAAAGTTTTTATTATAGACAGAAGTATTTCTGTTAAAATAAATTCCATTTGATTCAAAAAACGAATTCATAAATTATTGAGTGAAAAATGGTATATTATATAGCAAGATTCAGAAGTGTATTATTATACTGGCCTCCGCCAGGTTTCTTCACGTTCATCTACTGAATTAAAAGCTACCACGAGCTATTCTTCTTTTATCTGGAAACAAAACTTACTTCCAGTCCTCAATGGTTTAATTTACGGGTTCCCTTGCAAAAAGTAGTCTAGTAACTCAATGTTTCCTAGTAAGCTGTGGTGTAATAACTGATCTTTTGCTGTTCAATCCTTTTTCATTAAGTCTTCTCCTGACCGATCGTGCAATTTTATTTACATTTTGAGCTGTTGTCTCTGTTTAACTTTAAACTGGTAGAAAGCTTGTTGTATCTGTAGACTTTTTACAGCCTTGTCCTAAGGATCTACAGTAACTTCTAAGTTTATTGAAACGTCTAACTGTTCGACTAAGTGTTTATTGTGTAAATCTTAACAAATCAGCCGTATGTTGTTAGCTACAGCCATGGTTACAACATATCTTATATATATCGGGGCATGCGCCACAGACGAGGAAGCGCGGGAAGTGGTTAGTTTTGACGTAGCATGAACGTTTGCTATGCTTTGCTTTCGACGCTTGTTACGTAAATTACTAATAACTTAAACTCGTAAATTAATAATGTTTCATAAGTAATAGAGACTTATATGCTTTGAGCTTTAACGAATTGTACCAATAATGTCTTACAACAAAAAGACAAGCACTAGTCAAAAATTAGCAGTTAATTAATAATAAAAATTAATTATCCAGCAAAATTTCGTTGGTTGTGTGCACTATATTTAATTTAAAAATCAGAAGATTGAAATAGTTATGTATTTTTTTTACTAAATTATGACTATTTTAATTAAACACTAATTCAATCAATAAACTACAAGGTAATTAATTTAATCTAATTTATAAAATCAATCAATAATTTTATGTGCGTGTTCAACTACGTTAATACAACCACTGATGGATGATTAACCCCCGGTTCCATAATAACACGTTAAATATCAATTTACCATCAATTACCTCTTAGAAAAGACACTTTAAAACACGTTGACAATACTAAACTTTTATTTTAATGTCTAATTTGTCTTGATTTTTTTTAACGCAATATTAGCAATTTTTTTTTAATTAGATGATAGTCTGTTTATACTTTCTCTTAGTTCTTGTTGCAATTAGTTTTTAAGTTAAACTTTAATTTAATTTGAATAAGTTTTTTGACTTTCTGATTCATTTAATTGCTAGAGATATCTTTGCAACAGGTTGTGCACGAATTTTGTAGAAAGCACTCGAATAAAAAATACATTTTAGTAAAACCTAAATCAAAAGAAAGGAAATTAAATTAAAAAAAGTGTTAGATAAGTGAAATGAGATTCTGATTGAGCAAATACGGAAGAAGCAAAAAATGCCAAAAACACTATCAATACATAAAAAATATAGTAAAAAACAACTAAAATAAACAAACAAAATTATCAATAAATATAATTTTACTCACAAACATTAGAAGATAATAATTCTGTATTTGGTTATTGGTATTGTTAAAGCATCTAACTACCGTCTAGATTGATCTAAGACAAAATCTGTATTTGTTTATGCTGGTATGCCAATAACCTATGCAGATGTTTTCGAATTTTGCTTATGGTGTAGCAATGGTAGCAGATGTAGATGTGTATAGTCATATCTTTAAACATTAGCAATGAAAACAATGTGATTTTCTATAATACGCTTTGAATGACAAGTAACGTTGAGTTACCAGCTTGGTCGTTAAGTTCATTCCGGATAGACAATTTTATCATTTTGCCAAATGTAGCTTTGAAAAATGTAAAAGCACATAAAAAGAAACCATCACTTGTAAATGTTAAAACTTGACTACAAAATTAAAAAAAAACAATATAAAGATTTTTCAAATGTATTTAATTAAAAACTTTTACACGATTTAATTTAAATACTTTTAACTAACACTAATAAAATGCAACGGTATTTAAGAAAAACCACTTACATTAATTTATATAAATCTATCACTAGATATTTACCGTCCGCACTTTTTATTTATCTACAACTAGTATTTGTTTATGTCAACAACACGTTCCCGACGTTATATTTATCTTAGCACACGCGTTAAACGCTTAATCTATTTAAACTGACAAGGTCTTCTTCCGATTCACATCGAAAACTGACCCCAACTTTTTTCAGTTATCTGAAACCAGAATACTCTATTATTTTCAATGAGCGTTTCAAAGTTTTCAAATACTTCGGGAACGCTTCAATATTTTTGACAGGCATTGATAAAATGATAAATTTAATATTTAGTAGTTAGAAACATGAATGATTTTCCACTCCAAAAAAGTTTTTCACTTTACTTATTGAGAACGCGTAGCCGTTATGGTAGATTTTGATTTTTAAATTTTAACATTAGTGTTCAGGTTTTGTGTGACTGTTCCAAACTTTCACAAATATTTATTGTTAATAATAAACCGAAATTATACTCAACGATAGGAATTTGCACACTTGGCTTAGTTTTTAAAACCTTGGCTTGAAATCAATGCAAGTCAAACTTTTGAAAGATCAAGCCAAGCTTTTAAAAGGTTAAGCTAGGTATAAGTTTAACTGTTACAGGTTAAGTTTTTACCAAGCTTTGAAACTCTTAAAAATAACATTACTTTGATATAAAATTTTTACCTACAAGCTTTTGTACATGTGACATGTTAACTTCACGAGTTATTTTTTTAGTGCCACTTTGTAGCCGGTCTTCTACAATTAGCAATACATACACATACATTAAAAAAGAACGAATATTAAAATTTGATTTTATATTAACAAATATATTTTTTTCTTTGTTCTTCCACTACTAGTAATGAGAACACTTTCAGTATTTTTAAATCTTTGCACACACCTCAAAGTAGAGTTTATCGGCAGCAATTTACACGAATCACTAAAGAAATCAAAACAGAAATTAAACAATTTGTCGGACTAGATTATAATTAAATAATTAAGTAAACGTAACTATAAATTTGACTTTGTTGATCAATCTTTTTATTACTTCCACTTAGAAAACATACTAAATTTAAATATAGTTTCTAATGTATTCTTTTAAATTTACTGGTGCAAAAAGTCAACTTTATTGAAGATACTATAAATAGATAAGAATTATACGCACGTTTTTACTTACATTCAAAACTATATAAACAATCCTGTTTGCCACATCTGATTACTCTCTAGCGCGAACACATCTTGGTACTACTAGATCAACATTTTAACTTTAGCCAGCTGGTCTTAGCTGAGATTTTGGAGTTTAGAGCTAAGAATGTTGATATTCAAGATTTTTGCTGACATCGTGATTTTCACTCGTACTAAAGTTCTGCCAAGTAGTCCTTTTTCAACTATGTAAGTCGCCGTCCATTGGTTCAATAGCGCGAATGTAGGCTTCCCGGAGACTCATTTGGTGCATTCGTACTTTCAGAGCCTGGACAAAGTTTAAAACTTTGAATATGTCCACTGTGACGTGTGACGAAAGCTAAGTTTGTGTAAGAATAACAACACAGGAATTATCCAGAATGGAAAATTCTATTAATAATGCAACCCGTGGAAACCTGAATTATAATGTAAGTTTTAATCTGGTTTTCTACAATAATCTGTATTTGTGATCTATAGTTTTTTATTTGATTTCCAATGCTAGTATGCATTTCTTACATTTTTTTGAAAATTTTCTCCAATTTTTTTTTGTATTTTTCTAGAATTTTTTTCCATTTTTTTTAAATTTTCTTCTATTATTCTAGAATTTTCTTCCATTTTTCTATTATTTATTTATATATTTTTATTCATTAATTCTTGATCATTTTTATTGATTTGAGAAACTCAAATAACTTTAAACCAATTTTAACTGCTTGCACACGGGTCGTCGACATAAATTAACACATGAACCAAAAGTTTAATAACACTAAATTTTAATAACGCTCGATTCTTTATTATTAAATACACTACTTTACCAAACTGAAACAACTGTAATTACACTCTACAAACAAATACACGCGGCACATACTTATCACACGTTTTTATTTCGGGAGCAATATTAATTTACTTGTATTTACACCTTAAAACCGCAAACTCTACACTGACACCACTGTTACGAATTTTAATACTGATTTATTTAAACCGACAGTCTTCTTAACTTCCGAAAAACTGACCTCAGCTCCTTTTGAATACTTTTTATATTTTTGTTATCTGTGTCGAGAATTTTCTACATCCTTCGGTAAACGTTCTTGAAGTTGACAATAACTTTGAGAACGTTTTGATATGTGTTACAGAAAGCGGTGTTGGACGTTAATTTGTCTAATTTGCGCAAGTGCTTTTATTGTGTTCATAAATTGTGTTTAAATTAGGCAATATATCTTCTTGTTGTGATAAATAAACTGTCTTTTGTAACTTCAAACGCTTTAATTGCGTTTAAAGTCCAGAAGTTTATTTTTTAAGTTTTTCTGAATTATATACATATATCGCTTAGTAGAGAATTATATGTCTGCAGATTTAGATTAAAAACGCTTAAAACAATTACCATACCCACTAACTAACTGACAAAACTTCTTTATCGTGTTTACGCGTCATGGATGAAACAAATGTATCTGGCAAAGCATATATACCAAAAGAAAAAAACACCCAACTACTGGAAAAGCATTTGCCATGATGATTAATGACGCCGTACTTTTTAAAACTTTGAAATATGACGAACAAAGTTTTACCTCATACACTACCACTTTTTTAATTACTGTTTATATATTTTTAAGTTATTTTCTTAAAAATTTAAGGTAAATCAGTCTGTAAAAAGAAATCAAAAATATCGTTCTGATGTTTAATTCACTGTTCTAAGAACTATACATTTCTTTTCAGTAATTTGCTGACGCTAGAAATAAAAATAAATACAATATAACGTTATCACATAAGACGTAGTCAAATTAAACTGTTATTTTAAGAACTGCTTACTATTCCAGATGCACTGACAATACAAAGCAACTCGAAAATAATGTATTTACAGATGTTTCAATTAAGTAATGTTACGTAGGTCAGTCAAAATGCCTGAATAAATAAGTAACACTGCAAAAATAAAGGTAAATATGGAAAACAACTATTTTTAGAGCAAAATGATGAAATGTTTCGTTATAAACAAGCCTGAGAAGAACATTGATAACATAAACCGAAATTATGATTACTATAAACAGTGTTTTTTTATGTAGTGGCATACATACGGCTAGTCCGTTCTTTAACAAAGCGATAACTTTATCCGGCTGATAACATTATCCGTGATACCAATAAGCGGCGTGCACTATATAATTTTTTTCAAAATTTTATTTTTACTTAACCATAATTTTTTATTATTAATGAGGAATTTCTGCAACGTTTTTTATTTGTAAAATTACGACATGGCTGGTTTCATAATATTTTAATTTTTTTTTAAATGTTCTTAGACTAAAGTTTTGAATTGTGCAAAATATTAAATTAGCGTTTATATTTTTAAATTTAAATTGAGAATATTTTAGATATAGTGTACCTGCATATGCTACTTGATAACATATTTTTTATTTTCAGATTGATTTATGAAGTTAGTATAAATCAAATCAAAACAAAAGATAGTAAATGTATATTAAATTGTAGTTGATAAAACTTTTCACGACCAGAGCGATTACTATAACGTGTTGAATTTTAATAGCAAGAAACGATGACTGATATAAATAGGTGTAAAAATGCACAAAATCAATAAATTGTAGAAAACACAATCAAAAAATGAAACTCATGGTTATAAGAAAACAGAAGTACAATAATAAAATGAATTAAAGTAATTGAGTTAGGACGACTTAATTGGATTGTTTATGTGCTCAATAAAATTTACTGTCAGATGTGTTAATCATACGACTAAGATAGTTCGTATTTTATACATATTTTTCTGATAAATTAAACGAATTCATAAATTTTGTCCTCGCACAAACAATGAAAAATTCTGATTAAAAAACAAACAATAAAACAAAATTCTTAACTGTAAAAGATCTAATCGCGTGGCTGATGTGAGAAATAGCGCTCTTACTTGAATTAACAGAACCGCCTAAAATACTAATGAGGCAAAGAAGTGCTAGTCGAGACGTTCAATGTACCTCGCTCTCTTCTATTTATATTCAAATTATAACGTAAAGAAAAGAAAGAAAAAGCCGTATATACAAAATCACAGTAATCTGAATTAATTGGCTCGGTACTCAAAAGGAGTGGTCGGATTGACTAAATGCGTGCTTTGAAGGTTTTCCAGGAGTTTTCCGATTAAATTATAACCCTTTTCATTTTCGCCCCGCTTCTCCAATTTATCAAAGATCGAATTCTAACCAACTGTAAGCATTTGTTGCTTGTTCATTGATAAGAAAACAACCGGTCTACAATCAAAAGAATTGTTTATTAATTGTTTTGTTATTCGAAGTGTTTTATATGTACGATCTCGGATGCTTAATTAGTTTTTGTGCTGGTGCTTTACATAAAGTGATTGCAATCATTCCTAAAAATGTCTTCAAGAAAATTGGATTTTGTTTCTAAATACATCATGTAAGAATAACATTTTAAGTTTAAGTTGCAACTTGAAACCATTATCGTGTTTTTTTAGTTTTTTTTAAAGCAACAAATCAATTTAAACTGAAAATATTATTGCTTGGTGCGTTTAATTAGTACTTTGTCAAATATTTTATTATTTTGTCAAATACTAAATTACTAAATACTGTGACTAAAAAGTAGATTATCTATTTGTTAATTTATTTTTGAGTTTAGGCTGTTAAATTTTAAATCTAAAAACATGAACATAGTATGTATGCTATGTTAAAACGGAGAGTTTCTGATAATTCTTTTTAAACGATTTTGGTAAATTTAGCAAAAAAAACTTACATTATTTATTTATTTCTGTGTTATAAATGACAAGTACGAACTACGTCAAAATTAATTCTATTAAACTAATAACAACTGTCACAATCACTCACTTGATTTATAATTTGAAATTAACATCTTAAGTTTTTAATTTGATTTTCGTCTCGCGATATAATCTGTCGCTTAGCTTATAACCATACTACACTTCTCAACTTTGGTATATAATATACTATTTTATACTTGATTTCTTAATTATAATAATACAAATTATTTAATATTAGCTTTTGTCAAAGCTACTATTAAATACATTAACGTCGTGTCGTTTACATTCATGATGAAAAGAACAAATTTGTTTAAAATTCAGGTAATTATTTTGTGGAAAAACGCTTAGATGCGTCGGTTAGTATTTTTATTTTTAGTTACAGATTTTTTGACAAGAAAATTATATACAAGGTGTCTCAAGATGGTATGCAGTCATCATTGATTTTGATTAATGTTAATGCACCTTGTATACTACGCAATTTTTGAATTGTACGGTAAATTTTGAACAATACCATATCAGCAGTTTTCGGAATAATGATGTTTGAAATGTGAAGTTTTAAAAACCAACAAATCCAACCAGGTAGGGCAAATTGTTTTTTCAAAAAAATATTCTATTTCGAATTAATCGATTTTAATTTCTTGACCACTAGACCAATATTTAGATGTGGTATTTTGTGGCAATAAATATCAATACAATATGATGATTGGTTTTGGTATAATATACAGGGTGTTGTATTAAGAAAAATCAATGATGACTGCATTTGTTCTTCTTAAATCACCTTGTATATCATTTTCTTATGTCAAAAAATACTAATCGAGCGTTTTTCCACAAAATAATTACATGAATTTTTAACAAATTTGTTCCTTTTATCATGAACGCGCAGTATACAAGTGTTTTATTTACCAGCCTTGTATGTACAAAGTATACTTTATTACTTACACATAACAGCTTTCTCTTGTACATTTCTTCTGTTTTTTTGTAAAAAATGGTCATTATTCTATGCTTTTAGGAACAATTTAATAGTTTAAGTTTTAAACGATTGGTTTTAATAGTTAACGATTATTGTGCATCTGGTCAATCGGAATCTATTATTATTTGAAATTAAGAACGTTAGATAATTTTTTGAATACATTTGCTATTTTAAATATAAATTATTTAAAAATGTAAATTTCTTATTAAAGAACGTCTTTATCTTTTAGTCCTTATTTAGAATTTTTTTATAAGCATCACATCTGTTGAATTTAGTCAATATTAACTAAATAAGGTTTTTAAATACTGAAATAAAAATGTTTTACGAGATCGCAACCAAATTTTCAATATTTTGCTCACTTTTAAAAAGAACTTTATCAGAGCACGCAAGAAATCGAACTACAAACAAGGAGCTTAAAATCTAAATTATAACTTCTAAAGTTAGTAAATCAAATTGTTAACCAAACTAACTTTTAAAGTTTAAGAAATTGAGAAAGAAATCAATGAACTTATAAGTAAACGACAATCTGACAAAGAAACTCTTCAGAGCTTGGTCACTGTAAATAATTTTTTTTGTGAGTAAGATTAAGTCTCTTCTTTTGCAAAATTTTTTTGTAATTAGAAAAGTAGCACTTACTCTACGTTGACACTGGTAATACTGTAGCAAAAGTGAAAGAGACTTTCACATGAAAACTTACTGTCACAGTGACAGAATTTAATGTGATTACAGTAATCACATTAAATTCTGATTTAACAGTTTTTCTCGTTCTTTGATTTGTTTTTCCAAAAATTATTAGTTATTTTAAAATATTTTTATTTAGAATAACTTCTTTGTTTTTGATTATTAACAATATTGTAAAGTTTATTATTGTTATTATTATTATTAAAACTAATTAATTTTTACTTATACTAAAAATATGTACAGGTTTGAATTAAACCGAACTAATTAAATCTAAGGAAATTTAATAAAAACACTTACACTATAATTTATGTATAACACTATCACTTACACGAAGATAAGTCCGCGGATTACTATGTAACACTTATTGTTTGTTTACACTAAAGGTACGTACAACGTTATACACCGTAGATTTAATTTATGTTACACGCGTTAATTACTTATTTATTTAGAGTTGAATAATCTTCTTAACACTGTCGTCTTCGAATTACGGGATAATGATTCGTTTGTACTGTATTTATACATTTTGGAAATCCTTCTCAAATCTTCCATATCTTTCGGAATACGTTCTGGAGCATGGATAACAACTTCGAGAAGGCTTTTGAATTTGAGAACGTTTCAATATCTAGTTATTTTTTAAGGTTACGTTAAGTGCGACTTGACGCCTTTTTGTAATTTTTTTAAATCTATTACTTAAATTACTTGCCTTTGCCTAAGCATGTATTAAAGAAATCTTTATAATTATAATCACAAAACGAAATTGTTGAGTTTTATTGATTAAAGAAATGGACAAAGTTATTTAATGATATTAACTTTGAAATGTTTTTTTAATGAATAGAGATTAAATGTTTCAAAAATACAAAACATAACAAAAATATATGTAAAATACGCAAGTCCAGCGACGGCGTCAGGTTTATTTAAATAGGTGGGCAGAAATGGGCACAATATTTTTAGGGTGAGCACATCATTTGCGAAAAAATATTTTTAAAAAACTTTTAGGTGGACATGCAGGAAGACACTCCGATGAATAGGGTGGGCATGTGCCCACCTAGACCCACCTCTGGCGCTGTCGCTGCATAAGACGCAAGCGTTTCAGAATAATTATTCTATCACAAGAGTAAGAATGTTTACGTTCTGTTACTAAAAATGATTTAAGAACACTTACATTTGGTAATGGTCGTGAAGAACAGTATATGTTGATTTTTAGATCTGCGTGGTTTTAATTGGAGCTGATGTCAATTTTTCAATATTTGTTTGTATTAAGTAAACTGCTTTAAACATATTTTTAATAGTTTGTTACATGCAAAGGTGTTAGTACGGAAATTACCTGTATGAAAGTAACCTAAACGAGGTATGCCTGTGCTCAATGAAGATGGGTGTGCATTATACTCCGTGACTGTTTGGAAAACTCGAAAATAAAACAAAAAAAGTCAAAATAATAGGGCGCCAGGAAGGTGTAAACTATTTAACATTTATTTAACAAAGCAAAAAAAAAAGATCAAAAATAGTAAGAAGTTATATTAACGTGAATTGAGTAAAAGCAAACAAATACAAAATTTAAATTTTAAAAAAATGCAAATACTAAGATAAAATTTAAAACATAAAATAAACTACAAATAATCGACGCAATTTAGTCAAACGAACAAAAATAACTGTAATTCCATTATAAATCGCACGGCCGTGTTCACATTAAAAGATAATAAATATTTACAAAACAAATTAAATCTTGTAAATATTGATAATACACAATTTAAAAAAAAGAATTTGTTACATATCGTCTTTAAAATAACATAAACGACTAAAAATCGTAAAATCGAAAAAAAAACGATAAAATCAGTCAAATCACTAATTCGCAATGGTTTTCATTTTTATTATGCTTAAAATCAAAGCTTTTAAACCACTAAGCTTGCGAATTTACGTTCACCAAATTAGTTCAAACTGTACAAAGTAGATCTAGGAAAAGACTTCTGATTGTTCATAAGGTTGTTAATGATGTCGGCAAGAAAATCTGGAGAGTACCATCAATTGACAAGTTGAACTGTGTCGCACAATTGAACGCACGATTCTATATTACGTAAAAACAAAACTCGAAAGCACGTGAAATTTTTAAAAGGCGTAAATTCCACGAACCAGGGGAAACAAATTTCCACCAACAGAAGTAAAAATTCACTGTGATTTCTGTATCAATTCCACTCTAACTCTTATTTGAATGATTGGTAAACTTGTGAAACACTTGCCCACAAAACTAAAACTACCTATTTTTATAAACTTGGTGTACTACTACTTTTACAAACAGCTGTGACGGAAACCTTTGTGAAAGAAAACAGTAAAACAAAGACGTGGAAAGAAGATGCCAACAGATTTAATTAACACACAAAAGCACAATTCAAAGACTGCCTTTCTCATGCCAAGAAATGCAACGCTAACAAAACAAAATATCCAAACCAAAATAATTAATTACCCTCATAAAGATTAACTTGTTAAAACCGAATAATAAAACTGTCTATCGGAAGTAATAAATTATAAGGTAGACTCCAAATGTAATATAATAAAATTCAACATAAATAAATCAAGTGCAAATGCAACTTAATACAATGAACTTCTAAACAAACGTAATATAAACAAACTCTGTTAAAATATAAAATTACTACATCTTATAAGACATAACAATTAGGAGTTCTACTAAAACATAGAAAATGCCAGATCAACGTAAATGCAGTTTACGAACGTTGAATCAGCGTAAAATATCCAGTAGGACAATTGTGCAAGAAACTTGGTCCTGCTAGAAGGCTCAGAATTTTAATTTAGTATGTCTTTCCAGCAGGGCCACTTTTCGTTCGGTCGTACATTTAGTTGGCGTAGAAAATTGTTTTAGCTTACTAGATTTAGGGTACGATATATTCAGATAGATCGGATGGTCAGGATTTTTATAAAAGTATAAACTTATTGAAGTAATGAAGTACTTAATACAAAAAAAAACAATACTTTAATTTCGATCAACTGGGATTATTCTCAGGAAAATAGATTACTAAAAATGTTAAAACATTTTTAAAACTTGGCATTAAAACTTTTAAAATAAATTGGCTCAGTAATTTCGTTGCAAACTCGTCTCAAATAAAATTGGAAACGTCAATCATTTTTTGCGCGGTTAATATAGTAACAACGTTTATTGAAAACTACACGTTTGATAATCATAGTGAATCGCATTGTAGTAGAAGTGTTAAATGATATGAAACTAAAATTGCATTAGTTAACTTTTATCTCTAAAGGAAATTACTTATGAATAGGTTGTAACATAAAATCCAGTGGCGTATATTATAATTCCAAAACAGTTTAAAACTAATACGTATAAATAATACTGTTAGTATGATTTTTAATAACAACTACGTTTGTTACATGAATATGTTTGTCGGAACAAACATGATGCACGTGTTTATGTTTCTACCAAATGTGCGATATGTTTTAAAAAGATGTCGATTTAGGTGAAAAGATGTTTTGAACCGAACTATTTACAAATTATCTAAGAATGTACTTTTACCGCAAATGTATTAATTTTAAAGTTTACTTATTTTTGTAAATGAATACAATAAAAGAGTGGCGTCAAGAAACTGAAACGTATAACTATCGTATGCTACTGTAGTCTAATCGCGGCACAAGAGGCGGGGTTATACATAAATGCGTTCTTGCGTCGATCCTCTTCTTATTTGGTTACTTTTATAGTATAATGATTTTTAAACATTTTGCAAACACACTGATGTTAAACAAAAAGTCGTACCAAATAATAATAAAAATTATAAATTTAAAATTCTAATTGTTAGTTTTTATAGGTTGTGTTGCACTTGAAAATTGGAATCTGATAAAATAACTAACTAATATGTTTTTTGTGCATACTGACCGCGTTACCATATGAGGTCTACGCATGTAGTCAAAATTTTGAAGCTTTCTAGTTAGATTTAAGATTATACAACAATAAAATGTTAATTTTTTGTTTTCCACACGATTAACATGCTTCTGCATAGCTTAACTAAACATAGGTATTATTTCAAGTACTTTAAAAACATTGGCATTACCGTAATTAAACAGTTGTTTAATTAAATATATATTTTTTTGTTTGTAAAAATAAATTTTACCATTTCATTTAAATTTTGTATGATATATTAAAGCTAAGTATAAAAATATTATTAATCAGAGAATCTTTCTGAATCAGAAAAAATATTAACAGTACAAAAATTTTGCAGCACACAAGGTAATAAAGTATTGAACTGATTTAAGAAAGTATTTTGGGATGGAAGTGTTTTAATGTTAAAACAGAAGTAGATAAAGTTCTGTTCACTTTTCTAAGAGGCTTTATTAGAGCGATAAACAATTAATAAACCAAAAAATAAATTAAAAAGCATCCCAAAAAGTCATTAAGTGATTAATTTGTTTAACAAATCAGATTCTAAACTCAAAGTTTTTTCTGTGTATAAATCAATATGGAAATTTGTACGTACTATTTATAAATTGCAGTAGTCATCAGTACAATAAAAACAAATTCGAGTTTTTACAGTGCTGATGAGTTCCAAAAAAATAACAAAGCTGTCTAGTCTACATTTACAGTAATAGTTCTTGGGTGGTCGTTATTAGTACTACAATTTTACTGTTTATCTCTATTAAGAAGTCGTCTGATAAAATATTTATCAAAAATTGTTCATCAATGGCTATGATAATTCAACAATTCGCATGTGCTTTCTTGTTCTATGTAATTTTAATTCATTTGCATTCAAAAATTTGTAATTAATTTAATAAATGTTCGTAATACAAAAAAATCAATTATTTTTTCCTATATTTAAGGTTTTGTCAAAGAGTCTCAGATCTTGTAGATATTTACGAAAAGCTATATAAAAGTTGAAATGAGCGATAGATAACATTTTATCTCCATAATACTACGTTATTACGATATCAATTTATTAATTTTCCTGTAAATTAAAAGATAAACTGTGATAATCCAAAAGATAAATTTATTAATGAATAATAATTGATTCTATAAATTTAAATAGATTAGGCAATCTTTCTTAAGCGATACGCTATCTAATGGCGTTTTTGATAAACTAAATTAATAACTTGGAACACCTCATTTTTGTTTTAAAAAACAAAAACCTTCAACCGTTTTTAATTACTACTTCCACAGTAGATAAATGATAATTGCAACATTGCAACCGATTGACTGACATTATCTAACATTAAACTGTATTTTACGTCATATTACTTTTTTTCTAGGATTAATGATGTATATTTATTTAAATTATAAACTTGCAAGCTTTCAAACTTGAGCTAAATTCTTCATCAGGCAGTATACATTAAAATGACAATTATAAAACTAAGGTAACTAACAACAATAAATTGTAAGAAAAGTAGATAATTGATGCAAATGTATTTAGTTACAGCATTCGCTCAAAGGTCTAAAGAAAAACCACCATAAAAACTCTAGACGTAGCTAAAGTGTAATTGGTGGAAAAATTAGGATTAGGAAATAGGTAACCAAGTGTCAGATAGTTCGTAACCACTGTCTCTGTTGAAATTGTTGGGAAATTTAATAATTTTAATAGCTTCTCTAATTCTTTTAGATTCCATTTATTTGTTTTAGAATTGTTTTTATTTTCTTAAAGCTTATATTATAGAAAGTGTCAAAGTGCATGTTGAGCAATGACATACTTAATAGGCTGCAGTAAATGAAAATGTGTTTTGTGTTTTTTTAATCTAGAACCCTTGTTTATATACATTATAGTTAGACAATGATTGCGCTAAAATTGAAAACATTAATTTGGATGCAAAACGCTAGTAGTTTTAGAGGCAAACGCAAAATTGACATATTTGGCGCTGTTTTTATAAATATTACAGATTTCTAAGTTACAGATCAGTATATTCTCTTACAGTAATCTATAAAGATACAGTTTCAGAGATTTGGAAAAGACTGGAAATGACATACGTTTCTTTTATTGCATGTAAAATAACCTTGAAAGAAAATTATATCTATGCAGGATAACACTTATGTTATGAAATTCGGTCTACGTAAACAACTGGTATTCTGAGAAACATAATCATTTCCCTAATAGAAGACAATTTTGTAATTGAACGTAAGTTTCTAATTTGTATAAATTTTTTATAGTATTCGAGCGATCAAAACAATAAAATAAACTACTAAATTTACAAAATTTCTATTCAAATTTGATATAAATTAGATTAAAGTTAACTAGTTAATGAATACACATGCTGATAAAAAATTATAAAAGATATATTAATAGCGAAATGACTATAAAGGTTTATAAATTTGTGTGGGCATGTTTAGCTAAGGATGGTCGTTTTATGCCAATAAACAGAAATATTCTACATGTTTCTGTTTATTGACATAATAAAAACACATCTGAGGTCTAGTATATTGTACGCATTGCTGGTATCATTTCTGGCCGAATGCCTGCGTTTTTAATTATGCAGTGCACGCCGCTTAATAGAATCACGTTGGGATTTGAGGTTTTTGATAACAATAACTAAATGATAATAATGTCCGAAATTCAGAAAAAAATGTATATTTGTTAGAAAGCAGTAAATACATACAGCGTGTATGTGAAAAACAGGTTGTTAATTTAGAAGGTGAAGTCAAAGCTTCAATACAAGCAAAAAATTTTTATAAAACATTTTAAAAAAGCAGCATTTTGAGCCAACGGATATGTAGCATTACACAGTTTGTTGACACCGTTATTAAAAAGAAATCAAAAACAACGTTATGATGCTTCATTCACTGTTCTAAGAACTACACAATTTTTCTCAGAAATTTGCTGACACTAGAAATAAATACAAAATAACGTTATCGCATAAGACGTATTTAGTTTAATTTGTTATTCTAAGGAAGCACATACTTTTCAATTCTCAAAGATAACGTATTTACAGATGCTGAAATAGTGTACCGTTTCGTAGATCAGTCAACTTATTTAAATAAATAAATAACACTGCAAAAAATAAGATAAATATGCAAAACAACTATTTTAGGGAACAATGATAACATTTTTCACTCTAACCAAGCGTATTGTGAAAATTCAGCTCAAAAATGCAGACAAAATACGTTATTGATCATCTATAGAAACAAACCTGAGAATAAATTGATAACACAAACCGAAATTATGATTACTATAAGCGGTGTTTTTTCTATGTAGTAGCATGCGTCCGGATTGTTACTTTAGTAAAGTGATAACATTACCCGATTGAAAACATTATCCGTGATTCCAATAAGCGACGAACGCTGTAATAGTAATTCATACCAAAATTTAAATCATTAATTTGGTTCTGAAGTCCAAATCTTTGAAACATCACCCTGTGTTTATTGCTAAAGATACATCTAAAGTGCTAATAAGCTTGTATATTTATATTTTATGTGCCGTTTGAGTAGTATGAAAATTAAAAAAAAAATAAATTAGCACATCTTCGTTGGCTTCCGCCTTGAAATAAAAATTAAACAAAGTAAATGAGACAAACCATTCAACCGATTATAATTGTATAGAAACGTTTGCATTCTATATTTTGTTTATAAACAGAAATTAATTAACGAATTATTTTTGCAAACTCAGAGTTTTAAGAATCAAAGCAAGTTAACTAGGAAAACATCGCTTTGCACGTATAATAGCGTGTGTAAGTAGTTTACTTGTGCCGCCATCGTTTGCAATCTTTTAATAACCAAAAACCGGTTTGAGGCTTTGCATTTAATTATTACCTTGTTTTCACTATCGCTATCTAACATGAATAAAAATCTGTTTTTATATAAAGCTATCTCATTATCTAACTATAATGTATATAAACAAGACTAGCATCTATAGCTCTACTAGTTTCACCAATATACAGTGCTCGCCAAAAAGTCGGCACCAAATGGATTTTTTAAAATTTTTGATTAAAAAAAACTTTTTACGGCAATAATTTGTGCTTGTATGAAAACCTATTTAACCCTTATCAAACATACCAAGTGATTTTCGCTTAGCTAAAAAATGGCGTTTTTCGGAATTGTCTAAAATTCAAAAATTGTCATTTTTCATAAAATAAGCAAGATTTCAATGATACTTTTTCATCGTCTGTCAGTTTTAGCTTACCAAATAATTTCAAGACCAGAAAACATGTTTTTAGCTTCTGCTAAATCTAAAGTTTTAATTTTTTGGAATATTTTAAAATTTTTACATACCTAGACTTGATTTCACAATTCAATTTTATTTCGTTACAAACGTTAAAGATTTATAATTCGAAAAAACAACAGAAATTGTTAATTATTCCTTTAGGTTTGTTATTATTTACAGAAAAGTATTATTTGGATAATCTTGACGTTTTTGTTGCAAGATACTGTATAAGAGAAATGTTTTTCAATGCTAATGAATATCTATTTGCGCGACTTCTAAAAACTTTAATTTACCCTTGCTGATTAATTACTTTCACAAGAATCCTGTAAATGTTCTTTTACAGTTTCCTAAACGTGGAGATTTTTCTTTATTCAGTTTACATGTTTCAGTCAATTAAACAAGCAGAATATGAGACCGTGTGGATTGTTTTACTGTCAAGAAAAATAACCTTTTGTAAAACTTGAATCATCCGCCTAACTAAACAATAATTTTAATAACTAAAAAACAAAACAGAAATTAAATTTCAAAGTGCCCTCCGTCCCTTTCAATACAGAGTATGGTTCGTTTATACATTTCTCTTGAAACATGCCTCAACATAACAGGCGATATCTCCGCGGCACAGTCTCTAATTGTATTTTCAAGATGGTTAATATTCCTGAAAGGTCTGCGTTTGTAGACCTCAGTTTTGAAGTACCCCCACAAGAAGAAGTAGCATGGTGTTATATTCGGAGAACGCGGAAACCAACGAATTTCCCAAAATCTTTCGATCCATTTATGGGACAAAATTAATTTAAAAAAATACAAACGTCAACTGTACTGTGCGCTGGAGCACCATCTTGCTGAAAATCCATATTTCTGCAAAGAGCTAAAGGAATATCTTCATTCTGGAGGAAATGCAGGTATCTCTTAGAAAGGATTTATTTATGTGCATCAAGCATTCGTTTTGAATGA
This sequence comes from Aquatica leii, assembly GCA_035610365.1. Classification (NCBI taxonomy): domain Eukaryota; kingdom Metazoa; phylum Arthropoda; class Insecta; order Coleoptera; family Lampyridae; genus Aquatica; species Aquatica leii. The sequence continues at coordinate 46,189,152 of CM069435.1, read as the reverse complement.
GTATTGGTAGCGTGCTACTATGAAAAAATGGGGATTTTCATCAGCCTACCACCGATAATTTTGAGAACAGTTCCATTTGATAAAAATGTAGATTCGTCGCAGAAAAGCACATGTTTAATAAATGATTGTAAATTTACGTAATATGCATTCGCATTGCAGCCGGGTAGACTGAAAGATCTGGTTTTCAAGAGAAACCAACAACCAGAGAAAATATGATGAAAAAAATTCAAAGTGCCATTAAAAGCTTATCTAGAACTACAATCAAAGCAGCGGTTTTTTCTACCAATTTTAGACTAAATAAATGCATCGATAATTATAAAAGACATTATGAACATTTGTGAGCTATTTGTACCTAAATTTTGAGTAATTCTAAGTGTTATGTGCTTCTTTTATTGTATTGTTATTACTGATCGGTTCATCTCTAAACACGCTTTAAAACTAGTTTTGAATCAATGCAGTGATTTGTTTTTTCTCGCTAAGGTAACTTGATCGAATTGAAATACTCAAATATTTAACATTTTTTCTTTTAAACCGAGAACGGATGGAGAAACTAAACAGTTCAGCAAAAAATGTTTGTCAAAAGACAATAAAATGTTCTTTCAAACAAAATCAAAAATATTCAAATAGGTTGAATGGCTCAAGAGATGTTAAAATGTAAATATTGAAAAATGTATCCTTTATCATAACATATACGAAAAACATCATAAAGCAAAATGATACCGATCATGATATGATCACTCAAGCATAATAGACAATTATGTTTTCAAAGGTATGGCTTATCGCCGCTCTTTCCGAGGCACCGTGAACTTTATGTTTCCTTATAGCAGTTACATTCCATTGGAGTAGATTTCAAAATACTTTCTAGCCATTTCTTTGGCTACTTTATTCAAAATTTTTTTCCCAAATCTCTAACCCTTACCATTGTCGAGATACAACAGCTTCGTACCATTATCCGGACACCCTATATAAAAAAAATCATCGAAATCAAGAAGTATGATAACTTCAATAGAAATAATGGCAACGACCTAGCGCGAATATGAAAAAACCTGTTACGGAGAAAAACTAATAAAACTAAAACCGTCGCAAACCGATGACCAGGAACAAGTTTCCCAGGATCCGATATCTTCAGTTATTTACTCTTTTGTAAATTTTGTGAATTTTGTAATGTGTTAATATAAAACGCGGTTCAAAACACGAAAATTTTTATATTTTGAAATATTATGGCCGCAAAAGCTTTAAAAATAACACTGTAAAAATCAATTTATAATCATGATGATGGTCCAATTGGCAGGATTTGCCAAATACCGATTATTCATTCGTTTTTTACCAAGTAGCCGTCGTATGTTACAGGCAAAAGCCTGTATGAAAGTAACATAAACGAGGTATTTGCCGATGCTCAGTAAAGATGGCTATGGATTATACTCAAAACTCTGTGACCGTTCGTAAATGTCGTAAGAAAACAAAAATAAACGTCAAAATCAAAATAACCAAAAAGGCACCAGGAAGGTTTATAGCACAATAAGGGTTTCTGGACCATGGTAACCAGAGAACACGTCCGGCGATGTACACACTATTAGAACCTACCTTTACATCAGTATTTAATTGCAAACAGGTTAATTGAGTAAAAGCTCCGTTACATTAGCAATTTGACATTTATTGCATAAAAGAAATCAAAAACAAATAAAATAAAAAAATATGCAACGAACAAACAAAATTTCACACACAAAATATATGAATAAAAATTTATAATAACATAATCGGTTAGAATAAAACAAAAATTAATTAAAAAGAAAAGAAAAAAAAAATTTACTGCAACGTAATTTTGAATTTTTATTTAAAAAAAACAGTTAAGTTCACAGTAACATCAAATTCAAAGTAATATTCATTTTAAAATAACATTAATTTCAAAGGTTTTTGTGTCCGTAAAACTACGTAATTATATCAAAATAATAGTAACTCGCAGTTAGTATATAAATACAACAAAAAAATATATATACGAAATAAAAATTATTGTTTTAATTTATCGAGAGTTAAATGTATGATTAAAATTTGGCTAAGTGTCTTTGATTGTAAACTGCACCAAGATGAAGCTACGGTATGTAAAATAGCGTTTAACTCTTAGTTATATAAACTTCATTCGAAGCCTTATTGCAATTAATAACAAATTAGACGGTATAAATATTAATTTAAGTACCTGTTTACTCGAAGTGTGTTCTGGTTGGTTCTCGCAGTCCCCAAATCTAGTAGACCAAAAAGAATATCAAAAGTTGCTGGGATAATTGGAAACGATCCGCTACAACTTCACGGGGAAAATGATTGTGTTTGAAGAAAGATGAAATCCCTTAACGAAAACGAAATTGAACCATTAAATTTTCCACTTAACTAATTCATAAACACATTTAAAACCCGCAACAGCTACCTTGAATTTTGGAGGAATCGCGGCACTACCACACTTTATTTCCGAGAGAAAGTAGTATTCAACCTGTGTATTCATTCAGCTGCCTTATTAGATTCAGATTGCGATTTCATAGATGTTTATTGCTTTTTCAATGAATACATTTTTAAAGCTTAATCCTAAATGGTAACATAGTCTGCTTAAATAACCCATTTGGATCGGTTTTCCACCTTTGGTTTCAAACTTTTCCGCTGGGTTGTACATTTCATTCTAACTTAATTTAGGATGACACACTTCGGCCGCTTGTGCCTGGGCATGTCATCTCAATCGTAGTCCCAAAGCCGTTGGACGAGTGGGTTGGGGTGGGCCGCGAGGTCTGCATGGAGCGCAGCTGCGGATTGATGGATGAAATCTGCAACCATTAGGATGTCGAGTTCTTGGTAGAGTCGGTCTGTTCGGAAGAACCATGGGGCGTCTGCGATCATTCGGAGCATCTTATTTTAGAAAATTTTAATTCGGGTGGTGTGAGTTTTGGCAGCGTATAAACATACTGAGGCTGCGTAGGTCATGGAAGGGCGGATGATCATGTTGTAGATGAGGAGCTTGTTGTCGATGTCGACGCGGCTGTTGCGGCACAACATGTGGTATAATTTTATCAGCAGACCGTTGGAAGAGGCCAGCTTCTGGGTGATGTGGGTTTCCAAAGAAGTTTTTCGTCTAGGGTGAGACCGAGGTATTTAGTCTCGTCTACCCAGGGGACGTCGTTGCCTTTGATGTAGAGACGGCGTGTGGGAGCGATGTTCCTTCGGTTGAAGAGGATGGCGGCGCTTTTGGTGGGATTGATTTGTATTCTCCAGTCGTCGTACCAATTGTCCATTGACGTGAGGGCCATTTGAAGATTTCTCTTGGCTTGAGCGGGTGAGCAGGATGCTGCCAAACCGGCGGTGTGGTCGGTGTAGAAGGTGTAAGTGAGTCCGTCGATTTTTGGGATGTCTGTCGTGAAAATGTTTTATAAGAGTGGGGATAGAGTTGATCCTTGAGGGACGCCGGCTTCTATGTGTCGTGAAGTGGTAAAAAGTTTGATCGCAAACGAGCGTCGATTTAGGAAGCATCCGATGAGCTGGACCATTGAGTGCTTGATGCCTAGACCACATATCTTGTAGAGTAGCCCGCAATGCCAGATTTTGTCGAATGCTTTCTCGAAACCGTCGGTGATCTGCTCAACGACGCGTAAAGCTTGATAGACAGTGGAGTGTTTCTTGCGAAAACCGAACTGTTCTTGGGGGATGCTTTGGTTGGTATCGACCTGTTTCTGTAATCTAGTAAGAATTATTCGTTCCAATAACTTACCCAGCGTCGGAAGTAAGCTGATTGGACGGTAGTTTTGGGGCATAACGTGATCCTTTCCTGGTTTCGAGATTAATATGACGTCCGCAGTTTTCCATTGACGTGGAAAGTGTCGAAGTCGTAGACATGCATTGAAAATTGCAGTTAGGGTGGCTATACCCTTTTTGGGAAGTAATTTGAGGGCTTTGTTGGGAATGCCTTCGTTCCCAGAAGCTTTGCGCGGTTTGAGATTTTTAATCACCTCTTCGAATTCTTTTGGAGTAGTCTGCCTGATGGGCTCGTTTGGGTTGGCCGTCAGGATGCTTCTGACTTCGCGGTGAATGGGGTTCGTAGGACGGAAGTGTTCGTCGTCTGGATGGTTTGCTCTGAATTGGAGTTCGAGCGTGTCGGCGAAAACTTCGGCTTTGTCTAAGTCGGTGTAGACTAGACTACCTCGGCTCGGAAACCGTGAATGGCGGGCATGGGTGGCTTGTTCCTGTTCTTTAGGACGTTGGCCTTTTGCCACACGCTGTTATCTTGTGCATTTAGGTACTGGAGTTTGTCACTGAAGAGAAGATTTTGATGTTGCTCGATTTGTGTTCGAATCGCGGTTTGAGCTGCGTTGAGGGCTCTTTTGTCGTCTAGGTGGCGGGTGCGTTGTCATCTGCGTCTTAGACAGTTTTTCTCGGTGATCTGAACCCGAATGTGAAGTGGTCGTTGAAACGGATGCAACTTGGATTTTGTGGCTTTTGTGATGCATTTTTTGATAAGTTCAGTGAAATTGTTAACCGCGGTTTGAAGTTGTGGGACGTTTTCGATGACCAGAACTTTTGTGATAAGTGGTAATGTTCTTTTCGAACTGGAGATTGTCGTTATGAGCTTGATCACTGAGTTGTTGAAGCACGGGCTCGTGGTCAGAACTGAGGTCAGAAACGGTTGTTAGATCGTGAAATAACCTAACGTTGTTGAAAATTGCTATGTCGATAACGTCTGGAGGTCCGTTGTGACGATGGATGAAGGGTTCGTAGGGTCCATCTACGACAAAATTTCGGATGCTGGCGAGGTCATACAGGAGTCGACCATTGCGGTTCATTTTTCTGCTGTGCCAGTCTGGATGTTTCGCGTTGAGGTTTCCTGCGAGAATGGTGGGAGTTCTGGCGTTAAAAATCGCGTCTAAATCTGCTGGTAAGACGTCTTTGGTTGACGGGATGTCAGCGGCGCAGAGAACAATGTCTAAGAACAAAGCTAGGTCTTTACGACGGTTTAGACTTTGCATTAAAGCAATTTATAAATTGTCTTTGTCTTCTTACTTTTTTTCCGCGACGGTTTTTGTTTTAATTTAAAGTTTTATATTTTTAACTATGCGGTTTTAGAGTTATTACATTTTTTAACCAAAAAAAAAACAAACTGGATGCATATGCTACTACATAGAAAAAAATTGCTTATTTTGTAGTAATTATAATTTCCGTTTTATTTATCAATTTTTTTCTTAGGTTTGTATCTATACATGAAAATAACTTATTTTGCATAACTTTTTTAGCTATTATTTTAGAATACGCTGGGTCAGAGTGAAAAATTTAATTATTGTATCTTGTTTTGCATATTTATCTCTATTTCTGCAGTGTTATTTATTTATTCAAGGATTTTGACTGTCCTACGTAACAACTTCATTTAAATATCTGTAATTACGTTGTTTGTGAGTTGCTTTGTATTTTCAGTGTACATACTTGAAAAGAGTGTACACTTCTTAGAATAACAACTTAACTACGTCTTGTTATAAAATAAAATTGTTTTGTTTTTATTTTTAGTGTCAGCAAATTATTGAGAAGAAATGTGTAGTTCATAGAACAGCAAATTGAAAATAATATGTTTCTGATTTCTTTTTATTCACGGTGTTAACTAAAGAGACTATTTAATGCAACAGGTCCGTAATTTTCGATTTATTTGGCTCAAAATTTTGTTTTTTTAAACGTTTTAATAAAACTTTTATTTTGACATTTTTTGCTTGTATTGATGTTATAACTTTTATATTAGCAACTTGTTAATCAAGTACACACTGTATTTACTGCTTTCTAGCATCATTCATTTGTTTTTTTTTCAATATCGGATTTATTTTCATTTGGTTGTTAATTGTTATCAAAAATCTTAAGTACTAATGTGAATCTATTGAACGACGTGCACGATACTGACACAATAATATATATAATTTGTGGTAACATGCACACTCGCTAAAAACTAGACGCAACAAATTGACAACGTTGAATTATGAAAACAATAAGGCCATTTACAGTTGCTACTTATGTGTTTTAGATTGAGATTAACTCGTAATCATACATTTCTAAAAGCTGTAACAGAATGTAACTGACAAATATTAGAAAGAATCATTTTAAACACAAACGTGTTCTCGAGATCAAACAAAAAAAATACGCCGCACTTTCATTTTACGCAGTGTTGCATCGAGAGATAGTTTCGGTAAAGGTGGAACTATTATTCAACAAACTTCAATTGACTCTTTGATACAAGTTTTTCTAATAACGCAGTAGGTATCGTAAGTAACATCCAGTACATAAAGTAATTCTTGGATTTATAAAATTGTTATCAACGGGCACGACAGCTAATGCTGTCCAAAGCATCTTTTAGCTGTGTGGAACAAAAAGTCAATAAACGTGGTACATAGCGTACTACATTCATGCAAAACATTACTGTTATAACCACAATCAGAATTCAATTTTACCCTGGCCAGATTTACCAAATTTATATTCATTTCCACAACATTTACCACGCAATTTAATTAGTGATGGCTTATAATAATTATGATAAAAACCTGTCCGGCACAAAAGTTACTAGTGTAAAAACTTGTGAGTTTGTTTTTTTACAGTTTAATGTCAAATCTAATTGATTATAAAAAAAATTACACTTCATTAGACAACGTTATTTGTAAATTTTAAGGCAAGAAAAAAAGTATGAAATTTGTGCGTTATTTTGACAGTATCCTGGTTTACTCAATTAGTCTAACGCAATGCTACCAACCAATTGTTTTAAAAACTAAATGCAAAATACAGAGTACGTCAAAATAAACGTAATACACTGAATACAAAAATTGTATAAACTTTTCAGTGTGGACTTGCATGTAGACAGTATATTTTTATGTTCAGTAACTCAGTAATTTTAACGCAAGTTTAAATATGAGCTTTAATTAAAGTTTAGAGTGAGTTACAATGTAAAGTATTTTTTTTTGAGATCAAGAAAATATACTTTTTATAGTTGAAGTAAGTAAAGAGAAGAAAAAATATTTATGCAAATTTTTATGAATAAATAATTATATAATCTTATTTTAAACCAAAAACATACCGCTAAAACCAGCAAGTGGCTTGATGATGATAAACATTTTATTTTAAGGGGATTCTTTCCTATGTAAAATCAGGCAAAATTATCCAAATTTTTTTATAGAGTTTACAGCAAAACCAAATCACCAAATCTAAAGGGGAAAAAACACATGTATGCTAAGTATAACTGAAGGTCGCTAATTGCTTGACTTGCCCACAAAAGTGATAGTTATTCCCACAAAAAGTCACGAAAATACGACAAAAACACATTAAAATTCACATTTATTTTAAATATCTTCTGTTAAAATTATTGAATAAAAATAATCAAGCGACTTACATTTAACCTTTATTAACAAATCTGCATCAGCACTAAGACGAGCATTGCATTTTATGTCGGCAATATTACTTTGAAAGTACCCCTTATTTTCTCAAAACGCAACGTATAAATGATGTCTCTCTTATCTTCTGTCTTTGTGGTGTAAGCTGCAGCAGATTATTTAGCCTCTATTTCACTGGAGATCTTGGCTTACGTTGACGACGTGAATGTTTTCTTTACGGACCAGAGTATGATTTGGATTTGTAGAATAAAGAAAGTATCGCCTTAAGTTTACTTTGTACATACGTTTTTTACAGTTGTATCTATTTTATAATTTAGTCTGGTAATAAATTTGTTGTTGAACCTGGCATAATTATATTATACAACTATATGCTTCCTAAAAGGAGGTAGTGAATTAAAAGTTGTAAATAAACGCATTAAAATCGTAGATGGCTACAATGTAAGTTGTATAATTCTGTCTTCTATTACTTTTAGGTCATATAAAAATTACGTTTATATTAAAATTTTCTATCTGAGACAGTAGATAGTAGAAGATAAACTCTTCAAACTAAACATCATTGTAGTAATTAAAATTTGTATTTTTAGGGCGAACCATCATCTCCACAACCATCTGTTGACCGCCTATCAGTGACTTTTGCCGAAGATTCTATCAAAAGCGATAGTTCAACACGCGTTAATTTATTTAATACAAGTGTATCTCCTTCGATCATGGAAAAAGTACACTTTCCAACGGTCACAGGTAGCTTAATTTACTACTCAACATCCTGTTTAATAAAACTGTTTAGATGCAGAAGATTCAGAAGAAGAAGATTACTCTGCTAGTGTCAACGCCATTATACAACGCAAAGCGTCTCAAAGACGTTCTAGGCGTAGAAGTAAACGTAGAGCTAGTTCTCCTTATAGTCCTGACATATTGCCGGGTAGCCAAGGTAGAAGAAGATCGTCAGTTTATACCACAAGTTCTGGAGAGTAAAAATAAAACGCTGAAAAAAGCTTAATATTAACGAAAAAAGTTTTGCAGCACGGCAATTACCGTTGATGATGCACCAGCGTTGGAGTTGACGCAAGAACAAATTTTTGAAAACATTCGTTTGCACAAAGAAGTATTAACTAATGTTAAAATGCAACCGTGGAATATGAGAAGAAAGTTGAAACTTGTGATGCAAGCGAAGAGCTATGTTAAAAGGCATGAAGGAGCACTTCAACAACGGTTTACTCAAACACATTCTCTTAGAAACATACTAGCCCGTTGGAATATATATTTAATTAAAGTAATGTTAAATTTAGATAAAAGGTTTGTAGAAAACGATTTACGGTTTTAGAAATGGCAACATTATCGAAGAGAAATGGCTAATATTTCTAATTGGCTTATACCCTGGGAGCGAAGAATAAAAGAAATTGAGTCTCATTTTGGTTCAGTCGTAGCTTCTTATTTTATTTTTTTACGATGGTTGTTTTGGGTTAACCTGGTTATTTCGGTAGTTCTGTTGGCGTTTGTTGTTCTACCAGAGGTATATACTTTTTTCATAATACATCATAACGATTTTTGCGTGTTTAATTAATCAATTTTCAATAAGAGGTTCTAAAAAATGATCACAGGTATGGTTACATTTATAAAAAAATATATATATTTTTCTACATCCGTTAAATAGTGTGTTACATTGACGTAAGCTGAAGGCTCCCAACCTACCTAATCTTATTTAAATTGCAAAGCAGCTATAACTGTCATGTCAATAAAAAATTAACAAAAATAAAAAAACCTAAACACTATTAAGAACAATATTCTGTTATATTGTTTAAATAAAACTTGCACCAAAATATATATATAAGCACACAGAACACAAGAATTTTCTAGTAACATTTTTTGTGGACTTTATTTCTTAAATAGGTTACCGCTAAAAGTCCTTTTATTTTAACAGGATAATATATAACTTATGTTCCCCTTCAACATCTATTCTAAATATTGGTGAAAGAATGTTTGAAATCGGATTAGTAGTTTTGGAGATTAGCTCATATATACAAACTTACAAACTTTATTTCTTTATAATAAACTCAGTGACATTAGAAGTGTTACACCAAGAAGAAATAATTTCTTTAAATTGATTTTTTGACAATGTCGATCACCAATATGGAGACGTGTGTTGTCTGGCTGAAAAAAGACTTGTGGACGGTCATCTAGATAAGGCAGTAAAGTGGTTTGCAGGACATCATCAACATAACCTTGAATACAGACAAGCGGTAATCAGCGACCATATGCTATAGCCCCTCAAGCGATTACTCTAACAGTCCTCTCAACAGCAAACTTAATATCGCATCGATTTTTACTGCTGCGTTTTACCTTTCTACGACTATCGTGCATACCTATAAGAAATTGCGATTTGACGCTGAAGACGACATTCTGCTGTTCTTCCTCCCAATATTTCCGTGGTCTGCACTAGTTCAAACGTTGACGGCAGTGGTCCACAGTAACAGAAAGCATTAATCGTAGACGATATAAAAAAATCTAGAAACTCAAATGTGGCGATATAGTGTAGACATAGCAACAGGTATTCCTTCATTCCTTCTTCTCCAAACTTTAGTCAGCGATTTGACGCGTAGTAGCAAAACGGTCTCATAGAGTTACTTGTCTAAAGCGCCTATCTTGACGCTCTGTAGTACGCCTCGGTTGACCAGTTGATTTTTTTTGTGTTCTTCTATCTTCTTTTCTCCATACACGACATACACGCATTACCGTCATTGCAGTACAATTAGCACGGAGGTCAATTTCGCGATAGGATAAACCAACATCTCGATAGGCAACAATTTTACCCCTGTCAAAGTCGCTAACATAGTGATAATTTTGACGATTTCAAACTCGAAGCATTTTGTTACGCTTAATACTAGATGGAAGCACAATAACAAAAATAGCTGTACTAGTCAACTCTCATAAACCGGTTTCTTTACAAAAAACTAAAAGATTAAATTTTGTTTTTGCAAAAAAAAACCAAAGATAAACAATTGACATAGTTACCATAGCATGCTTTAAATATAGTCATTATGTTGCCAAAAATTAAGTTGAAGAAATTATTCTTCCTGGGTGTAACACTGAATATATTAGTATAGATAAGTAAACTAAAATTAACTAATGTTTATTTTGTTAGTCAAAGATACCGAGAACCAGTTCAAAAACTATTTAAAAAAGTGTGTTGCAGATTATCATAACCGCAAGAGATTCCGATCCAGATCGCAAAGAAATTTTGCCAGAAGATAAATACAACTCAACAAATTTTTTAACGTTATGGGATTTTGAAGGGGTGTTTAAATATACTCCGCTATTCTACGGTTGGTATACAAACCGCGATTTTTTAACAGGTTATCGATTACCGCTAGCGTATTTTATAACTCAATTGATAGTATACGTGTATAGTTTTGTAGCAACGTTACGAAAGTAAGTTTCTTGTTTTTATCGGAAAATCGTAAAATTTCTCTCTAAACAGAATGGCGGTCAACTCTCGTATGTCTAAACTCTCTGAAAAAGACGACGAATCGATTTTCACGTGGAAGGTTTTTACCGGTTGGGATTACATGATTGGAAATCCAGAAACTGCTCAGAACAGGGCTATGTCAATAATCATGGGGTTCAAAGAAGCTCTTTTAGAAGAAGCAGAAAAGAAACGCAAAGCCAGAAAGTATTTATAATTAATGCCAATAGTAAATAATAATTTAAACGTTTTAGTTGGAGAGTTATTTGGAGACGCGTATTTGTCAATATAGCAATTTTAGGCCTTTTTGCACTGTCTGCGGCTGCCGTAGTTGAAGTTGTCAGGAGATCAACCGAACCAGAAGCCAACAGCAGCATATGGAGGAGAAATGAAACTTCAGTCGTTATGACATTTATATCATTTGTGTTTCCAATGATTTTAGAATTTTTGGGTTTTATGGAGCAATATCATCCAAGAAAGCAATTGCGAATGCAACTTGCAAGGTATTTCTTTAAAAAAAAATTTTACGTATTGCAATTATTTTTCAGAATAATGTTATTAAATCTTTTAAACTTGTACTCGCTGATATTTGCCCAATTTGATAAAATCAACGACATGGTAAGAATAATTTAACAAATTCAAATCAACATTTTTTTATTTTTAGACTATCGAACTTTCAAAATTTAAAACAAACGGTACTGTTATACCTACAGAGGTTCCTATAATTATCAACGATTTTGAATCATCAATCCCAAGTACCATTAAAATGAACATTGAACCACAAATAATTTGTCGTACTGTTTGTTACACAATTTCCGGAAATGATAAAAACGAGGAAGAACTTCCATTAGCAAACTTAATAGCTTCTGTTACAACAACCATTGCTACTACTGCTTTTCCAAAATTATGGACTGCTTTAAATGCCACTGCAACAAATTTGACAAACAGTAAACCAACATTGCCTTATTTTAACACCGATTCTATAGATAACTCAACACTGAGTTATTGGAACTCAAGCGATTGTTTCGAAAACTCAACCGACGTAAATATTACCTCTTCTGATGAGTTTCCATTAGTATTTAACAGTTTCCTAGAAAATTTTCAAGACTACCTAAGTTACATTTTAAGCAACATTGATTTGTATAATGATACTCTAACAAATTTTACTGAAACTACAACAGAATACTACGATACTACAACAGAATTCACAAAATCTAGCTATAGTATTCTAAAAACAACTATGGCAACAGTTTTAAACACTACCATACAAGAAATTACAAACAATTACGAAGACGAGTTTACAACTTTTTATGACGAAGTATCCACAACTATTTCAACACTTTCTGAACAGTGTGATGAAGTGTGTGAGAGTTTTACTTCGTCGTACGTTAATTTGGAGACATCTACAACCATTGCTATAACTAACTCAGAATACATTCAAGACAACAGTTACATAGTCCGGTCAAAATTAAGAAGTTTGTGTTGGGAAACAATGTTTGGTCAAGAATTGATAAAATTAACAGTTATGGACACCGTTTTTACTGTGGCGGGAACTATTGGTATGGATTTCTTTCGAGGAGTTTTTGTACGTGTTATGAACAGATGTTGGTGCTGGGATTTAGAAAAAAAATTTCCCGAATACGGCGAGTTTAAAGTAGCTGAAAATATTTTACATTTGGTTCACAATCAAGGTATGGTTTGGATGGGAATGTTTTTTGCGCCTGGTTTGATAGCGATCAACGTGGGAAAATTAATACTATTAATGTATTTGCGGTCTTGGGCTGTTTTAACATGTAACGTACCTCATTCAGTTGTTTTCCGCGCGTCTCGATCAAACAATTTTTATTTTGCTTTGTTACTAACTATGCTATTTTTATGTGTTTTGCCGGTTGGTTTTGCTATAGTTGGCGTTGAACCTTCTTGGCATTGTGGTCCTTTTTCTCATTATAATAGAATTTATGATATTTTAACAAAAAGCGTAAAACGAGTAGTGCCACAACAGCTTCACAAAGCATTAGATTACATAGTATCTCCTGGAATTGTCATCCCAATCTTAGTTCTGCTAATTTTGATAATCTATTACCTAATTTCTTTGACTGGTGCGTTGCGAGAAGCAAATGCTGATTTAAAAGTATGTATTGACTAAATTTGTTTTAGTACTTCAAAAATGTTTGTAGATACAATTGCGACAAGAAAGAACCGAGGAAAGAAGAAAAATGTTTCAAATAGCCGATCGCCGTAGACGAACTGGTTCTGGCGGATCGGGCGGCTTGGAGAATACTCCTTTTGCAAAGTGGAAAAAACTTATTCACAGTCTTCCAACAGCTAAAAGTACAGATGAGAGTTTACATAAAGCAACTACGCCATCCGAAGGTGATCGCGAAAAAGAAATGCATAGAGCAAGAGGTAAGTTTGAAAACAACCGAATTAAAGTACTAATCCTTATTTTTCTAGAAATTGTTTTAAAATTCTTAAGACGTAGAATGAAAAAGTCTAACAACGATGTAAAACACGAAGATGAAGGCACGGACAACGAACAAGCCGAATCACTTCCTGAAGATGTTAGTAAACATGGTCAAGGTTTAATACCGCAAGATAGTATAGATTCTAGTGACGATAAACGAGTGCACATACTAGAAAATACATCGGATTTAAAACGGCCTGGGCAAAGTCAATCTGTTGATAAAAAAAGAGACGAATGGTCTGAACACTATAGGAGTAGTTCACCATCCCGTTCGAATAGCTCTAAAGAAACTCGTCAAAATTCAATTTCTTCTTCCAATTGGTCTGATAATATTCCGGTTATTACCATAAGCAAAACAGAAAGCAGTGAAAGCGTTTTAGACGATAACGCAAACAGTAGTTGGCGTGCTGGTACAAGCGAATCTAGAAGCAAGATCAAATATGTGCTTAAAAAGCAATCTGAAGTTACTGTTGAAGATGAGTCTGAAGATGGGCAAGGTAGCGACGATTCGACCAAAACGACAGTAAAATCTATTAAATTTGACAAAAGTTCCTTGAGTGGAAATTCAGACATTAAAACCGATTCTAGTTTTTGATAATGTTTTTTCTGCAATTTTAATCTATGTATCATAAATTGTCACTTTGAACTCATTGCTGCATGTTTCTAAATATACGTTATATATTATTATTATAACTTACTATTTTAATAAATTTTATTTATTTTTCTTTATTAAATTAAGGATATTCTTTGGCAGTATCAGAAATTAATTAATGATTTCTTTTGGTAATGTTACTGATTCACAAGTTTGGCTTGGTTTGAAATCAAGCCAAGTTTTCGAAAAATCAATCCAAGGTTTTAAAGAATCAAGCCAAGTTCAATATTAACAAATCCAAGTTTTTACAGGTCAAGCTTTTGTCAAGCTTTTAAGTTCTTCAAAATAATATCTTGATGTAAAATTTATACCCCAAAATAATGTTTATCAACTGAAGAAATCAAAACAGAAATTAAGCAAGTTGTCGAACTGATTTCTATGAAAGCTAAAATTATAATTTATATTTCTTGCATTGCAACATTTTTTGTTTATTTAGCTGAAGTTTTGTTTTGCTTACAACTGCAGATGAACATAATCGAGTATACAAAATAGGTTTTGCTAAGTTAGGTCAGTGTAAATGCAAAGAAATAAAGATTGGTATTTGCTGTAATGATTTACTTATTACTTTATTTTGTGGATGACGGATACTTAAAATGAATCATAATTAACGCAATACATGAAGACGTTTTAAAATTCGGATGTTACAACATTTACCACATGGTTAAAATCAAAAGTCAATTTTTATGTATTTAAATAGACAAAACTTGCCTGAAAACTATAATTGCAAGTATCACTTTAGACCCTATCAGAAAAACAAATTTCCTCGTTTATTAGAACCACCTGTCTACTAGCATTGTATATTCCTTTGTCTCTCAGATGATCAAAACTTTTGTGTTTTTTGGGTATTCAATTGGTTTTCTTGAACTATAAACTTTACTAGTATAAAATCTCTTTTTTTAATCTGTTCTGGTTCTAACTGTTGAGGTTCTGGATCGTCTCTTTCTTTGGTTTCTTTGGGACAAACAGAGACATCTTTTGCCATGACCACCTGCACGTTGCTACGTGGAGCAGTTGTACTGTTAGTGGCAGTAATACTTTTACCTGGTGAGACGGAAAGGCGTTCACTTTGCTTCAATACACAAAAAATTGTAGGAGTGCTTTTAGGATATGCGTTTCGTCTAGACTCCTCCAGCTTCTTAACCAACTACCCGACTATGTTCGAGGCAGTTGTTTCGCAAATTCTGCTCTTGGAACAATTTTTAATAATGGCTTCTAATTTAAGCAGGCAAGGCCACGTGGTTTAAACCCAGCTGTTACGGCCATAAATTATCCTAGACCGGGTCTGCTTTAAATGAGTAGCACATGCGGCAGCTTAGCGCGCCACTGAATAATTGTAAACCTTCAAGAGGTAGTCGGTTGAAGACTGTCGTCGGTAACACTAATAAAGTTAAGTTGTGAAAGAAACGTATTTCAATTACTTTAACCACCTAAAAGTATACAGTCCACAAAATTAACGATACGCAATAAACACCAGCTATAATATTTTGTAAAACCTTTTCTCTCATGGGTTCCACAGCACTCTTTAAAAGGAATGAAAATTCCGTCTTTGGCACAACTCTTCGATTCTTCATCTTCCAGACTTCAAATCGTTTTTGCAAAGAAGCCTTTATGGTTTGAAAAAAAACACGTCTAGTGACTGGCACAAATGCGTTGAGTTTGGAGGCAGCAGGATAAATTCTATTTGACTTTCTCGGGCCAGATTAACAACTTCTAGAGACACATGGTTGGTTAGATTGTCACTTATAATTGCTTTTTTGCTTGCTTATGACGGAAAACAGGAATGATGATGTTTAAATCCATTTGTTATGTTAAAAGTTAGTAGGTTCAATTCTCAAGTATAAAACTTTCTTTTCAAGTATGAAATTTGTCCTTAGAACTCTTTCGTCGAAATGTCAGATTTTAGACAGCATATTTAATTTCACTTCCTGTAAAGACCATCGACGAGCTCTGTATTTTTACGCTCGGTGCGACTTTCACCTTTAGATCGTTTCACGAGAATATGCGGTTATATTTGTGAAGGCTAAATCGGGCGGATTTTGGTACCCACCACATGTTTACCGTTATCACTGAAGATAACAAGCAGGTGGCATAGTTGGAAAACTTCCATGACGTCACGTTATTGAAAACGTTATTGTCAAGGGTTGGAAACCTTCAGGATTATACGTCTTTTGGAGATGAACTATTACAAAAACTTGGAAAACTTATTCTGTTAAATCGAAGGAAAACGCCGCGCATTTGCGTTCTTAAATGATTGGATGCTAAAGGGAAACTTTACTTGAGTTAACGCTATATGTTCGTTTGTATTAGATTTAATATTACTTTTTAGGTAACTCAAGTACGGAATTAGCTAATCCCCTACTGGATAAAACCTAACTGTGAGTATTACTATTTCAACTTTTACGATTTATACTTCGGTGGTCATGTCGATTATGACCGTACGTGCATGTTATGTTAGCACAGTTAATAATAAGATTATTTTGTGCTTCACAAACTCATATGCAGTGCGCGTTGAGTCTCGAAAGCTTAAATTGTTTTGTTTGTCTGCGATTTTATATTTGCGAATATAAATTTATACTTTCTGCTTATGTAAAAGTTTAGACCGATAAGGTCAGCTTATTGTACGGTGTGTTGCCCAGTATACGGCGCAACTTATAGTCAATTCGACTCACGTATCAATGATTGAGAAAATTTAGATTTATGTACCTTCTTCATCTTCTGTGATAAAATAAATATATATTTTGTGTTATTACATCTGTGGTGTTATTTGTTCTTTTCCAGCTACGGGTAGAGTTAGACGGTATCTCCATAATTTAATCTTTTATCGTCTTGGGGCCTTTTTTTAGATTTAAGTTATAGTTTATCATCACAAAGCCTGCAGGCGTATCGAGAATCATGCAAACCACCCTCTATTCATGTAGAATACATTTACGCGGCCTGTCATCATTACACTCACTGATGTTTTGGAATGATCCATCACTGGTTCTGGTTGACGACATCCAAGCCGTACCAGCACTTTCTTGCATCCTGAATCGTCTGTAAAGTTTGTCTCGTCATAATTTACAAGATTTTCAAGAAGAACTCTACTAAAACTAACTTCTTGAAACATGAAGGAGTTAGAATTCTTGAAACAAATTAATTTAACTAGTCAATTGATTAAAATTTCAAATAAATTAAACAAAAGGTAAAAGCATTGTGAATTAATAATGTGTTGGACCACCCTTATTAGTTTCACAGTTCTTCTTGGCATAGATTTTTCTTGAGGTGTTGCATCTCGGGCAATCTGTAGTTTATGACGGAGAGCTTTAGTGTCTGTGGAGATCTGGGTGACCACGGTAGGATATTGACCACTTTGAAGTGCTTGATAAAATACCTTAGAGGTAGAGGTATTATCTTCTTGAATAGAAAGATATTTGGCTCTACCACTTCATCAACATATTGGTGGCATTCATATTGCCTCGGAGGAATGCTTTTATAAACAATAGCACCCCATACCATAACCCTCACAGTGTGGTAAACATGCTGTTTAACAGAAAACTGCACATAGCGACGTTCTCCACGTCTACATTCGGAATTCGTCACTGAAAACCACTTTATGCCATTCCACGTCCTAATTCAGTCGCAAGGTACACCACCCCAAATGTTGGTATCGATAACGAGCCGTCAACGGAAGCACAAAATATGGTCAATAAGACTGCAAGCCAAAAACTGTAATTGGACGGTAAACTACACGAAGAGTTACAAGACGTCGTTTGATTGGCTATTGATCTTGTACTCTAGAATCGGCCGTTTAATGCCATTAATCGATGATAGCGGTCCTGAGCCACATTTGTCTGTTTTGGACGTTCACTTTCTAGTCTACATGCTTGACCTTTTCTAGACTATGCTTGATAACACCATACTACAGAGGATTGATTACGGTTAAGATGGTTAGCAATTTCTTATGATGAAAAACCTTTTTCATGTAAGCCAATAATGCGACCTCTGTCGAATCCACACAGTAGTCGATAATTTTCACGTTGCCGCACTTTAGGTATAATCGCAACCTCAAAACGTAAAGAAAACACAAACCCCAAAAAATTGCAATAAAAAATAATACCGAAATCGACTTAATCTCTTAAGCAATATACCCGACAACTTCGATTGTAACAGCAAGTAAAACGTTAAATTTTCTATGGCTACTGGATTATTTGAATGAAAATTTAATAATTTACTACTTTTTACTAGTTAAAACATTTTTTTAAGTTTGGTCCAAAAACGCTTTCTGGGTGCTGGATTTTTTTTTGTCACAGAGTATGTATATATTGAACAACGCGATCTGCTCGAAACTACACAATTTAAGTAATGTTAAGAACATACTGTTCAAGTTCACGTTTGTTATTGTTGTGTTCTAATTGTTTTTATGTTTAATTAATTTATTTTTAATGTTAATTTATTTGTATGGTTGTCCTCTTAGTGCAGTTCCAGACACACCACTTATCTCAGTCTTAAATTAGGTTCTGAAAAAGTGCGCACTTTGCTACACGCAACGTCGCCTTCTATAGACGCATAAAGTGTTTTTAATGCCGCTTCTCATAGAAGAACCTTAAAGAAATTGTGTTAAAATACTTTTACTAAAAAAAACACTTTTTGCTGGACGAACCGTCCGCTAGATGAACCGTTCGCTAGGCAAATAGTTCGGAGACAAACAGTCCTAAAACGTCTTAGATTCAAGAATTCAAGTCTAACAAGCGTTTTGATTTGCGTATGTTTGCTTTGGTGTTACTTTGGGTAATCTATATATCAATAGGTAATATGTTGAAGTTTTATTATTGAGATCAGCCACAAGATATACATGTAATCAAGTACAACTCATAAAGCGGTTTAATAGTGCTAATTTAATGTAAAATCACTCTGTGATTTAATCCTCGCCTTATTGATAAGTTGACGCATTTTATTTTTAGTACTTACTTTTAATTTTTACTTTGATTTAATCTATCCTCGGATAACGCATGTTTCTGAGTCAAAACTACTGTTTTATAAAATTATATATTTGATCATAGATTTAAAAATGACAGATAAAAAGATGAAGATCCAGTATGAGCTATAAAATATGTACCATGATGTTGTAAGGAAGGTTAAAAAAGCTTCCGGATAAATGGAAGGATAAGAAGGCAATGAACAACATATAAGTTTTAAGAGACCGATGCGCAATAAAATGTATAGTTCATTTGACGTTTTTGACACGAATACAGTCAAGTAAATTATTTTAAATACATAATTTGAGGATTTCTAAAAAACTTGTGCGATGTGTGTAGTTTGTGCAGAAGTCGATTTCAAAATTTTATTAGAATTGATACTAGCGTTATACCTAACGTTCATATTTTTCTAGTGTTGGAAGTCAAATGCAAAAAACGTTCTTTTTTGTTTGAAAAAGTCGTCTGTTTCGTATGATTATAATTTTTTTAAAACTAAATATGCTATAAAACCTTGTTTCTTAAAAACAATTTGACGTG
Organism: Aquatica leii; assembly: GCA_035610365.1. Taxonomy (NCBI): domain Eukaryota; kingdom Metazoa; phylum Arthropoda; class Insecta; order Coleoptera; family Lampyridae; genus Aquatica; species Aquatica leii. Next base: position 46,169,699 of record CM069435.1, on the reverse strand, counting down.
AATGATGATTTAATGTTCAAGAAGGACAATTACGTAGTATTTTAAGAATGTAATATTAAGTACGTATAAAAAGATAATATATAAGTAATATAAAGATAATGTAGATATCGATTCAGCCAATTTCGATCATTTACTTATCATGAACTAACACATTGATTAACTAATATCCTACGTTTAGTTCACATCGTACACTTTTCACGGTGTAGGTGCTATTAATATAGTTTGTTTTTTTTTTTATTTAAAAGCTATGAAGCCTAAAGGACGTGCTGTGAGTTTAGGAACAACTGCTGCTTCTCTTGCAATTGTAAGTAATGTTTAGTGTTTTCTTTCACTTCGTATCAGATTATAAGTACATTTCTGTTGTAACAGTTTCTTTTTTGTTAAATTTATTTATACTTACCCAGTTCTTTAATTTAATTTTTTTTGTTTCTATCATATTTTTAAATTTTTTTAGGTATACGGTACACTGATAAGATAACTTATCCAAATCCAATGACATAGTTTGAAATTAGTCATTGTTGCACTTGTAGGTGAATTAGTTTAATTATTTTATCGCATATAGAGTATGTTATACTAATTTTCTTTTTTTACTGTATTACGCAACTACAAAGTATTGTTCGTAACGTTTGTATACTACCTAACTAATCAAATTCGTTGCTTTTCCAGTATACAATGCATCTAAGCCAATATCGATAAACGACAAATTTAGATAATTTTTGTTGTAGAAACGCTTTTCATCCACACAGCAAAAACTAGTGTAACGATTTATAAAACTTATTTGAAAAGGAAATATTTATACGATGAGAACTACAATTAACTAATTGAATCTAACAATGTTTAACAAAAACACTTAGGGGAAGGTCGGGTAGCCACGGACACATAAGCAAAACTCCAAAAAATATGAAATCAACAGAATTAAACTTTAATTTTGAACGTACACAATAATTCAAACATCTTCAAACTAGTTTAATTATCATAACAGTCTGATAATTTGATAAACTTATCTTAAATCAAGTCTCACAATCAGCCTTTAATTTTCGTCAAAAAATATTTTGCCGGGTAGCTTCGATCACACCTATTAATGATGACCAAGTCTTTCTTTTGCAGTGCATACGTCGCAATAATAGTAAGATTGCGCTCCTTCGATGTATACACAGGCTTCGTGCGCCCAGTTTTTACATTTATCGCACTGTATCCAGTTTTCTGCAATGGTTTCTCTGCAAATAATGCAGTCTGTCTCTTCTTCTTTTTTACGCCTTTTACAGTTGCAGTATTCTTTTTTGTGTCTTTGGCTTTCTCTACCAACGTGTTTTGTATGGCGAAGAAGTGAGAATTTCGCTTCTTTGAGTTTTTTGTGAACGCGTCTGAAGACGTTTTTTAGATGCATCAGGTAGACGCGACAACTATTTTAGTAGCTGATTTGAAGTATTGGGACTCACGTCTGTCTGTTTATCGTGGTTAGTTGAAAGCTGAAATGAATCAGTGGTGGCTGAAGCTAACTGCTGGTTGCGGCTACTTGATGGCTAAGATGTTGCAGCAGTGGACTGTTGGTTAGAATTTTTATTGCTAGTTGGATGCATGATGACTGGAGCAGACAGTTGGTTGTTGCTAGTTGATGGGTGGGATGTTGCAGCAGCGGATTGTTGGTTGGAAATTTTATTTCTGGTTGGATGCGTGGTGACTAAAGCAGACAGCTGGTCGCGGCGGATAGTTGGTAACTGGAATGTTGCAGCAGTGGTGTTGCATGGTAGATTCTCAGTCAATACTGGATCTTCTTCCACGTTTGTCATTTGGGATGGCAAAAAATCCAATTGAGAAAAGATATCCCGATTAAAAGGATAAATTCCTGAGCATTTGAATCCACTTTGAGCAATGTCTACTCTAGCTGCCTTAGAAAATGAAGAATTGACTAAAGCAACAATGTCAAAGAAAGTGATCCTTTTACCTGGATTGCTTCTCATCCACAAAAGCAGATTTGAATGGCTTGAAAAATACTCTGTCAAGCGGTTGCAACTTATGAGTGGTATGTGGTGAAGTGTTGAGCATATCGATGTTATTTGCACGAGTATACTCTATTACTGCCAACTCTTAGTGACTTCCATGACCATCTAAAATTTAAAAAAAAACACCCTGTTCTTTCGAAGGCTGCGCATGTTGTTTGAAATGCTGTAACCACTGTAAAAATACCTCACCGTTCATCCAGCCACTTTCGTGTGGAATAGCAATGCTTTCGGGTGGAGCCCCAATCATCAAACGGCCATTTTTATCCATCCTTTTTTTGGGGAAAATAAAGAGAGGGGGTACAAAATGGCGAGTTACGCTCATTGCAAACATCAGTGTGATATTTTGTCCCCTCTCACCAGACGTCAACTTGCTTTTTGACCTTTGTAGAAATAACTCTTTCATTTCTATGGACAGTTGAAACCCCAGTTTAATCTGCATTATAAATTTTTGAGAAAGGAAATTTATCTTGTTGTAATTGATTTAGCTGATTATAAAAACGATCGACTTAAGGTTTGCTGAATCCAACCGCTCTTGCAATGCTGGTTGATTCTGGGGTTCCTAGAACAATATCTGGATATTTCTTCGAGAAACTGTAAAAAAATCTTTGCCAGCCATTATCTTTTCTTTCTTAAACCTATGCGGAATCTTTAATTTTTCAGCGAATTGAAAAGTTAATTACAAAAATTCAATTCTAGTTAGTGGGATCAAGTGATTGTCGAGATCCTATATATGATTATATAAATGCTGTGAATGTTCTTCTGTAAATGTGTCATCAAATCTCCCCAGTTTAGCTTGTAATTTTACATCTTGTCCATCATTGAGAGCTTTCAGATAGTCCTGAAGGGCGCTTCTGGACACTCCGTATTTATTAACCGTTTCTCTTATCGATATATTCTTTTGTTTGATGCATAAAATAGCCTGTTTCATTACATTTTCGTCACAATCACCTCTTCTTGTAACTTTTTTCTTAAATTTCGGCATTTTCAAGTGACCTAAAAATCAAAGAATATTTTGTATAAAAATAAACTTTTAAATGACTTAAATTTACTCATACTCTTCACCCAAAAATTGGCCGAGGCTATCTGACAAACGTGTGGCGGGGGTACCCGGTCGTCTCAATCTTAATTTTTTTTAAAGACACCTACTGCGCTAACGAAATAATCTAACTTGGCACACTTACTACAATAATAACCACACGTAATAAATAACAAGTGAAGACAAAGTACTTACATTTGATATATTTTATCTGCTTTCGAAAAGTAATCGGCACACGAAAAAATCTTCATCAAAAATTCAAACCGTTAGCACTTACTGCCCATTCGATGTTCACCTCACCACTGTTTATATTATTAGGTCACGCGCGCTGCAAACGTTTTCAAGTGTGCAAAGTTTATCTATGTGTGCGTCGGAGCTTGGTACTCACAGTGGCCATGGCTACTCGCCGTCCGGGGCTACCCGACCTTCCCTACATAAAGTTATATATTACTATAACTCGAAAAATAATTTTTGCGAATAACTTATGTTTATCTAAACCGGTATTTGTCTATACTAAAGAGATGTACACTTACAACGCCGCAATTATTTTTCACTAGCACGTGCATTTTATTTATTTATTTTAGCCCCTTTCTTAAGACTGTTTTGTCTAAGAACAGGAAATTGGGTAAAAAGGATCGTGGCGATAGCGGCAGCTCTCTCCATTTTGGTAACTTGTGCAAAAAAGTAGCAGTCAATGGACTTTCCCTGACCCGATATTTTACTTGGATGCTAACTGCAGATCAGCACTTGAACGTCTGTTCCTTGGAAGACAACCTTCAACATATTTCGAACTGTTCTCCAATTCAGTTGATCTAAGCCGCAAACAAGCTTGAGTACTGCCAATTTCTTAATATCGTAGAACTCTATATCTCTCTTGAGATTCCATAATGCTCGCCACAGGTTTTCGTATAACAGCTTTGCACGTGACTACTTCTTGGCGACCAGAGAGAAAATGAAGCGCTGGTTATTACGTACTTTTAAAAGATTTCCGACCGCCGGTTGCTGTCTTCGTAGCTTATCTAAATCCAAACTTCTTCTTAAATACGACTGCAATTTCTCTAGAACCCGTAACTAATCAAACCCGTAATAAATCAAAGCCTCGATTCACCCAGAAATGAGCGATTGCTCAACTTACCCTGATCTTACTTTTCCCTTGATGATGGAGGTAAGTCTATTGACCACACAAAAGGGCGCACGATTTACTCACTAAACAGCACGGTTAAGAATTAAGAAAAATTAACGAAATAGAATGCAAGAAAGGAGGTGTTATACTCGGGTCAAAACTAACTAACGTACTGTCGTATTCTTTATCATAAACTTGTATTTACAACAACAAATAGAAATTTAAAATAGGGGACAGCAAGTCACAAAACCGAAAATGCAACTCGCGGAAAACTTAAATAAAAAAACGCTCACGCTAACACTTGTGATTACTCTGGTTTGGACCTGGGCTTGTGTAACGTTGTTGTAGCCAGCAAACGGGGCTAGACGATTGATGTGGAACACTTTTGGCTTGCTTCTGAGTGGTTTTCGGATGCGATATATAACGTCATTAATACACTGCATGACTTCATAAGGGCCCTCCTATTGCCTCTGCAGCTTCAGCGCCAAACCACGTGTTACAAGCTTTAGGTCTTACGAACTTTGCACGGCCAACTCACACAGTCGGAGATAGGGGTAGTTCAAGAAAATTATAATTAAGGGCGCCAGATCAATTATAATTAACACTTCTGCCTCGATCACGACGGACGATCCAAACTTGTAACTAATTTTGAGGTTCGTAATCCTTGTTACTCTGGTGTTCGGGTAGCCACAATTAAAAGAGAAAGGTATGTTACTATAATAGAAAGTTTAACAAGTATAACAACTTTAATATAGTAACGTCGAAGATTAACAGGAATATATGTAATTTCTCAATTCACAAATGCTAGAAAGATTAACAAGTATAATTAACAGGTATAAAAACTTTAATTTAGCAACGTAGCAAATTAACAGAAGTATGTTGAATTTCTCAATTCATAAATACTAGAAAAATTAACAAGTATGATTAACAGGTGTAGAAACCTTGACTTAGCAACGTAAAAGATTTACAGGAGTATGTTTAATTTCTTGATTCATAAATGCCAGACATATAGGCAACACACAAAGCATATGGCATTGACAGTAATCAAAGTTCCGTGAGTGACTTTTATGACAGCGAAAAAAATATAATCAAACTGACTTACCCAAATCCAGTGCTTACTTGCGTGAAGAAAACGTTTTCCTACCGGTAGCACCCTAGAATAATTATTGAATAGCAAATCGTGTCACACAATAACTCACGAAGACAAGAAACTACAAAATCATTAATAATAATACATTAAATGCGATATAAGAACCCGTTGTATCGAATGCTGTTGGTTGTAATTACGAACAGGTGGGTAGTAACGCAATCGCCTGGTGTACAAGAATTAACATCTCCAACGCATTGCTCGTCGAGACCTCGTTTTCGTATGGGTAGTATGCCCTTCCAAAAGCTTATACGTTCGGTAACGGTATTTATCAATCGTAATTATGCATCATTGTTCTTTGTTGAAGCGAACAGGTGATTGAAACGTGGCGAAACCGGCTACCAAATTAATACAGAAATTACGAGGGAATCTTAATAAACTGGAGACAAAATATCTTACCCTGTGCCGAACAAATTGTGATAAATTCGTAATTGATTTATAAATTCGTACTCATCACAACGGATGCACTTAAAATCCTAGGAATCAGGTCAAGATTTTCGACACCGACTGGCTCACGTAGTTCAAAATGGCCTCTCAGTAACCAACAAGGTCGGCAGAGAGCGTCAAAAGCAGAAACTAATTTTTAAGTCGACATACAGGGTACTCCGTTGTGAAAATTTCGCACGTAACACACGTCTTCTTTGGGGATTATACAACTACACCATGTCGCCAGATAGAAACCCACCACTTCAAAATAAAGTAATTCGAAATGAAAATTTTATTGCGGATTTATAAATAATGTAATAACTTAAATGAGTTTACATTTTGTCACGTAAATTATACATAATTAGAAAACTAAATAACTATACTAAAAAAATATTCTTGAAAATTTAAGAATGTTACAAATATACAAATACGAAATTACAAAAAATATATATAATTATTTATTGTAGATAAAATAAATTAGTTACATTCACGATTCTTTTAAACAATTGTGTTGGTGTAACGTACGCAGATCGCCTTATATATGCGCTGAGAACTTTTTTGGTTGACAATAATTTGCCCAGTTGCCGCCGTAAATCTCTTTTTTGTGCTACCAACATTGTAAACGTCAATATTCATTCGTTAGTGCAGTTACGTAATGAACGAAAAAAGCTCTAGGGTGGCAAAATGAAAACTAGGAATCCACATAAAAGTAAGTGTTCAAAGTCAATTAATATATTAGAATGAGTATGCGACAGGTGGAAAAATCATTTTAAAAATCTTGAAATTCAGTTAAAATTGAAGAAAAACGATGTTAAAGTTAATGTCAAATCTGACAGATTTAGTAATAAATGTAGTACCAACATATATTTCTGTTGATTTTTTTTATTTTTTCAAAAAAGAATGTAATTTTATGAAAGGCAACACAAAAAATAATGTACATTACTCTCGTCGAAAGAATCATAGCATAACTCACTCACATGCAACGCTCGGCCGTGCGGCCTCGCGTCGCATTAACGTTCGTTATGCTATTTCTTACTTTCGACTCTTGTTACGTAAACTACTATTAATGAAGTTAATCTATGTTCTGGCTATCTACATTTATGTCATTGGGATTAATAAAATTTATCGAATGATTGACGGTGTAATTTTTATACCCCATTCTCGTCAATGGAAAGTAACCGCGACACATGTCTGTTATAATGGTGGTTCCTGGAAGTACGTGCGTTTTTACTACGTCAGAAATTGTAGCAGCGTTTTTCTTAGGTTAAATATTTTAATATAAATATCACAATTACTTTAAGGCGTTTTTTAAATTTTAAATGATAACATGATTTACGTACGCCTATGATCGTAAATATATTGAAGTTTCCTGCTGCGAATTTGTACCTGATGGGACAAAATAATGTGGATTATACTCATTGTGTAAATGTGGTTACACTGGATGTCTTTAACCCAGTGCAAGTTTTGATCCAATTTTTTTTGTTATTCGGGCACTACATTGGCTAAGTAGCTAAGTACTAATTTTCCGAATCAGATTCTAGGAACGGCTCTGCCATGTCAATTGTACTCTCTCTAAAGGGTTTCCTACGTAATACTGTTTTATCGGTGAATTGCGCTTTTCTGCTGGACCATTTCCATACGCCCTCTTTGCAGTTAACTCAGGAAAATCTTTCTCAAACTTTTCAAACGTGCAGATGTTTTAACACCTGTGATACTCGCCTCTTTGACACTACCAGCTGCAGTCTGTTTTCCATTCACTCGAGATTCTCTAGGGATCGCTTAAAAAGATGGTCTTCTACTTTCAAAAAGTCCTACTCCGTACAGTACGCTTTGATGTTTCTGCTCAAAGCACTCACTTCTTCCCAGGTTAGTTGTCGGCGGTTTTTTTTTCATTTTAGTAGTAGTATTATTTTCCACTCGTCATCAACCATAGCAGTTCTACAGAAGCTTTTGACCTTTTCTTTAAGTCGCGAACAATGGCTGCAGTCTGCCGGGCAAGGTCTGTGTTCTGTGTCATAGTCATATTTTTGCAGTCTCTCGATCTATCATACCACTTGTCCTTCCGGATTACGAAACTGCAATAGCCATTTCAAGGCGGCGTGATTTGTCCTTAGTAAACATTTTCGTTTATACTAATATTTGTAGAAGTGTTCTATAAACTTGACGACTGCTAACAGCTCTCTCCTAGTCACGCATTAATAATTTTTTGGTCTGGACAAAATTTTGCTAAAATACGCGATGAATTTGTTTGTTTTGCGAAAGGGCCGCACCTGCGAAAGGAACGCATAACCAGTTTGCTTGCATCATATCAAAAACAAATTTTCCATTTTCTCTAGGATAACTTAAAATTGGCGAACTGACTAGGACCTGTGTTAGTTGATGGAAAACGCTTTCGCAGTCTTTATTTTATCTAAATTTTACTCTTTCTTTGGTCAATTTTGTTAAAGATGTTGGGAAATTCAGGTACCGATCGTCTATAATAGGTGCACAACACAAGAAAACGGCGAATTTGCTGCTTGTCAATCGGTATTGACCATGCTTGCACTGATTTATTTTTTCTGGGTCAGTCTAACTCTATCTCTAGATGCGACGTACCCACGGTACAGCATTTCCTTCTTAAATACGTGGCATTTTTTACTCTCAGTTTTGTATTTGCCCCACGTAGTCGTTGGAACACTCCTTTCAAGTATTCAAGTGAATCTAAAACGACCAAGCAGGTCTTCCAAGATAGCCGGTGCAAGATAGTCTCCATTAAACGCTTGAACGTCGCAGGAGCGTTACATAAACCGAAGGGCATTACAATAACTGCCACCAGTTGCAATAATAAAAATCGTATTTTTATCACAGCGGAATCGAAAGTTTGTTTTCGGACCTTATTTTCAGGGGCGAAAGTACCACTTACGCTCCCGGTTAATTGTTTTAATGAATTATTATGCGCATGCTAACTTATTCTGATTATTATAATCATAATTGTAGTAAATGAGAAGAATATTCTTAATAAAAACAATAGTTATAACGTTACAATTTCATGTATTTATGAAACTATTCAAAATTAATTAATTTTTGACGTTTATGTTGACAAGTGTGCCAAAACTGTAAAAGACGGTTTACAATAGCGAAAAATTAAAATTTCTGACAGTTAAGAACAATAAATTTTATTTTTATGGAACTTTCGATCCCGCTGTAATGAAAAATTGTATACTTACCACAGGAGGAAAGTATGACATCCCAACACGCGTAGTATTGTGATTGTAGTCATACTTTCCTCCCTAGTTAAGTAATATGCTATTTCACGGTTCTTGAGTTCCAATTCTACCTGCCAGTAACCGCTCTTTAAACGCAACGTAAAAAACCACTAGGATCCTAATAATGTCTAAAGTGTCGTCAATTTTCGGTAAAGGCTAGTTGTTCTTTTTGGGTGCGTCGCTAAGCTGTCTGTAGTCTACGCAAAACTTATTGATTCATCTATTTTTTTACGTGTAGCACTAGGAACGCTTATAAGCTATTTGAAGGTTCAATAACGTCTCTCCATATCTGTAATTGTTTGTTTGATTTCTTCTCTTTTTGCCAAAGAATGTCGGCGTGGATTTTGTCGTATCGGCTGAGCGTCTCTGATATTCATTTTATACTTTACCACGTTAGTTCTTTTTTTAACCATTTTACAGTGCAAACACATCTTGATGCTGCTGGATCAACACTTTAACTTTAGCCAGCTAGTCTTGGCTGCGGTTTTAACATTTAGGTAAGAATGTTCAATAGATGTTCTGGGCACTTCTTCGGCGACGTATTTTCGCTAGAATTCACGCAGCTCACAATTTGAGATACTTACGTTCATTCGCCTACCACGGTCTTCTTTTTCAACGTTACTGGATTTGAGTTAACATTCAAGAACTTTACTGACACCGTGTTTTTCACTCGTAGTAATATTTTGCCAACCAGTAGTTCCTTTTTAATGAAGTCACCCTCCATTGCCGGAAGTTTCCATCCAGGCGTGTTATCACCACACTTTCAGTACTTTCAGGCCGAGTTACGTCTTTACTCAATAGGACTCGCACGGTTGCCTTCTTTGACAAATGAAACGAAATTTCTTCACCGCCGATCTTCAAGACATCATTCTTCATATCCAAATAGATCCATACTTCTTTATAACGTCCATTTCCAACATAACTTTTTTCGTGATGTTGTCTACCAGCGCTTGGTGATTGAGTATTCCATTTCCCAAGCCAATGGTCACTTGTACTTGTTCATGAGTAGGTATTTTTTGCCGGTCACCGTTCGAAGTCGTTTTGTTACTAGTGAAGTCTTCTCATTTTTCCGTAATATGTCCGGATAAATGTCGCTCACGTGTTAACTAGTAACTGAACACTTCTTTCATTGATCTTGCCATTGAGATAAACACTTTACAATTCCTCCATAGACGATGCCGTTTGAATGGTAATTTCCAGGACATGACTTGTTGAGGTCTACTTTCGCCTTATTCGGTCGACCTTTTTTAGTTTTCGGGGCGCTTCTCTGATCTTATTTTCAGGTTAGTACAACGTCGTTGTACGTGTCCCAGTTTGTGCACGTAACTTCTCTTCCCAGAGTTACTTGTTCGCGGAATACACGTTTCTTCGATGCTTTCTTGTGTTTGCATGAGTACTTCTGCAACACAGTGGAGCTTATGGCTGCCTTGCTCCGGCGCTTGTTTCGCCGCCTCAAGGCAATGTCAGCTTTGAACACTTGAAGACTTTCTGCAGCTTTCTAAACACGACTTTTTTTCAAAAACAATCTGCACCACTCTAAGCGCTTCTCCACATAAGGTAAACTGCTTGTAGTATGTTGACCAAAATTTGGGGGCAAAATTTGACAAATTTGGGTGTATAAAATCGGCGTTGTCAAGTCTTATGTCAGAATAAGAAACTTAATACATTTATCACTTTGTCTTTCTGTCGCAATTTAGTTTGTTTATGTTTTAAAAATACTGTTTTATTAATCCTGTACAATCTGTTTTTTCTTTAAGAGTTAACTGAATGTTTAAGACTTACATTATGGCAGGAATGTTTTAGAAGATCTAATATGGTTTTTTATCTATTCTTCATAATACCCACGGCTGGCAAAAGACCAATAATAGTGGACGGAGTATTACGCTATGTGAACAAAATCTACATGTATTCTATAAAAATTATAAAGAGTTTTAGTCCACGATACTAAAGAACCCGAGCTTAAAAAGTTTTGAAACTGTTGGCAAATATCGCAAGCAGAAATATCCTTTTCCACGTTATTTTTCATAGACGGTCACCAACTATATGAACGCATAAGCATTTTGGTATGCACAAATCCATTATGTTGTTCATTACAAAGCCTAAGAACGTTTGACTGTACAGATTTCGGTACAACATTGTTATTGCTTAGCAATATGCGCTTTTGCTTGATCGATAACTCATTTATTTTATATATATTTATCAATTATTGAACCTAGCCAACCCAACAAAATAAAGTCTTTCACTTTGAGTAACAATAAATCTTGATTTAATTAATTTGTTATGTCGGTAACCCGATAAAATAAAAGTCTATCGAGTAATCTTTGTTGCTGTCGTGGTTGGTATATATTTTTTCTAAAAATAAATTTTAATGGTTGATGATCAGTAATAAACGTAAACTTTGAACCATATAAATATTTATAAAACTTTTTTAAGGCGAACATTTGCGCTAACGTTTTACGTTCTAAATTACTGTATTTTTGTTCGGTTTTAGAATGTGTACTGGAGACAAACCGTACAGGCCTGTCTTTACCTTCAGTTTTTTGCCTTAATACTGCACTAACAGCAAAACAACTCGAATCGCATGCGACAAAAATGATTAGTTTAGGGTTGTAATGGGTTAAGACTCTATTAGATACCAATAGCTGTCTGCTCAACTGAAATGTCTTTTCACATTCATCTGATCAACCTATATCAAAATTAACACCTGACCGATAAAGATACAATGGTTTCAACTTGGATGAAAGCATGTGGATAAATTAAATGTAGTACCTAATTTAAAAGTCTTAAACACGATTTTAATTCAGTAAATTTTTTTAAGGACGGTACTGACTTAATAACTATTATGTTATCCTCTATGGGATAAATACCCTTGGTATCAATTAAGTGACCTAAAAATTTTACAATTGTATGGAAAAATTTGTATTTATTTTTTTTAACTTTTACATGAAATTGTTTCAGCCTCTTAAAAACCTTATTAACAGTCAATGCAATTGTGCAAACGCCACCAGAGTGAACTACTGGACGACCGCTTCGCCCTTTTGGTGCTCATCAGCAGCAGGAGATACACTCTAATGTAGTTCCTACCACAGTTCCCACGTTTGTGGTTCCCACAATTGCATTGACGCCAATTATAGCTTATATTTAAGTATGACGAAGTTACGATTCAAAAGTGTTTGATGGCAGAGCCATCTCATAGTGTCATTTTACTATGTGTCTAAAGTTTACTGTAAATAGTTATAAACGGCGCTAACACATTGAATTAGTTTAGCATCCGCGAAATTCAAAATATGCTTTGAATAATTCGCGGGATAAAACCACAACGTAAAAAGACATTGGGTGTAAAGCAATATCAATGCAATTGTGTAAACGCTACCAGAGTGAACTACTGGACGGCTGCTTTGCCCTTTTGGGGCTCATCAGCAGCAGGAGATACACTCTAATGTAGTTCCTACAATTGCATTGACGTCCCTTATAGCTTAATGTATCTTCTGCTGCTGATGAGCCCCAAAAGGACGAAACAGCCGTTCAGTAGTTCACTCAAATGAATGATAAAAAAATATCTATTACCAGAAAGACTTGCAAAGATGTCATCTAGATTTGGCAATGTTCAATGATCTGCATCTAAAACCTAGTTTAAGGTTTTTTTAAAGTCAACACAAATTCTAAGCTTTGAAGAATTTTTCTATGGACTATAATAATTGGACGTGCTTAATTACTATAACTTATTTGTTTTTAATGCCTGACAATCATTTTTCTTAATTCCACTTCAACCTTTTCTTTCAAGGCATATGGATCATCGTATGCTCGATAAAATGCTGGTTTCCTTCGTTGAGTTTTAATTCAACTTAAAAATTTTTAATACAAGAATCATCAAAAACTTCTTTATGATGATTTTTTATTTTTGATTTCGTACCTAAAATTTTCTCATCATTACTGATCAAACTTATTACTTTCTGATTCTGTTTTTTAATACTGACATCTTTACTGGTATCATCAACTATGACAATTGAATTAAAACATATTTATTAACAGAAAAACGTTCAGAACCGGCTTACATTAGATTGGAAAAGATGGTTGCTTTAATGTGTGTTGTAGGTTATTCTACAATTAAAACGCCTTAACACTAGTCTAACTACAAACATTTTTGATTATTTCAATTTTTCAGGTACAAGGTATAATATGGATGATACTGTCTTTATTGGGAATTCTTGTATACTTCCAAGCTTGGACACCATTAATAATTGAAGATACTCATTACGCAATGTTGGCCAACAGCTTAACAGCAATCTTTTCTGGTAAGTTTTGATTGATTTTTTTAAATGTATAAATATAAATACAGATGTTGAACCATTTTTGTTAAACAAGAGTTTTGGCTCTGTTTTTAGCAAAAACAGAAAGTTGTTTAATTTTTTTATAAAGTAATGTGATCAAAGTCAGTATTTTTATTTATAAATAGTAATTGGCATTTATGGTAATTAGGCTTGATAATAATTTAATATATAAGTTAAAGTGTGCAAAGTAATCGGTGTAAGTGGCCGTCGAGCTGAATTGCAGAATTAGATAGAGATATTTTTCTGGGTGTAGAATATGTATCAGTGGTTTGTGGTCCGTGGTAATTGTATAACGACAATCATTCAAATAATTCAATAAATTTGGAAGTGGTGCAACAATACTGCACTTAAACTTGTTTTGATGTCTGTGACATGTAGCAGTAAGAGTTATATGGCATCATAAATATTAAGGTTTCTTTAATATGTATACAAACATTTTTACCTATGGTGTTGACGCAAGTTGAATATAATAGATGGTTTTTATGAGTTCTATCGTTTGTTATAACGTAGCGTAATTTTAGTTTATTCGTAAACAGTCTATCGTGATCACATCCGTCTTTACTATAAGGGCACACGGGGCCCGTGTTCAGAACACCGAACTTACGGGGGCACCAAAAAATCGATATATTCCCTTACATGAAAAAAAAAGTAACTCATTTTTTTTACATAATACAACAATTATATAAATAAATTTTTGCAATAGTGTAGTACAGTACAGGAATATTATGCTACGTATAATTCAAATACATTATTGAATTTTGCGGTTGCAATATTTACTATCTAACAACTTTATAGTTTCCTACATGTGGATTCACTCGTACGTAGCTCCGTTTCTACGAGATGGCGTTTAGCCTCACATTCATTAATAAATTTAACACCCTAATGGCATAAAACTGTGGCAATTTGTTTGTTATAGTTGTTGAAACTGCATTACAGTATTCCAGTCTTGAAGAATCCAAATAAGACGAAACAGCTGTCCACTGGTCTCTAATGATAATTTCTGCAATTATATAAAAAAATTGGACTTGCGTAGTACAGTTAGAAGTATTATACCGCGTATAATTCAATTACATTTTTTTAAATTTGCTGTTGTAATATTTGCTATGTAACTAACAATTTCATTGTTTCCTACATGTGGATTAACTCGTACGTAGCTTCGTTTCTACGAGATGACGTTCAACCTCAAATTTATTAAAGTTCTTTTTGTACATGATAATTACAATATTTGTAAACAGTTATTTAATTAATTATGTCTTATGCAATGCATTATTTTAATTCTGACACTTACATACATTTTGTATCTCATAATTGCATTGTTTATTATTATTAACTTATAATTTGTTTTCTTCGATAATATAAACGTAGGCGCGACGATACTCCCCTACTGCGTGGCTCGTCGTTGCGCCGATCACCGCCCATAAAAATGTGCTCGGCGCACACGCACGCCTGACATACGCCTCCAGGAAATTACAATACTACACATAGAAGTCGACGCTATCTTCAAGTTAATCAAGTGACGTAATTTTGTTTCGTTGTTGTGTTGAGAAACTTTACAATAACTACTGAAACTTGCTTGTTTGACAGATTAAGTAATCGAATCCATCAAATAATAAACTTTCAAAGCACTTAAGGTGCTAGAATAACATGTTCAAATTAGTATTTATTAACATAACCTTAACATTAGGTTTTTGAATTGCATGACAATTCAAAAACGACCAATTATTTTTTGGGATTTATCGATAGCTACAAGATACAAAAATGTTTCTTCCGAACATGCCTGATATCTGTTCGTTATTATTTATGCTTATGCTAATGTAGTTTCGTTTGTTTTGTTGACAATTTCCTTTTATTGCAATATTTTTTGTATTGAAACAAATTTTTTAGTAGAGAATGTTGTAGCTTATTAGATCCAGTGGAGTAATTAACTGTATCTTACATTTTCTAAACGTAAATGTTCTTTATAATAAGATTCAAATAGTTTTTACTCCAAAACGATTGTATTAAAACCACCAACTCTTTATCACAAATTTTCTTATTACCTTCTTAGTGTTTAAAGCTCAATTGTAATCCACAATTTGTGGAAATGTAAAAAAATATGATTTTGTAGATAGTCGACTCATTTTGGCTAGCTTCCGTTGTAGATGGCCGTGAGTCGAACTGTAGATAACTAATTTATTTAGCTGTAGAAAAAGAAATATAGTGTGAGGTTGTTACAAGCTTCTAGTAATTTACAAACCTTACAGGGCCATCTCGCTGTAGCATTAAAACAATACCTACCGAAGACAAGGGAGGTCCAAGTGATAAATTAATTTTAATAGGCGCCAGTCTCGTCTCGCAGATACAGCTCCTGTTAGATTAGCACAAGAGGCTTAAAGCTTGTATTAAATTTTAAGGTTCATAAGGCTGGAGTAGTTGAAGAAAGAAACCAAATCATTAACATCAATTGTACTTTAATTACCTTAGAAAGATAACTTATGATTAAAATTAGGATCAATAACAAATAGATAATTTGATAGCATCACAGTAAGTAAATTTTGTTTGAGTACAAGTATATTTTGGTTCTAAAACGCCGGAAGTATCGGCAACTCACAATACACTCATATCGTAAGTGTAACAGCCAGGACATACAAATTCTTTGTAACAATACATTAACAATGATAATTGACGGTCGACGTATCAGCATGCGCTAGCAATTTAACTTAAACTAATAGTAATAAGAAGCAAATCATTTTAAACGTTTTGACGTGATTAGCAAATGTGATTCGTGGGAAGCACCATAGCGACAGCAAATAATTAAAATCAAAATTTGACTTACCGAGATCCAGGTTTACTTTTAGAAAACGTTTTCCTACTGGCTTGCTGTAATCAAACTACCTAAAAATAATCGTGTCTACCTGGTGACTCACAAACTCTATAACCGGTAAAAAGTAACATTTATGAAAGGTAAGATAACCGGTGCGTGTCATATGCTGTTACATATGTACTTTTGTCCAAGATGTCTTAGTTAAACGTTCATTGCCTCTGAATAAAAATATTAATCGTATCTGCTGTGTAGCAGTATTCGCAGGTCCGATGCTTCCTTTAAGAACTTTTCCACCGTCGATGTTTAAACGTTGACAGACAAAGAAAGCCAATTTGGGAGGTAGCTAAGGCGCTAAGGAAACGATATGAAAATTACCTTTAATCCAAAAAAGAGTACCCTGCGCTGAATAAAATAACTAATTACAGATGTTTTTATGATACATCGTGCCACAACACGTGGATGTTTTAAGAAATCATGTTTAACTCAAGCAGGCGTATTTTATGTACCACAAAGTCAACCAAGAATATAAAGCGCAGCCCAAGCTAGAGAAAGAAAATCCCGCAATCGTAAATGTAGGTGAAAAAATAAAACAGACAATTATCACAAACTGAAAAGTTTCGACTAAAAATGTAGTCGTCGGTGCACTCCTAACATAATTATCACATACAAACGGCATGAATTTGTGGCTACGCCATTGTTACTAAACAGTATTGTCACATAGAGATATACTTATAACTACTAAATACACAGTTTCGTTAACCAATTAAAAAAACGGTAGTAGTAAAAACTAAACGCGCTTGCGATAATTATGATGATAGATCAAAATCTTCTTCTAACCGCTTGACGTCAAGTGTATGAGCACCCATAAGCGTCGCGTCTCTTCGAACTCCATTACATAAAAAGATTATTGCAGTACGATAGTAACTGACTTAAGAATTAATTTTCAGAAATAAATAATACCATGAACGATTTAGATTTACAATTAGATTACTAATCCCTAAAAGATAAAGTAGTTGAATTAGTAGCGCGCATCAGGAGTTTTTGTTTTACCAAACTTTGATAGGTGCTACACTATAGCACCGACATAAAAATAATTAATAACAATACCTCACTAGAATCTTATGTCGTAAAGTATCTCTTGGTGTTAGCATCCTTTTATTTCATTAAAGATCACATCACGATTAGAATGACTACCCCAATAACAAATAAAACTTGGTAATTAGGTGAACATTTGGGGTTACACAGAAAAGCTCTAAAACAAACACCGAAGAGCCAACTCAAGGAATATAAGTCCGACGCCTCTTTTATTGCTTAAGTGCAAGTCATGAAGCAGTATTTTTAAACCTTTGTGTCCTACTACTAGTGACACGTACCGCACGTCATTAACAAATGCAATGTCTCGTATTTTGCCAGAAGTTGAATCAAAGCTGTCTGACGGTTAGAAACTTGACTAATTCTTGAAAAACTTATCCTCACGCAACGACGTTGGCAAAATTGCTTAAACGACAATTGAAATTTAGCAAAAATGATTATAAATCGTTACAAATTTACTCCTAGCAAGAAGTGAGACTCACGGTTGAAATAAATCTGAACATAGTTCTAACTATTACTTAGAACGGAATTTGCAACACTCTTAAATCATCGATCACTGTGCTAGATTGTCACAATGAGACTTAGAAACCGATTAACGGATTAGAGTACTCCCAGAAAAACCAAAGAAAATTAGCAAAAGGGATACCCTAAGAATTACTGTCAACATCCAAAGAAACCGACCAAACGGAAATACATACAATACAGAAAATGGAGTTGTAGTCTGCTTCAAGTTTCAGACCTACACGACAAACAAACAAAAAAGAGAAGAAACAAGTTGCAGTGAACACTCAAGAGAAAAAGTTATCAAAATGAAAAGAAAGCAAATGTCTAAGCGCTTTAATGCCAACGAAAGAAATAGGAAACTCTAGAAAAAAATCAAAAGTAAAATATAAAATCCTATAAGTGACGTAAAAAAATTCCACACACTAGAGAGAAAAGAAAAATAATAGATAAAACTTTTAAAAGTACAGCTCGAGTTTATATACAAATAAGCACAAAAGTTGCACCCTTTCAATTACTAAAAAAAAGAAAGGGCAAGAAGCAGTAACTGTTCAGAATAATAAAAGAAGCAGTCAAGCAAATCAAAGTTTACACGTGGCAGGAGCCAAAATTATTCGAAACGCATAATTTGTGGAGGTGAAAAAAATATGGTTTTGTAGATAGTCGACTCACCTTTGGCTAGCTTCTATCGTAGATTGTCGTGAGTCGGTTTGTAAATATCGTTGGCAAAGTTGCCTTAACATCAGTTGAAATTTAACAAAACTGATTTTAAATCGTTACACTATTCCTAAGAATAACACCTCTTAATTACAAATTATCTTTAAACATTTACAAATGTATTTTATTTGCTCTGTAAGTCACATTCACATGTTATTCTAATGCATCTTTTATTAAAAATAACGTTCACTTACTAACATCGTATTTGTCGGAAGAACTTAAAGACATTGTTAACAATTTAGGCTTCGGCATAATAATTTTTTTTATTTACTGTCTGTACAACCAAAATGTTATAAATAATTAGTAAATAGTAAATGATTTGAGGTTAACTAAAATTACAGGTATTTAAAGCACGTAAACTTTACTCACCACTTTTCTAAACAGAGATGAATAGCTAAAAGTCAGGAATTTAATAATACAGTGCACGCCGCTTATTGGAATTACGGATACTGTTATCAGTCTGGTAATGTTATCAATTTATGAACTACTACATAGAAAAATAAACACTGTTTATAGTAATCATAATTTTAGTTTATGTTATCAATTTTCTTCTCGGGTTTGCTTTTATACATAAATAATAATTTATTTTGCAAGAATCTTTTAGCTGAACATTCACAATACGCTTGGTTAGAGTAAAATCATTGTACCATAAAAATAGTTATTTTGCATATCTAGATTTATTTTTGCAGTTTTATTTATTTATTCAAGTATTTTGAAAGCATGCATTCGCTTAACTACGTCTTATGTGATAACGTTATGTTGTACTTATTTTTATTTTTAGTGTCAGGAAATTACTGAGAAGAAATGTGTAGTTCTTATATTTAACTATTTAATACTACAGGTTCGTAATTTTTGATTTATTTGTCTCAAAATTTTAAATTTTTTAAACATTTTATGAAAATTTTGTTGCTTGCATGCATGCTATGATTTCACCTTCTACGTTAACAAACTTTTAATCAGATACACGCTGTATATTTTTAGTGGTTTTTAATCAATAAACATTTATTTGGTTTTTTTTCTGAATATCGGATATTTTTATCATTCGATTATTGTTATCAAAAACTCCAAGTCTTAACGTGATTCTATTAAGCGGCGTGCACTGTAGTTACACCTATAACTTTGTAGTATAAACGCTGACAAATAGACATGAAATAAATACAAAGTTTTGACATCGTCATTTTACGTACATATAATACAAATTTTGAAATTTAAATGATTTAGTTTTTTAATTATTTGTTCTTGTAAAAAGTTTAATTTTTCTTGTTTTGATTAATAATAGGTATAGGTGTAGTGTATAATTCGTAAGGAATGTGCATTGCCAACTCGTATGAATTGAAATCTCGCTTTCGGCTCAGTTCGAAAATTTTACTCGTTGGCAATGTCAACCATTCCTTACTCGTTATACAATATAACTTTTCTGAATTGATTAAGAAAAATTGCAAACTTCTCTTACAGGTGGTTTAACGACTACTTTAAAGATCAACTCTGCATCAGTTAAATTTTGAGGGATTTAATTAATCGGCATAAATATTAAACCCCGTAACAGTCGCTATACATACACTCATACACTCATTACTACTACACCGGTTTTAACGGAGCTACTAGTCCATTTTTCGCTGCAACTTCAATTAAATTAACAAACGTTTATAACCAACATTTTTTTTAATTTAATGAGATTACCTTGCTTATTTGCTACAATATGTTACTGAATGTTTCGTAAAGACTTATATTAAAATTTTATTGTATTATAAAACTCTAAACCAGTGTAATTTTTTACAGTTCAAGACAGCAAAATGATAACTATACTGTTTTTATATTTCTTCTTTTCAATCATGTGGATTAGCACATCAGCATCTTTAATAATGAGTAAGTATAAAAAAAAATTAGCAAAAATGTATAATATTTTTATAGGCATTAAAAAAAATCAAAAACAAAAAATAAAAGTATCTTTTTTAATTTGGAGTATATGGACATTGTTGATATGTTTGTACGATTTAATCGTTCTAATTATTCTTGCTATTGACTATAATGATGTGTTAAAGTTTCTTAATGCAATGGTAAGTTTCACTATTTAAGACTGAATAGTTTACGGTTTAGAAATTCTAGCCTAGTAATTTCAAAATTCCCTATATATATTTGACGTTGGCCTATGGAATTTTGTTTTCCACAGCTGCTAGAGGATACGTTATATGGTGCATTAATCTTGCATTTGGTATTATTATGTGGATGCAGAGAAAAAGTTTTGATCAGGTTTGTCTTTTATAAACAAATATTTTGTATTGAGTGATTTTTTTTGTTTTGTTTTAGAACAAACACAAAGATGCTAATGCCGTAAATGTGTTTGAAGAAGATAGAAGGTAAGCGTAGTGCAGTTTTTTTTATTACTAATACAGAATCACGAAAGAGTTGGTTAAAACCAAAATTTTACATTTATATTTAGTTGATTTAAATTTGAAATAAGTATTTAATATATTGCGCAAACTTAAAACTTAATTAAGGTAATTACATTTATTTTTATTTATTTCTAGAGCACGTGTGTAAACAAATCGAATGTGTTCTTATTTAATTTAACACCGGCGTTCTTCTTTAAGATTTATTAATTTTTTACAAATAGCTTTTATACTTTATTTTTATCGTCTACTAGAATATTCTGTTGATTTCTGAAACCGCCTCGAATATTCTGAAAGTTCGAGAATGTTTCAGTTTGTTGATTTTGTTGAATTTTCTTTTATAACAACAGATTATAATCATTTTTAATTAATTGCGTTGAAAATTCGTAAGTCTAAAATTTTATCTGGTGCAATTTTCTATTCATTATAACAACGAAAAGAACATTAAATGAGAATAATAATTAATTGATTTTGAATGAAACTTTTTAATAACGGTTTTAAGAAACTAAATTTAAAAATTCAAGATAAGAAGTTTTGGCACTAATATACACGAACGAATATGGTTTTTACTGCAGTGATAGGCATTTATACGTATGAAATAATTTCCTACACGTATACGTAGAAAATACGTATATAATGTATAATATGTAGACAATGTAGATAAGGACGTAAATAATGTAGAATAAGCGTCATTTTTAAAAACCAACCTGTCAACAGCTGTTGAAGTTAGCATTTGACATTTGCTGATTAAAATTAGTATTACTGTGAACCGAATAGCAATATTTAAGTCTTTACCAAAGTCAAATGAAAACACCCAAAAAACAGTACTAAAGCTTCGAATTTGAATTAAATTGGTTCAATATCACGAAAACAATTTCCATCAAGATATCGATGAAAATAGTGATTGATGTAAAAATGCGGCTTTATATTCATGTTATAATTCAGTTTTACCACGTTGTAATTGTAGACATTAGATTTTATCCTGTTTGTATATGTACATTTGAAGCTTCATTAGTATGTATCGAGCGATTCGACACTTAGTTTTAGTAATAACCAATCTGTTATTTATTTATATTATTTTTTATTTTATTATTGTCGAATGGAAATAAATACTAGTAGAAAAAATGGTTTATTAAAATACAGTGCACGCCGCTTAATAGAATCACGTTGAGACTTGGGATGTTTGATAGCTATAATCGAATGATAACAATATCCAAAATTCAGAAAAAAACAAATAAAGGTTTATTGGTTAGAAAGCAGTAAATACATACAGCGTGTATCTAATTAACAGGTTGTCAATTTAGAAGATGAAATAAGAGCATCAATAAAAGCAGAACATGTCAAAATAAAAATTTTGATAAAACGTTTAAGAAAATCAAAATTTTGAGCCAATTAAATCGAAAATTACTGACCTGTAACAATTAATAGTTTGTTGACACCGTTAATAAAAAGAAATAATAAATAACGTATGATGTTTAATTTACTGTTCTAAGAACTACACATTGCTTCCCAGTAATTTGCTGACACTAAAAATAAATACAAAATAACGTTATCACATAAGCTGCAGTAAATGAAGTTGTTGTTCTAAGAACGCATGATATGCTTTCCAAGTTAATTCTCGAAGATAAGCGTATACATATTTACAGAAGTTTAATGCAATGTTATGTATGTCAGTCAAAATACTAGAATAAATAACAATGCAAAAATAAAGCTAAACAAGCAAAACAAGTATTTTTAGAGTACAATGACAAAATTTTTCACTCTAACCAAGCGTATCTGAAGCGTATTGTGAAAATTTCGTGCATAACATGTAATTGTTTATGTATAGTAACACACCTAAGTAGAATTGATAACATAAACGGAAATTATGATTACTATAAACGGTGTTTTTTCTATGTAATATTACCCGATTAATATTATCTATGATTGCGGCGTGCACCAATTAATTTTTGTTCCATCCAATACGCAGTATTTTTTTCTTATTTTGTTTTAATAGTTATAACCTCACGAGTAAACAATAAAGGTTATAAGACTGATCAGCTGTTGAAATTTGTATTTGCACAACGTGTAATTATAGCAATTAGCATTCAACTTACATTAATTATTTAATTAATAAATCGCTACTTCAACAAATCGTTTCTTTTTATGAGACTTGATATAATTATAATTGGATGTAAGACATTGTGTAATCGAGAGACATTTTTTTCTACTGATTTTTTTTTCTTATAGCCGGTTACTTTTTCAGAACTTACTTTTCTTTTAAATAGTTTATATGACGCATTTTTCTACGCGTAGAAAATTCAATTTTCTACATGATGTAGAATACGCGCTCATCACTGGTTTTTAGTTAAGATTTCATTACTATGTAGTGCATGCATATAGACGATTATGTGACGAGCGGGAAAAAAACGTAAGTAAACTTAGAAAAAAAGAAAAAGCAAATAACTTTCTAATTAAAAAAATATCTCCTACTTAACCTTCCGGTACACGCGCGCCGGCGCGCGGACTGACAGTCCGCAAGAATTTACATTTCTGTGTAGTTTTAAATCTTTGCGGTCCTCGGAGTCGCCGATCCCAGTACGTTTCGGAGGCGTGAACTCGATCATCAGTCTATTGTGTGCACTCACAGGTAGCTGTTGTTTTCGAGTTATTAGTGATCGCGGACTAAGAGTCCGCGCGCGTGTAAATTCGACACAAGGAACTTTTTAAAAATTGAGTTATATTTTTATTATTAGTAAAAAAAAAAGGTAAGATGCTCGTTTTGTTTCCAAAATTTACTTTTGATATAATAAAAATACATTTGACATATTTTGTGTTTTTCATATTTATTGATCAAAGATTTCTCTTTCAGCATGGCTACTTATGAGAAAGAGGACCATATCGAAATAAATATACCTCACTCAGATACAGAGTCGATTTCCGACCATGAGAACGATGAAACAAGAGAATTTCTAGTAGATCAGCCACAGCCTTTGTTTATCGGTAAAGATAATACTACCCTATGGAGAAAACATCAACCTCTAAAAAATGTGAGGACAAGGGCTGAAAATTTGGTGAAACAGCTACCTAGTCCAAAGGCTGTTACGAAGAAATTATAAGATCCTCTTGAAATCTAGAAGTATGTTTTCAATGATAAAATTTTAAATATAATTGTAGTTCGGACAAACGATCATATTCTCAAAACAGGTGGAAAAAAACACTGTTCCTAATAATATATGTGAGATTCAGGCTTTCTTTGGAATACTTTATATGGCCAGAGTGCTGAAATCAAGTCGATTACATGTGAGAGAGTTATATAGCTCCAAAGGAACTGGCGTTAAAATTTTCCGATTAATTATGTCAATAAACAGATTTCAGTTTCTTCTAAGACATCTGAGATTCGATGATGCTGAAACACGTGATGAGCGCAAAAAGTTGGATAAACTATCTCCTATCCTAGAAGTTTTTGATGCTTTTGTAAGCAACTGTAAAAACGCATACACTCTATTTCATTTTGTCACGATTGACGAGAAACTAGAGGCGTTTAGAAGACGTTGTGACTTTAGGCAATATATACCCAACAAGTATGGAAATGCTATTTTACATCCAATTTAGAAGTATATGTTGGTAAGCAGCCTAATGTCCTTATGCTCTAAGCAACTCTCCAAGTGCTGTAGTTCAGAGGTTATGCGAATTTATAAAAGGTTCCGGAAGAAACGTTACTACAGATAACTAGTTCACCAGTATTGATTTGTTAGAATTCCTCCCTGCTAATAAAATAACGTTGCTAGCCACAATCCGGAAAAATAAAAGTGAGTTGCCAGAAAAATTCTCTTGCCCACCAAAATCCCGTCCAATACTTTCTAGTATGTTTGCGTTTCGTGACAATGTAACGCTTGTCTCTTACAAACCTAAAGCCAATAAGAATGTATTGTTAGTATCAAGTCTTTATCATGACGATAATATAGATCAGGAAACGCAAAAACCTGAAATGATCGTAGATTACAATGCTACTAAGGTGGTGTGGACACTGTTGACAAGCTCTGCGCAGCCTACAATTGTGTCAGAAATACTCGTAGATGGCCAACGGTAATATTTTATTCTCTATTAAATATTGTAGGCATAAATGCTATGGTGATTTATAAACGAAATACTTCTAATAGTAGCAGAAGAAGAGAATTTTTCCGAAATCACTCATTTCAACTAGTCAACGAGCCCAACTCACCTGCTTACCGAGACAGCTATCATCAAGAATACGAGAAATAACTGAATGTGAAGAACCATCACAAGGACCAGGACTGTCAGACGAAAACACTGATCCAAAAAGACGTCGATGTAATTACAGCGACAGAAAAAAAAACAGGCCGACCAAATATTTTTGTAAAAATGCAGAAAATATATGTGCTTACAACACTGTACCTTTCTGCGTAAAGAATGTGCTTAA